>CM075852.1:109855732-110568232 GCA_037975125.1 Latrodectus hesperus | reverse complement strand
CAGCGAAAAGCAGTGCATTAGCCCGGGAGGTTCAACTACAACCTCCGCTGTTATAGACTCAATTTATAAAAGTAATCACTAGTATAATTCAAAAGGGGGTGGTTGCAGAAATTTTGAATGATATTGGACCAGGAAATCAAGATGTTGGTTCCATAATAGTATCTAAAGACTTAAAATGTCCGGTTATTATAGTTGACGAAAATTAGCGCCATCTATTTAACGATCGGGGAAACTGTTCTGAGCATAATTGTTTCCGTTTCGGTAGGGAGCGGAAAGAGTTAAGGAGCACGGTAATCTCTTACTCAGATTATAATATCTCAAAGAGGAGCTTTCGGCGAATCTGTCAGTGTGCTGAATTGGCGCATGAAAATGCACTCTTTTATCCGTAATAATAAAGTTATTCTAATAAAACGTTAATGACTATAATGCTATTTTCCAAATCATCATTATGTCAATTAAAAGGAAAAAATAATGACATAATAAAGTAGTAAAATCTGCAAAGCTTTTCTTACCAAAAATAACCATAAATCATTTGTTGAACTAATTGTGAAACTGATTACATCCAATTCATAAAGGTTGGGCTGTATTTGCTTGATTATTCATTGTGAATATACCATTACCTGAATGTACAAAATTAAAATATTTACTAACTTCAATATGAACATTATTCTTTTATTTAAATTATGAGCTATAGAGGGTGTATTGTTTTATATAGTCATACGATATATCATCATCTAAATGTAAATATTTAAGATATATCTTCGTTATGGTTTATATAAACATTACTTTCTTGTTTATCTGCAAAGCACTATTATCTCAAAGTAAATAACTTTTGGAGCTGCAACTACTTAATTAAATTATGGTTCTACAATGAAAAAACATTGATGTGTTTAAATAAATGTTGCATAAGACAAATAAAATTCGCAAGTCGAGAATATTTCTAAAAGTATTTTTTATCTATGTTTATACATTACTTATAATTATTTGTCAAAAATGTTTTAAGCTATTTTGAAAATTTTTTAAAGGTGGGTTATTTTAAAATTAAATGATATCATAAATAAATAATTGGTTATTTGTTTTAATAATTGGTTATTTGTTTTAATAATTAGTTATTTGTTATAATTACTAAAATTAAACGAGATAATTTATAACTTTAAGAAGTCTTGCGTATTTAGTTACATTTTTAATATCTATAAATACGAGTTTGAAATGTGTATAAAAATTTGAATAAGTTGAATCAGATAAATTTAAAAATATTAAAAAAAGTTCAAAATCAGAATAAAGTAAATTACTATATTAATAGAGTCATAAAAAGCCTAAAACAATTCGCATAGATACATAACCTAAATCTTAATATATTTTTTAATTAAATAAAGGCTTGTCATAGTAAAATGTTTCAAATATATTTCATTACAATTTATATGGAGTAAGCACTTTGATATAGTTGATGCATTTTGATTCATGGAAAATTTTCCTATTATTGCTTACAAATCGAAATGTTTCTTTAACAGTTAGAAAATTTCCCATTGTTACATTATTTCAATATAATCTAAAGCTATAGTTCTAAATTACATTTTTGGAATTTAAAATGTTTATCTTTAATAATAATTGTTTACTTTGCATGCTTAAATGAAAGTTTATCCTCAATAGCATTTAAAGTCATTAAAGAGGCGAAATTATGCTCAAGTTACTCCAAAAAATAAAATTATTAAATAGCCTTTTTTGGAAGCTCCATATACTATATTTTATAAACAATATTATAATTAATAACCTTCTTTCTTTAATCAGCATAAAAATTTACAAAAATCACACAATAGATCACTAGTTGCAATTAATTTTTAACATGATAAATGTTAGTAAACAAATATGAATTTTTATTGCTCGATAGAATTTGAGTCTGTTATACTTTATTTTTATCAGATGTTTAAAATAATGTTTTGCTCTGCTTAATGTTTCCAAAATATTTTTCTTTTGGTATATTAGGATGTTACTTTTGTAATAAGTAGTAAGTTTGAAAACAATATGATTAATAAAGGAATCATACAGTTTTCAAACCCCTATCAAAGATATTATACTCTATTTTTTTATTCATTTGCTTTTAAAAGACAATAGAACATCTTTATTCTCAATTTGGAAAAATAACAAGAACCAAACAATTTTGCATTCATATAACAACACATTTATAAAATCATGCTTTTTATTATAAATTAACACAAAAAGCTATGCATTTATTGGCAATCATGTCTAAACCACAATTCATCGCAAAATTTTTGATTTCAATGTATGAAAATTAGCTTACATATTCTACCAACATTTGACTGTTCCTAATTCAAACGAACACCCCTCAGTGATAAAGAGGACATGAGCCATTCTCGCCATCCAACAAGAGTGTGGGTAATCATAATTTTCAAGTCATCCAAAAACTAAAGTCTTAATTTTTGAGAAAACCTCTTCCTCTCCTTCACGAGGTCATAAAACTTGTTTTCTTATTAACTTTATCCTGAGGGGGGTGGCATCAACCATTTAGTTCTTCAGTGCTGCCGTCTAACGGCTCCTTGGAGTAATATCAATTATCTTTGTTACGGCTTTTCTTTGATCGTATTTGATGGGGTGCGCCCCGTTTCTCACATCCTCCCCCCAAACTCCCCCTATACGTTGCCCCTGTTAATAAGCACATCGCCGTAATGTTGTAACTCACATCTCAATTATTGCCTACCAAAGATAAGTACCGAATGGTCAGATCGATTTCAAAGCCAAAAAAATAAAATAAAATAAAATAAAAAGAAAGAAGTTTTAATTGTAAAAATTATAATGTCGATTCATGATTTTTTCGGGTTTTTAGAATTTATCTGATTTTGGAGATTGGGATTTTAAATGAGATTTATCTTTCTCTAGCAATTTCCTCTCTACAGCTTTGTTTTAGAGAAAGAAATTTGAATTTCCATACATTAAGAGATCCAAAAAAAATATTTATAAATTTTAATAATGGATTTATTATTTAGACAAAATTTAAGACAGTTTTATTTCATCTATTTAAGAAGTTTAAAAAATATTTTACTATGCAAATTATTCTAAGAATGTCATGACAGTTACCTTTATCATTTCTGTTTGAAAAATTATCACAAAATGGTAATGTAATGTATGTCGTAAATGATGGTACATGCATAACGATGTGTTTATTTTGTTACAAAAAGTAATCTCTTTTCTTTTATTCAGCAATTACGAAAACATCATTTGAATAAAATTAAGGAGTTAAACGCATATGGAAAACATCATTAATAAAATAATAATCTTATTTAATTGAATGAAGCATTAATAAATAGAGGCTATTTCGTAAACTATTTAAGATTTGATATTTTTTGAAGCAGGTGTTGTTTATGTTGCTAAAATATCCATTATGTCCCAAGACTGTCTGTAACAGGGTTGAATTGCTTATGTATTGCAAAATATAACTCTAAAAATATAAACAAAAATTATATCAAGAACTTTATAGAATAGTATAAAGGATGACATTTCAGCAGATTTACTACTTGAGAAAATTCTACTGGATACTTTTAATGTTTTAAATAAAGCTTACGATAACTCGTCCTCTTAATTTACATACAATCTTCATAAAATCTCATACTTAATAGACTTTTATGAGATAGAAAATATTTATCATCATACAAAATGTATTACTAAATATAACATTAAATTTTCAAGTTTAATTTATTTATCTGTATTAAAACAAAATGAATTAGACATTTTTTATTTACAAATATACATCTTTTTGTGCAGGCTTTTTCTCGATAGTTTGAACGATTTTTTATGCTACATGTGAATTCCAATGGTATTGTCATTTTATTGTCTTCTTTTAATGTACATATGGATATTGTAAGTCACTTTTCACCTTTATGTATCATATTCATTAGTCATTAACAGTCTCCCATTATGCACATCAATAGCTTTGGTATGACGCATTAGCAACATACGATTTTTATTAAAAATTTTATTCAGATTTGAATAGTTAAGGATTCATTTTATGCAATGAGGGTATATTAATTATTTTTATATTTAAATGTATGTGTGTAATTTGAAAATTTTTCCTTGTATAAAATTAGAAATTAAATTCTTTAAATGTTTCCATGTGCAATTTAATTATTTATTTTGCTTGAAAGCTCTCTCACTATTTTGTAAATATTTGACACATTTTCTAAATATAACTTTTTTTATGTTCCGTTACCATAATTTTTTCCTAATATATTGTAAAAAATTATTGAACACAAATATTTATAAAAATCTTGAATATTTTTCGCGTAATTTCATTTATGTGGTCTTACTTGTATGAAAATATAGGTTTGACTGTGTTGTATTTATCAGATATAACAAGTAAAAAGGAATGATTTAATATCTTACCATCAAAATATCATAATAAAAAATTTTATCTTAAATAAAAATGTATTTATTCATAAAAGTATCAAAATTTAATCTGTCATATGGTCTGTGGCATTTAATGGAAAAGACAGTTTTGAAATTTTATATTTATTATGATAAAACATTTTTTTATCAAAAATATAGGATTATAGGGTAATCAAATCTTAAACCAAAATACCACCAAAGATTAATTCTATATACATACTTTACTTCATCATCAACATCAAATTTAACTTTAGAGATTTAAGATTTTAAGTTAGAAAACAATTTTTTGGCTTTTGTATAATTTGTATGTCATAAATTAAGAATAAATGTTGAGTTTTCTGAAAAAGTAAAAATAAATAATTTTCGATAATACGAGAAAATTAAAAAAGGGAAAGAATTGAAAATTGTAAAACCCAGCTGAAATGATGAATATTTTTATTGCTAAGATTATTTCAACATTCCATAAATGAATGAACACTGTATAACATGTTGGAACATAACTCGCTGACAGCATTTTATTAAAGCAAAGTTCATTTCCGTGACAAACATTTGCCCCAGATGCTTCCATCATATTTATCTAAGATGCTTCACATTGAGGTAATAAATATGAGGAAAAAAAAAGCTTAAAATCCCAACTCACTAGACATGCGTCTAAGCATCCTGGAAAAGTGTTTAGCGTGCAAGATTCCACTTTCTAACGACGACGCAGAAAGAAACAATTCCCTCAGCTACTTTAGCATCTTGGCTCTTTCCGCATCAGCAGAAGTTGGTGTTCATCATCGTGTGTCCCATCTTTTGTCTCCCATCACACACAACAGTTTCGCGGAAAAATCACTCGTCCATGGATGAAATGACGAAACAGGTGACAGTGACAGGAGACCGCTAGTTAGTAATTAATGGATTATCCATGGCACCCTGATCCTTCATTAACAATGAAGAAACCAAAGAGGAAAAAAAGGAGGAAGAATAGGGGATGACTGCTGCAGATTCGCATTAACTCTCATTACTTTTATCATAATTCAGACGATGTTGCCCAGATGGCACAAATCAGGATTTATTCAGCCAAGTTTGGCTGCCAATTTCTTCATCTTCAATTGAGGATTAAACTTTAAATGAAAAACTAATTTCTTTTTTAGCTCATAACAATCATGACCAAAATATTCTGCTTCTATTTTTTTATTTCGATGTCAAAATTTAAATTAAATACTTTCATTAAGAGATTTTTTAAAATTTAAAATAGTGGGAAATATTAAAATAATAATGATAATAATATCAGTTGTTAGAAACTCATATTTTTCATTTTTTGTATTAAAACGTTACATGGTCGCATTTCAGTTTGAAATACCTCAACGATTTTCATTGGCAATTGAATAATTGATTTACATTAAAAAATTTCATGTTATATAGATTTTGACCTTCGTTATTACATAAATTATGTTTTCCTTTTAGATTTTAATAAAAAATATTTTTTTAATCCATGTTTTAGAAGAATTGTTAGTTCGGGCATTTATGTACTATCTCTCTCTATCTATACTGTCTTTGTTCTTTCTGTGTATGAATGTGTTATAAATGGTTGCCTACCCTATAAACGGGTCCCTAGGGCATGTATGTACTGAAGAAGTCGGACTCCACACCAAAATATGGTTCAGTTGAAAAAGTGGAGCAGCGCACCCCATATTGCCAGCCTAGCTGGCACACGACGACAACAACAGAAGAATTGTTTCTAATATCACGATAGTTCTACTTCTATTTTTTAATTTGATCCAAAAATGTAAATTAAATAATTTTCATTAGAAGACATTTTAAAATTACAATATATACAAGAATGATATATACAAGAATTAAAATGCTAATGCATCTTAATTGCTTGAAAAAATGTATTAAGTTATTTTCTTTCTCTCATATTAAAATGTTGCTTGGTTGCATTTCTCAGTATGACATTATTTCTTCTTTTTACCTGGTATCTGAATAATCACTTTGTATTTGAGGAACTCAATTTAATTTTCGGACTTCATTGTTTTATATAAATTACTTGTTTTCATTTCAGATTTTAATGAAAAAAATCTTTTCGTTTTACTCCCTGTTTTACAAGAGATGTTTCTAATAAAATAAGTGTTATTCCAATTTATACTGTAGATAATTAGAATTATTAAATAAAACAAATTGCTTTGCGTTTATAGTGGTAAAGCACAACTCCTGTTTTAATTTTAAATTTTTTAAAATTATTTTTTTAATTTTTTAATTTTAAGTTAAAATTTATTTTTACTTAAAATTAAATTAATTTTAATTAATTTTTTAAATTTTTTAACTAATTTTTTTTTAATTTTAAGTAAAAAATATATTGCACTACATAAAGAAAGTGAGAACTAATAAACCACTTGTAAAAATTTTTTGTGAAAAACTAATATAAAACTATATTATATGTATTTTCAATTTAATTTACATAAAGTAATTACATGCTCATTTGAAGTTACAAAATTTAATTTTTTTACTATACACAAGTTCCAGAATTCTCATTTTAATACACTCATATGTACAGTTTTAAATTATTTTGTTAAAGTTGTCATTTTTCAGCTAGTGATTGAAAATTATTATTAACATGAATATGGCATAATTATTACTTTTGGTTTAAATTATTAATTGAATTTAAATCCGTAAAAAATTTAAAACAAACATTTTTACTTTTTAAAAACATTTTAATGTATTCATGTATCTATGAAATATATGAATAGCCTAAAATTCTAGGAAAATGTTGCTTGCTTAGAAGAGGATCTGAAGTTGTGTCTTAAGATTTATAAGCCCAAAAAGTTGGTAATGAATAAATGAAAATTAAGAAAATGTATAAAAATGTAAATAAAAGAAAACATATGCTTTCTATAAATGTTAATTTAAATACTTATATATTAAAAATTTCATTTATATCCATAAAGCTTTCTAATCATTTTAATTTACTTAGAAATAAATTATTTTAAAGTAATTTCTAACCTATATATTTAAACTTATTTTTTTAACATTTTAATTGATTTTGACATAGCTTTCTTCATTGAAAATTTTAAATCCCTCTTTGAAGAGATATTTTATATTCGATAATGATATTTATATCCAACACTTTAAAGTAAATTATAAGGCTTTATTTTTAAAATTGTAAGCTGTGTGAAATATTTGTAAGATTTCAAAAGTTAATAATATTATACTAATATATACGTAAATTATACGGTAGTATTAAAATTTGAAACACTCCTATAGAAAAAGTTTTTGTGTTATTTAAAAATTTTAATTAAAATAAAGTTTATAAGCATTTTGTTATACATTCTTTATTTTTTCCTTGATTAAAAGGAATTTAAAATGTAGAGAACAAACCAAATAAATCTTTCCGGTCTCATCTTCACCGAAAGGCAAATGACAGACTTTCACTTTTAGGTATTTCAAATGTATAGCAAAGTATGCTCCTACTTCTCCAGTGAGTTGAGTTTTATGGCAGCGGAAATTCCTCTTCTGAATGATACGTCACATCCTGACTTCGACAAAAGAGTTCCATTTCGTTGCAACAACATAACTCCACTCGTGGAAAAGGATGGCGTGGACCAGGTTGAGCCCGGCACACCAAAAGATTGAGCAATCTTTTAAAATCAAACATTTGGAAGTGAATGTGGCCGCAGCCGCTGTCAGCGAAACGGTGTGGACCGACATCGGGCCGACGACATTCCCCTGTAAGAAAGACGGAGGGGGAGGGATATTTGTCTGCCGTCAATTCCTTCACTCGTGTAGATTTTCTTCATGAGTAACTTTAAGCCCAGTTTGCCCCGTTCCTCTTCTCCGGTATGTCATTACCGTCATCGTCAGTATCTCCGGGAAACCGGTGACAAACGCAAATTAAACGTGCTTTCCAAACGAAGATTAATTTCGGATATTTTCCACCGCGTTAAATACAGGACTCGGGACAGGAAAATGTCAAAACCGCAAGTTGCCAGACTTCTTCCCTTTCCTTCTCGCTCCTAGAAATCTTCCTCATCTTGAGGTAGATCCCCCTACTCGGAAGGAATTTCAACTACAGGACAACACATCTTCGGCATCCATCTTTGGTCATCTAACAACATAAAAGTCAACGCAACGCTAGTTTGATTTTAGGATTTGTGTGTTATCTTACATATGGTCTTATTTCATTTAGTGAAAATTAGTCGCTGCATTTGGCTAACACACACATTTCCTGGAATCTCATATTGTTAATTTTTTCTGCCATTTAGAAATAAGAGTTTTCGATCCAACAATTAAGAAAATAATCCAGTTTCGAAGTAATTCAAATAACAGTTTTAATTCCTTCGAGGTATTCCTAATTAAAGTACTTTAAATTCCAACTTACAAAAAAAAAATTTCTTAAGCGATATCTATAATTTTTATCAAATTAAAAATCGAAAAATTAGCTTACATATTTTAAATTTAATTTTTTTTAATTCAAAATTTTAGCTAAAATTTACCTAACAGTGGCATCCAAAACCATTCGTAAATCATTTAAGCTCAATTTGTTACGCATTAAGATTCAATCAGAAATGCATCATTAAATGAAAATTTATTTTAATATTTGGTATTATATAAATTTATATTTTATTTTAGTGTGATCTCGTATCAATTCAGCGTGGTTGCAGTGACTAAAATGCTAACAGAGAGTATGCTAAATCAGAGTTCTTAGATTTTCACAAAAATGTGTAAACGTGTCTGTAAGTAACAATTTTGACAACTTTAACTGCATAGGTATTAATGAAAAGCCTTGTGACAACTAAATATAGATATTTCTATAAATATATATATAAATATTTTAGTGTTTTTAGTTATTTATTATTTTTAATGAAATCTTTGATACGAAATTGACATTTTTATTCAAATATGCATTGTTCATTTATGTTCAATTTGCATCGATGGAATTATTCAAAACTGATTTTTAAAATTGAAAATCCAGATGAATTCCTGTCATTTGGGAGATTAAAAATTTTATTTTGTTACAAAAACATATTTTATTTATTTTTATTTTGCCTTTCTTAATTTTTTACGTATTGTTCAATTTATACAATCTGAATAATGTTGTTGTTGTCTTGTGCCAGCTAGGCTGGCAACATGGGGTGCGCTGCTCCACTTTTCCAACTGAACCATATTTGGTGTGGAGTCTGACTTCTTCAGTACTCAACACACATTCCATAGGTAACCGTTTATAGCTTTTGTTGAGCATGTTTTAGTTTTAAACTGATTTATTGCAAATTTTTATTTTAGTTTAAGAATTTTTGACATTTCCAAAGATAAATTTTATCACTGTTTTGATTTTAAAAAGTTAATATAATATTGTGATGTTAAAATGCATAAAATATTTTTAAAAAAAACTGTTTAAATTTTTGTTATTTGCAGTTTAGTCTATTATTGTTTTTATTTCAAGAGAATAGGTCTTAAAAAATTTGAATCAAAATAATTTTTGTTATAATTCGAAGAAAAAAAAATGGAATTCCGTACCCAAATATGAAGTAATGAAAATATTTGCTTAAATTTGGTTATGTTTGGGATATTTTAATTACTCAACAGGCAGAGAGTGTCATATATTATAATTAATTTTGAGCGTTTGAAATGCTTCTCTTGAGCTTTTGATGCTTAATATATTCAAACTAAATATCCAATAGATATTTTATAAGCGATCCAATTATTATCTAATATTAAGTGATAATTTTTAATTCATGATTAAATATACCAAACTCTGATTTTATACATTCTAAAAAAAGCTAAAATTAATTTATTAAATTTTAAGTGATAACACAAATCTTCGAATACCATATACAATATAATATTTCATTAAAATTTAAAGGTTTCATTTAACTTAACATTTTCAACAGATGATACAAATTTTAAGGAGTATAAATACTATTTGACATAAGTGTGGCCATTTAGAAAATAAAATGATATCGGTAACTATTCATTTTAAAAATAATTTTATTTATTTATTTAGAAAAATTACTTGAAATAATTTATGATTTCCTTATTTAAGTCAGAATTTGTATAGCCAAAAATTTGCATGACTAAATAAAGCATATTTATTTCCTATGAGTATCTCCCATTTTCTTCTCCTTAATTGAAGGGAGATAGGGAGCGCAATTTGCAAATCTTCCCTTTTCTACCACAAAAGAGGGAAATCCTTTAAACATCGCCTCGTATATTGAGCCCCGTAATTAGCATGGTGGCCGCTCTTCTGACAAACATTCCCCGGCACTTAACTAAGGAACGACATTCACACACACACACATACACACGCCAGGAGCACTAACTCTTCAAAACACAACAGATACGCATAGTTACGGTTTTACCCGGGCAAAGTCAGTTAATAAAGAGGGGGGCCTCCGAAGTTACGGGTTATCTCCTGCACAAAACGGGACGGATCAGGGTTAGGAGCTCTTTGGGACACTAAATCTAGCGTCCCGTCCTCCCGCATGTGATCCCTGGGAGCCATCCATCAGGGATGGAATGGGGCGCCCACAGCCAGCCACCCCCAATTAATGCCGCCCACCCCGAAACCGGGTAATTTGGCCGTTGGAATGTGCGGGCATTTTCTTTTTCGGGTGGGTTATGTGCCCTCCTGCATAATTCTTTAGGTACCTTTTCCCGGAGAAAACCTGCACAGCAATTAGAGATTAGAAGGATAGAAGATTTGGTTACCTCAGTTAATCTTCCACCTTCTGATAGCATTCGAAAGGACGTCAGGGGTACAAAGACTGAGAGTTGGGAAGGCTGGAAAAAAAATTCTGAGAACATAAATAGTTCGTCGAATTAATGAGAAGACGTAGTTAACTTCATTCTTCTAGGAAGAGAAAGTTCTTTGGGAATGAATGGTGGATTTTTCTGCTTCGTTAGTGAGTTCTCCCGTGACATAGGAATTAAGTGTCAATTAATGGTGATGTGGCATTAAAAAATACCCTTTACCTTTCCAAAGAGAACGTCGATGCAGTGAATTATTTTCCACTAGAGATTTTTTTCCTCCCTTTCGAATCATTTTAACAATGCCAAAATTTTAAATGGACTTTTCCTACTTTCAAGCAAATTAATTTGATAATACTAGTAATCAATATTTATATGTAAAATGACCAAGCATTTACTTTGATCTTGATAAATGAATAGAAAGAAAATACTTTTCTAGATGTTTGGAAAGAAAGAGTACTATACATAGTATTTAGAACTCTAAACACATCACACAGATAACTACAATAATTAGTATTAGACTTTTTCTAATAAATCTCCAAACAACAAGTGATTGTTTCAGGATTTTGGGGGCATGTCAAACATAGGTTTTTATGGAATAATCGTCCATCTATTTTAAAATAAATTAAAGAGAAATTAGAAATATTTTCATTTTATCTGTAAAAAATAAAGTCTAATTCTATTGTTTTTCTATAATGTATGGATTTACTTAACTCAAAGTATCCATACTGAACCACTAGATATCGGCAAACAACATACCAGATAAGCTTACATTGTGTAGAAATCATTAAAACTTATTTTTAATAACAAATTTATACTTTAATAGTTTAATCTAGAGAATTTTCAAGAAAAGTTAATCAGTATTAATTATTTTTAACCAATTAATATTACAAATAAACAATTTGAAAGGATGCTAAAATTATCAGAAGCGAAATTTCTAAATTCAAGAAAGATCAATGGTGATTTATACGATTCTATTTCATTACAAGAAATTAAATCTCTTTTTACTTCGTGATATAATAAATCTGAGTAAATTTCTTGTGTAAAAAAAAATATAATAAATTTTAACAAATGATGTAATTTATAGATTTCAAGCTGTAAATAGCTATAAAAAAAATACAGTTTCATACAAAGCCAAAACTACTTCAAAAATTATTTTTTTACAAATGGAATAATGTGTTTTTTTAAAGAAATTATTTATCAAATTAGTGAGACACTGTTTTTTTATCTCATTAAATATTGATTTGTGTGAATTAATTTTGTTATTCTTAACAAATCAGGTAATTCGGTTTGTTAGATTCTCAAAATGTAGCAATACTTAGCGAATCTTTATAGCATATGTCTTGACCGGTAAAAGAATTTTGTTACAAAATAATAGTGCTCGCAGATTCACAGTTTGAATTTTTTTCATGCAATCAGATGCATATTGCAACAATTTTATTTAAACATTATGGAACTATATTGTTATGAACTGTAATTCGTATTTGAGGATGTGTGTACTGCTTATAATACTTATATACAATTACTTGCATATAATTATATCTGTATTTAATTTCCTTTGCATTGACAAACAATGCTTCCATTCTTGTAGATTTACATCTAATCCAAGCAATGGTTTTCAAATGGTGTTACTATGTCGAGAGTTGTGTGTTGTGTCATCGGCCAACAGCTGCAAGGGGAGCTGTTTTCAACAGTCTTGGACTAATTCGTATGGGAAAATTTTAGACGGTATAATGAGATATTCAGCATTAATCAACATTTTTTATTTTAAGACGAAGTTCAAACCAATGCTTAATGGATGGAAATTGAAAACTCTCCCCAATCACAAATGACATAAGTTCTTGCAAAAATCAGAACATTTCTGTTTCAGAAATATTATTTCGTGAACAGCGTATCATCTAACTATTACCTAATGAAGAATTTATTAATAATAATGAGTGAAAAAGGCTCTAGCTTCTATTATCTTCTCGGACCAAAAAGTTTTGAGTACCACATACGACAGCGTTGAAAAAAATAATAAAGAAGTAACAACATAACTGAAAATAACAGAAATTCTCTCTCTCTCTCTTTCTTCTATTATCTTCTCGGACCAAAAAGTTTTGAGTACCACATATGACAGCATTGAAAAAATAATAATAAAGAAGTAACAACATAACTGAAAATAACAGAAATTCTCTCTCTCTCTCTCTCTCTCTTCCTAAGCTTTTATAAAAGCCTACAATTTCTCAGTAAAAATTTGTTTTTATGATAAACAACCAATACAGATATTTCAACAAGAAATTTATTTCATTTCATTGAAAATTTCATTTATCATTTGAAAGAATTTACATTAGAAAAAAATTCTTACTACTGTAAATATTTTCCAGATATCGAAAAATTTAATATAAAATTTTAATTCAAAATTCCAGCAAATAAATATAAAATCTCAATTTAAAATCAAATATCCGCATCGTTTTCTTATAATGTATCCATGTATTTAAATCTAAATCATCCATGTGAATTATTTGCGTATAAAACAAATTTTGATATTTGTAAAGAAAAAAAGATTGTGCATTTTATCACTCAAATATAAAATCATTAGGGTAAAACAGATTCGGAAAGAATTTTATCTTCCATACTAGAATCTTGATTTGGAAAAAGCTATGATTCTGTGATTTAAAGATACTTTCTAAAATTGGAAAACAGTGACACTAAGTCGACAACTTTTGACGTAGAACACTCAAATGGCAATCAACTTATTTGGTGGAAAATTTTCCAGTGAGCACCACCCCCTGTGGGAAATCAAAGCTCCGAAAATACGTTTTGACAGTCAGACTCCTCTTCGGTTACTTAAATAAGAAGATATGAAAACAAAAATGATCCCCAGCTCTTTTCTCGAGATGGCATCTTTTATTCCTACCTCCGAAATCCAAACATTAAGGTAATTGACGCAAGAGTAAAATCAGATGATACCTTTCCAAATTTAAAAGAGAAGCACCACGGCTTTAGATGAATAAAAAATAAGATTCGCAGAGGCGAGAGAGAGAGAGCGATAGAATGATACAGCTCAATTTAAATTCAAAACAGTTCTATTGAAATTAAATTTAGACCACAATAGAGATAGGTAAGAAAACCATACCAGGAGAAGATTCCCAACCCATTGCATTCTTAAAATATCTTTTAAAGTGCGTCAATATTTTTGATAAGCCTAACGCACTTCTTGCAGAATTTTCTGAAGATTAAAGCGAAGTTTTTCATCATGTCAAATGCGTTCATACACTCGCCCACCCCCGTTTTCCTATCCAAACATATGAAATGAAAAGATATTTACCCAACTCGAGTTGTAATTTTCTAACCGAGAGGTTATTGTATTTACTCGATTTGGTTTTGTTTTCAATATAATAGTATGAATAGCATAGTAGTTGATATCGCAATCTTCTGAACCTGGAATAAATTAGATTATGCTTGTGCGATTTTTATCCCAAGCAGTGAGAGATTTTAACCTCTAGAAGAAAGATTCTAAACCAGTAATTTACTCTAGAGTACCAAGAAAATTCAGATTTTACTCGTTGTAATGGCGTACCCAAAGACATTTGGCATTTCGATCCGATGTAAAGATATATGAAGTATTTTTTTTTATTCAATTTATTTTGGATTGATTATCGTTTTATCGTTTCGTTATCTGATGCTAGAGAAACAGGCATATTGCCGTAGTTATGTGGTACATTTTTATTTTGACTTCAATTCCCATATCTCTTTAAATTCTTTTCCAGTAATTTGACAATTTTATTGGTTTGTTATTTGAAATTCTTAGAGTTAGTTTATTGAGTATTTATTCCTCCTTTAAGTATTTATTATTATTTTTTAGGCTTTTATACTGTGAAATTGAAAATAATTTCTATTTATCTGTATTTACTGTTAAAATATATTAAAACTTTGAAACTATATTCGTTCTATAGGGAACTGAAAATCCATAATTGAATTTTGCAAAGCGTATTCATAATATTGAAATAATCAGGTTACTTTAATCTTTTTTTTAAACATTTATCTTATTAAGATGTATTTTTATATTATTGTATTATTAATATTTAGTAAAATTATATAAATGTATTTTGTTAACAATTCAGTTCTGTTACTTTATTTGTGTAGGTAGAATTTGTAGAAATTTATGGAATAATTTATATAAACAAGTTAAGGATGTTTTGTAGTTCAATTGACAATTCAATTACTATTGAGATTAAAAATTTCTAAAATATAATGAAATATGAAATTTTACATTAAATAGTTAAAATGCTATAGTTTGGGCCACTATAGCATTTTAACTTTAATTATAATTTAAATTTATAATAATAAATTTAAATTATTTCTCTCAAACGGCTTACATAAGTTACTCAACGTGAAAAAAATTAAATTTTAAATGACGCCTTCATCTTGAATTTTAAAATAATATTTCAAATAAAGTGAAATGACTCTTAATTTTTTCAGATTCAAATTAAACCCAAAAATCTACAGATCTTTTATATAAAATGTAGGAAAAGTCTAAAGGTTGTTTCCTTTATATAAGGTTATACAATAATTTTCAATAAAAGTAAGAAAAAGTATACACAAGAAAAAATTTATCACTTAGAAATATAGATTTTTGTAGTAACAAAGCTTTTTACTACAAAAGATCAATTTATTAGCAAAATTTACAAGAGTTATGCTACATGAATTTTGCGATTATTTGTTTATTAAAAAATGTTAGAGCTAAGTAAGAATTATTCTAGTGTTACTTAATATAACTAATCACAGATCTATAAACTTTTCATTATTGATGTGCAAACCTAGTTTATTTGTTTTTTTTTCCCCAGAAGTTTTGAAAAATTAATGAAAAATTGTACTATGACCGCAAACGTCAAACAATTTATTTATATTCGAATTTAGAAGAAAAATATTTTTATAAAGTGAGCAATCAAAATATAAAGCAAGAAAAAAATTTAAATATACTAAGCACTGGGAAATTGATATCTTCAAATTATTGAGCTCTTTGTAAATTATTTATATCACTTATGGAATCGAGATTAAAGTTTCTGCAAAGACCTCATTCTCGTATTCGATATAAAGCAGATTTAACACCTGACCTAACCCAAGCATCATGGTGAAAGAACCTATTCACCTAGGAAGTTTTATAAAAACCATTGTCTTTTCTCTTTTGTAGCATGTTATAGAGAAGACAAAGACAGCTCAGATCTTAATCTCATCACTTGATTATAGTTCAACAATTCTAGTTGATTGGTTGTTTTTAGTAAATTGTTTAGTTGGAAATCGGAATCGTATCAGACACCTAACATTACTTATTAGTTATTATTTGTTATACATTATACGTTACTTCAAAAATCTACGGACTTAACCCTTCTTGTGACAGTGACGGTAAATCCACAAAACCTTTTTTAAATGGTTTTAAAACTTTTGTGTATTTATTACTTTTTTGGAAAACCTAATGAGAAAATTGTATCCCGTAGTCAACCTACAAGTTATATGTAAAATACAAAAATTAATGTAATTATTCATTGCTAATAAAATACCTGTGTATAGCAGTAAAAGAACAAGATATGCTTTTTGAAAGGACCTAGGATACATCCTAAGAATGCACCAAAATTCATAGGCTTGATTTAATTGTCATTCAACAATCAATGACCGTATGCAAAATCATTTCTTTCATATGGTTATTAATTAGTTCAGGACCTATAATTTAAAAAGAATTCTGATACACAACAAACATTGAACCTTAGGTGGGAATGAAACCCTTTAGCTGTTGAAATTGAAGACCAATGTATATTAATTATTCAATGGGCATGGATTCAGAGACTATAATTATGACCCATAAACAGAGGAATAAAATGAAATTATATCAACAAAGAGGACTTCTGTCAACAAATGCCATTTCATTAAATTTTAGCTATTTTAATACATTTTGCCTTTTTAACCGAGATTTCTAATTAAAATAAGTTGAAAAGCACGTTCTTACTGTCTGCTGAAAATAATAAACTTACCAACTAGTTTAAGGTAACATCAAACTGAAATATAAATTTCATTTGCATATTTATTCCCATGCAAAACATTTTCTTATAATTAAATTAATATACTTTAGGATTTAAAAGAAAAAATGGTCTAAAATTTAATGTATTAAAAATTCGGTACTTATTTCGAAGTGTGGTTAATGAAATACATATAAAATTGAAAACTATTAATTTTAACATTTGAATTTTGGTAACTATGCATTAATATCTGCTCAGTTTGGTGAGGTTTCAGAAGAAAATTCTAAGAAACACACTATTTTTATGTACAAGCAAAAGTAATCAACATATGAATATTGCCAAGATTTACCAAAATTAAAATGAGAAACTCAACATTAACCGCAGGTGGTATTTTGACATATAAACTTTGAAAGTTTTTCTGGCATAATCTAAGTGCTCAATATTACTTGGGAAAAAATGGAAAAAAATTTGCTAAATTATATCTAGTGAATTTATCTACAAAGAAAGATAATTGTTTAATTTGGTATAAACTAATCCCTATTATATTCATTTTAATTTTCATTTATATATTGATTAATAAGTTTGTCAATTCTTCACACATCTTGAATTTAGAAATCATGAATTTAAAAAATTGCTTAAACTTTACACCAACAAAATATTTTAGAAAATATCACACAAAAGAACCTAATGTTATTTTTCAATATTTTTACATTTTTCTTGAAAAAACAATAGTTAAATGGTATGACTGAAGTGTTTAACAATGAATTTCATAAATGAATTTATTACAAAGTGAAAAGTTAGGAATTTTTCTGTTGATTTGTACAAATCTGATATATATATATATATATATATATATATATATATATATATATATATATATATATATATATATATATATATATATATATATATATATATATATATATATATATGTATATATATATATATATATATATATATATATATATTTTTTCCCATATTCTTCTGTTTTTATAACTCCTAATCTTTAGGAAAACTTAAAAGTTTAAAAATGATTTTAATGTCCATATATTTATAAAAAATCTTAATTTTTATAAATTTTTAATTCTGCAACAAATATTTTGATATTTGTAAAGTGCAAAATGATTATTATAAAAGTAACATAACAAGAAAACATTTTTTTAAAAAGAGAATTTAAAAAAAGTTCTCACGTTAAGGTTGAAATAATTTTTAAGGGTAAAAATAGTTGAAATATTTTTATAAATTAACGTGTGTTAACTGAGATGACTTATAAATTAATAGATTGTCTTTTTGAAATTATCTAAAAAATGCTTTTTAAATTTGTTCTAATTGGTTATCTAAGGGTAATAAAATTAATTTCCTAATTCTTTAAAATTTACGGGAATACTTTTCGTAATAGAGAAGGAGTTATATTTTTGCCAAATAAAGATTTTATGAACATGGCATCTGACGCAAATTCATCCTCACAAGAAAGTGACATGAAGAAAAGAGTATTTTAAGAAATGTGCAAAACATTTGTCTTGTATATAAATATTTCATATTTTCTGAACACAATACTTTCCAATCCGATGGATTAAATGTTTGTAGCTGATTTATAGCATTCTCAAAACATAAAAATAATCAAAAAATTCACAAAATTTATTTCTTAACTTAAGAGAAATTTTTAGCACTTATAATTTTCTCAACGCAGAATATATAACTATGCTTTAAGAAAAAATCCTAAAAATTTTGTTACATTTATAAGAAAAGAAATGTAATGTGATGAATGGTGCACTAAATTAATAGCTAAAATTGTAACAATATGTGTGTGTGTGTGTGTGTGTGTGTTTTAAATACAGGGATACTCTCTTAATTTTAGAAATCTTTACAAAACCATAGGAGTTGGAAGAACGTGTCTGTAAACCAATTACGCTTCCAAATCACGTATGTTTTCATATGCGATAGTTATAAAATAAATATTAATAATTGGTTTATTTTTAGGTCTTAGGTAATTACAGTATTTTTGAGTATTTATTTTATATTTTTTAATGTGTGACATCATATATAGTATATATTTTCAATGAAGGTACCATTAATAGAGAGGTTTACATTCAATTCTCGTACTTAATGTTGAGAATTGAGCATAGATTTAACGGATTCTTAAGAAATTCATTTAAAATAGGCATTTAATTTCAATTTAATGTTATAAAGAAGCCATTCTTTAATAATTTTAAAGTGTACCATGCATAACATTCCTAATTGAATGTGAATACCTTTATGTTAAACTTAACTTTGTAGAATTAGAAACATCAAGATAGTCATGTGTATACATTTAATCTTTAAGGAGTTTAAATTGAAAGCCATGGATTCCTCAAAATTATAACGGAATTGTGATAATATTTCATAAGGGGCAGCAATATTTGATAGTTTAAAATCAGTAACGGATGTACTACATAATATTAAAAAACAATACTGCAGCAAATAAACAATGAAATTAGTTTCATACTAATAAAAAAACTTTTAAAATTTCTAAAGAATAAAAAGATTGAAGAAAAGTTTTTTCATTTCCTCCGGCGAAGAAATGTGTATTTACAGCTAAAGCACTTATTGTAACTTTAGAAACATTCAAAAAATGATATAACCGATTCTATTTTTATACATTTATATAAATATAAAATCTATATAAAGTATAATCAATATCAAATATTAGTATTCAAAATAGCTTATTTCTTTTATAAAATTGTGTATCAAGACCGATGGTTGTAACACTGTTGCTGGAAACTAGTTGTGAATAATGTAATTATGACATCATTCTACCTGTTCGTTACTATAGCAACAATTTCAAAAGTTGTAGGTATGTGTACTTCTATTAACCAATTCAAGCGAAAATATTGTTTCAAAATATGAAAATGTTTTAGTATCAATTCAAACACGTTATATATCACATTACTCATATACGATGAAAAGTATCTAAAATAATATTTATACAGCAGAATCTGAAGTTATTTTACAATAATACTTATCACAAAACAACAAGTATGGTGTATATTTTTGGAAGAAATTTCTTCTCACAAAAATAATTTTCCACCAAAAGTTAAAAATTCGTCTTTGAAGAATCAACTAAATATATTTCAAAATAAATAACTGTCAAAAGACCATCATATCAAATCTTTTTAATGGGAAAATATTTTGCATTTACACTTAAATCTGTTTTTGCACGATAGATAGAAACAACATAAAAAATGCCTAAAATATCGCACAAAACTTCACAAATACAACTATAAAAGAAACCTTTCGCTATATAATTAAAAAGTAATTTTTATGCATTGAATAGAGACCACATAAAAAAATTTCTCCCGAAGAAAAAAACAGCTTAAAACCTAACGATATAAATGAGAATTCTGTTAAACGAAGTCAAGACACGATTCTAGTACATTCAGAATAGCCACACTCCAAAAAGGTGAAGCAGAAAAGCGAACCTAGGTATTTTGAATGAAAAGCGCGAAGTTAGAGATTAAAAAAATTATAAATAAACCAGTACTGAACTAAAACCTTCAAAGAACTGGATGAATAAATATAGCTTATACCGGTGTAACAATACATATTATTGAAAATGCTGATGCAATACATATGTAATGAAATACATATAAAAAATCAAAAAAATTGAATGGCTGATCAAACCAATTCATTTTTTATTGATGATTTCGTAATTTATATATTCCAATTTGATTGTTATTTCAATATGTCATTCTAAAAAGACAGCACAAAAAATAGGTTTGAATGTACTGTTAGAAAGATAGCGAAATATTTTATAAACAAAAAATTTAACTTCCTCAACATGAGATTTCAGATAAGCTTGTCAATAATGTTACAAATGAAATAGTTTGAAAGAAAACATTGAAAAATATGATATTAATATTATTTCAGTGAAAAAATTATTTGAAGAATTTTTTAAGTTTAACGAGAAATATTTTATTATCTGCAAAGTATATGTCATCAAGTAAGAGAGAAGATTTAAGCGATTTTTCTTGGTTTTAGTTCAGAGAAAAAATGGTATATGCCAATAATTTCTAATTTATAAAATTAAAAATATTGATAAATAAAATATTTTGTTATTTGCTATTAATTAACTATTATCTAAAATGAAAATTAAAATGCAACTTACATTTTATTCCGATATCTCAATTTGTATTTTGAAGTGATTGATGTCTAAAAATTATATATAATTTCAAAGTGCCTACAAAATTGTAAAACTTATATGTAAGTTTAAGTTTTTATTAATATATTTTTAATTCTTCATCGAAGAAGAAAAGTATTACATGAAATGAAAATTAAATAAATGTACATGAGAATAAGAAAATTGGAAAATCGCCAAATTGAGTGACAGTATTTAATTACTATTTCTTTGACCATTATGGACATAAGCCAGATTTCTCGTCAGTAATTTGATAAAGAGATTAATCTTTCTCTTTGCTAAATCTTGTTTTTATTGACAATTTATTTTACTTTATTTAAGCCTTCCTAAAATGATATTTTGTCAAACATACACTGAATGTAAGATAGACGTACAATCAAGATAATAAATACACAAAATATTAATAAACATAACATAACAATGATAAGAGTTGATAAAATTTGATAACTGTATGATCTGCGCTTAATTAATTTTAACATAAATTAAGAAATTACTTATTATTAATTATTATTATTATTAAGAAATTGTTTTTGGATTAAGACTCCAGTTTTGAAATGAAGTATTTTTTTCATTCCTAACATTTTTGGAATTTTTAACGTTCTAGTTTTTGGTTTAATTTAAAAAAATATTTAAAAAATAGAATTTAAAATTTTGTGTTATAGAAAATTTTTGAAACAAAAGTTTTCATTTGAATTTTAATTAAATAAATTAAATATTAATATTTTGTATCATTTGGATTAAGAAAGCGAATAAGTAATGTACAGTATTTTTAATTCGAACATGTGAATCACATACGAGTACATGTCAACAATGAATCAAATCAACGAATATAAAGCAAAAATCGGTTTTAAAAAACCTATGTTGAGAATTAAGTAAGAATGAAAATTAATTTGTGTTTCAATTTTATATGCTAAAGCATTTTGATCAGATTCATATTTTACACGTAACTTGAAACGAATATCTTACTTAAAATAAACATAATATAATCTAAGGTATAAAATGAATAATTACATAATTATCTATAGACTTCCACTTATAAATGTAAACTAATGTCTTTGTAGACTATTATAGATATCAGACTTCAGCCAATTTTTCATGTTTTTACATTATTTAATTTAAAAATTGAAGAACTTTTGCCTTGGGTAGGAATACTTTAAGCGGAATCATTACTTTTAAATGTTAAAAAGGTTATCCTTTTTAAAAAATTAAAAAAATTTTATTACAAAGTCAAGTTTCTTATTTGAATTCAATTTTATTATGTGTGGAAAAATATAATTAAAATTTTCTTATAGTTTCAGGGCATTTCTGTGTCATTTAATTGATACTATTTTTGTGATTTTTTTTTATTAAATCCAATTCTATGGTATATTCGCACATTGCTTCGATTACTTCGTCTAAATACTTTTTGATACTCTCCAAAGATGACAAGGATTCAAAGGAATTAAACCATTTCACGTTTCCACAGGAGCAACCCCATCAAAGACGATTTAGAAGACTTTCTTCCAGACGTCTTCCTCCAAAGAAGACAAGCATTTAGAAGTAAAAAAAAATGACAAAAAAATAGAAAGCAGATGAAATAAATAAATAGTTCCGAGCCAACACACACATCCGATTGTCTTTCTTTTCTACAGTTAAAACCTACTCTCCATTTCGATCTGCAGACAAACAGACAGACGGACACACTTTTTGACAGGTCGGTTAAAGAGAGGTTTTCACTCTTCTTGACAAGTTCGCCTCAGACATAGAAAAAGAAGTCTGCGAAGAAAAAATGAAAGCGAAGGAAGAAAGAGGGGGGGGAGAAAGCTCGGACATCCCTCTGCTCTCCCAGGATTGGGATGGAGATACCCGGAGTGGGAGAACGGGTTAAGGATAAAGATGACAAGTCGGTATGACATATCTCGGACGACAAATGACGTGAAAGGAATGGGATGGAAAGGGGACGAGAGAAGATTTTTAGCACCCCCGACAGGGATGGGGGTCGGAATCGTCTTCTGCAGCCGGACCAGGGCGGTCCGGCAGATGAGGTTGCTGTCACACGCCATCGGTCCGTAATCCTTCAGGGCAGTCTGCGAGTGACACTTTCGACGTTTCCCGACGATTAGGATGACAAGGGAGCTCGGAATGAAAGTGACGTTCGACTACCCCCGAAAAGGAACGTCGGGACTGGGAAGGGGAGGAGGAGGTCAGAAAGAGCTAGAGATCATGATGTACTGAAAATATGAAGAGAGAAAAGGGAATGACAGATATGTTCTACAGGCACTGTCCGAGTTTTCCAGCATCCTCGGATTTGCCCTTTGTTATCCAGGAGACTTCTCATTGTCCGGCAAGGACGCTTCAAAAGATTCGAAGCTCAGATTCAATACCAAAGCGAGGAAATCTCTAGACAAAGAATCGGAAAATAGCCCCATTGAGGACATATTCTATGCTTCTCCAGCTGGAGTTGGTTTGACTCATTGAGATTCTTCCTAAATATTTTAATTAAGCGCTGAGTTTCCCGGCTCAAATTTTAAAGTTATCGTCAGACCGTCAGAGAACTCAAAATGACCTCATAAACTCCAGTTTCCTTTTAAGTTGGAAATCCAATACTTAATTCAGCTTAAATACTATTTTTTAATTGTATTATTAGAAATAAGCAAAAGCTCATTTCTATTTAACTTTCAACAACTTTCTGAAATCTATTTGTTGACTTTCTTAGCATTTAATTATTCGTGAGGGACGTAACGTTGCGAAATCTTATAAAATTTCAAAATGTGAATATTTGTTAACTAACCAAGATTATTTCTTTCTTAAATATTTAACAAAGAAAGATGTGTCATATTACAGGTCAAAATACTTTTATATATAAACTTTCTGTAAATTAAGTATTGTGTGTATCATTATTAGATTTTAAAAAATTATGATATTTTAAAGGGTCGTAGTGTTTTTATAAATTTAAATTTACTTTGCATTTCTTCATTCAAGTTGTCAAGCATACTTTTAATGTAAAAGGACTATTAAAATTTTAAATATTTTTATTGGAAATTGTATAAAAACATTTCCTTATTTTTCTTATTAATAGAGAGAGGCTTATAATAAAAAACAATTTCAGTAAAGTTGTTATAATCAAAATTTACAAATTTAAACACAGTAGTAAAATTATTGTTTTACATAAATGCAGAATGATTTGTTATGATTTATTTTGACTAGACCCTTCAAAAATATAAATATTATACATTTAAAAAATCAACTCATTTTTTATAACCTTATTTTAATTTTACGTGAACAAACAAGCAATTACTTTAAAGTAACTAGTATCTTTTTTGTCAATTTACAAATATGTGAACATTAATATTAAAGTCTGGTAACGCTGTTTGATGGTATAAAGTATTAATATCGAATTCTATACTAAACTGTAAGCAGCAAGAAAAAAAAATTATATGTTGACAAATTCAAGAAGATAAACTAAAAATAATTAATTGATTAAGTTTTAATTCTTTGAAACACACACGACACTTAAATATACCCTTAATGAAACTAAATACATAAAAGTTGGTAATTCCACAATTAGTATCATTAAAATTTGTCACTGGTAAAAGTGTCTCGCTAATATATATATATATATATATATATATATATATATATATATATATATATATATATATATATATATATATATATATATATATATATATATATATATATATATATATATATATATATATATATATATATATATATATATATATATATATATAAATATATATATATATATATATATATATTGTGTGTGTAAGGCTAATTCAACCTAGATCTACACTTTTAAGTAGATTTCAAACCAAGACAAATATCCACTCCCGAAATGGGATTCGAAACTAAAAGTTCTTTTACTAATGGGTAGATTCTTAACTATTCACTTACCACGAGGCTTGCAGAGAATGAGATAAAACCACTGGCTTGCTTGACGTATGAAAAAGCTGAATTTGATTTGTCAATTCAAATTACCGCGATCAAAGTGAAAGGGTTAAAATAAAACATTCAGAGAATGGCATTTTCTTCATTTTATTATTATTTAAAATTTGACAAAATCTTTATTAAAACCTTAGGAGAATTAGTAAAAATAATTATTTGTTTTCTAATAATTATTTATGGACACAAAAAATTATAAATTAATTCAATTATAATGTTATGTTATCACTGATATTGAAATTCCAAGATATTTTTATTTAGTTTTCCAATTCGAAAGATCATAGGTGATTATACAAATGGACATAGGGGTGGAAGATATGCTGATCTCTCTGCTGATATATAAACATTTTGATAAAAAGTAAAAAACATTTGAAAAAGAAAAAAAAACATTTTGATGAAATGTACATGGAAGACTAAAAATATTAATTTTAGCTCTCAATATTATTATAAATTTAAAAAAAAATATTTATCAAATTAAAATTTATAGAAACTTTTAATTTTTCCTTGTTTAAAAATGATGAAAAATTAAAAAAAAGTTTATAAATCTCTCAAATGAGAATTAATGGGAAATAATCTGGCATTGTTTAAAATCAAATATATTTTGTTACAGTGAGCTTGCTATAAAAACACACATTAATTATTTACTATAGTTCATTAAAACAATAAATAACTATCATCTATCATATATAAGAATTTCTACAATCTGAAATACTTCCATATTTATATGATTTTACATGTAAATGCTGAAGATTAATGTAATTTTTGACATTTTGAATGGTTAAAATAAATCCATTAAAATTTAAAATTATTTCATAAGCAATCACGTATAGTCAATCATATGGCACATCGTATAATCGTCAAATCTTCCTCACAAAGTTTTTTCCTACGTTTTTTTCCCCTAATATAACACGTGATTTTTTTAACCTCTAGAATTAAAAATATCTTTATTTCTTTAAATGATAGATATTTGTTCACACATTGCTATCATATTGGCGCAGTTTAGTAATACTTTATAGCTTTTAGCTATCCATATTTACTGAAGTATTTGGTACAGGTATCGTATAATCCATGATTCCAAATTCTGAGACTGGCGATTTTTTGGCGGATTTTCTTATATATCTGGCAACCTCGTTTTTATTACGTCATACATATGGAGACCTATAAGAATTATACAGAAATTCTATTTTGGTAAACCTATCCATCTTGGCAACATTTCATCATCGCCAAAAAATTCAGAATTTGTAATCATGGATTATACGGCACCTGTGCCAAGCATATATATAGAAGATATTACGAAACGTCATTGAGATGGTAACTAAATGTGAGAATTTCTTTTCAATAAAATTAACATCTAGCTATTTATACCCTAATGACTACAAGTGTTGATATATAAGATCACATTGAAATATTGTTAAATCATGATGAGAAAACTTTGTCATGTAAAAAATGATTAAATGAATGATGAATGAATATGATGATAAAAATGATGAATGAATGATATTTTAAAAATGTGTAGCACTGGACTACTATTTGCTTGATAGCTTAAACTGAATTTATTTGTGGGAATTTATATACAAGTACTGAACTTTTTTTGGCTATAACATGATATAAAAAATACTAGTGAATTGAAAATTATTATCGCTTATATATTTCATTTTAGAGCGGTAATATTAAATTTATGTTTAAGAAACATAATTTTTTAATAAAAATATCGAGTTCTTTATTATATGTTTGAATTTTAATTTTCGATTTCTATTATGCTGAAGCAAAAAATTGTACAAGTGTCACAATGTTCGATATTCAATTCCAAGCCTTCAGATGTTATCGAACTTTGAAACACGTAGATTCGACACATTTTATTTCCTCTTTATTCTCAGAAAGAAATGAATAAAAAGTGAGCTTTCATAGACTTCCCTATCAAACGGAAACTACATTTCGAAGATTTAGCTGGGAAACACGGTATGAAATGAAAGAAATATCCGAAAGTCAGAAAATTTAATTAACTGATCTTTCACGGTTTTCTAATGGAAAAGTTAACAAAATGTTTTTTTTTATTATTATCATTTTGTTTTATAAAAAAAATATCATTCGTGAAATTCACAAGACAAATCAACAAAAACGTTTTTAAAATGTTTTTATGACATTCCGCGCAGGGTTCACAAAAGCAACTTTTACTGATTACGATACAATCACGAAACCACGAGCTGAATTTGCACCCTTTATTTGTAAATCCAGGAAAAATCGCAGAGTCACGTGAGTGATGAGGTGAACTTCCGCTTCCGGTAGGAATTGTGAAAAAAACTGCTATTTTCAACAAGAGAATTTGAAATACTTTTATATAGTTTTTTTTTATATTTATTTTGAAGATAAATTGTTTTAGAACAAAAATAAAAGTTATTCCGAAGTAGAGATCGAATATTCGCGGACGCCAGCGAAAGAGAAATATCTGTATCCGTAACTCCCATTCCTTTTGTGGAGCATATCATGTAGTACAATGACGTCATCGTTGCCTTCCTTCCTCAAAATACATTTCTCATTATTTTAAGGAAAAAGTGAAATAAATAAATGCGACACTTTAACGTTTTAATGGGAAAGAAAAAAAAAAGGCATTTAATAGTTCTAAAAAATAAAAATCCACAAAAGACTCGAAAATGTCAGTTGGCTGTTCCAGATGTACTTTAGTGTTCCATTTGAATACATATTTTCGGGAAAGCAAAAAAAGTTTTCCAGTTTTATTATGTGTCAGAGGCATTTGTTATGAAGATAGGGTATTCGAAATTAAACGTACGTTTTTGTGCAGTAGTAAAAATCTCTGATAAAACGGGAACTTGAATATCTTTCTTTTTATATTCAACTTCTGACTGTTTTCAATTTCGTCCGGAAAGCTATTGTTAGGAAACCCATTTTTTTAAAAAAATTTTATTAGTATTTTTTTGAAAAAAGGTACTTTGACTCTGAAGTTAGTATTAAATTGACATATCTCCAACTAAGGAGAATCACTCAGAATTTGATGAAAAATTTGTTTTAAATATACTTTCAATATTTATGATTCCTTGATTAGTATATTTTATTGAATAAAGTACACTAATTTAACGCTTCCGGTACAAATTGATTAAATTTTAATCAATTTTAAATTTTATTACGATTTTATTTATGATCATTTTTCTATTTCATTTTAATAGTTAGCAAAAAATAAGCTTAAAATACTTATTTCAATTTCAGGATGTGGCACAAAATCAAAATTATCGTTCAATTTAAAATTGCATTTAAAAAAAAAAGATTAATTTAATGTGATGAGTTCTTAAAGAATATATGCTTATATAGAAATAGTATTAATTCTCATTTCTTATAACCAGTAAGTTAGTTTAAAAATTTTATTTTCTTAATCCGTATACTTAAAGTCTATACCTTAGAAATAAAAATGTATATATTTCTTTTGTACTTTTCTTTCATTACAAATCTAATAAAAGCTGGAATAATATTACTTATCATTGAATGTACTGTCTTACTAACATCATTCTTTTACTTACTCTCAACTAAACATTCTCCTTACTCATAAGAAAATATTTTCGAACAAAATTGGTATCAAAAAGGCTAAGATCCTATCGTTTTAATAGATTACAATAACTTTTTGCTAAATGTAAAAATAATTTTTAATTTACATACGTTTATATCATTCTTCATTTTTGATCATCGTTTTCTTCTCTAAAAGTCTTTTAATATTCACTCACAAATCACTAAAGATTCCAATCTTTACAGGCCCATAAGAGTATAGCACAAGGGAAGATTTATGCACGATATTTTCAACAGCTTGACCTCAAAGTGCTTTTCTCATCAAATTTATCAACATAACACTTCTAGAGACATTTTCATCGACAAATACACATTTTTAAAAAATTCTCAGAAACTTTTTGCAGCTTTGACAAAAATTGAACTATCTAAAAAACTTAAAAACAATTATGTAATTCTAACTTTTATATTTGAAATATATCTCTTGACCAAATTAATTTCTGCTATTGATGTCTAAATTAAAATGAATCCTAGCGCTTCAGATTGTCTTGTAACAACCATCTCTCTTTAAGAATATCACCTATATTCGTTATCATTTGTATAATTTCCACAATTTATGAAAATAGAGCACGAAATTTTGCCATCCAATACAAAAAATCCGTTGGGAAATATAAATATCTTTGAAGATTTACGTACTGACAAGCAACTCACATATCTTGTATATTAATAAAGGTAGTAATATAATGTTCCATTGCTACTTTTATCTTTGTTTATTTGGCATCATTGTAATGAAGGACTCGGTAAATTTGTAAGAATACAAATACGCATAAAAGATAGAATGTTATTATTCAGAATGCTAAGATTGAATACCTTTAATAAAAGCTATTAGTGTATTGTATATGTATTAATTCTTTTTATAATATATACGTGTATATACAAATAATTCAGTATTAAATATTTTTTTGAAAGTAAGTACATAATTTGTGACTTGAGTAGGTCTGAAAAATTTTCTTTTAATATTGCTTTACTAGAAAAAAAATTTGGTAAAGGATTATATTCGTGAACATTGTATACAATTATACGAACTCACTTATTTCATCTTCTAAATTATTAAGTATTAGTTAAAAACAGTTAAAATTAATAATACTTTTTCAATATAAATCAATACTTCAAAACAATAAAGAATTTATCAATGGTAATTTAATACAAATTTACATGGAAGTAAATTACTCAAAATTTTGTAAATGTGAAATGAAAAATGCATAGTTCAGTAATTCTGCAAGTTATCAAATGTGCCAGTAAAAGTTTCAAGTGTGCCAGTTTCAAGTGTGCAGCTTTGCAGTATAATAGTTCATGTGTCGGCTTATTTTAGTTGATTTAAGACTACAAGAGGTTGAACTCATGTCTAATAATTTCAAATGCTGTTGCTGTTGTTACTTAGGACACTTGGATATGCTAAACTCGCTGTCCGATGGTTTCCAAAATTAAGACAAAAAGTCTTTCGTTTAATTAGAGTGTCACAAAGGTGAAAGTACGACTTTGCTCTAAGACTCTTTCGATAGAGGGCACCACCAGAGGATCCTCTCAGTTTGACTTTGATCTGGAGGGAAAGGAAATTTTCTCCAAACCATTACACCCATGGCAACTGCTCATCGACCGACCACAGGACTTTCGATTCCATAGATTTAACGAGCAGGTATATAATTTCAAATGTATATGCTTTTATTAGTAAAATGTAACCATTTGATCTTTAAAATCAAATAAAAACCTAATTTTTACCAAAGAATTAAAAATAAAACAGGGCATTGGGCTTAATTTTTGCAGCGTAATTTAAAATTCCTTTTCGTTTTAATGTTACGTTTAAAAAATTTGTTGCAAAATTGCGTACAATAGTTAAAAAATATTTTCTGATATATTTATAACATAAAAATACTCTTATTTAAGATCAATTTATAACTAATTTCTGTTTGTATCAAAATTTCACTTGTGTAAAAAATAAAGCAATCTACACACATGAAAGTCAAAACTTTTTGTAAACATTAAAGCTTCAAAATTATACATCAATTTCCAATTAAATAAGTTATTTGGAAATAAACAAGTGTGTGTGTACGAAATCTACAAATTTAGTAAATATTACTATATTTTAAATCTGTTGTCATGAATAATTCACTTGTAATATCTGAAGATAGGTTAAGCAAAAATCTATTTTAAAATTCAGTTTTATTATAAAATTTTTAATAAAAAAACGTGCAATAAATAAATTCCTCTGCATATTACAATAATCTCTATTAATAAATTAATTCAACAAATTTTAAAACGCTAACTTCAGTCTGCTAATTCAAAATCTTATGTACTTAATAATGCCAAATTTTATGAATATTTTAATCGGTTAAAGTCAAGGAATATAATAGTTTAATTAACTCTTAACACATCATTTACTTTTAAAATTTAATATTAAAATTTTCTTAAGATAAAAATGGCAAATAACATTTTTTTAATGTAAGCATACTGAATGAAGAAGAGTATTTCAGCAGCATTGACGAAAATGTATAATTTCTTAATTTGTCAAGAAAAGAAGGAATTGTGTTAATTTTAAAACAATATACGATCAAACATTTCATCCCGATAGAAGTTTCAGAAGGAGATAAATGTAAGTGTGCCTCTAGAAGTGTAAATACAAAAGAATACACATTGAATAATAAACTTAAAAAGGAGTAAAGTGGCATTTAGATAATCAACGAGTTTCAACTTAAGTTTCAAGCCACAATGAATATAAATTGATGATGATTGCATTTAAAATCAACTTAACACGCGAGTAAAATGATATTATCAAAACTAACCAATCAAATAAGTCATTTACCCAGTAAACAAATATAATTTAATTTTGATCTTAGTGTTCTGAATTGAGTTCAAAATAGTTTAATCAAAATTATTGGAGTTCAAATTTCATAAATATTTTTATCTGTTATTTGGTCTTGATGAAAAAAGTTAAAATAGATAGCCATTAAACTGATCATTAACCAAACTGGCAAATGGTTAAAAATATCAATTCTTATATTTAAATCTTTTTCTTCTGTAAAAAAAATAGTCACCCAGTTTAATCAAAATTATATGTTTAAAATTTAACACAAGTTAAAAAATATATATTTCTAACCAAATGACTTGTGCATTAAAATATTCAAAACAGCTTTTTGCCACAATTTCGTAATTAAGAAACTGTGCATCGTATTTTCATTTATCTATCTATATCGCAATATAAAATATTACAGTACATAAATATAAGAAGCTTGATCAAAAGAAAAATCATTTAATTTAAAATTTGTTCTGTAGATTCATTGTGATATTCTATCGTCCTCTGATTCTAGAAAATATGCATACTCCTCTGAATAAATTTTTATCTGTCTTCTAGGAATATTTTAAAATTCTCATTCATGAGAAAAGTAATTTTTCGACGCGTATTTAAGCATAAAAACAAGGGAAAGACTTTCTGGTGATTAAAGTCAAAAAAACAATTTGTACTCCTCCGGTAGGGGTTTAATTTGTTACTACCCTCACCAAAATTAAAAAAAAACTTTGCAAGGTACTTTAAAAAACCCATAAAAACTTTTATGAAAAAATATTCAAGGGTACAACTTACAACCTTAGATATTTAGTAGCAGTATGAGTGCGCTGAATAGGGGTGAAATTGGTTATATGGCATTCCCAACGCTTGATTTTTAATTTGGGAAGTGATACAGGAGGTGTATGCAATAACACCCAACCTATAAACTACAAAGGTGGGGCATAAAAAAGTCAGATAACCCTTTTTATTCGAGGACCTCCTGAAATTTAAGACATAATATCCAAACGTGTCGCAAAAAACAATTACGCAACTATGCCAAGGCTTTCCAAATTTCTTTTTTTTTTTTTCAAAAAAGAAAGAGGTTTCCAATATGTGTAACAACTCTCCAAAGAAACTCGGTTTTTGAAGTAAGAATTTGATCTTGCACAAATGGAGAATGAACGTTAGTTATTTTTATGCATTGAAGGTATAATGGATGTCAGCAATATTTAAAGAACCGACAGAGACTATTATCTAACAACTATAAGTTATGCGACCATCTCCTCTGTTGTAAGAAAAACAGTTTCTATCTCAATACCGATAATTTATGTGCATGCAGCGTTTTTTGTTAAGTAGATGCACGGTTGCTTTAGATCAAGGGAGGAAATTATTTTCTACCTATATTTAGAATAAAAAGAAACAGCTTCCAAAAAATAGTTAAAGCAGAGAATATGATATTGTTTTATAAATATGAAGAAAACAATTTGTGTTTTTTCAATCCAAATTATTGAATGCATTCTGTTTCTTAGCAAAAAACAAAATTGATATGTATGTATAATAAATGAAGATGGGAGAGAGAGAATAAATCTATATCATAATTAAGATTTGACAAAATCGTCTCCCATCAAGAATTTAGACTAGACAAGGTACGAAGTCGACTAAAGTAACCAATGAAAATGCTTGAAAATTTTGCAGATAAATTAGACATGAACCTTATAATATTTCTGTTATTTGTTCCATTTAATATTTTTATAAATATGCGTTATCATATTTTTTACTATGTAAATTAAATCAGTTTTTGAACTGCCGAAAAGTAATTATTGGAAAAAGAAAACATTAAAGTATTGTTTGCTGTGAAAGTTATTCACTTACATATGTGTGCTATGTTTCTTCAGTTGAAACAATTACTCAAAAAACTTAATAAGGATTTATGCTTCAAACATTATATAAGAAAATAAATAAGTAAGAAAATATCTACATTTTAGTACTAATACAAATAAATATTACTCGCAAACATTTAAAAATATATAAAGGTATGATATTGGTTTATTTACGATAATGAATATATTCTTTTATTTTTATTAACCATTAATAAGTTCATATTTGCTCATTTAATTAATATCTGATTTTACTAAAAAAAACAATATTATTTAGAGTATTTTGTCAAGTAGATAAAGGTATTAGGTACTTAAAATTACTAAATTTTATTTAAAAAAATTGTTAAATTTTCTGATTAAAATTATGTATATGTCGCTATTATAATCAAAATTTGTTATTTCCCATTGTAATTCTTCTTCTCATTTTCTTAAAATAAATCCAGATTTATGAATTTGCAAATGTGTTTCAGCAATGTAAGTAGTTCTATTATAAATTTACAAACTTAAATACCTACACATATTGTTTTTAAATTAAATTTTGTCATCAAATATAAAGAAGTCGTAATGCTATTCGATAAGAGTATTGGATTATTTATAATTACACTTAAATCATTATGAAAAGGCGCAGATTCTTTCAACATTTTAGCTGATTTACAAGAATTCTATTTAATTATGAATTTTTATATCCCATATTTTCCATTTATAGTGAAGTACTAAACATTAGTCATTAGAATTGCGAAAAGAATCAAATGCAATTAATTTGAATTCTTTAAATCGTTTAAACAATAAGAAATAAACAACGCGCAGCTCTTAAAATAGCTTCTAAATTATTAAAGATTTATCTTCAACATATATAAAATAAACTTGTTTTCAAAATAATTTAGAGATTGAGTTGTGTGCGTATTATGAAAATAAAATATATTGTATTTGCAGTTTAGGGTCTAATAGTAAATATTTTTGTTTTTCTAGAGCAACGTGATTCATGATGTATGAAAACAATTTTATTGCAGGAAAATAATTAATTTTCCAAAATATCAATTTAATTCGCTTTGATCTTTTTGTTCCAAACATAAAAAAAAAATTCTGTAAAATATATTAGTGTAATAAATGGTGATATTAAATGATATCAGGTTCTGTATCAGTAGTGTAATTAAGGAATGATGATGATTAAGTGCAATTTTTAAGCAGTTTCAATTTGTAAGCATGAAAATGCTCTCTCTGTATCAATATATTTTTATAATTTTTTTCCTTAAAAATAATCTTTTAAAATTAGTTAGTTTCATTTTACTATAGAAAACATTATTTTATCATACATATCAAATATCCTTGTCTACTCTATATATCTGAAAAGTTATTATTAAGCATTAAGCCATATTATCTTTCAACAAAACAATATTGTTGCGCATATGTTCGTTCAATAAATTTATAATTTAATCATTAGTATTTTATTTTTTAGTCACATTAGGGTTTTATATTGGGCTGTAGTTGATAATTTGGAACTTGCATTTTAGAAATGTTAAGAAGTAATTATGTAATTAAAGAACTATGCAACTCCACCACATCCATGAAGTTTAGTTAAAATCCAAACTTAAATTACTAGAACCATTCGACGTTAAGAAACGTTTTAGAAAATCCCCGTCCGAGGCTTTTATATTTATTTCAGAAATAATTGTTTGTTTTAGATGTAAAAATATATATCACCATAAAGTGGAATCCAAACGCTTACTCATAATTAATTATAATAAGCATTTCTGGCGTTTAGTAAATTTTAAAATTAACTTGAAATAAATTTTATTTGGAGCATTTTGTAATGATTTAATAAAAATATTTTTGCTAATGTTTTAAATATTTTAATTTTAGACTTAGTTTTGTGAGTGGTACTGACAAGTAAATTCATTTAAATTTAAAAGATTGGTTTTACGCTGTCGAAATGAAAACATAAAACTAAATTTTTTTCTTTTACTTCATCTGTAAAATGAGGGGAAAAAATAAAAAATTAAAATTACATTTGTTTGAGAGTCCACATAAATAAGACTTCATAAACTTTCAAGAAAATGTTTTGACATTTATTTTATTTCCGTAGTTTTGCAAGAAGTTCTTCCTAAGTTTGAACACTTGATTCAAATAATGTCTACAAATTTTAAATAATATTCATGATACTGAAAATATTTATTAATAATGTTTAAATTTTAAAAAAATAAAAATATCGGATTATTTAAAGAAAAGTTGGTAATGGATAGAGTAAAATTGTGAGACCAACTCTGCAATTTTAAAACTTAATATTATTTTCCTTTCTTAAAACATTTGATGTCAGCTTGCAATCTCACTAAAGTCTTTCATATGTGCTAGCTAAAATTGATTTACTTAAGAGAATCATGTGAGAAAAAGATACGATCCCTTAGATTGGCAACACACTTGGACTTAATCCATTTTCGATCCTTACCAAATGTGATTGGATTTGGCGAAAAAAGTTGGGTGGTGATGGCGCTAAAAAGTACATATATAAGCCAAGCCAATAAAGAAAGAAATTCCAACTTTTGGGCTAGGATGGGGAAGAACAAAAGGTTTCTCTTTGGTTTTGGGGTGGGTGGTGGTCGCGGACGGAATAAGATCTCCCGTTGTTTTTTATATCCCTTCTTTCTCAGACGTCTCAGTCGCTTATTATCTGTGTGTGTGCGGCGAAGGGTGGGGCGGGATGGAAAAGGTGCAAATGAGAACAAAGTTGCCAATTGTCGTAACTCTTGGCGAAAATGCAAATGAATGTGCGCCATATCCTTTTCGGTGGATCATATCGCGGCGGAGGAAGTTGGCGCGTTAAGTACCAAGAGCGCGGGCAATTTAAGGTTCGTGGATATAACCCGTATCCCCCGTTCATAAATAAGCAGGGGCTGGTGCTGCGCCCCACATCTTTCGGTCGGCCGGGGCGGTAATGTTGAAATATCTGTCACCTACGGCGGTGAAATACTTTCGCTATTAAAGCAAGCAACTGCAATGAGTTTCCATCACCGCGAATATAGTATAGAATATCTCTCTCTCATTCTATCTCTGTTCCACCTTTTCGTTTCTTCTCTCCGCACCCACCTCCGCCCCCACGGACGTCGTCTGAAAAGAACATTTTTCAAAAAGCGTTTTCAACAGAGTGGCGGGGAAAAGTTATGCAGAAACACGTAAAAAGGCTTTACCGCTGTTTGGCCAGCACTCTTTAAAACTATGTTATTTGATTAGAAATTTATTTATGAATTGCAGTTGACACTTTAAAGACATCATAAAAAGAAAAGCGAGCGCCGACTTGGGATCTAATCCTTGGGATTTCTCCGACAATAAGTTCGTTCATTCACTCAACCCTTCCCTCCCCTTCCCCTCTTCCTCTCTCATCGTTTTCGATATCTTCTTTTCTGGAATGCCTCCTCCCATCTCACTGCTTTTCATCTTGACAAAGTATCGGTCACGTGACATCTGATGTATGAGCTTGCCGTGGCAAACGCTCAATAGAGGGCACCACCGTCGGAAAGAAGTGCAAAGCCAGCCGTCGTAATCCCCCAGCGACTCATAGAACTGTCAAAGCAAGAGGGAGTGATATGCATATTTGAAGCAGGGTTTGTCGCTTCTCGGCAAATTTTCACCATTTTTTTTAGGATCTTTCTTCAACGTTTTTTCTTATATTTATACTTTGGGTGATTTTTACGAGAAACTATTTTATTATTCATATATTTTACTGGCTCCGGAGAATCAATTTATATTGAGTGAAATTTTAATAAACAATTTCGGTTCATTAGTTATGTTAAAAAAAAAAATTTCTGCTAATGGGAATATTTTAGACTTCCGGACATCGTCCATTTGTGATAGAAATCATTTATTTTGACATTATTTATAATTATAATTTAATTGAATTTTGGAAATTTACAATTTGGAGTTTTGATTCTTATTTTACAAAATCAGCTGAATTTATTATTTTACTATAATGACACTATAAGAAAATGAATTTTTTTTTAATTCCTTTCAAATAAATTGCACAAAATATAAATGCCCTTGTCCTTCTTTTTACTGTATTAAATAGCTTGCTTATTCCTGTTTGTGTTAATGTGCTTATGAAATACAAGTCATAGTTAACTGATATTTGATATCACATAGTAGATTTACAGTTGTAAGTGATTTTTAACGTCCACATTGCCATCATGAAGGATTTTTCATAAATAGAGAACAAGTTCTCTGTGAAAAAAACGTGGAAAACTCTGGTTCAGCATGTAAATGGCTTTAAAAACACGCCCTTCTCTCGTTATTAAATAACTTTTTATTCCATAATTCTCTGTTTATAAAGCTATTTCAAGCGTAAATTAAATGATATTACAATTTTTCTAATGTTTTAGCAAATTGGTTCTTAGGAATTTGTAATTATCAATAGTTACATTAATTATATTTTACTGTCCAATAAAATCAAGAAAAAATGATATTATTTAATATGAAGTCAATGTGTAAAATCATTTTAGTTTAAAAAAATATAGTTTTGCGTGTTATTTTTAAAAGAAAATATCAAAAGTATATGAAGTTTATAGATACAAAAAGAAAGTCTTAGAAGTTTTGGGAAACAGAATTTTTTGGCTAGTTAGCATAAATGGCGCTTTTGTTTTGACTAATAATTTGCTTTTGATGAATATTTCCAAGAAGACAGTTAATTTCAACTTGCAAAGAAGATCAACCACATGAAAAAGTAGTTGTTGATGTTGTGGCTTATCTTATTTAAAGATCTGACATTAGTCAGATCAACTCCAATAAATTGTTGACAGTCAGAAAGTCGATGATTAGCAGGGGATCTGAAGATAAATCCTTCCGGAAAAGTCCGACGCAATCCAGAATATGTTTCGGCGTGGCTGGATGGTCACAGCATTTTTTACAAATGGGATTTTTCTTTTTTGCACCACGTTCAAACTATAAACATTTTAGATGTCCACTTGAGAATCTGGCCAAGGTAGTCTAAGATTTTCGGTCACATTTTATTTCCATAAGAGTTCCAGGAGATGTTTACCATTGGTGCGTAGTTGAACTTCGCCAGATTGAATGTAGTCTAGTTTTTTCATTAGAATAAAGTTCCTGGCATGTAAGTGATAAACCAGTGGGCGTATCTTCCTCACTGCTCTATTTGGCCAGTCTATCTGCGGTCTCATTGCCACTAATATTGACATGAGATGGAATCCATTGGAGATGTACATCATGGATCATTTTTAATTTGTTGAAAAAGTATTAAATGTCTTAAGGGATTAATATTTTTCTTGGGTTTGTTTTCCCTAAACATATAAATCAGAGCAAGAGAAACATAGAGGCAAAATCTTGCTGCTTACTTAAATGTAATTATTTATTTTAACAATGAATAGTTTTAACATGCATTTGAACTTGAAATGGTTCATTATTTAAATGATTTCAAGAATAATGAATCATTTTATATATTATACTTACTCTTGATACAGCGATGCAGAACATAATTTCGTAATCCCTTTAAAACTATTGTTATCATCAAACTGTAGATTTTACAAATTCATTCAACTTATTACTGAATAATTAATATTGTTTTAAAAAATATGTCATCAAACAAATACATTTGGTTGCACAGACATTAGTAAAAGGCTTAATGAAATTGGTCAATCTTATTCTAAAACGAAAGTAAAAAATTATTCACTGCCTTTACTATTATATATATAAATTTTTTTAAAACAATACTGGCTGCTAAAAGATAGCTAGATGGGTATAACAGTATTTGTTAATGTGAAAGATAAAAATATTGATAGAAAGAGAACTTTGCTTCACAATAATTTTTCTTTGTTCAAATTTTGTCATTTTTACCATCAGCAATATTTTGTATAATTACAAGATTAGTTCAAATTAAGATTCATGTAAACTCTCACTTAAGGAAATTTGTGTGACGTATCAGATGAGATATAACGTCATATTAGCTTTTATTAATTCATTGGGGAAAACGTGAATATGAACTAGTTATTATGACGCATATTTTCTTTTATTTTATTGCTACAATTTTAATTTATTGTAATGAGAGCTCAATTTTTCTAGCAATTTTTGCAATGGTTATTACACAATATGAAGTATTAGCTTTTTCAACAAAAAATTACATATGCAACTTGATTTCAAAAATATTTTGAAAAAATTTATCTTGAATGTGTGAAAAATATTACGAGCACAGTAAAACCCATTGCAAAATAAGTTTACGTCATCTATGTATGATTTCGCTTTTCAGTAAAAAATATTTACTGTGATCGTAATATTTTGTAGCCATTAATCGAATTAAAATCTCAGTATATACAGATGGGATCAAAGATGTGAGCCTTATTCCTGAGCTGTTCCGTACCAGCTAATAAAAGTATTTCTTTATCTTTTGAGTGATTTCATTTGAAATTTTTTACACATTACTATTATTTTTTACATATATCTTTATATATTACTACTGAAATATCTTCAGAAAGTTTCTAATCAAAAGATACTCAATAATTAAAAGGTATCAAATTCACAAATGATTAAATGTATCTTCATTGTACAAATTAAAATTATATAATTAGGAAAGTTTTTTGGATTTTATTTATATATTATTTTAATTTTCACATATTTAATCATATTTTGGACAAAGAAATTTATACAAATGAAGCAAGCAATTTATAAAGTTAAATTTTAAGCACATTTTAAGCATGTTAAGGAAAATATATTTTCAATTTTAAAAAAGGATTAGGATTTTGTCATGTTATTTCAACAAATGGTAAATTACTATTAATAATATGACAATAGTATTTTAAATTTTAAAAAGGATAAAGTTCTAGTCAAGTTATTTTGACAGTTGGTACTATCTTGATAATTTTGAACAAATAGATATGAAATTTCAAGCACAAGATTTAAATTAATATTAGTTACGGATATGGTGAACGGTTATACCAAAGAGTGAAAATCTCTGCCGTAGATCACTCGATTTGTCACCAATCAGCTAACGTTTTGAAAATCAAATTTTTCAATTCGAAAGACTAGAAATTTAATGCAATCTATATGGAACTGAGTGTAACCATTTAGTAAATGGTATGTGCTTAAAGAAAGTGTGGTACACAAATTGAAAGTGAACACTTATTCAGGTAAGATGTGTTCCAACAGGTATTCTCCAAGAATAATCGATGGGGGGAGGGGGTCGGTACTGCATAAGAGTGGACAACGAGGACGAGTAAATCCCTACTCAGAGAAACTGAATCATGTCATGTCGTATTTAATCAAATAGCTATTGAGAATATTTCTTGGTAATTAGATGAAGGATAACAGATCACACTGATTATAATTTGCTATCGCATCACTCAATGGTTAAGGGTAAGTGAAGCTTTTGAATATGGAATATTATGCAAACAGTAAGCATTTAATCTATTTGTGTATTATCAGAAGAAGGAAACTGGAATCTATATAAATATTTAAAAACTCGAGATTTTTAAAAGCTGGATATATTTACTTAATTCCAATTTTACGAATCTGCACCAAAATAAAATATTCTATTATTATTTTGCATAAAAAATACTAAGCAAATTACAAATGACATACTTGAAATCTTCATTGTATCACTAAATTGTATCTTGTATTTTAAAATCTTTCTCAAGTTTTCTAGTTCGATTATAAATTTACCATCATTAATTGACGCATCACGTTAATTAACTGAAAATAGCTTAATATTTTTAATTTAAATTAAAATGACTAATTATGTCGTAATAATTTAAAGCAATATTAAAATTAATCAATATGAAGGGCTTTTGTATACAAAAACACTTCCAAAAGAGCCCATAAATACTTCGAGGAGATTTTCATAACTATCGATGTAAGACTATCGTAACTATCGATGTGATACTATCGTAATTATCGATGAGAGATTTTCGTAACTATCGATGTCCACATTTCTTCCTAACTTAAGCCACTTCAAGTTGATTTTCCTGATTCATTCCAATCGTTCTAATATTAATAAACAACAAATAAATTTGAGTATATCTGAAAATACTTTACTTCTGTTAAAAATTTTAGATGAAAAATAATAATTAATGTAATGTAAAACTTCAATAAAATATTTTCACTCCTAGTATTTTGGTTCATTTTATCATTGAATCTATTTTTTGTTTTACTTTATGTTTTACTTTTTTATTATTTTCTTCAAAAATAAATTATGAATATGAATTATATATATGTATACATATATAAATATATATATATATATTTATATATGTATATATATATATATATATATATATATATATATATATATATATATATATATATATATATATATATATATATATATATATATATATATATATATATATATATATATATACATATATATTGGGAATTAAAATACTAATATATAAACAGACAGAATAGTAAAATAAGAAATAAAAATAAGATAAATTATGAATATACATTAAAAACACTAATGCATATTATGAAATTTAATGCTATCCAAAACTAAAATTAGTATATAAATGAATTTTAGTATTGAATAGAATTAAAATTAAATTTGTGAAAAAAAATTTCAACCAAACTTTTTTATATTTATTGATGAGAGTTGAATATTTACGATTTTCCTCACAAAAAAATCAAACAAATTGTCATTTTTTACACCCCGCCAACGTATTTCTTTTCCTTTCATATGTTGCGTCCACCAAAAATTACTTAGTTCTATTATTATTCAATCACGGCTCTTTTCTGTAATTTACGAGTATAAGTACATCACTCTAAGTGAGAAAATTGTTGAAATATCCATAATCGTAATGTGACAAGCTCAAGTGACGACATCATTGACATTGCGCCTTTTGATTGAGACATTTTCCTTCTAAAGTTGAACTTAACAAAAAAAAGTGAATTAAGTATTAAAAAAAGGGGGAGGGGAAATGACATCGTAAGAGAAGATTCAGTCAAGAAAATTTAATAGCGGTGATCATAACACTATCAGTGTTTGATAGATATTTGAAGTTATAACATTTCTTTATTTCAAGAGGTTTAGAAATGTAAGTAAGATTTTACTAAAGAAATATCTATAGACTGGATTAAAAGACCCAATTTTCACCACGTTGCACCACATATAAGAGGATTGAATAGAATTAAAATTTTGAATTTGTGAAATTTTAATTTGTTGAAAAAATTTTAATTTGTGAAATTCATTTGTTTCAAATTTACATGAACACACTTTTTCGAGTGTAAATTTTCTAAATAATGTCTTAATTTTTTTTAGCAATTCTTCTTCTTCTTCTTAGAATTGGGTTTGTATGTCATTGGGCACCTCTGCTTTTATCAGCATTTTGTACCATTAACTCCAAACCCAATGTTTCCTAGTTCCAGTTGCTCGGGTCACCCACTTTATTAATAAAGTCCGATAACCCTTTAATGGAGTCTAGGTGTAACTCTCTAGTATCGATGATGCCTAAAGAGGTTAATCTAGGGAGGGCAAAAGCCTCGCATTCATAAATGATATGCTCTGCCGTTTCCTCTTGCGTATGACATTTCCAGCAGATAGGGTCTTGCTGAAATAGTCCCATCTGGTCAGAGAGTCAGTCATACTAGGGATAGCTTCCTGTCTTTCACCAGAAGATGGTTTGGAGGTCATTTCTACCTCAAGTGAAGGATTCATTACTGCCCCTTTACAAGACAGCCTCTGAGTTCACTTGTCTTTTTCAGCAAGGTCAACTTCAGAGGCATCACCTATAGATGCAGGAAGGATTGTTATTTCTTGTGTCTTTTCAGCCACAAGATAACAATTTATAAGCTCAGGTAATATAAGTCCACCCAGCATTGCCTGAGAAAATGGGCAAGGCAAATTACTCTAGAAGTTTGCCAGGCAACTAGAGGCTCCGTCAAGACACCAATACCGCGGTGCCATATAGCCCTAGGCACGGAACGCATACCACCAGGGTTTACGGGAGCTGGTTCGCGGCCTCTGATTCTATATTCAAGGCTATCCTGTCATTCCTACAGGACGTTCGGTGATCCACCACCTACCGACGTGCCTGGTAGCTGCTCAGGCCCCAGGTTTTTAGCAATTCATAAAAAATTATAGTATGATTATTTTTCTAAGATATTACATAATTTTTGTGAATTTATAACTGATATCTTATTTGATGCGAATAATAATATTATTCGAAAAGTTTTTATAATTAATAATGCTCTCAATTAAATCTAAGGTATTGATATCGTTATATGAATTTAATTTTGATTAAAATCCCCATAAAAATATCTGTCATTTATTATTGAGGTAAAGGAGAAGTCAAGAATTTCTATTTAATCTTATTAAAAATGTTAAGCATTATATATATATATATATATATATATATATATATATATATATATATATATATATATATATATATATATATATATATATATATATATATATATATATATATATATATATATATATATATATATATATATATATATATATATTCGAGTGTAATAATTAGATCAATTTCTAAAATCCATTATTAATGTCTAACAAAACTCTTAATCTATTTCTGGTGTTCTAAAATCTTATTCTTGATATATTCCCGAAGAAAGAAAGAAATCACAAATGATGTAGTAAATTGAACTGCAATGTTGATTGAAATACTTGTGTTTGAATGAAGGAAATACCAGTTTGTGAGTAATATTACAACAAAAAGCGCAAGACTTTTTTACTTCAAGTATCCTTTCACAAGGCTCACCGCTACCTAGTGGTTGTGCATCGCTCTTCGGAGTATAAGGTCCAAGGTACGATCTCAGCCACTGAGATGACTAACGGAAGATGGATGTTCACTTCTGCCTTAAGCATGCACGTTTGGTGGGATGGAGAATTTTCTGGGCTTCTTTCCTTGATGCAAGTGATAACGACTTACAACCTATGAAAATTCTTCCCAGAAAGCAACACTAAGGGAATATTAAATGTAGCCGTTAAACTTTGCACTACGTTGTGTCTGGTCGCAACGTCCTCTAAGTGAAATGATACCTGTGTGGGTGGTATGCCAAGTATTGAAAATCTTCTGCTTGATCCTTGCTTCACAATCACGAAGACTCCACCCTGCCACTTCTATCTAACTAGTAGAGCCCGACTCAGGTCTTAGTACTGTGAAGCATGCCGGTACAACTTCATTGCGTCAAAAGTATCAGTTCAAAATTTTTCCATCAAAACTGAACATGATCAGGATTATTACTTTCAGTGGAATTAAAATTGTGAATATTTTTACGGAGAGAATTTATTATCTTTAGGGTATATTAAATTTTGTAACAACCCTCACTAAAAGTTTTGATTATAAATTGCTTATGAATGAACATTTGAGAACTTTTATTGCATTGAAATATTTTAATATAGTACTATGCCTGCTAAATATTGAAATATTTTATGAAAGTAAGTTATTTTCATGTAAATAAGAAAATATTATTAAACAAAGTTTCTTTTGGAAGTGTCTCATGGCTATAATCTTATTTTCTATTTTGTATATTTCATTACAAATTGTAGCTGAAAATTTTATTTATAGATTTCAAAAATATTCTTTTAGAGTATATAATCGTACTTGCGTTCGATATGATATCTAGAACACGCATATGAAGTTAATAATTTATTAATTGCGGTCACGTTGCCTAGTAGTAAAAAAAATATTCGTTAGAGGCGTTGATTTAGTTGTCACTCTACGATAAATTTTTTTTCACACAAGCGTTATTTCAGCCAGAAATTTAAGCCTTAAAAGAATTTTGGATCTCGATAATATCCAAACCTGATGTGGGAATCAAATTTATGAGTTGTTGAATCGTAAACTAGAGCACTAACTACTGAGTTGCTGAGCTGGTTTTTTAGAGTGGGTGGTTTGATCCTACTCGCAATCAAACTACGTGAAATGAATTATGATCATCTGACTTCTATTATTATGAGGGCTTATTATGACATCTATTATAAGTTTCCTAAATTTTGTTCCATTTGACGCGTAAATACCACCCAGTGTCCATGAAAAGTTTCCTTTTAAGGCAAACATATGACCTAAAGATAAATTGCTTAAAAATATTCCTTGATACATGGGTATTGGTTACATCTATTCGATATTGGTTTTAGCAAAAAGTTGAACAATTATAATATTTCATGTCATAAAAAGTTAATAAAGTATTGGTTTCTTCCTGAACTGCACCTATTAATATTTATTCTTTAAAAATATCATTTTTATTGGAAATCATAGTTATTGGTTTGAAATTTTGTTTTGTAATACTTACTAACGAGTTCAATAATATTCATCCACAACCATCTCATTGTTTATTGTGTAATAAATATTACCGCATTCGTTAGCTTGCTAAAACAACCCATAACCAAAAACAAATTCAAAAGATTTGTGCCTAAATTAGATCAGTAAAACGACCCTTTAGAGACCTAACAATTGTCACACACAACCGCAAATGTCCATCAAAACAGTTTGTGCTCGATGGTTGAAATCCTCCTCTTCCTCCACATTACTTCGTCGAATCTATTTCAACTTAAATTCGAAGAAATCCTTAAAGACTCTTTTCCTTCTCAGAGCCGCGAAACTTCTCAAATTCATTTTGTTACGAGATTCAATCCCCCTTCTTCCCCCGAACACGCACTCTACACAAAACCATAAAAGGGCCGGCACTGAGCAGAGAGTTCAAATGAAAAGCTTTTACTTTCGTAATAATAAACCGTCAAAAACAGGAACGCCGATCCGCGACGATCCGGGACCGTAATTGCTGGTGGGGTTTATATATATAATATGTGTATGTGTGTGTGCGTCTGAGGAGTGGGGAAGAGGACAAAATTCATTCCCCCCCCCTTGAGACTCAAGAGTGTCAAATTCAGGGTAAAGGAATAAAGCGCGACAAAGTAGAAATAGCAATTACTGATTGAGGCGGTAGCCAAGAGAGAGAGAATGAGCATTTTCTTACTTGTGAAGAGTAACATCGGGACGAAGCCAAAATGCCGTGTTCGAATGCGATCGGGCGGTTTGGAAGACATCAAATTTGCGAGGAAAGAGGCTTGGCGACGTGCATTCTCAAATGCACATTTTAATTTGGTCTGGCATAAAATTCTGCAGCTAGCATTTTAATTTTATAACACTCATACTGGAATCTATGCGAATATCACCCTCCAATAAATATGGAATCTTTTACAATCGATTCCAACTAAAGTTGCCTGAATTAATGGCACAATAATTTCAAATGAATGTATTTATGATAAAAGCGCTAGTATAGTTTCCTAATTACTCGATTTAAAATATTTCTGAGTTGCACAGTGGACAGTAATACGTTAAAAGGTTGTAAAAATATCGCCCTCTTCACTAATTTATTAAATTTCTATATATTATTATAAATAACTGGTTTGGGTAACGTGTTATCATCGGAAATTATTTATTTTATTACCATTTGTCAATTTATGTTAGATATAGTTATAAGTAGACTTAGAAAAAAACAGAATTTATGATTCATATAAATTTTTTATTGCATTATTGTTTTTAGTATAATATCTTATAGGAACATATTTTAAACTATGGATGAATTGTGTTGATTGAAGTTATTATATCCAGGTGGATGCTAATGAAATACACAGAAGTGGCCTGAAATAGAATCAAAGAACTTTCATTCTAATGTGTGAGCTCCTTGGTTACTGTGAACCTGGTGTCAACATAATTATTAACTAAGCAGAAATAGTTATTACAATCGAACACATTGATAAAGAAATTGCCTTAAAATGAATTATTAAGAATTTTCCCGAGGCTTAATGATAAAACCGCGCTTTTCAGAGTTAAAAATTCTGCATTAGATCCCATTTACTGGTAGATAACAGGAGATAAATACTGCGTTTCTATTTCTTGCGAACGTGTTAATCGGAATAGATATTTAGAAGATTTTCAAACTTCTTTTCTCAAGAGAAGAAGCAGAAAAATCTTCTAAATTTCTTCTTCTCTTCGATTCACTATTCAAATGTAATCCTTCCAGAAGGCTGTATGCAAAGATTGTTAAAATGCTTTATAATGCCATTCATGTGTTAGACTCCCGATTTTGCGATGACAAATGCTTATTCGATAAAAAAAATCTTGTTTGGCTATTGCAAAATTTAACCTATGAATCTAAAATCTATCCCATTTTCGAATGATACGCAGGTCAAAAAAATTATGTTGGTTCGAGTGCATTTCAATTAACCACCTTTTCTATAATATAATTTTTTTAAAGAAAGTGCAATATCAATCAGAGAAAATTTCTTTGTATAGAAAATATGGTTTATGTCATATTCCAGATTGTGAGCAAACAGAATTTGTCTCCCTTCATTTAATACTTGAACTCTATGTTTAATAACAGGCAATTTTCTATGGTCGTCATGTTAAATGCAATGCACATGATAAGCTTACGGGCATGGAAATAAAATTTGTTTCGGATTCCTTATTTTGAAAACCTTCGTTACCAAAAGAAACTGTCGTTCTAACTTGCATTACCAATGGGCACTCGATGAGCTGTTAACAAAGAAGGTGGTTATCAAAATAATGGAAACACCCTGGATTTCGAAGGAATCCTTTATTAATATGGCATAGGACCGCCTTTGACATGTAATACAGCTTGGATACGCCTGGGAATTGAATCGTACAAATTCTGAATAGTGCTTATAAGAATATTGTCCATTCTTCATGGAGATATTTATTGTGAAAGTTCCGTGAGAGATGCTGGTGGAGGATATCAATTCCGGATTGAGAGCTCTAAAATAGACCCCCATTATATTGAGGCCTGGGGTCTGTATGGGCCAAGGTAGATGTTCCACTTCATCCTCGTGTTCATCGAACTATGATTGGACAATTCTGGCTGCATGAAGAGGGGCATTATTGTCATCCTTATCCTAGGTAAAGATTTCAACATAACTTGTCATCTCATGCAGGATGCTCTAAGTTATGTAGGTCAATGGTGCATGGATAGGGAGCTGATGGTTAATCCACAGAAAACCTACCTTGTACCTTTTACACACAAAAGAACATGAGAGGGTTTATTCATACCAAGACTTTTTGATGTTGAAATCAATGTGGCTTCAGAAGTGAAGTATCTGGGCATTTATTTAGACCAAAAATTCACCTGAAATACGCACATTGATGATAAAATTAACCGACAAAGAAAAGCATTATGATTTGTAGGCGAATTCTTGGTAAAAACTGGGGCCTACATCCAAAACTGATATTTTGAATGTACACAGCCATTGTCAGGCCCATTTTCACATATGCATGTGTGATATGGGGGCGTAAGGTGGAACAGAAGACTGTGACTGACAGACTAGGAGGCCTACAAAGATTGGCCTGTCTCTGCATCACAGGAGCAATCTCTAACGCGCCAACCAGAGCATTGGAAGTTATGTTGGATCTGACTCCCTTAGTCATCTTCATCTGCAGCACTGCCAGAATGACATCATACAGAATGAAGTTATAAAACCAATGGTACGACCAGCCTATTGCCAAAATGCACAGGGGTATTACCGGAAAAATTCAAGATCCTACTTTCCTGATACCCTCGGACATCATGGAAAAGTCATACATGTTTGAAAGGACATTTGAAATAGTTTTTACAACTAGAGATGAATAGGACAACAACATGTTCGAAACTGAAACAGGAGATCAAATCTGGTACACAGATGGATCACTGTAAAATAGCCTTTCAGGATTGGGAGCATGTGGCGTGTCACCAAGAACCAGCCTATCTGTAAGCTTTGGACGATACGCTACGGTCTTCCAGGCAGAAGTTTTGGCTATTATCCACTGTTTGCGACTAAATATGAGGAAGGGCTACCACGCTAAGCGTATTCTCATTTTTAGTGACAGTCAAGCCGCTTTAAAGGGCTCAATTCTTTCGAAATCAAATCTAAAATGATTTTGGAATGCAGAAACCTTCTTACAGAACTGGCAACTAGAAACAAGGTGATCCTTGTATGGGTGCCAGGGCACAAAGGTATCGAAGGTAATGGAAGAACTGATGAACTTGCTAAACAAGGATCATCTTTTGCTCCCATCGGTGCAGAACCTTTTTGTGGGATCAATTTGAAGATCGCAAAAACCAATGCTCTTAGATGGGAAAAACGGAAGATGTATGAAGCTTGGCTCAACACTCCTGGTCAAACCCACGCTAAAAGTATGATCTGTGGATCATCAGAGAGGATTGCTTCTGAAATTCTAAGATACTCTAGGCAGAAGATATGTTTAATCGTAGGCTTCATAACTGGGCACTACTATTTCAGAAAACACCTCCATAAAATGGGACTGTTTCAGCAAGACCCTATCTGCAGAAAATGTCATATGCAAGAGGAAACGGCCAAGCATATCATTTACGAATGCCAGGCTCTTGCCCTTCCTAGATTAACTTCTTTAGGTATCATCCGTACTACAGAGTTACACCTAGACTACATTAAAGGGTTATCGGACTTTATTAATAAAGTGGGTGACCCGAGCAACTGGAACTAGGAAACATTGGGTTTGGAGTTAATAGTACAAAATGCTGATAAAAGCAGAGGTGCAAAATGACATACAAACCCAACTCTAAGAAGAAGAGGAAGAAGAAGGAGAGGGTACAAAAAATGTTCTGCGAAACCATGATTTTTGCATTATCTAGTGTATGACATCTTGAAAGTCAATTTGTGTATCAAGATTACTTCTGTTCTTGTTAAACTTGTATTATGGATATTTTAATTGATGTTAATTAGCAATGAAGGTATTTGGACAATTTTGTTTATACCAAAAGCTTAACAAATAACTTGAGCAACATAGTAATTCTTTTTAAATTATCCCATGATCTTAACAGGATAATATTTTTTAAAGTGAAAATTTAAATTTCGACTTCAATTATTGTTGAACAATGGACTATTCATAGTTCATTTTTCCTTTCGATCATTAAATACATAAAAACTACAGAATTTTTTAAGTTTTCTCCCTTGCCATTCGTAAGTGATACTCTCTATTAGAGGAAGTTCAAGCATACATAATGCCTTGTACAAAAGCGCTTTGTAGCTTTAGCTTGCTATTATAAATGAATTATATAATTTTGTTCTACTGTCAGATATTGAAAATTTTGGTCTATATCATAACAATTTAATATAAACTTCTGCGTATAACGCGTGTTTAGTAAAGAGAAAATATACTTGAATAAATTTAATAAACAGAAATTCTTTAGAAATACATTCGATCATCTTAATATCTTCTAATCAGCGTACATATGGCATAAAAATGTTTTGATTCTCTTTTGCTTTATTCGAGATCCAGAAATAAACTATTACAACCAAATGAAAAGAAACATAATCAACGATATTGATGTAGCATTCACAGTAAAAGTATGCTTATTTCTATTTCATTATAAATTTGAGTTGATTTCTTATTGTAAAGATCAATATCATAAGATCAACCAACATTAGGAGATAAATTAATTATTGTTCACATATATAAAAATTGTCTTGTAAAAAAACATAAGTCTAAAAAATAGCATACTGATGAAGAAAATTCAACATTTATTCAAATATTTTAACCAATACTGGTTATCTAGTATTATAAATAAAAAGTTGAAAACCCATGATAAGAGAAAAAAAGATGTTAATTTTGTCTTCTAAGCGAAATGGTTATCAATACCCTAAGATATTGTGATGACTTTTCGAAGCTATATTCATTTTTCAGACATGGCATTTTTGTTCCACAAAAATTCAGAACTCAATATCTTAAATTCTCATTTTTCTTGATTATTTTATTTTCTCACTTATTTTAATCTTCGCTTTCTTTTGATTCTTTTTTTTTTAATTCTCTACAAGAATAAATTACTTCATTAAAACTATCGAATACTGTACTACTTCGTTTTGCTTATTTTTCTCGAAGTGAAGATTTTATTTGAATTCTGTTTTCAGTGAAGGTCGATTAAAATTTCAGGTTATCAGAAATTTTCATTTCTAATATAAATTCGTATAAGAAAAATATTGTATTTTGAAATAAATGATTAATGTTTGAAAATAAATACTGATGTGAGATAATGAATTAGAATATATCTTACTTTCAGTGCAAGCTATATGGAAGGAATTTAATGTTTATTGATACGTAATTTTCCAAGAATGTATATTTTATTCATAAAAATGTTTTATTAAAGTTAAGTATTCAAAATAAATAACAAAATTCGATTAGAGGTTTAAAAAATTTTTCAAGACAGTTAACGTAACGAGTTTTATAAATAATAATTTATTTATTTTGATGTCACATTCTTAAATTATTTTAATTAATGCAGTTCAGCATTTTTATATATAGGCTATATAACAAACAATCCATTAATATTTTAAATTAATGTACACAAGTTTTGCCCTCTTAAATAAGTTACTGAATGCTCTATTGCATATATGCGTCATAAACAATATTTTTTGCATATATGAAAATTTATGACGATTCCTCATTTCGTTTCAAGCGGAAATTATAGAATATTTTACAAAACAATAATCATTATCAGAATGTAGTTAATTCGAATCTCTTTTTAACAGAAGATCCGTCGTGTTCACTAATGGTGGCATGGGCACGCTAAAACTGGGAGTAGTTGCAATGTCCTCCAAGTGAAATGATACCTCTGGCGATGGCATCCCAAGCATTGGGGGTCTTTTGTTTAGTCCCTGCTTCAAAATCACAAAGACTCCACCTGGCTGTTTCTGTCTAACTGATAGAGTTCATCTCAGGGTTAAGAACAGGGAAGTATGCTGATGAAACTGCAACAATATAATCAAATAAATGTTAGGCAAAATACGTAATTTTAGTAATATATTCAGTAAATTATACAGTATGTCCACTAAAGTCCCTTGCCACTCTTAACTTCGGAACGGCTGCTACTATATTTATAAAAGTGGTGTCTAGGTACAGTAAAGTAGCAATGCGCTACTGAATGAAACAGACTACTGCGCAACCTGGCGGAAAACTGCGGAGTTAGCATTCCTATCTCGAAAACGGGACGAGATACAGAGAAAAAGTTATTTATAAAGTTGTAGAGCATCCTCGATTTAGTGCGAAAAGATACCTTGTAGGCATTAATGTGAAGAATACAACGGTTAAAACGCGCATTTGTTGTTTCGTGCGGTGACGTGACAAAACGATCTAAGAAAGAAAAAAAAAACAAATAGTTAAAACAATAGACTTTATTTAAGATGTTCAAATTTCTCATCGTCAGCTGCAATGCACATTTGGATCCTCGCTTGAAGATCACGTTGCACACGTTGGAGAATACAGCGTGATACGTTGGAACACGCTACCGTAATGCGTCGTTTAAGGTCCTGCAATTTTTGTGGAGGGGTCGCATACACCTGCTGTTTTAAGTATCCTCACAGGAAAAAGTCCAGTGGAGCCAAATCAGGAAAACGTGGAGGCCACTCTTCGAAACCGCCATACTCTAGTATTTGGTTGCCAAATTCCTTGACGAGGTACTGCTTCACTGGAGATGTCTTGTGAGCAGGCGCGCCATCATTTTGAAACCATTGATTCTTAAGATTAAACAACGGCAGGTTCTCCACAATATCGAGTATTACCTTCTGTAGCAATTGTAAATATCGTGAACCCGTTAAAGTGCCATTGTAAAATATTGTGCCTATTAGATTGTTATTGTGAATTGCTCAAACGTTATTAGCATACCGCATTTGATGTCGAACGTCGACGAAATATTTAGGATTTTCCAGCGCCCAGTAATGGGTGCTTTGCCTATTGTACATGCCATTCCGTGAAAAGCATGCCTCATCCGTCCACATTATATCTGCCAAGAATCTTGGCTGGACCTGTATGTGATTCATGAAGAAGTTGCACCATGCATAGCGTCGCTCGACATCCCCGTCCGCTGAAACCTGTTCAGGCGTTGGTCGGTATGGATGAGCACCTGATTCGCTTAGGATTTTCCAAACCTGACTTGTGGAGAGACCACAGTGTTGACTGATCTCTCTTACGCTGCATTTCGGATATGCGAGGGCATATGCTAATACCTCATCCGGTTGAACTTGCCGTCCTACCTTAGCTGGTCTACCAGATCGAGGTCGACTATTAACGCAACCTGTCTCCCTTAAGCTTTTTACAACAGTTAGGAAGATTTGATGAGAAGGCTGCGGGCCTGTGCAGGAAAACGTTGGTGGTACAACCTTGCTGCTGATCGTGCCTTGCGTCGACATTCACCGTACAGTAAAACCATCTCACAATACTCAGCCATGATCATGAGCATCAACATACTACACCCCAATAAGATGTCTCTTTTTTAGCTGTCTCAGGTAAACAGGCGTGACGTTTCTTACGTATTTGCATACTGCACACAAATTGTTGGAATTATTTTTAATACTTCGGTTCTTCCAATTTTGAAATAAAAGTGAAAAATGTAATCTCGAAAACGATTTTTTGTTTTTTCAAATATGCACACGTACGATGTGCCACGTCACAGGAAGAAACAACAAATGCGCGTTTTAACCGTTGTATTCTTCACATTAATGTCTACAAGGTATTTCTTCGTACTAAATCGAGGATGCTCTACAACTTTCTTCACTTCTTTAAATCATTTTTTAATCACACACTTAATAAATCACTTTTTTTACCTATCTCGTTCCGTTTTCGTGATACGAATGCTAGCTCCACAGTTTCCCACCAGGTGGCGCAGTAGGTGGTTTCATTCAGTAGCGCATGGCTTTTTTACTATACCTAGACACCACTTCTATAAATATAGCAGCAGCCGCTCTGAAATTAAGAGGGTGGCAAGGGACTTTAGTGGACATACTGTATATGTACTTCATATTTAACAGTTATTAGTGCATCACATATGATTGTAGCACATAGTGAACATAGATTTATCAAGCGATTTAATATTAAAAGAGTTCACTATAAATTATGTGCAATAATTATTCAAGATACATGCACTGTTACAATTTGAAGGAAAATTTTTTGTAAATAATATAGTATTTCTAACTTTAAAAGACATAACTATTTTTTCAGTATAATAACACACACATAATAAACTATTGTGAAATTAAATAGTAAATTAAATTTAATTAATTAATATTTTACATAAAAATTTGGTAGTGTTTTAAGTTATTATCAAAGAAAACAAAAAGTTAAAATAGAAGATTATAACAATGTACCCAGTTTTCTTTCCCACATTTTTGAGTTTACAGAAACATTTGCTTTAAAACGTAATCAGTTTGATAAAACTTCTCTCTCTTTCTCGTTAACTGCATTAATACATATCATTTTATTTTCTAAATTTTCTAAATAAGGGGGAAATTTTGAAATGAACTTACAATTTTATACTACGAATAAATTAAAAACAACATAAAATAGTATTTTTTCGATTAACAAGGAACCAAATGAAAGTATAAAGTTGCTATTATTGGTCACTACAGAAAATAAATCATTAATTAGTGTAACGGTACAAATATTATGCTATATCATAAAAGTTTTTATGATTACACACCTTAACTTTCAAATTAAAAATTCAAATAAACACACAATCTTTTGTACACAACTTGTTTGTTTTTATGCATAAACTATTTTGGGTAAAATAACTTTGCTAACTGAAAATAATATCCAAAATAACTTATGCAGCAGAAAAGTATATAATATAAATTCTATAAAACTAATTTCCATGCCATTGATATCAAAAAGAAATAAAATTTAAAAATGAATGAAATAAAAGGTAACTGCCGCGTTACGGCATTTTTACCCATTTTAATACCACAAATTTCAATAGACTAATACACTATAAATTTTATTCAATTTACATTTCATCCCTCCGAGAAAATTATCTTAACAGATCATCCACACTGATTGAGAAAGGAAAACGCAACCACATTCCTAAGAACTTGCCAAAAACATATTGTAAATGCTCATTCAAGCACCATGTACAAACTACTACGAAATACTTTTTGAGTGGTCGAATAAAAACAGAAAAATATTTAGGGAAAAAAAAGAAATCAAACACGGGAAAGAGAAGAAACTTTTTCTTCCGTGGCAAAATAATATAAAAATATCCCAGTGAAAATCGCGGTTCTCGGTCCATCTTCCAGCATTCAAAAAGCAAGTACAGAGCTTCTCATATGTCAAGCAGCTTTGTGGCGCTGTCTTTCAAGCTGTGTAGCCCCCCTCGTGTCAAGCGGCTTTGAGGGGGTCTATCTCGAATTCGTGGTCTGGTGGGGAGGGTGAATCAAGCAGGGCTTTCAAGCGTCACCTCCACATTACGGAACAGATAAAATATGACCCGGCCTTGTCAGCTGAATGATGACTAATTTGAAATATGTCCTTTTTCCGTGGACATCCCAGGCTGGGGAGAGACACTAGTTCTAGCTGTCTAGGACATTGATGGACTGCCAGGCCGTTCCAAATTTTCCATGCGGACCCCTTCCCCCCTGACATCAATCCATCAAGAAGCCCTGGTGACATTTCAGCCAACCCAAACACTGGATTTCCATCCGCTCTCACTTTTGGACTCTGCTGGAAAGGGTTTTTTGGCGAATCATCGCTATATTTGATATTTAATCCATGTATGGAAAAAAAAACAGGAAATGGAGTTTTGGCGAAAAAATGGCGAGTTATAAGCGGCTTAGAATGACAATGTTTCAAAAATGATCTATTGATTATTAAAAAATGCTACATTTCTACAGAAATTTTAAATATATTTTAATACAATTAAAGTTAATTTATAAATAATGTGTGTAATTTAAAATAAGTTTATTATTTTCATGTATTTGTCCAAAAAACTGTGACATATATATTATTTATAATACTCCATAGTATTATAAATATTAAAGTAAAACAGTTACAATATATTAAAAATCTTTTTAATGTTAGCATTAGAATAACTTCAATTAGTTTCATTATTTTTGTAAAATTAACATTTATATTTCTTATTGCTTACATGAACATAAGTTTGGTGTAAAATGTGCTTTATATTGTTAAAATTTCATACTTAAAATGTTCTGATGCAAAGTATGCTTTGTGTTAATATATTTTCAAAAATAAATTCCATAATTTTTTAATTTTTTGTTTAATTTTTTAATTTTTAACATATTTTTATGATCACTGCTTAAAATTAATTTGAAAAATATTGAATGTTTAATTTATTATATTGCTTTTGTAACTTTTGCATTTATAAAGTGATCTCATTACTTGTCTTGAACACTCAGCATTTGTTAAATGATTACATTGTTAATTAAATTATTATGTTATTAAATGTGTTCAAAACTTAATAAGTAAGAATCAATTTATTCTTTTCTTTCCCTTTAAGCTTTTTAATACAAAAAAGAGAATTTTAAAAGTAATTTTTAAATGTAAAAAGAATGGAAATAATCTGGAATTAAAACTCTCTGGTGCTTATGTGAATTTATTTAATCTTAAATTTTCAATATATTTATGTATAATTTAACTGGCACAATTAATAATTTAATCAAGTAAAAATATTAGGAATAATTTTTCAAAATTATAAAATTTATTTATAAGGTCGCATGAAATAACATAATAGCTTATCTTGAATAATATTTTTAAATAGAAAAATATTAGAACAGAACAAAAAAATAGCATTTATAATGAGTTTTTTGAAAAACTTTCTAGCTAAAAGTATTTGTAAGTCAGTTTGTATCCTCACATAAGTACCTTGGATTGAAGAAAAAGAAATGTGGAAGAAAATTATGAATAAGCAGAAATAAGTCTGATTTTCACGAAAAAATATTTAAGGCTAATGAATGTTAGTTTTAATTATAACAAGAATTTTAAATGTGCAAGGAACAATATATATTACATGTAACAAACTAATAATGTATAGATACTAATGTATATACTAAAACTATAATATAGTATATAAAATTAATTTGCAAGATAACACTCGTAGATGATTTTTTGGTGACATTGCACGGCCTCGTAGCTTGTAACAATTATAACGTTACAGTACTATCAAATTGATAACATTAAATGTGATTACCCGGTTAGAATCAAAAAGTTTGTAGATCATATAGAACAATATGCTGTACCCTCTACCATGTAATGATATAATGCATACATTACCCATGTTTAACAAGTGTATAGTTGCTATTTTTGTGCACTGAAAATTAAATGCAAAAGTGCAGACACAAAAGTTGCTTTAAATTTACAATCACACGGTCTTGTTCAATAGTCATGTCTTGTTGAGGCAAAACTTGATAAATGTGCAACAATCCTGAATTGAATAATCAATATATCTTTGTTTGCCTTGTAAGACGCTATAGTATTTTCTGTATCAACTAACCACCTAATGTCAATAGTGTTACACTCACATTGAAATTTTTTGCTAACAACCCCATAGAGTTGAATGATCTATAATAATATCTTACTGGATGCCAGAAAATCAGCACTGCAAAATATAAAGTGATATATCTTTATTTAATTCAAAGAAAACAAATTTGGCTTTCAAGATTGGTTGGAAAAACTTGTTGTGTATGATAGAAATGTATATACTTTCTGGGCAATCTAGAGGCAGCTATCTCATTCCATGGCAGTCATCGATTTTTCTTTCAAGATTGCACAGTGTTACTAGAGAGACACACTTTGGGCTAGGTACAAGGAAGCATGCTAATGCAACAGCAACAGGCGGTATTAACATTTCAATCCACAAAACTTTCTGGTTGGCCAGTTTTGTAAGTCAGTTTGGACACAAATATCCTTTTTCAAAATCACTATACTAGCTAAGAATTTTTGACTAGACTCACCAAAGCATTTGTCCTTGTAAGTTTCTTTCATTAACCTGTTTTTTAATTTGTTATCCCTAACTACAGTAAACTTTTATGATACAATTTGCTATGTTTGTGAATTTTGAATCACTCACCTCTCTTTTTACATAGCAAATAAAAATAGTTCTTTATAGAAGCTTGAAATAAGAAAATAAGATCGAATGCTTAAGTTAGAATATTTATAATTATTTAATTAACACTTTAAAATATCGCCTGCACTTTCATTTTTTAAATTTATCTATGTTGCTATTACGTTAAAAAGTAATTATCAGCTTTTATGAAATGTTCTTTGAATTAAAATAAAAAATACAATGTTATTCACTCGTGAAAAAGATGGGAGTAGCGATTCCAATCATGATTCATATTATAAAGCCCAATATCCATTATTTCTGATGATATGATATGAAGTGTTATGGTTTATGGCAACAGATCATCAAGAGTTCACCACTCCAGCATTTTAGTTCTAATTATCTTAATTGATGGTATCATGTTATTTCTAGTTTTACTTCTCATCTCTGAGCCCTTTTCTAACAAGACAATGCCAGACAGCTTACTGATTTCTCAATTTTTTTCCAAGTTTTCATATTTTTTCGTGATTAGTAATGTCATCAGATCAAACATGCAAACTATTAGATTCAATTACTCAAAGTGTCGTCGAGTAGTGTTTTATTATGTTTGAAAAATGAATCTTAAAATAAAACGTCGAATATATGCATCCTTTCTAACATTTCTTTTACTAATGACCGGCTGCCTATAGAATGTACCTATTCAGCTCTATAATGGATGGAGGGAGGGCATTTCACACCATGAGGCACCCAGTGGGTGGGCCAAGAAACACAAAGAGAGAAAGAAAAATCCATGCTCGAACCAGGATTCAAACCGGCGACATTCTGCTTCGAAGTTAGGGACGGTAACCTCTCCGCTTTCGGTCGGCTTCCTTTCTAACATAGAAGTTTGAAATTATATACACCACCATGATAAAGAGGAAGTAATCCCACAATGTTTTTGAAAGTTTAATGCATAATTTTTGTCGTTAATAGTGGTGTTGAAATGTTATCGAGTTGATTATTTGAATATATAAATGCTAGTTTTAGCATTCACATTTCAATTTTTAACAAAAACTGAAGCTCTTAAGAATCTCAAAATGTATTTCAATTATTAATTTTCGCATGACATGTTTTCTTTACAAACGAATATAACTTAGCTAATTTAAGAATACTTAATATTTTAATAGATCTTTAAGCTTTTTTGCAGCAGATTTGATATATTGCACTAATAAACACAGCATAGATATTTACAAGCATTCAGATAATATAATTATTTATCCTTACCATAGTACGGAAGAAACTATCAATTGAAATACAAATCTTCTTTCAAAATATATTTATTTTTTTAATGGGTTGGACTCTATTTAAATTATTTTACTGTTTCAAATGTAAACAATTCATTGATTCAATATTTACATATTTAATTCTCTTTCATAATATTTAAAAATTGTTTTTTCGATTTTAATTCATATTTCTTTAATTATGAATTCTTTAATTTTGTACGAGACACAAGTAATTAAAGGATTAAAACACACACATTTGCCGTTTTTTAATAAATATTGAAAATTTAATTATTTAATGAGCTAGCAGTATTATCTATACAAATATAGAAAATAAGACAGAAATATCATATTTATAAACATTGAAACCACATAAAAAATTAACGTATAATTAAATAAATTCATTATATCGGAATATTTATTTAATTAATTCCTATTTTTCGTAAATTATTGCCCATCTAGAATTAAGTTTTGCTCTAGTATTCCCCACGAATTATAACTCACGTATATTGAAGTTCACTATTTTTGTCTAATTTTTAACGCAACTCAATATATTTATAAATATTTCATTTCTTCGTAAAATGAATGCTCTAGTCTTACTAGCTCATTGTTAAACTATAGGACGACCTATAATATTACCTCGATCATTACTCATTGTAGTGCTTTGCAATTAGTATCAGGCTTCATTCCTTCTTTGTAGCCAGGAAGTTTTGATATGTTTGAATACATACTTATAACTAGTATTGAAACGTAATTATTGTCTTACAGAACACACACAACTTTTGTTCTTATTATTACTCTCTGCTTCTACTATGAGTTTCGAAATAAGCGCAACCTTTCCATCAAGACTTCAGAGTAGAAACAGTAAAGAACGATTCCAAAATCCAGTGAATAATTTTTACATCGGATTTCAGATAAGTCATAGTTACAAGGACTCCAATCAAATTCGTTGTATTGAATTGTTTTTTGTATTTTGGATTATGTTGAAAAAATTCCCCGAATAAATTAACAAAATAAAAGACAAAATATATTTTTTTTAATTTTTATTATTATCACTATGCTTGTTTTATTCTTGCGTATATTTTATTTTCTCAGCTCCAAAAAAAGCAATTAATCAATTAATGTATCATATATAAAGATGCTTTATATATATATATATATATATATATATATATATATATATATATATATATTATGTAAAGGTTATATATATATATATATATATATATATATATATAACCTTTACATAATTATCTAAAATTCTGATTTATGTAAAATGATATTAATACGATAATAATTGATAAAAATTCATACACGTTTAAAATTAAAATATGTTTAAACTAATAATAGAATTTTCTTCAAAGTTGCAATGTATCTTTATGACTCAATAAAGCATACTTGTGGATAGTTGATAAAATTATTTATATGCTATAATTTTCACAAAGAGAAATTTATTTCATATGATTTAGCTTTTTATAGTATTAAAAACATTAAAGCCTTCATCAGACTTTTTATTCCTAATTATTCTCCTATTTATTTGAATTCAGAACATTGACCATTCCATGTAACTACATTGAATTGAAATCAAATCTGTTATGTTTTTTTACGAAATCATTATTTATTTTTAAAAAAAATAAGTTATGAAAATTTCTGCATTTCTATAGAAGTAAATAATGTAAATACTCGAAATTATTTAAGTTTTGTAACATTAAGGTCTTGGGAAACCTTTAAGGAATCATGAAATATGCAATTATAAAAGATTTTGTTTTTTGATATTAACTGTTGTATTATTAATTATTTCCATAGAGTTAGATTAAATTACTGTAGATTAAATTTTATTTAAGAAGTATTGTAAATTGATAAAAATTATTATTACCCCATTTTTTAAATTTTCTTTTCTAAATATAAGATATATTCATAAAAATCGTATAAGGTTTAAATCATAATTTGGAGATAAGTGATAAGGGAAAGAATGAATATAAATTGAGAACATCCCTACAAAATGAAATTGAGATGGAAAATTACAACAAAAATTTTTTAATATGATTTGGTGTATTTCAGTCGGAATATTATTTTCGAATTATTAGTTTTTAGAAAACAAATAAAAAAATAGTTTTATTTCCTATTTTATCTTTGAAAACATGATTGTTAGTGTTTTCAATTAACAATAACAACATACCATAAGTAATTGATGATACGATTACTTCACAAGTGTTATCCTGATATAAGATGTTATATGGATAAAAAATATTGCAGAAAATACACTTTATACTAAGAAGTAAGTACTTTTTCTACACATGATATTAAAAATAAGATTAGTATTTTCAATTAACAATAACAACATTCCATAAGTAATTGATGATACGTTTACTTCACAAGTGTTATCTTGATATAAGATGTTATCTGGATAAAAAATATTGCAGAAAATACACTTTAAACTATACTAAGAAGTAAGTACTTTTTCTACACATAATATTAAAAATAAGATTAGTATTTTCAATTAATAATAACAACTAACCATAAATAACTGATGATAGGGAAAGGATACTTTTCAAGTAATATTCGGATCAAAGATAGTGCCTTATTCATAATACTATATCTATATGATTTGAAACTTGACAGAAATTATACTTCAGACTATCCTAGAAAGTTAGAAATTTATCCACACATAATTGTTAATAAATTAATCATGTCTCATAATAATATTTATGATTATTTTATTTACTGAATTGAAGGATTTCATTTCAATGTATAAATGATGGGAAATAAAATGTATAATCCCAAAAATGTAAAATTTATAGATTCTAAATGCGTTGATTTGTTTATAATACATTTTTTATCCATTGAAACTGTCGATATAATTTGAGAAAGAAAGAATTTAAAGCTTCTGAAGGATCTGGGAGTTCCGTTATCGACAGCGAATTTCCGAAGCTTCCACGTTTGGCGTCATTTTGTCCCAAACTCTGCCAAATGTAAAGCGCGGCCACAACCATCTCTCACCCTTTTTCATATTTTTTTTGCATCGTTTCCATTTTATTTATTATTATTTATCATCAGAAAACCCCTCATTCCCTTTCTTCCAGTTTTTATTACTATCATTGTTATTACCCTGGCAGTCCTGGTTTCCCCCCCCCTCCGTCATGGCGTCTCATGGTTACTAGACTAGATTCAATCTTTTCTTTCCTGCATGACATTTCATCAATCAGGCAGGGTAATTTTGGCGATAATCGTCAGTCCTGCTCTCTCTCCCTCTGTCGCACTTGGTTGGTTGCACTCTTTTCATCTATTTTATTTATTTATATTTTGATCTATGAATGCGTGTGTGCGCTCAAAGAAAATAATTTTTCTTTGCGTGTATATTTTCCTTTTTTTTATTGTTGTCATTTTTTTTTTATTTTGGGATTTTCAGGTTGAACATCTGCCAGCCGAATTTTTTTATTGTCATACAAGTCCTCTCCTACTCAGGAATCATTTTACATTTATCCAATCATTCATTAATGTGACTTGTCACTTAATATATAGAGTCTTTATATATTCAAAAATCCTTACATATTCTTCTTGATTTCAATGTACTTGATGGCATAGCAATTAAAAATAACTCGCCCACAAAGGTGAGAAAAGTAAAGGGAATTTAATAAAGATAGGTCATTTGGTACCAGAAAGCATTTGATAATGTTAGGTTTTTGTTCATTTTGGTTTGTCAGTCAACGAATATCCTTTGCTAATTTAACCTAGACCTATGGCTTTATGTTCTTCCAAAACAGAGCAAACACTAATGCAAAAGGTAGGAGAAGAAACTCACAAACTGTTGAACAGAAAACCAGCTTGCTGACCATTCAACTTCATTCAACTCATCTATTGATGTTTGGTAAAAAAGATTAATATGTAATTAAAATGTAATTAAATTGAGAATAAAAACCTGATTTACTCACAGGCTCATGACACAACTTTCTGCGAACGAAATTTAGTTCAATACATTATTTCTACTCAAATTGGCTAAAATATGTTTCTTTAAATAATTTGTGTTGAACAAACTGCTTTTTCATCAATCAGAATTCTAGCCATCAATGCAACAATTCAAGAATTTAACACTCATCTTGACAGAACATATTTGGAGTTTCTCGAAATCCACTTTAAGTCTTTGGTCCTGGTCATTTTAATCATCATGAATAAAAGTCATAATAGAGAGCAAATCCAAATTCAAAACTCTGTTATGAGACGTTTGTCATCAATTAATAAATGTTTAAAGAAAAATATTGGAAACTTATTTTATATATTTTGTACAATAAATACAATAAACTTTCGATTGATATTGATTTTCACACAAATGTTTATAAACAATGGTGCAAATTTGAAGAAATTAAACATTTTCATATTCGAAATGCAATTCTCATGGGAGCTTCTATTCTCTTCTTCTTCATCTTACAATTATGATTAAATATATTACTTACTTTATGCAACAATTTAATATTTGAAATTTTTTACTTATAGAAATTCAAAAATGCAAGGGGTTTCTTAATATAAATATTGAAAAATGCTAAGCAAAATTCTTTATTGTTCCTCGTTTAAATTAGTCTGAAAAATTTAAAACTTATCCATTTTATTAAGGAAAACTGAATCATAACTGAATATTTTGGTTCGATGTACAATTGGGTATCCCTTGGCTTATCGAAAAATATAGCAATACATCTTGGCGATAAAATTTCTGGTAACTTAACAAGTGAATTTCTGGTAACCTTATCTTTGTATAGCTTTTGATTGGCGGCCATTTTGTTAGTTACATCTTGGCGCCTATCTTGGAATAAAAAAATTCGCCAAAGAATTAAGAGATACCCGATTATAAGCTTTTACCGATTATATTAATCTGTATTAAAATCTTTTCATTTATAAAAATGCAGAGAAAATCAAAAGGATCATTTTATAACTCAAATCATTTATTTGAAATAAATTAAGTAAATAAAATATATAATGTGCGTTAACTTCTCATTTCCTGATTATTTATTTCCTAATCTCTAACAACTTTCAATATGTATTCCAGTTTGATTAGCCTTCGTGTAGAAAAATTGACTTACATAAAGGGAAATCATACTTTACCATTTATGAAAATTGTTAATATCATTATAATAATGCTAATTTGAAATGTTTTTATAAGTATTTTTGCTTCGAGTATAGAAAACTTGCAATATTGTTTTTTTTAATTTAATATTGTTCATCATAATTTTGTTTTAATATTGATAAACTTGTTTTTGAATATATTATTTCTCATTGCATTTAAAATTATTATTGTTATTATACTCATGTATCTTTAGGTCTATATTTAAAATATGATCATTATAAATTTAATACATAGCCATTAAAATGCTTATACATTAAACTTTCTGTGTTTTGTATTGAAATAAGTAAAATAGAAATAAAATAGGAAAAGCTAAGGCCCTGAAAATAAAATCAAATATTTCTCATCACACAGAAAATATAAAAATAAAAATTTATATCAGTCTATAAAATATTATAATTAATAGATTGAATTCGAATAATTATTTGAAAAAAATATTTAACCAAATATGAAATTTTAGAGAATTTATAATAAGCAATCCATATGATTATATTATATTAAGATTTTTGACAAAGACTTATTATGTATATCTTTGTATAATCATGTAGAATTTAATAATGTTAACAAAATTTCTTTGTTTATATATAAACAAAAAGGGTGGTTTGAATTGAATTTAAATAGTTTCGATATGCATGTTAATAAAAATGATTGAAAAATACTATTTACCTTCATTTCTGTTTTAATCTGGAATCAGGAGCTTCATTTCATAGCATTAAATATAAGTCTTTTGAAAGCAAATTTATATTCCCTATAAAACTGACCCGAATTAACAATCAAATAATTAATTGAGGTTCTCCTAGTTGCTGATTAATTAATAAAATAAATTAAATAATTTATTTGGGATGTCAATTATAAATTAATAAGCACATGTATTGAATAATCTATAATAAAATGAATTAGTTATGTTTGCTCTTATATGATATAATCACCTATAAACAGTAATTTTATTTTGATATACATATCTGTAAAATTATCTGAAAATTACATTTCAACAGTTCTTTTAAGAAATACATATTAAAATACATGGCATGACTAATGAGATTCTTTCATTTGCAACAGCATATTAAATATGTTTACCACTGAAAATTATACTTTAAATAAATTATTATCTGTTTCAGTATTTCTTCAATAAAAAATATTAAAATATTATTTTTGTATGATCTCTGAATCGGTATCTTTCATTAAAAATTTCTTATCTTTAATAAAAGCTTTTAAGTATCAAGTTTATAATAAATAGTTTATATGAATTAAATTGTATAAAAACCTATTAATACTTGTTGTGTTATGCTTCTGCAGAAAAAAAACTAGCATTTACATTCACGCATTTATAAAAATGTTTTGTTACCTTTCTGATTTTCAAAATCAAATTTTATCTAGTGAAGTCGATCGAGATATATTCCCAGTAGCCTTAAACAAATATTATGAAATTCAAAATAACACACCCACTACATTTTAGATGATAAAGGAAACTCTAAAAAAATTATTTTTTCCTGTACCAAATAAAATTCGATCCATGTATCGGGTTCCATTGCCCATAAATAATAACCAAAGACCTAACGTGTTTCTCAGAAAGTTGTCCACTTTGATCTATTGTCCTTTATCCTCTGTTACACTCGAAGCGAGAACAGTAGCCCCTAAGCCCAGAAAATCGTCCATAACTCATCGCCAACTCCCATATCTTTTTTCCCCTAACTCCTACCAGATCAAATCCCACTTCAGCTAAAACTCTGTGCGATACAAAACACTCCGTACAATGCCAGACTAAATGCCTGGCTATTGTCCGAACTACCTTTACAGGTGGCGTAAGTGGTAAAGAAGAAGAGAAAAAAATATATTATCTCCGACACGCTGCGTTTGCATATACTGGAGAGGAATATAATACTTTATGGTCATTTTTGTCAGCTGGTCTTTCAATATATAAGAATAAATTATCTTCAACCCAAAGATGACGCGAGCTTTCTTTTTTTTTTGTCCGTCTTAAAGCTGAACCATCACTCAAAGTCACGTAAACAAAAGGGCAAAGACGGGTTGAGAAAAAGGAACCTTTCCTTGGCGCATTTTCAGGTATCAAAAAGGATATATATAGCCAATGCATGCAACGGCCTTAGCGCAATTTTATTATTTTTTTCACTCTGGCTTTGGCGAGTGTCGCCTCAAATCACCCACCTTTTTATTTTAAATGATAAACTAGTGTAGGGACCATCAAATGACGGGGAAAAGCAGATGGGATGAGAAATTATTGCCAATATCTCTGCGATTCACTGTTTGGGCGTAGGGAGTGAAATATGATGCCACTATTCATCGGAAGAGAGGGGAAAAAAGAGGGATTTATAGGGATAGTTTTAATCCTTACATAGTTCGTTACGGTTATTGTAGGCATACATTTTTTTCCTTGTTCCTTTATAGAAAATGGATGTTGAGTAAAAAAAATGTAGGCACATACCTGTTAACTTTCTCATGCAATGTCTTCAAAAGGTAGCACATAGCCGCAATAAATTTTAACAACAAGCATGTTTATGTACTTTTTTCTAATTTGAATTATGAGAACCGTATCAGTTTTACTTGAGTACGTATCCGGTATGTTTTTCTTGCTTGAAGTACTCTACAACCTATCTTTTAGTTCTTAGAATGAAATACAAGAACATTGAATACCTAGCTATATATTTTTCCCAGCTGCATGTTACCCTTTTTTTCTTCTTAACTGTACAAACAAAACGCTATTTGCCTTTTGATAAAAGCCGTAATGAAAAAAACTTGTTGAATAAAAAAGATATAGTGCGGATACGAAAGGATTATTTTTTAAAATATTTTAAAGGATCACGATCTCACGATCCCAATGTAGAAACTGTTAAACATCCATTTTACAATGCAACCATAACGAATACAAGTTGCATAAAATTTTTCAGAATAAAAACATTTCTTAGATTTTGATTTTATTTCTTAAGTTTCATGTATTAAAACGTATATATATTATTTTACATAATACGAGTTTTTACTGTGATTGATTTAAAACTTTTTATAATATTTTTTATTCATTAGATACAATTTCACCTACTGTAGATCATGCTTAACACTAAAGCTATAAAATTAGCCATACATTGTTATACATCATTAACCATAAAACATCGCTTTGGGCTAGTGAAAAAAATTATATATAGATAAATCAAGCAAAGAAACTATTTCAGAAAATGGAATGTTACAGAAATTGATAGAATGACATATTTCCTAATGAATAAATGAATAAAATGACGTATAAGTATTATTTAAGCAATCAACATTTCATATCAATGTATTAGTAGTAAAATGTTACAGACAGAAAAGTACAGAACATGCAGTTCCTATAGAAACAAAATAATTAGGGTTTAAACACACGCAAAAGTGACAAAGTGTTGTAAAAACTTGTTTCTTGGAATAAAAAGGCCATAACAATTCTTATTTCATTTCGGGAATTTCATCTTTTACGATAGCGATGTCTTTAGTTGAACAAGCTTTTCTTTACGAAAATAAGAATATTGTTTCTTTTTTTTAATGAATTTTGGAACTTAAATCATCCTTTAAGTTTACCAAAATTTTCTTATCTTGCCTGGGACTAGATAGTCTAAGTTAAAAAGTAATTCTTAACTTAACCTGAAACTGGGTGTGTTAATTTTCCACCGATGTCTGTTGTTAATATTCAAATATCTATTTTTTTACAGTTACATTTATTACTAAGATTTACTGCAAATATTTGTTGTCCATCAAAGGAAGCTTCACGCAGATCTTTTTCAAGAAAGTTGGTAACACTGAATACCTAAAGTTTCGTAGAAGAACATATTAATCAACATTTTACGGATTGGTTAGTCATATTTTCGAACGACATGATTGTGATATTCTACTTTAACTCCGGTGAATTCTGGTTATGAAACAGCTAGAGGTTAAGTAATTCAGTTCATCATGAGCAAATGCAACCTTTTTGAAAAGGCTTAGTGGATGATCTATATAAGCTAAAGGTTGTTATATAATATTTTAAATTCCATTACATCTTATATCATGTATATAGATAGTGGGTAGCCTAACAGTTAAAGGCAGTTGAAAGGCACCTTAATATCTGCCACAGATTGTATTCCGGGTGTATAGTTCTGTTCTCACGGGACCTAGTGACATACATTTATCATCACATCGTGAGAAACAAAAATCTAAAAAATTGTCTACCTACCACGACAAGCTGAAAGCAGAACCGTACCGTCCTTTTTTCATTGCTAAAATATGTTTGCTTTCAAATATAAGGGCTTCCGCTTCAAATAATTCAGCGTATCTCTAGACAATGGTATGTTTCCACATAGTCTAATATATATAGAACACATAGTCTAATGCCTAATATTTTACACGTGTAGTTCGACATATCTAGCAACTTTTATAACACTGGTGGTATTTGTTCATTGTTCAATGTCAATGTCTGTTCTATTAACAGAATTTTTTTTCCTTTCAGTGCTGCATATTCATGTATTTGCATTATTATATCAACTTTAATCTGAAATTGTTTCTTGACATGATGGTCAAAACCTTACCAATAATGTTCAAATTTCTTATGTATTATTTCCTTCTTATTTCATCTTTTAAAACTATAATTTTTTCAAACCAAACGCCATTTATTAGGTATTTTTGGACTGAAATGCTTTAGAATTTCTCGAAGACACATTACGTAGAATCTTATATAAATTTTCTTTATAATCAATTCAAAAGTCTTAGCTATAGGTGGATTTATAAAAGGTAGATTTAGTTAAATAATTGCCCAATTCTTCTTTTTGTTATAACACTTTATTGGCTATTAATTTTTATTAATTCTCATATATAGTGAATTATCTAAAAATATTAAAATATGCAATTTACCATTTATTATAGTTTTGTGTAGCTCCATTCAATAAATAAAAATTGATTTGTATTCATTTTTAGATACAAATAATATTCAACAGAAACTTTAAAGAAAATAATCCAAATTAATATTTTAATACCTAATCTCAATTTGCTCTTGAGTATAATTTTAAAGATAAATATAATTTTCCGATGCATATAGTTCATATTTTATGCTTTACACAGTTCTTTTAATTTAATATAAAAGTGCTATATAATTCAATATATTTTAGATACCTAATAAAAATTTTAATAATGAGATAATTAAGAATAAGCTTAAAATTTTTTGTATAGGAAATTTCGTGCCTTATATAAAAGCTTCAATGCTTTGCAAATTTAAAATAATAAAACATCATTGAAAACGATCATATGAAACTTATAAGCCATATAAAGCAAAAGGATAGTTTTTAGGAATTGAAAAAGTACATTGACAGTTCAACATAATAATCTAATAACAAAATAATTGTAATCAAAAAATCATTTTTATTAAAAATCATATTTTAGAAGGAAACCGTTTAGAATATCTACAAAAAGTTATGCACAGAATTCTATATTCTCTCTCAAATTAATTTAATATTTAAAAATTTCAGGCAATAATCTATGAAAATCATGTAAACTTACGTTGAAATAATTAAATTTATACTTAATATTATAATTTTATAATTAATATTTAAATTTTGTCTGTAACTTTATATCAATTGTGTGTGTGTGTGTATCAAGACCAAAATTTGTGAACACAAATACGTAAGAAGCATTCCATCATCGACGTAGCAAATTTTTATTTTAAATTTTGAATTATTAATATTATACATACTTTTATACGTCAATTAAAATAAAATCGGGAAATGTGTCAGTTTCACATTGAGATTTTTATTTACATTTAATGTCTTTGGAAATCTTGAGCTAAATGAAGAAAATCTTAAATAAAATCCAGTGACTTATATAAAGTGTTTTGGATTACATTTCCAATAAAAATTCTACTTTATACAGAGTTCTTGATTGAAATACATAGCAAGGTCTTTTAAGTATTGCTGTAAGCCGTGATAGCCTAGTGGTTAGGCATCAGGCTTCCGTCCAGAAGAGCAGGCTTCGATTCCAAAGCCACCAAAGAACCACCGAGTGCATCCGATTAACGCACTCATTAAATCTGCGAAAGGTCCTGAGGCCTATCGTTGAGCAGTTATCATAGGCTGCAAAAATTTCCTCCCCCTCCAGATCAATGTCAAAATTGAGGGAGTGGATCCTCTGGTGGTGCCATCTATCGGAGGATATTGTTTGAGTCTTAGAGCAAAGTCGTAGAGCTCTGATTAAAAGAAAGATTAAACTGACTTGAATTTGCATACCGATGGCAAAGCAAGCTTGGCTTATCCAAGCGTCATAAGTAACAACAACAAGTATTGCTGTAAGAAAATTCATTGATGAAAAAAATTTGATAAATACAATTTGCGTGCTATAAAGTTCTGTTGTAGGGACCACTGCTGGCGGCAAAGTATCATTTGCTGCTGGCTGAAGTTGGGAGGGTGACCAAGCCGTACTCTCCTTCACTGGGTTGCTGGAGCTCCGTGGGCTGGGGACGTATACACGTTAATATGTGACGTCCACAGTCCTTCCGCTGGTGTGGCGTGGATGTGGAGAGGAGGGTGCCAGCTCAGGTGTGACGTCATCACCAGAACGTGGTTCAAAATTGCGAGGCATTTGGTGATGGGCGAGTACTCCAAACCCGTTAACCTAAAAGGTACTGTCTGGGGCTCACCTGCACCGCTATGTATGTATGTAGTAATCACTACGGTAAATGTTATCATTGCTTTTAAGCTCAGTCATCATGTGCCTATGAAAGCAATCATTCTAGTGTTTTTATGCAATTTTCATAGAAATTATTCAAAAAACTGGGTCACAATTGAATTGTTAAATTTCGTTTCCCCTCTATGACCATTTTTAATAACAAAGAGCAATTTATATGAGAATGACAAAATTATATGTCACATCACTTATTGGACTTATTTTGTACTTTTAAGATGAAAAGGAATTCCTCATGATATTATAAGATACAAATGTAGTTAAAATCTAATACTTGATTTGATATCAGACCTTTACTTAATCTAAACTACTGGACATTAAAATTGCTACACCAGAAAAGCGGCACACCACACACGTGAAATTTGCATAACAGGTAAAACTTGCTGTGATATGCAAATGATTAGATTTTCAGCGCATTCATACAAAGCAGGGGACATAGCGACATCTACAATGTGTATAAAACCAGAGATTTGACAGCAGTTTTCTCATACTCAATTTCCGTTTCAACATTGTTTCCGGCAAAGAAAGTTGTTGTAATGCCTCGTGTAAGAAGAAGAAATGCCTATCAGCACGTGTCTGACTTTGATCGAGGAAGGATTATAGCCTACCGGGACTGCGGTTTATCGCACCGCAATATTGCTGCTCTCGTCGGTCGAGATCCCATGACTGTTAGTAGAATATTGAATCCATGGGTTCAGGACAATCATACAGAATGTCATGTAGGATCTCAGCGACCCCCATCACTAACAGCAGAGAAGACAGACATCTTATCCGCATGGTCACAAGGCATCGTAAAGCCACGTCACGAACCCTGAGTCGAGAAATGGAGTCATTTGCAAGGCAACAAGTTTCTGCTCGAACAGTTCGACGACGTTTGCAGCAGCATGGATATTTTGCACGGTGACCATGGCTTCCGCTACCATTGACGCTGCGTCACAGACAGGAGCGCCTTCAATGATGTGATCAGCGACGAACCTGGACGCGGGAATGGCATCACGTCATCTTTACAGATCTTTACTTAATCTAAACTACTGGACATTAAAATTGCTACACCAGAAAAGCGGCACACCACACACGTGAAATTTGCATAACAGGTAAAACTTGCTGTGATATGCAAATGATTAGATTGTCAGATGAATTTCGGTTCTGTATACAAGACCATGATGGCCGCATCCGTGTTTGCAGGCATCGTGGAGAACGCGCATTGCCAGCTTGCAACATCCAGCTTGCCAGCTTGGACATCGCCATACTGGCCCATCTGCTGGAGTGATGGTATGGGGTGCCATTGGATACACGTCTCGATCACCTCTTGTTCGCATTACTGGCACTTTGAACAGCAACCGTTACATAACCGATGTGTTAAGGCCCGTGGCTCTGCTTTATATTCGAGGCCTCTCTAATGCTTTGTTTCAACAGGGTAATGCACGACCGCATGTTTCCCGCACTGTTCTGAACTTCCTTGATACAGAACAGGTTCAACTGTTACTCTGGCCAGCACGTTCTCCTGATCTGTCACCAATTGAGAACGTGTGGTCAATGGTTGCCGAGCGATAGGCACGCCATCACTCACCATCCACTACTGTCGATGAACTGTGGCATAGTGTCGAAGCTGCATGGACTGAGATCCCCGTACATGCCATACAATCTCTGTTTGACTCCATGCCTAAGGCGGATAATTGCTGTTATTGCAGCCAGAGGTGGCTTCTCTGGGTACTGATTTCTCAAGATCTATACATCCTAATTTCCTGTAAATCTAATTACTTGTTCTTTCCATTATAATGTATGCGTCCAATAAATATCGTTCTGTTATTTGCATTCCTTCTTGGTGTAGCAATTTTAATGGCCAGTAGTGTATATTAAACAGATGTTAACGAAATACATTGTTTGTCAAAATAAAGTTGAATCAAATGTCTCGTGTTACTAAAATACACAGCTTTATTACCAATTATAGTAACTTATTGGTACATAAAATAATTGCAAAACAAAAGTGTTGTTTTAATCCTACTAAAATAATTTGGTTTGAAACCAAATTTATCGAAAATATATATGATTATAAGTAACTAGTCTTGTAAAGTTATCAATCTTTATAAATTTATCCATGTTAGAATAATATTTGTCAATTTCATATGCAATTCGTTGAATTATTCTGAGTCAGATGACTGTGTATTTCTTGGAATATTAAAGCATGGTATGAGAAACTTAAATTTAAATTTGCAGATTTACAATCTGTCAGAAATTCAGTTTAACTGGGTAAATTCTGACTATAAGAACATGCCAAAAACATATAAAATGAAAATAATAAAACAATTATCATTATTATTAAATTCATACAATTAAGAAGAGAGTCACATGCTTGTAATAGTATTAATTCTAAAAGCACTATTTGATTATTTCTAATCGGAATCCTTTGTCTAAAATTCGGTTGTAGAAAAAACACCAACAAACTTAGAAATGTTTTTTATTCTTTTCTGTGCTTAGTAAAATTCAACTACTTTAAAAAAGGTCATCATTAAAAATCGATGTTTCGTTAGAAAAGAAATAATTGAGTTAGTTTGAAACAGATTACTGTGTATCAACAGGACAAAGTTAAAGACATAAAATAAAGTAAGTTGATATTTGTTGCATGGAAAACTTACAAATGGTTTTCTAATGATGTTGGAGTAAGTAACTAAACGTGAATAAGAACAAAATCTCTTTAATCTTTGCTCTCATTTGTTCGGAATTAAAATTCATTTTATGTTATTTTTTTTACTTTAGTTTTTAATTTTGTGCTTTTATTTGACTTATAAATTATAAAATAATATTTTTAAATTAGGAATTAAATCTGAAAATTTTTTAGCTAAAATTTAGTATTGTGTGGTTTAATTCGCTTTTTGATAATATTATGGGCCGTAAGAAATTAATTATATTAAAGACAGAATTTTGTCTAGTATGCTATTTAAAATAAAATGGGTATAAATGTTTTATTTTGATAATTTGCTATCTTTCTTAATGTTCTCTCGATAACAATGTTTATTAATATTTCATATTTTAGAAGAAATATATTTTAAATGATAAATTTTGGAAATTCTTTAATATATATATATATATATATATATATATATATATATATATATATATATATATATATATATATATATATATATATATATATAATTATTATTATAAATTTACTAAGACAATATATTCATTCAAAATGTACAATAAATATAAAATGAACATTAATATTGATAGATATTATAACTCTTATATAAATATAATTTTATCAGATTTTCTTTTTCAGATTTGCATTGTATAATTTTGTATATAGCAATATTATGGCTCAAATCACTGTTATTTAGACATTCGCCAGAAGTACAAAAAGATTAGAATTAAATACATAGCAAAATATTAAGATTTCATTATATTCAGTGAAATATATACATATATAATGTATATTTTTAAATACAGTTACAAGAAAAATATTTTAAAAAATATAAGTGCATACATAGTAAATATTCTTTATTTTAATAAATTCATTTAAAATTCTTGAGCAAATAGTGAGCACTTATTATTTTTTTACTAAAAAATGATTTTTAGAATATAAAAGCTAATATATTGATTTTAGTAGTGTGCACTTTGTGTGACTACCAAATATTAAAATGACTGGACATTGTAAAAATATTTGTCGGATTTGAGGCATGAACTGGCGCAGCATTAATTTATTTTCTTGAAGGCATAAATAAATTTTTTATGTTCTTTACCACATTCATGCTCATTAACAAAAAGGGAAAAAAATTACGGTAATTTATTTATTTCACATATGTATTATAATGGAAGAAAGTTTAATTACATTAACTTTGGCTATAATGCAAAGCGAGAATTCCATTCATAGATAACTAAACGCCTTTAATAAGTGATAGAGATCCGATGCTTACATTGCTAGTTAGAGAACAAGAGGCAACAACATCCTATACTAAATAGTAATCCACATATCATTATTCTGAATGTTGGGCTTCAATGACAAGGATGAATGCAAGTTGGTGACAATTATTCATGGCATCCACACCCAAATACTTTCATAATATAGTAAGCAGAATCAATATCATTCACTCGACAATAATGAGAGTTGTCAAAGTGATTATAAATCTGATGGAATGAAAAACACCAATCCTGGTAGGCCACAATTCTTCTGTTATCTATATTCAATTACAATCGATATGAAAACATGATAGGCATCAACTGCCTATCTACAGTAGTTGGCAGTTAAAGTTAGTAGTTGTTGTCTTCGTGGTGTCAAATTCATGACCTATAATTTTCCTTCACTAGCAAGGAAATTTAAAAATATTTGAGGTTTAACAGCTTTCAGTTGGTAGATTATTCACTATACTTTGTGTTAACTAAAGATCCAATATTAACAAGACATTTTTTCGACTGATCTTACATTTGTTGACAACTCAGTTTACATTTATTGATATTATATTTCCAGTTTTTTCCAATGAGACAAAAATTTTACGAATTGAAGAGAAATAAGAAAAACGTCAAAGTTCCTAGAATCTAATGTCGATTCATTAAAGTTGGGAAACACTATATTAAATTTTGCAGAGTGACTTATCAGTTTGTAAAGTCTCACAGGAATCTTGAACATTTCAGAACATGTGAAACTAATCTTAACACATTGTCAACTCTTGTAAAAGGGATAGAACTACTGGCTTCTGAAAACGTAAAACATTCAGAAAACCTAGAAAAAAGCATAGGCTTCAAAGAAGAAGCACCTGTTTGTTATAGGGTGCTTTATAGACCATTCATTGCATTTTGTCTTGATAAGAAAGCTTTAACTAGTAGTATTCTAGAATGAGAAAAAAAATTTCCACGAAATTTTAAAAAGTGCATGTTTTACTTATTTTTATGCCAAAAAATTTAATGAATTTAAAGATTCATTATATACTGACAATATGATGTTCCTAAAAGGGAAAAACTTATTATAATTATCGTGGTTCAATAATGAGTATTGAATATATATTTTGTAATGGTATTTCTGCGGGCAACTTACGTTACGAACAATACAGCTTTTATTTAAGAAATGTTTAGACAGAAAGCAAAAGTTTTGATTGTTCATAACATATTTCTATTTAGTTACCACTATCCTTACTTGAAAGGCTAAATATTAGCATTGTGTTGAAAATTTTTATGCATAACAACCCTCCAAGTATAAATTAAAAGCTTTAGAGTTCATGAAATAGCCTGAAGATCGAAGATCTTTGTCAGATATTTGAATATTAGCCATGTGTTAATATTTTATAAATAATAAGATGAATTCACGTGTAGCAAGGATAAAAATATGGTAAATATCCAAGTGTTCACTCTGAATACTTTGAAAGTAGAACGTAGAAACTTGCCATTCATCGTTTGTTGGTCAATACAGCTGTGATCGAGATCGAAGAGCGAAATTCTATCTTTAGCTTATGTTGTAACCTTGTTAACCTTAATAATTTGAAATATAGTTAAATATTCATTTACAAGGTAGCATAGATATGCATTCTGCAATTGCTTCTCAGAAACAATAAAAACTAAGAGTTGCCGACGATATATAAATATAGATACCTATTTCCTTATAAAATTAGGTATACAAATTTGAATATTGATTAAAGTCTTATGATATTTTTAAGATTTTTGTTAAAATCAAAACATTGAGTCTTTTTCAAATTTAACATTTTCTTCTCACAAAAATATTTTTTGAATTACCAAAGCAACTATTGTGTATCTTCATGAATCTTAATATGTCCATTGATTTATGTCAATAATATAGAAATTTTCTTAATTATTTGCAATGCAGAGATTTATAATTCTTAAATACAAGTACCCATTTATGATTATTTAACCTATTGGGATGACATTATTTTATCATGTGTTAAGATTATTTACAATTGTTATCTTATATATTGTGTGGCAACTTACTTTTATTACCAAATTTTGTATGTTTCATGCATTTTATTTCATTAAGTTGATTCAGGATTGATGTATATAGAAAATGTAAGAGAGATTACTTTCAAGTGGATAAATTTTAAATAATCTGAAAGCAAAAAAAAAGTTCTGTTTAATATATAAATTTTACCTTTCTAACTATCACGTATAAAAAAAAAGAATGAAAAGAATAATTTCATTGGTATTTTACAAAATTGTTCGCCTTAAACACCATTTTTTTCCATCCAACATATGTTCTTGTCTGAGCTTTAAACCCCACGGGCCTGTACCGCCAGATTTGACGGCAACTAGCATAGGGGGCACCCAGTGAAAATGTCATCGTTGTCCTGAAAGCAGATTTTCGTCATTAAGAAACTGAAACCAAGCAGAAAATCCTTAAATTTGATTATACATACATACATACATATATATGTATATATATATATATATATATATATATATATATATATATATATATATATATATATATATATATATATATATATATATATATATATATATATATATATATATATATATATATATATATATATATATATATATATATATATATATATATATATATATTCACTGCAGCTACCCTTAAAGAACATGATGGTTTTCAGATTACCTAGTCATCACACCAGCAATTTTCCAACTATAAATAAATCACTTTATCACATCAGGCTACCTTGGTCACTTAGACAGACATGTACATATTTTTAATACAATTTCAGTAAATACGTAATATTAATTTATATAATCTAATAGCATCGGAATTCATGAAAACTTGTTTGTGGTAATTGAGTTAGTTTATTGCTGTTTGTTTTCATGTAAGCCACGATGAGTGAAAAATTCGGCATAATATTTACCTTAGAAGCTTCTCGTGTATGTAACAATTGTGTAAGAAAATTCCATCAAATTTTTCAATCCCTTTCAAAAACTTTCAATCAATTTTGTCATTTATTATAGTACACGAATATGAAAAACATTTTCGCATAGAAATCCATTTTTCTACCATAATTTCCATATGAGACTAAATATAGTCATTTAGAAAAATAATTTATAATCCTATTTAGATTTAATTTCACACTTAATTTGAATCATGAACAAAAAGTTAAAATTTTACTTCAATTAAGAGCTTTAAATGAATGCTGAATGCAGTTTTTCTTCAAGTGAGAGACATCGTGTCTGAAATACCAATTAAGATTTGGATTCCTTTGAAACATACTGAAATCCTGCTCATTTCTAATAAAAATGAAAATTAATATCTTTTAAGTGTCTCCATTAATCCTGCCATAACAGATTGAAAAAACCTATAAAAAGTAGTAAGATAAATTAATTTTTAAAATGTATCTACCAAGATAAACGTTGATTCAAATAGCTCATTTCTGGAATACAGAAGGTTCGAATAAAGCTTAAATGTTTGGAATCATCCAAATATACGACATTATACTACTCTAAATTACATCATTTGAATATGCTCAAAAATGATTACTATTTTACTCCAAATGATAAGAATTCCCATTTCTTTTGTACATAATAAAATTTTATTCTAAATGTAAAATAACTGCATACTTATTGCTTAAACAATGTATGTAAACTGAATAATAATAAATAAAATAATTGTGATTAAGATTAAGTGATAACATTTGTGATTGTGATTAAGATGAAGTATTAATGCTGTATTTCAAATAAAAGTATAAAATAAAGTATTGTAAATACAAAAATTATAAAAGGCATTATTTAAAAATAAGGTTTCATTTTTTAAAATTTCGTTTTAATTATTTACTGTTTTAAAGATACTAAAAAATTTTAAATTTTTTTAAAATAAAAGTAAATTATGATTCATCACTATAATAACCTTTCCTTAAAAAGCATTTTAAGAAAATATAGAAATATTTAAACTCAATTTTAACACATATTCTGTAATATAGAAATAAAAGCAATTCTTTATTGTAGATGAAATTGTCATCTTAAAGCAAGCAATGTAATAGTCACAATATGATTGAATTTCTATAATTAAAGTTAAATAATCTCAACGAAATATTATTCTTCACATATGTTTGAGTAGAGACGTAGAATACTGTGCAGGAATCAATCAAAAAAGAATATAAAATAAAAGAAGGAAAACGAAATCAATAAAAAATAGAACAAAATAAAGGAAGGAAAATGAGAACATTTTTAAGTATCATATTAATAATTGCTAAAGTATTTGCAGTCAGTTGTAATAGAATCTTACGCTTTCTCCTCAATTATAGTTTTTATTATCAGGTTACAAAGGAATTTAGGTTACAAGGAATCTCACTTAAATCTTAGATGAACTTCTTCCTTAATTTGACATTAAGTTACTTAGTTAGGAAAATAAGAAATGTATTAATCACATGCTACCTTTTCAAAATAAGTCAATTAGAAGCACATTTATTCTATATTCAAAAATATTTATACATATTTTTAAAGGCACTGCAGTGATTTTGTAACTAAATCGGGACTGAAAGTTATGAAATATAACTTTAAGTTCACTTGAAAAAGTGTCACAAATCATAATCAAAAGCTTATTTTGTACCTCAAATCGATGTAACTACACAAATATATTTTGAATGATTTTTTATACACTGGAAGTATGTCTTCACACCAATGAAACATTCTTATATAAGTTAAATGTTTTTATTATAATTTTTACGATTAATAATTTCAAACAAAATGCATTAAAATAAAAATATTAATTTTCTCATTATTGAAAGTCTCATAAATCACATATTCTTATTAGTTAGGTTTAATTCACAAGAAAATATTTTTTGAGCAATTTTTAGTATTCTTTTACTTTGTTAATTGTATTTCTTAAGATTTTCTCAGAAAGCACCTGAAAAAAACTTTTAATTTGTATATTTTTATCAAAAAATGCGTAGATAAAATATTTGTTTATGTTTATAATTTTAATAGAAATGTGCTATTATGTTTATAATTTTAATAAATTTTTGATTTGTGTTTATTATTTTAATGAATTTTGCCTAAATAATTTCTGAATAAAATTTGTTTTAAAAACTTTGTTTTCAAAATAGCTGACACATCACTGACTGGGAATGAAAGATGAAATGAAAGAAGCGCTTAAGAATAAAAACATTACAGCCCTATTCATAATAAAATTCTACTGTTTTTAAACATTAAGAAACATTTTGTAAATGAGTAAAATTTAATAGCAAAAAAATTTAAACTGAATTTCAATATTTGAAAAGATATTCAGGCATAAAAATACATTTTTCGAGTTAAGATAAAAATAATATATTAAGTGCAAAAAAAAAAATTGCATTTATTTATATTAAGTAAACATAATTACAATTCCTCCTTAATAAATGATTATCTTTTCCAGAATTTTCTATCGTGAACAAATCTTAGCTTTATCAGTATTATTTCACATTATTTCTGTGAAATACTTTTATAGAAATTATAATGGGAGCAAAACAAACAGATATTGATCAATAATGATGTTTGAAAGAAAAGCTTCGGAGAATTCATTGGCATGATATCACCTTTTGATTAGAATTAAAGTAAAAACGAAAAGAAAATGGACAAAAGGTGAAATTGCTAGTTGGGCAATGAATTTACCAGAAAGAACTCGGCAATAAACAACAGATTAGGGAGAGAAAAATGTTGCTTTGAGCTCAGAAAAGATATATTTATGATAGCGAACCAGTTGGATGATTTATGTCTACAGAATGATTATTAACACCTAGCTGCCTTGTTTCTCCTCCTACAACTTAACAACTATAGAACTATAGATCTATGGTATGTGATAAGGCACCAAGACACAAGAAAACCCCGTTAAGGCTTCGATACGGTAAGATACAAAAACGTGCAATAATCTCCGCAGGGTCAGGAACTTTTACTCCAGTCTTGTATTAGTTGATGAATTGAGAGAGAGAGAGATGTAGCAAGACTCGATTATTGATAGTGTTGCAGAGGAGGTTTGCTGTTGTTTTGTAATTGGATGTATTGTTATGTAACCAATTCCAATCGATTAGGCACCAAATACAGCCGAGCACTTAAGATGAAGAGCATAACTTGTTCTTTCAACTCTTAAAATGAATACAAATTAAACCTCAATTTAGATTAATTAAAAATATAAACATAGTTCAATATTTGTAATTATAAATTTAAATATAAATACTTTTCACTTTACTAATTTATAATATATACGTTAAAGTTTTCTAGAATTTAAAAATAGATCTAGAGAAAAGCGAATCTTTTCACTATATAAAGCTTAGCATTTTTTAAATTGTAAAATCAAATATAGATTTTAGAAGGTGAATATCAATATCAATAAAAATCCATGCATATTTTCTTGGAATTTCAATCTAGATACACAAAAATCCCAGAAAATTAAAAGGTTGATATCTACTTTGTAAGATAAATCATTTTGGCCAACACATTCTTTTAAATTATTAAATTTTGCTTAGAACAAATGCACGTATTTTATGAAAGGTAAATAAGTTTAAGTCTGTGTTTTAAAAATAATAATAGTTGTATAATTTATAAACTTTTACAAAAAATATATATAAAAATTTTACAGCAGAAATTTAAGCCTGGCAAGTTAAAATTTTAATTTTAATTTATGATTTGTTAAATTATTTTCACTCATAAGTACACTCATTATAAATAACTAGATACATTATTTATCAATCATACAAATTAGATTATGCACTTATTTTCTTTCATGAACTGCACACTCTTTGCATCATTTATTTGAATGACACTAGTGTGTAGTTTTCATAAGGTTTTCCCTTCTGATAAATTTAATTGAACAAATGTGCCCATGAAATTTCAATGATAATTTAACGAAACAAAATCAGGAATTACTAAATAATTTCTTTTTATAAAACCGTTACATTTTTCTGTAGAAGTAACCAGAATTCTCTTCTGTAATCATCTTTCTACCATTTCTAGTGTAATTGTCAGTTCCATCATTGTTGCAAGTATCTTTACTCCTTAAAACCTACAAACATCAGTGTATCTATTAAAACAAACACGTAAATGAAAAGTAGAGCGACTGATTGAAATTATTCAAATTAAGTAATTTTGGCTTTGTTTAATGTAAAGAAAGGAAAATTTTTATTTATACTTGCAAACATTTTTGGAATTTTTCTTTTTTGATCAACAAATTTATTCTTTTAATTCATTTTAGTGTAAGAAAGAGAAAGATAGTTGAGAAGAGGCAAGAAAATAATCGAGCGTAAATTTATTGCACTCATTTGGGAAAAAACAAATAGAAATCACAGTAAAAAAACAAATCAACCACCATAGTTCTCAGCGAGTATTTTCAAACAATTTACTCATGAAGCTCATCTTATTTCAAGCAAAAATATAAAAATGAAATAATACAACATTTTTTAATTATTAGTTATAATATTGCATTTATATGAGAAAATGTTTCAAAAATATAATTTTAATTTCAATTAATATTGGAGATATTTTTTTCTTAGAGTAACGTCATTACCATGAAAATTGACATATTACATTTCTTTAATATCATTACTTGCAAAATATTAACACGAATTAATTGATTTTATTTTTTAATTATAATATAATTCTTCTTATCTTTAAGCCATAAGTACACGCAAGTTATTTGTTTTGTATTCACAGTGAAAAAAAAGGGCTACATAAAACTGATTTTTATTATTCCGAAATTTCTATTTGGTCCAATACTGATATATAGATTAATGCATTCATTTTTTTCACAATATTTCGGGGAAAAATTATTATAGTCAAGATATCTACGATCAAAATGTTATAGAGATTTTAATAATCAAATTGAAAAGCATATATATATACTCCATGCAAAGTTTCGAAATTTATTTATAAAACACAAAATACTGATGCTTCACATACTTGATCAAAATATCTTCGTTAATGAAATTTCATCACAATCGGACAAATATTTCCTAGTAATGCTTTTTGTTTTATATATTATATAGAAAGAAATCATACTTTATTTGTTTAAAAGCTATCATTAATTACTCTCATTAAAACTAACTTTAATTACTTCCAGTTTTCATATTTATTGCTGTACCAACTTAAATATCATCAAAGAATTATTAGACCTCATGGATCAATTATTCTGCAACAATAAAGGGGGAATCATTTCTTTTGTAGGATGACACTCGATTTAATCATTTAATACTGTTTTGGTCTGAGTAATCCTTTGAATAGATTGACTAATATGTTCTCAATAACACGTGAACCACAAAAACCTGTTTAAAAGCTTTTCAAAGGAAAAATTGTTGATCAACTCTTAAAACCATAAGCAATTCAAATACAATCTTCTTGAGACCTAATTATTTTACATATTGTAATTTTAACTACAAAATTTTATGTGTATTTATAATGTAATTTGTGTTAATTATATGTGTATATTATAAAGCATTTTGCTACAGATTAGCCCTTAGAGTAAATTTTTATGAATGCAAGACACTGTTTATCAAAGCATTGCAGTTGCTGATCCAGAAGAAAGGGCTTAAAAATTAGCAATAATAATCTGTCATTAAATAAATAACTCAGACAAACAATAAAAAAATGCATTAATTTGTTACGTAATCCATGATATCATTATTTTGTACTCTAAATATTTTTTTAAATTTAAATTAATAAATTTCTGACTTTCTGAATAAAAACGGAATTCTGAATGTAGTAAATTTCTGAATAAAAACCGTTAAGAATCTGAAATCTGAAGTAAAGAACAATGTAGATTCTCTATTATTATCATCATACATAAAGCAAAATTAAAGCAAGAATATTGCATTTCAAAATTATGATAATGTTACATCTATAAATAATTTTGCAATTTTATATTTATTTTATAAATAAAATTTTAATTACAAAAGAAAATTTACAAATTAGTTTTTCTAAGCTTTCTGTTTGTAGATGTATAAGAAAAACAAGCAACAATACAACATTATTTTATTTATATATTTTTTTGTAATATTTGACAACTCGAATTTTGTTGCTTTGATTGAGTTAAATCCTTAATTACAAAGCTATTAAATATTTAAATTTTGAAGATTTCACTTATGTGACATAAAAAATATTTTAATTTCTCTAAGTTATCATACAAACTAAATTATGTGCCAAGGACATTTTTAATTAACTGTAGTTTTAAATTAATTTTCAAATTTACTTAAAATAAGTAACTAACTATACATATTAATTTCATGCAACTAAAGAAAGTTAACCTTAAATTTGCTTGACAGCGATTAATATATTCGAATGTACTTGAATTATTAAATAACAAAAATAATCGGAAATATTTAAATTTCTTCCAACACTTTCTAAACAATTAAATTACTTCGATACTTCCTTATAAGGATTACAACAAATGCACGCAAAACATTTCCTCTCAGATTCTAACAAAATACATCAGCAAATCATTAAAATTTCTAACATAAACACGCCGAGATAATCAATGGATTGCTTTACGATCGTATCCAGTTTAATGGGCTGAGATGAAATCTTTTCCTGGAGTCTAGGGTTACTGACCGTGGAAGTCGCTTTAGATTTAGACCCACCCACCAACATTCTGTGGCGTATGATAAATACTTAAACCCGCCACAACAAGAGCATATGCTGATTTCATCAGCAATTATACTTGGAATGGGTAATTTTCCCCTTTCCTTTACTTCTGATCACTTTTTCTGCCTCAGCAGATTGCCTAACCAGTACCATTTGGGAAGGTTTAATGATTTCTAGACAGCAAACATGTTGTGATCGCCTCCGTATGATGAACGTAACGACAGTGATTTACTAGACTTCCTCTGCGTATTTTAAGGTCGATTCCACATTTAAATAATTGCTTACAAAACACCAAAATCAATTTAGATAAGAATTACATTTTGGTAAATTTCATAAGTTAATAATACTACAAAAAGGATAAGAAATTTTCCACGAAAATTAATAATACTTCAAACAAAAATATTCCCATTTAGAATCAGTAACAAGTGTTGAAATTAATTTTAATGTTTGAGGTGATATTTTTCTTCATTGCAGAACTTAAGAAAAATACCAGTAGACAAATGTTTCATTATTAAGTGGGAGACGAGAGAATCATATTTTTATAAAACTACTTCATCAAATAATAACAAGAATAAAGAGATTTTTCGATCAAAACGCTTCTGAGTTTAAAAAAACACACCTCTGATTGTTTTACTAACTTATATAACTTAATGGATATTATTATAGTGATATATTTTTTAATTCTTTTATTTTAAAAGAAGAATTTTCTCTAATATTTATTTTTTGTATCCATAAATTTTAGTTCATTGTATTGAGAAGCTGCATATTTGCTTGCTTTTTGAAAAGCTGCTTATTGCTGCTTGAAACGATATTATGCTTAGTTAGGATATAGCTGTTATTTTGAGCGAAATAAATGGAGAGTTTTAAAAGAGCAATTAAAAATTTTATTATCTATAATAACAATAAAAATTATAAGGTTGTTTCTTAGAGTATCACAGAGATTAATTTCGACTACTTATCTCTGGGTATAGTAGATAATCTAATTTTGAGCAAAGATCTAATGACGCTGCTGACACTTGATCTAGTTGGCGTGCTTTTCAATCTTCTACACCCCAATGACATTGAACCAAAGTATATTTGATGAAGAATTGACCTTCATAAGAGATTGTATGTGGGATTGAATATGCTTCATGTCAAATGAGAATACAGTGATCAATAAGATCAGCATTTAATAGTATGAGTTTTTTCTCTTTTTTTACCATTATATCTCTCTGAATACAAAAAGAAGCAAATCGTAGTTATCTAGTCCTTCTGTAAATCATTCTGTTTAACTTAATTTTCTGTTTTGTATAATTTTTTTCATGCTTCATCCAGGATTAAGAAATAAAACCTGGCTATTGTAAAATCCTTTATGCTATTTTTTTCGGGAGAATTTTCCAATTCTAATATTCTATGTTTCCATCGAAAATTTGGAAAGAAGTTTAATTACCTAGAAATAATTATTTTTATAAACTTTTGTCTTTTTCTCTATATTCATGAAGTATGTTTGTTTCTATTAATTTCTAAGACAAAGGATGAACAACGTAAATGAGTAAAATTTTTAATGAAAATTCTACGATTTCAGAAGATCAAGATGTTTATAGATCATATTCCTCCATATTTCTAATTCAAGTTATTATAAAATTCAGTAACTATTGTGCTTCTTCATTCTGGTATTAATAAAAATTAAATAAATCTTTTGCTTGAAACAACTGATTATTAATAATTTGAGGAAAATTTCAACCGTTGTGCAAAGTTCAAGGAATTTAGAAAATGTTAACAGACTTCACTAAAATGTACGCTGATATTCTAGCTGAGTTCGGTATGATGTTTTGAGAAATATATGCAAGTCCACTAGGAAATGTAAGAAATTACAGCTACTAAAGCATTACTAGTTTATGAGTATTACTCATAAACTTCTTCAATTGGAAAACCTTACTCATTTACATAACAAAAATAGACGTGATTTACTTCACAACTTTCATTAGATCTTCGTTCGTCTTCACAAGGTTCTTTACAATTTATGGGATTAAAAAATATATTTCATTATATTTTAAGAATCATATTACTATGGATTGAAGTTGTGAAAAGTTGCCAATCATTAAAAAAAAATGAACTATTGTCAAGGGGCAAAATAATCATATACACCGCCATCTTACTTTCTAAAACCAGCTAAAGAGCATTAGACCCTGCAGAAACATTTATCATGATTAGGTCCTCTCAGCAGGTTGGTCTTCGATTGTGTTAGGCTGACTTTTTTGAAACTGGAGCAATATTTACTTTTATTAAGAGAATTCTAAAAATAAATTACAGTTCTGAATTACTAATAAATAAAAATTACCAAAGAGATTTATCGCTGGAAAAACTTACAGGTTCTAGATATATAAAATATATATCTTGTATATAGATATATAAAATATACATCACCACACTTTCTATAGGAACTATGTCAACATTATGATGTGAATTTAATAATAATGAAAATCTAAAATAAGCTTGTCTTTTTAGTCTTTAATAATTATAACAACAGGTGTCGGCCTCGTTACTTGACCATGGATCAATAGTATAAAATGATTGGATTTGTTTATGGGCTTATCAGTCAGAAGAAATAGACAAAAAATTGCAAGCATACAAATAAAACTGTAACTACATTTTGTTTTGCAATCCTTTTATTTTTCTTTATTCCTGCTTCTTCATACGGGGAAACATTTATTTTTATACATCATTAATCTCTTTTTATTATTGACAAAAGTGATTTATTTCCTTATTAATAGGTATTTTTTGATAAAACCTAGGAGCATTTTATGAAACTTATAAGCATGAAGATTTGGATATATTGAAGGTCAAAACTTTGAAGACTATTGCTAACAATAGAGTGGCTTAGAGTAGGATTCTTAAAAATCTCAAAGTCCACTCAGATCTTTAGATTCAATGATAAATTTAGTATGCATAAAATAAATTTTTTAGCAAATTTAATAAAATTAATGCAGAGCCTAGACACATTGATGTTCTCACCTGTCTAAAGCCAGAATAACCACTTTTCGCAGAACAGGCTGCTGTGAGACATACAGAAAGAGTTAGTTAGGTTTCTGAAGGTGTTCACAGGGATGTTGAGCTATGTCGAATCCAATGCCATGGTCACTGTGCTAGTTTATGAGGGTGATGATCCATGCTGTGAACAACCCGATCGAGATGGCCCCACAGATTCACAATTAGGTTTAAGTCAGTTCAGTTTGTAGGCCTGCGATGAACGGAAAACTCATCCTGGTGCTTTCGAACCAAGGACATACTTTGTCAGCTGTATGACACTTTGTACTTTCCTGCTGGTAGAGGTCCTCATCCTGAATGGGTGGACATGGTCCGCAACAACAAATGCATATTTGTATTGATCCATTGTGCCTTCTACAATGATGAGTGAACACAAAGAGAGCCAAGAAAACATTACCCAGACCATAATCTCCCACCTCCAGAATGAACCGTTCCGGCAGTGGTTGCAGGTTGTTTGCTTTTAGAGGTTTCACGTCGTATATGCCAACACCCATCTGTCTGATGATGCACAAAAAGCAATTTATTGAAAAATGCTACCTGTCCCACTTAGTGGACGTCTAGTTGCGGTAGTCACTTGCAAATTTTAGTTTTCGTTGCCAATAAACTCCAATCTATATAGATGCATGAACCAGGCGTCTGTTTCCAAGGATCAGATGCAGCAATTGAACAGTAGTTTGGAGTACACTGTTGGTTGGGGTACTCCTTTGGTTCATCTGGGCAGGCTGTTGCTCTACAGTAACGCGTATATTCTCCTGAACGCACATCCATACCCGTCACTAACCTCCGTCATTTATGGTCCGTGGTGAACCACACTTTCCACGTCACTGATTGTGGACAGTCCTATTTCGTCCTGCATTGTATAATTTTATTACGGCGGCATGCGAACAGTTGGCTTCCACACTTGGCCCGAAAAATAATGATCGTGCTTTTTTACAATTCCGATAAATAATAAAAAATATTTGTAAAACATAATCTCAATTTTTTATTGAATACACAAAGAGAATTTTGTGACTACATAAATGTGTTAATAGTTGCATTTTAAAAATGTAAAAAGCATTCAACTCATTGATTTATTTAAGTAGAATTTTTTAAACATTGCTGTTTTTTATGTTTTCTATAAAACTATTTTGGATGAAAAAAGTTAAATTAAGATCAGTCAATAATTTTACACAATATATGTAAAGAAAGATTATATCGAAATCTATGAAAATTCATTCTACCCTTTTTAAATCAAATTTATTTGAATTACGTTTGCGGGTATTCAACATTTTCGCTTATTATTTAAAATTATCTTGTAACATGCAAATTAAATAGTAGATCTCTACAAAGTAAAAACTGAATATGAAGTATGATTTTGTATTTTGCTGAGCACTAACACTTTCTTACCCAAATGGGGAGTATTATCATTTTATGAAGAAAACCAGCACAAAACTTTTTTTTTTGCTGGAGAATTTATTTACATTTTTGATGACTGCTTAACCCATAAATAACATTGAAGTTATTAAGAATTTCTCAAATGATGGATCACATTTTATGCATGATTATATCTGACCTCAGTATATCTATTGATTGCAGTTTTAATCCTTGAATTCAAACAGTGATCCAAGCAAATAAATGTGCTGATTTTTGAAAAAAAAATCCATCATATTACTGACAAATGTCAGTAAAACTTACCTGAATAATAATAATATACTCAATAAAAATATAAAAACGGACCACCCTTTAAATTTTTTTTGAAAACAAACGGTATTCATTCATTCTTATGAACAGAAGGAGTGAAACAACTCCGAACGGTACAAAATCGTATCAATTAAATGCAAACAAAAGACCACTTGATGAAGCTTTGAAAACGAACCAAAACGCAGCTGTCACAGCCATACATCATTTCGTGAAAGCATTTCAGACGTTTTCGAATCCTTTCTACTTTCCTTTGATCTAAGAATGGGCTGACGTTTAAAAAATGCTAGCCTTGTTTGAGGAAATGGAACTCCAACCTAATACTCTATTATTTGAAGAGTCTCGCTAGCCTTGGATCAAACAACTCTTTTTATTTATAGCATTTTTTATTATATTCCTTTTTTCGCTATTCTAATTACGAAGTGCCCATTCTAGAGTGACATAACTTGAAGCCAGCCTGACAGTTCAACTGTGATCAATCAATGTCGCAGCGATCAACGGATTTAATTTTTGTTTTCGAAAAAAATAAAACTTAAAATTCTTGACGAGTAAGCCGTTTGTAAGCGATCACCAACTGCTGAGGAATTACTGCTCCAATTGAGAAATGCAAATTGTTCTATTCAAAAAAGCCACATATCATCTTCGAAGTCTTGATGATCTTTTTCTTGCTTTTAATACTTAGAGATTCAACTTTCAGTCGTCGTTTTCTTTTTATTATCTTAATATGTTTATTCTTTAAAAAAAGCTATGTTTTTCTTGAGTAATTTTAGTCTAGCCAATTCATTATTTCTAAGTTTTTCTGTTGTTCAAAATGAATGATACTTCCTGTACAGAATTTAGAATGTCAGTCTTCGTTTGGTGTTTTGATTGGGAAGTAAATAATCAGATATAAAAAATCGCTTTTCTTTTACTTCACCCGACAGTAATTCATCAGGCTTTTGAGTTTTGCATAATTGCAAAATACTTTAAATTTGATAGACGTTTAAAAAAATAACAACAGGAAACAGAAGGCAAAAAATTCGTTATCGAAGCAATTCATCGAATATGTCGTAGATAATTCATTTATATTGCAGCATAGTTTATAAAAAGAAAATGCTCGGTTAAAAAAAAGCAAAAATTAAAAAATATTTTTAGTACATAAAATAAGTTTCATTAATAAAGAATGCAACTGAAAATTTGTGAAATTGTTGCAATTAATAAAGATAAAAAGCAATGAAATTTTGACAGCTATAAGAAACATTATAAAAATAATTTTATAAATATTTTACTATCTAAAATTTAAAAAATAGATGCTTTTACCTATATAAATGAATAACAATTTTATTGAAGAATTATTAGAATTTTATTGTACAATAAAATTGGAATAATCAACAAGAAATTAAAAGAAATCAGTTAAGAAAGTCAGGGCTTTTTGAAAACTTCAGTTATAAAACAGGAGATTATTAATTTCTCATACTTTCTAGAACAGAATCAGATAATTTTCTTTTATTGTAAATCTTTTCTTTTGGAAATTCATTCATTTTACAGATGTCACTTTCAAAATTCTGAAAATAGTGCTCATACTTTCTACAAACACAAAATGGGAATGTTTCGTTATTTACCGTTGCAAAAATTTACTGTGAAACTAACCGAATCACCCAGTTACTGATGTGATGTCTACTCGAGGCTTCATATCCTTCAGTAACAATAAGCCTTGTGGCCATCAAACTGGAAATCTGCATCCTGCGCTGGTTTCTGGAAAACCATTTACGGGAGTAGGAGTTCCATGCCTTGCTAGAGCTCTCCTGTAACAACTCCGACCATTTAATCAAGCCTGGCCATAAAGTGACACAAACGATTCTCCTTCGAACCCATAATGTATATAATATACGTAATATATTACTGGTTTAGACGGCGAACGATGTAATGTATGAGCTGACATTACTATGAAATGAGGCCCGCTAAACTATCGCACCGTGTTTACCTTGTGCCGGGGCGCAGCATGTTTATAGAGACGGGGAGGGTGATCCTCGCACAGATGTTTATCACGCCCTGGCGTTAAATGGTCGAAGTTTTGATGGGCAGCGATGTTGGCAGTCTGCTGGGAGACATCAGGCATGCCGAGACGTTCTCTCTCGTTTTTGATGAACATGGTGATAAAGGAATCTCTCATTCGTCTGAGCCAGAGTGAGACGAGAAGGTCTAGCATTTCTCAAAGAAATGACGACTGCGGATGATTTTTCGTATTCATTTTTCGTCACTTTTTCTCTCTGGAAGATATCATCCTCGTCACTAGCGTGATATTTTCTTAAGTTTGAACTTTTGTTTCATATTGAAAGTGGCGAATGCGAAATGAATTTTACAATTGTTTAGCTACTTTGATTTTCTTGGAATTATAACTCTCTCATTATATAATAATTAAATTTTGCAATATGCGTATTAAATATAAAATAAGATAAAAAAAAGAGATGTAGGCAATTATTCGTTACGGTATCAGTTTTGAGCAAAGTGTGTGGTTTAATGTTTGATTGGAAATGGTTATTTAATTGTAAATAAACCACAATTTTTTACAAGGTCGAAAATTAGTTAAGAAAAATATAAGCTCATTCCAAATGCAATTCCTGTATATACATTGAATGAAGCCGGGTAGCTTAGTGGTAGCGCTTTTTGCTATCAAGGCAAAGGTCCGAAGTATGATCCTCGGATAGAGCTGGGTCGACTCAAACTTTCATGATTTAATGGGTTGATAAACTGAGCACCAAGCATGCTTGGGAACTGAACAATGTGAATGCTGCGTTCTTGGCCACCACTTAACTGGAACATGTATTTTGCTACCCAGGGCCCATGTTCAGGAAAACAGATAAGGTCACTGTAGGCCTTGGTCCACATATTGGATGGCATACCACAGATTAATTTTTTAAATGTGCATTTAATCATTCATTATTATCGGTTCAAATAAACAAATATTTATGGAATAGTGAGAACAAATCTTAAAAGCAAAAATTACACAAAATAATTTATATTCCTTAATTTTAAGGTATCTTATAATAAAATAAATAATAATGATTATGTAAAATAATATTTATTAAGAAAAGGGGAAAGACAGTAAGGCTTCTGATAAAAAAAATTGACATTAGAAAATATTGGTGCTTTCGTATTTCGTCGGCGCATTGAGGATGTCACCACAGATGTTATTATCAAAATATCACAATTTGCTGCTTTTACCATCATGATTTTTAACTTTTTTACTTTTGAAAACATTTTAAATAAGGTAAAAATTTTTATATCCGTTCAAAATAATTTTGTTTTAACTAAGAGTTTAGTATTTCTTTATCTTTCCTCCATGAATTGTGATAAAAAATGTCAACATGGCTAGATTTCCGCTGGTGAAGCGGAGTAGTACCAGATTATTTTACCTCAGATGAAGCAGTTTTGATCGATGTTAAATATTAAAGTTGGAAACTGTTTTGAAATAAACATTAGCTCGATTTTAAAAAATGAAGTATTTTTACGAAATGTCAGTAATTTTTCTGCCTATATTTTTCAGTATTTTTTTTATAAAAATAAGCTGTTATGAAACATTTTAATAATGATACCATTATAAGTAATTATCAAGCAAAGATCTTGTATAATCTCTTTCGTTTAAACATCTAATGTACTTAGAATGTGCTTTTTTAAATAAAAGGGCTCATGTAAATTTAAATAAAGATGTAAGTGGTTACTATACAGCTTATTTAAGTCCTTTTACATTATTTAAAAAAAGCCTATAAAATTAAAATTTATCTGTTAGTGAATTAAGAAAAATTTTGATACTTTTTCTTCTTTTTCACTTACTCTTGAATATATATATATATATATATATATATATATATATATATATATATATATATATATATATATATATATATATATATATATATATATATATATATATATATATATATATATATATATATATATATATATATATATATATATATATATATATATATATATATATATATATATATATATATATATATATATATATAATATATAATATATATATATATAATATATATATATATATATATATATATATATATATATATATATATATATATATATATATATATATATATATATATATAATATATATATATATATATATATATATAATATATAATATATATATATATAATATATATATATATATATATATATATATATATATATATATATATATATATATATATAATATATATATATATATATATATATATATATATATATATATATATATATATATATATATATATATATATATATAAGCTGATTGATTTACTTTGCATACAGAAATGCATATTTAGTTTTTTAATTTTAAAATGTAAAATCATTTTGTTTCCATTTAAATTTATGATATGTTTAAAAATATGTATTTATGCTGTATCTATCATTAACTAAAGCTCAAATTCTTCTGATTTGATAACACTTTTATTGTGACAATTTTTCCGCCAAATTAAAAAATATATATTAAATCATCCTTGCAGTATTTAAATTAACCATAAAGTGGATGTTTTGTCTTGTCTTTTTCATTTTTCTTTTTGTTCTGTTCTGTTTTCAACGAGCACAATTTTGGAAGCAATAATGCTAAAATTTGAAAATTTGAAAACTAAATTCATTGTAGCAACAGGTAATTTTTATGATTTTGAAAACTTTTATAAATGGGAAAAATTATAATAAAAAATACTTCTTTTTGTTACAGGTAAAAATCATGAATGGATTTTTTTTTCACCGCAGTCTACTCTCAAATATTTGATGGTGAACTTCGCCTTGTTTGATGCACCTCGAAGAATGCGATTGCGGCAGAAAAAACAACCAATTAATCAATCAATCGAAGAATGCGATGTGAAGGCAGGCAGCAAATTCATCGACAAGTCAAATTTGCGACGGCACTCAATACGTTGTGACGTAGACGAAACGTTATCTGATGTCATGGATATTTTAAACCAATGAGAATTGTAATAAAGCTACATAACCATGATCTCAACTGGAACGAAAAGAAACAATCTTTATGGTTAACAATGGCATAAGAATTTAACGTAAGTGAACATTATTTCCACGATCACGATTGAAAAACATGGCAAAATACAATTCTACTTTTCTAAAATATATATGTGTAAAAAAATAATAAAACCAATCTGATATTCAACTGTTTATTTTTGTAATTTGATTCTAAAACTTATTCGGTTAACATTGCTAACCTCTTAGAAATGAATTTCCGAAATGTATGTCATTTACGGAAAATATTCTGTTAGGCATATTTATTCTCAAAAGCAAAAAATGTTATAGATAAGTGATTCCTATTTAAAAAAATTATTAATTTTTTTTAATTTAATGAAATAAACAACTACTAATTAATAATTTTTTATTTGAGACATTATTTATGTATTCCTAGATTATCCTACAGTACATTCATGAGGCTTTTAGCCATGGATTCCTATATTTAAAAAATAGTTTACTTACTATTTTACATAAAATACACAAAACAAAAATATACATTAAACGGGAAATGTTTTTTTCTCAAGTAAATGTAACTTTTACGTCTTATTTAGTAGGTTTTGTATTGGAAAATAATTATCTGCAAAGTATCCAACGAATGCCTCAAGCACAAGACTGACAACCTCTCATACTAATAACATCTAATATCTCTTCTGATGTTTTCATTCCACTTATCACAATTTGAGTTACTAAAACCATTCTGTCAATTGGAAAGTGCTTGTAATAACTCTTAACGGTGCGCTAATTTCTTCTGTATGCTAAATTATTCGAAAGTGCGAAACTCACTTATGTCCTTAACGCGGCTAAATGACAAGCTTTACGTCAGCGCAGATAATTGCTTAACATTTACTCCCGGTTAATCGGGCGTAGCTTTTAAACGCTTAATTTAAAGAAGTCGAGCAGAATTTACCCCCTTTTTTTGGTTCGCTTTTATTATTATTATTTTTTTGTGTTTTACTTGATGTTCGTTATTCTTCTTTTCAATTAGAAATCGCTCCGCCGCTTCTTTGAATGTGATGGGAAAAAATGGTAATTTTTGTCGTGTAATTTCGAAAGTTCCACCTACAATTGTTACCCATTCATTACGATATTGATCAACCAGTTTTTTTTTTAGTTGGATAATTTCAGGATAAAAAAAAAGCTGGATAACTACATGCTAACTTTTGCTTACCATCCAGCCAAGCATGTGAAAAACGCTTAAGCCCAATTTAATGCACAGCTTTTAATCAATGTTCTGCTAAGCTTAAAGCTTTGGTTTAAAGATAGACTTCGTTATATATTACAGGCACATCAATCATAACAACACATCTTATTTATTATTAATATTTTATGGTGATAATATTCTGCACATTGTAAGGGTTTTGATATGTTAATTCTTTGAAACAAGTATTCTTAGTTGGTTACAGATATCAGATAGTTCATTTTGACCGTTAAATAATTTAATACCAAATTTAACCGATTATTCATTTTATCTTTCAGTAATCAATAAAGTATTTACAGAAAAAAGATACAAAACTATACAAATATAAATGAAAAGAGGTTATAATTAAGAAAAATTTTTTAATTTCAATTATTTTTAATTAATAATTAATTTTTATTCATTTATCAATAAAGTTCAATTTAATTGAAGAAAGCTTTGAAAAAGATTCAGTTTTTTTATTCCTCTAAGATTAATATTTACATATTACAAGCATTTATTATTATTAATAGAATAATATTTAAAAATTAATATTTCAAATATCAATAATTATTAATAATCAGGCGTAATTATTATCCTTAATATAATAATATTTTATTAGTATTATTTATACAAAGCACAGCAGAATCACTGTTTCCTTGAACTGAATAAGTTTTAAGACTTTCTCTTCATGTGATTTTGCTTCATTAAAACAACCTTGCGCCACAAAACCCATCTAGTCAGCTTTATTATAACAAAATAATAATAATGATAATAATAATAGTGATTTAATGGCACAAGACGTTTTACAGTCTATTTAATCTTAATAATCTTTTTTCTATGTACACTCGTGTCCATAAATTAAGGTTAATGAAGTTCAGGCAAAGAAAGAGACAGAAGCAAAACAAATGTGACTGATTTGTAAAGTCTATTTATTAAACAAAAGGTAAAGAGCAAAAAAGATGCTATGTGTTTGACATCATTAATAAAAATTGCGATTTTTACTCCCTGGAGCAAATTTCAAAAACGAACCTATTTACAAAGATCGATATAACATGGTTGGTATGATGGTTAATACATAGTTTGCCCCCCAGACGATGCAATACAAGCCGTACAACGCCAAGGCATGCTGAATATCAAATTATCGATCTGATCTTGGGGAATATTACACCACTCACATCAAGTAATACTCTCTGAAGTTCCGGTAGACATGTGGGAGGGGTCGAATCGCTGCAATTCATCTGCATGTTCCATACATGCTCTATTGAATTCAAGTCCGGAGAGTATGCTGACCAGTCCATACGGGTGATATCCTCCGACTGAAGGCATTATTCTACAATGTTTGTACGGTGTGTCATCCATAAACAGAAATTCTGCACCCATGGCACCCCGAAACAAACGTACATGTTGTTCCAGAATAACATCCCGATAGATGTGGCCCGTCATGGTTACATTCTGAACAAGCAGGTTAGTTCTGGAACCCAGAATAATTCCTCCCTAAACGAGCGATCCTGCACCACATAACGGTGTCGTTCAATGGTGTTCTCTTGGTGGTAACGGGTACCTGGCCCTCTCCATATGAAAGTCCGACGAGAATCAGACTAAAAGCTATACCTAAACTCATCGGAAAATATCACACAAGACCATTGTTGCGGTGTCCACAATACATGCTCTCTACTCTAGGCTAACAGTAGGGGACAGTGAGTTGCAGTAAGTGGAGCACATCTGACAGGCTTACGAGCATATAGACCAGTGTGCCTTAAGCGTCTGTACACAATCTACCTTGAAACTGTTGTACCGGTAGCTGAAGAGAAAGGTCTGATGCTGTGCTCCGTCTGCTTCTTTTGGCCAAATACCGGTATTCATTCAGCGTTGCAACTTTCGGGTGACCTGTGCTATAACGTCTACTTATATAACTATCATCTTGGAATCGTTGCCAAAGCATGGAGATGACATTCTGGGCGATCCCAAGTTCCTCAGATACTTCCAGCTGGGTACATTCACGTTCCAGATGGCCGATAATTCTACCACGTAAAACACCATCCAAATGCTTCCTTTGTGCCATAACTATGAGGTTATTGCAATGAAAGGCTTTTAAAGTGTTAGTGAACAATTATACTTTTTTGCAACTATTTCTTATCACTCTCGTCATTGTGAAGTGCTTTTGGCGTGATCTGGTGGTTTTTCTAAGTTGCATATTATTCTTCAAGATGTGTGTGATAATTTTATATGTGAAATATTTATTTTAGAGTTCAATATCTGTGTGTTTTTGAATTATCCTTAATTTCTGGACATGAGTGTAAATGTAATGCATAAAAGTAACTAAATGGATATAGTAACCCAGGTTTTTTTTATTAATCTTTCGTCAAATTCAAGATTTAATATTTTTATAATTTTTCTTATTACAAAAATGTGAAACTTTATATGGGAAAAAATATATAAATGTGTACTAAAAGTGAAAGTTTTGCAAATATTACTTAAGAAATTTTATGTTTAGAAATTATATTAAATTTTAGACCAAGGATGATTTTTTTTTTTACTTTTAAATGAAATAGTTTTTAACCATTTATTTTATACTTTCATAAATACCGGTTCATTTTATTAATATTTTTCCTTCTTGGATTCTTAAAATAAATTATATACTTTGAGAGTTATTTATTAGTTTTAAATTTTGGCATATTCTTTACATTTACTGCTTTCTTTTTTACCATTTAATATTTTTCAAATTCATTCTTTTTAGGGTCCCGACTAAACTTTTAATTATATCTTTTGATTTTAAGACAAATATTTTAAATTTAAAAAATATATAGCGTTAGTTTGAATCAGCTCGTTTTAATTTTTATCTGCAATTCTTCATATCCCAAAATTTATTTATAACATGTTATATTTTGTGTAATACTTTTAATTGAATAACACAATTCCTTAAAATAACAGCACAATTAAAATTCCGATATTATTCTCATTGATTTTATCGTTAAAATTGTTGAGAAGCGAAAAATTGTCAAGAAATTTACAAGCTTTAGTCAGTAACTTTATTACATTTAAATACTTGCATATTAAAATATGAGCAAAATATCTAAAATAGAACCATTTTATAAAGAAAATAAAAAAATTATCAATAAATTGAAAGTAAATGAACTTTGTTATATATAAGAAGAAGTTATAATTATCTTCATCCAAAATTCTGCAAACGAAAGTATCTTGGCCATATCAAATAAAATATTTCAATTCATAAACTGATTAAAAATGTAGACGCATGGGTAACTTAACTTTCAACCTTTCATTATTCGTCAAGCTTTAATGTTTTATAAAATTTATAGGTTTCTTTTTATGATTCATTCTATTTCAATATGGAATTTCATGAAATTTCATTTCGGTTAATTAATTTTTCCCTATGAAGAGAATTCCTAAGTTTTATATTTTCTTATAGTTCACCTATTTTAATATTGCAAATTTCAAAATTTTCCTAGTTTTATGATTGCATATAATAATAATTTGTATGGCAGACAAATCATATGATGTATCAAAATTTGTGCATTTAGCTGGGATAATCCATTGTAGATTTGCTATGCAGAAATTGTTGAATTTAAAATAAATCAAAAAATAGTAATTCAACCTTCATTCCAAAATTAATGCTATTGTTTTACTCCATCTACTTCAATATGACTGATTACTGAGAAAAAAATTTAATTTGGAACTGAACTGCAATTCCCTGTCACTGATGTATTCTCTCGATTTCCGTCACCAAGCAAAACATTTCTCCGCTACTGAACTCTAATTATTCAGATATGCGACAGCTGCTTAAGCAGGCTTGATTTTAAGGAATGGTAATAAGAGTTTTGAAGAAAACAATTATAAGGAGAAAAAACTTAAACCGCAAAAGATCATTATATATTACAACCTGGTCATGCAAGTTCTTTCATAAATAGGTTCAACCCTTTTCTTCGAACAGAAATCATCTCAAATCGAATGTCTCACGCAACCAAATATGCTAATTACCCCATCAGTCAATCAATATAGTAGATGAAGCAGATAAAATTCTCTTACTAAAGGAAAATAGGAGAAAATGTGAAAATGCATTGGGACATCATTTTTCAATTATACTATGTTTCTTATTTTGGTAATATTTTTTTGTCTAAAATACCGCATTCATTTCGATTTCATCATTGATTCTAAATGATTTATAAGAAATTACGGAATGTCATGGAATTTTCTTTATCATCAATAATAATAAATTTTTTTGATTGGAATAAAAAAAAATGATATATAGTTGACTAGAAGACTTGTTATTTAGTTCAATGATTCATGTTTTCTTCAAAGCAAAACTGAAACACCATCAATTAACTTTGGCATCAGAAGAAATTTTGTTACGAATATATTCATAATTTATCAGTAAAAGTGCATTTCTGATTTCCAGAAACAAGAGTTGTATGATAATATAGTATGAGAGGTTGATCAATAAATAAAAACTGATAGTTGAAAAATAATTTATATTTTTAAACAATGTAATGGAAGTTTAAAAGCTAAAGAGGGATACAGTATACAGTTAGACTAAGGCATTAACAGCAGTTAAATATCATCCAAGCATTGCCTTTTGGAAATACTCATGATATGCTGGATTTACGTGACAGAAGACGAAGTTGATATCCGCATGGTTAGTGCACTCTCTATGTTCATAATTTTACGGAAATTATTATATGTTTAAGTTTAGCTTTAAGTTAAGTATTTTTTAGAGGTTAAAGAAATTACATAGCACTCGTGTTTCAAAAAAATATCAAAATGAATATGAGGTTATTCTACTCAAAAAGGAAACATTTTATTTGGAAATTGTTGCTCTCTTTTCTTTAAAATAAAATAAAATATACTAAACAATGCACCTGAGCAGTTTTAAAATTTTGGTGAATAAACATGATTATTATCATTACAGTTTTGAAGACGTCACTAACTTTGAAACAGATTGAATACATATAAATTAGTGTTCACCGTGACGTGATTGTAAGATCGAATTTTTCTTTTAATACAAGGTTCCCAGTTCAAACCAAAGTATAATTGAACAACTAGTGACTGTTATTGCATTCCAACTTCTCAAATGTTTGTATAAATCTTTAGCAATTTTTTTTTAATTTTTCTACCGTGCATTTTACATTTAAGAAAATTACTAGGAAAAGGCTTATAAATACCCAAATAATTTACAACAATCTTCAAATTTAAAATTATAAGTGTACTTTACTTTATACGTCACTTAAATAAAAATATATGAAATGCCAGACATTTAGCAAATGATAATTTATTGCGATATTAAATCAATCTTTTGAATGTCTGTCTGTTGATCCTGATATTATGTTTTATTATCACAAACTTGAAAAAGTCATTATAAATCTCAATAAATTGTTGAAGTTCGGAACATTTTTTCTACAACATTCCAGCGAAACTTTTTCTAAGAATGCAGCAATATAAATCATTTATTGTATATTTTTAATGTTGAATAATCTCTACTATTGACTAAAGACAGGATCTAAGCAAATGGAACGAGATAAATCTCGTTACATTTTAAAAATTCCTGAGGAATTATTAAATTAAATATGTTTTGATATTTGCTCATCATTTGTTATATAACTATAGAAACAAGTGAGCAAATTAATTTAGAGTGCAACTAATCTTTATTATTGATAAACTTACAACTTAATGCTATGTTAATATGGTCTTGTAGTTAATAGGTCATTGTACGTCACTTCTTTAAGGATCACAGATATCATATTTCATCATAACAATACAAAGTAATATGTTGCTGGACCCGCTGGAAGCTTTCTTCATGGAACTGACATTTTATAATAATTTGGAGCAATACTTCCTTTGTTTCTTATTAATCACACCTGAATTACCATAAATGAGTAATTGTAAAGAAAGATGGCGAAATTCGATTTTGAAGATTTTTGCGAATAACTAATATCGCAAACATGATAAATGAGGGAATGATAATAAGCCAAGGTGCATATTTCCTTTCAAGAAAGTCATATTCCATATTGAACAAATAAACCTGATTTATATACTTTGATTCCTATTTTATTTTATCAATTTCGTATGAAAAGTATATCCATTAATCAAAAATAATTCATATTTATGCAATATTTTCCTGTTGCTATTGTATTTTCAATATTGAGAAATAGATAAAAAAGATAATTTAAGTACATTATTGCTTAAACATAAATTATTTTAGCAGATATTTTGAGCTGTAGAGTTTTAAATCCAGAGCCTTTTATTTGATTTTTAAATCTGGATAATTTTTAGAAACTTAAGATTAAATTTTAAAAAAAAATTTTAATTTGAAATTATGCTCATGAGATATTGCGGTATTAAATAAGATGGATTTTTTATTTAATGAATAATAAAATATTCTCAAAAAAATAAACAAAAGAAGCTTCTTAAAATAAGGAAAAAATAAAATAATATTTTAAAGAAAAAATAAATTGGCACAGCCACCATTTTGCTTTCGAAAGAGTTTTAAAACTTATCCTTCGTATCCTGCCAATCATCTCTTTTTACAGTCGTTTACTATTCGAATTATGGACAAAAAAAATTGAACTGTGAGAGGGAAGCGGTGCGAGTCATTGATAAATGACTCTTATTAAAGAAATAAGGATATGAGTTGGAAGATATCAGTAATTCGATCTTCGTTCGGTAAGCTGGACAGATAAAAACAACTCCATGGAGCCGTCCATCAATACATCTTTTGGAAAATTTCATAAAAAAAGAGCAAAAAAAAAATAAATAAATAACAGCTTTCTGGCACAAAAGGATAAACGAACACCATTTGCATAAGTCATTCATCAAAACGCACAAATTGCGAAACAAATCAGGATAGATTTTTTTGTGTGGAAGTTTCTGACTTTTTATTTGGCAACAAGGTCATCGCCAACCGATCACCTGTCATTAAGCAAAACAATCGTCTATTGATGTAAATAGTTTAAGCGACTCGTTAAAGTAACTAATATTGACTTCCTGAAAAGTCATTTGTAAGCATAGAGACATCTGTGACTTTGTAACATGCGTTTGATTTAATAGGTCATTTTATATTTATATTATCCTAATATAAATTACAATTATAAGTAACAAAATAAATGCCTCTAAAGGATTAAGAAAATAATGAATTGCTTAGCCAAAATAGAGTTTGAGAAAATTTTAAATATTTTATGAATGATGTATTAAAAATAATTTGTTATGAAATATTGATATGTTAATAAAGCAATAGAAATATATGACAGTCAATATCTATTAATTTTTCTCTTTAAAGTTATAGTTTAATCTCCATTTCTAAACAGTAAACAAATTATTGTTATCACTTCCATGAACATAGGAATTATTGCTTACATAACTTACAAATATAAATTAAAACAGGAAACATTGACTTCTGTTTGAAAAAAGAAAAATCGTTGTGATTTTTTTAACGTAATATTAATTTTTAGATGCTTTTTTAAATTTCAGTCTTTTTAAAAGAAAAATCACGTAATAGATTGGGAATGCTTAATAGATTCGGAATGTTTACTAGTGTATATTAGTAGTATATACTTTTATAATATAAAAGAGAGAAAACTAAAATTTTTTAAAGGAAATGTGTTTTCGTAAATGAGAGATATTTGACAAGTTATTTAGGAAGCGTTAAATACAACACTATTTAAAAAAGATTAACTAAATTATTTACTTGCATTAAATTCAGCAAAAATTCTCAGACAAATGTTTTTACTAGGGTTTGAACTGTTAAATAGAATGCTGAAAAATAATTAAAGATATTGAATTAAACATGCTAACAAAATAACTAAAATGAAAGCTTTATCCTAAAATTTAATTTTTTGATTAATTAATAGTTTGCATTTTCATTTAACTTGTCGTTATTTTCATATACGAGGTTTGTCTGGAAAATACGTATAAAAGTTGAATAATAACTTTAGTTTGCAGTCACCGCCAGGTGGCACTACTGCTGTAACTAATCCCATAAACGCTCAGTTCGAGTCAGACCGCTCTGCGAGTAAGTAGGAGTGTGCGGCTGCTTGTTGAAAGTTACCATTTTTCACCTGCCGTCGGCATGGAGCTCTCTCTGATTGATGAACAGCGCATCAACATCAAGTTTCTTGCAAAGCTGGGCCCGAGTTCGAAAGGATTTGGCGAAAGGGGGCAGGTGAATGCTTCATCATGACAATGCGCCCGCTCTCACGTCGCTCATTGTGCGTGACTTTTTGGCCCGAAGCTCAATCACCTTGATAGACCACCCGCCTTATTCACCCGATTTAGCCCATTGTGACTTCTTGTTCCCGAAACGCAAAATGTAGCTTCGGGGGCATCAAGGCAGAAACGACACGGCAACTGAACAGCATCACAACTGAAGACTTTCAGCAATGTTATCAACAGTGGAAACGGGGTTGGCAGAAGTGTATCTCGTTTAAGAGTGAATACTTTGAAGGAGACCATATTGTAATACCTGAATAATTGTAAAATAAAGTTATTATTCAACTTTTATACGTATTTTCCGGACAAACCTCGTAATAATTCCCTTTTCAAGTTCAGTTGTACATCATACTACTAAAAATATAATTCAAGTTTTTCAATTTTCGTTTAATTTTTATATTAAAGTTACTAACTTTATTAATGTATTAACGATAATATTAATTTTATCAAAGAAGTTTAAATCGTAATAGTTTAAGGAAATATTTAGATTTTCTTTTGTATAATAAATATTAATCAATATAATTTTAGGTCATAACAAATAAAGAAAATTAAAAAATGTTTCCATAGATATTTGATAGTGTAGAATAAAATTTTACGAGCAAATAAAATGCAAATAATCTATAGTAATTTTATAGACAAATGGTTTCACAGTTTAGTTAATTTCAAAACTTAGAGGTATGTGTATTATTAAAAATCAACAACAGATTCACTATTGTAGTGTACCAAAAAGGCTCATAATTTAAAAAATTACAAGGTGACATTATTATTTAAAAATACTAATCTGACAGACTAATAAAAAATATTAGCAAAATAATTAGTTTTGCTTAAAAAAATACATTCTAATTGATTAATTCTTCACCTACTAAAATATGAATCTACATGATTTTCAGTAAATTTTAAGTGGGAATCAGTAATAAGATAGCACTTCCATAGACTCTTGTATTATCTAAGAAATAATTACTTCTTTATTAATAAATTATTAATAATTGGCATTTCATTAAAATGTTAGGAGAAACACAATTCACTTAGCAAAAAGAATAGAGTTGTGATAAAAAAAAATATTATCTTACTTATTTTACTGTCCATTTTACAATAGTATTCTTACTTTGAGTTATACGCTTTCTTTCTTTATTATTTATATTTTACTTCAATTCTTTTAGTACTTGATTAAAAAATATTTACACATTTTTGTAAATGCAATAATGATTTATTTCCTGTATTCAAAAAAAAAATTTCGCTTTTCGTAAATTCAAGACAATTTAATGTTTTTAGAATTTGATGTAATTTATTGTAAGTTTCAAATTTTCAAATAAGTCTTTAAAATATAAAACTTTTATTAATGATATTGAAATATATAATCTATTTATACTGGAAACAATTCATTACAAAAAAATATACGTCTACAAAATTGTTTACAAAGTCCATCTATTTCCTGTAAGCAATAGTTTATACATAATAATACTATTATGATTCCTCCACTTATTACAGATCTCACAAGCAAATGGGTAAGAATAATTTAATTAGAAAAATATTAATACAGTTTAAAATATTTGAAATTATAATTATTGTGTTATAATGATTTAACAGGAGTCACCTGGCTTTTCTGTTAACCATTAATAAAATGATACGTATCAGCAACGATCAACTAAACTTCACCATCAATATATTTTCCTATTCAACTGTCGGCGAAGTTTGTTTTCAAACGTATCGTCTGATTTATTGAAATCGGATTTTCATGCTGCTGGGGCAACACAATGCGGTGTCAAAGAAAAGGAAAGAAGACGAACTAAATCACTTTTTGAGATTTAGAACAGCAACTGCACCGAGTCGCTTGAAGGGTGGAGGAAGAAAATGGCACTCAGGAGCAGGTGAAAGAGTGTTATTTATGACGCAAGAATGACGACTGTGGACCATCCCTAATCCAGCTGTCCGTCACCACCCAGGCATGAACTGGGGACCGCCATCTACTGACTTCAGCCTCAAAAACATAAAAGGAACAAGTAGCTTTTATGGTGTCAGTGGCAAAACTCCCGATTCAAATGCAGCACATTTTTGTCGAATCGTGTTTAACATCAGAAGCGAATTAAAACTTAACAATTAAAGTACTCTAATTATTTTTTTTAAAATGAGCCAACTTTGAAATATTTTGTATTTTAAATGTTTAGTTTTGAATACCCTAGTGTTGTTATATTATTAAAACAAAAGCAGTCATTGAAATACTTCAGCTAAATGTATTTTTGTATTCATGCCAAGTATTCTTTTCATGTCATGTTTATGCCATGAAAATGAAAATGTTGAACAACCATTTATAACAGAAAATTATTTTATTATTAAATTTTTATTTTTATCACGAGCTTCTAATATAGCATTTATATTAACTTAGCGATTGTTTTACACACATGTTACCATGTGAGAAGAATAAGAAAAAAGCATCGAAAACTATTATCATTGTAGCATTAACAATCTTCTTCTATCTTATATGAAAAAGTAAAGCCTCATATCTTTTCTGTATTGGACATTTCCCAATGAAAGGGCTTGAGAGATTTCAAATTTTCTTAGTTTTTTAAAACAAAAAAATTTTCTTTTTTAGTGAGATTACTTTATTTTAATTTAATGCAAATTAATTTACTGCTTTATTTTAATGCAAATCAAAAAATATTTTTTATTTATTTTAATGCAAATTGAATTTTACATAAAATTTTAGTATATTATTAAATTATTAATACAGATCTTAAGGCATCGGTCACACAAACATTTATTAATACAATAAAAGCTAAAATTTAATAAATTTTAAATATATTCATCTTTTTATTTTAATAAATTAAAATAGGGTTTTATTGTACCATTTTACCTTCATTTTTATTTTCTCGAAATGTAGTGCGTGTGTTTTCGCACTCCTTAGAAACTTTTTTTGTACTTTTATTAATAGATGGCAGTATTTTTTCTTCAAAAGAATATATACTGGTACATTTCATTATTTTCCAGTATACATTTCCTGTAAATTTGTTTCATAATAGATCAGCTTTGATTAATCTGAGTTTTATCAAAATTTTTATTTATACTAAGATAAATCTTTATTCACTCATAGAAAGATGAAAAATAATTTTTAATTGAGTAATAAACTACCATAAGCATTATTTTCGATGAATAAATTCATTTTTCTTCTTGAAACCGATTTTTTCTCACACATATTTATTTAGGATCCTGCCAAATATTTAGAGATTTTTTTTACCAATAAAATATACATTTTTAATTATTATTTACTTGACACACAACTGAATATTCATTTTTAAGGTAGAGCACATATAATTTACAAATTACAGAATGACTCATACAATTCAGTCTATAGTTACTACTCTCGACTTGTAATTAAATTTAAATTATCCAACAATGGAAAAAACAGCTAAGTTTCTATTTATTTTTAAATTAGTAATTTTATTGTTGAGTGCATATGAGTGTGTCAGTATCGACGTTAATTAAATATAAAAACTAAATTCGGAATTTTTGACTCTTGCTCAGAGTATTTTCTCTTACTTAATTCAAACAATTTAGGCTGAAATTTTTGGCAACAAAATTAATAAACATCCCTCCAATATGCCCTCTAGTGTAGAAAAGGTAATAACACTTAGACTTTTGAAATACGAAACGTGCTCAAGTGTTGAAAAGGGGAAATTCATAATGAATTTTTAGACAAAAGGAGTTCCAATTGAGGAAAAATGTTTCCTTTTGTAAATTCTCTTCAACTCTCCCTTCAAATGTACTCTTTCCACAAACATTTCTGGACTAGAGTAACGATCCCACGAGCCATTTTCGGATCCGGGTTCGGCAACTATCAAAAGTCAAAACTTCTCGGAGGTCACCAATTCACTTACCAGGCTGGTCCAATTTAATTCCAGACCACGCGTTTAATCATTAGATCAAGGGAGGAAGGAAAAGAGTTTTCATTTTTATGCAGTGGTTCCGAGCCACATTTTTTTTTTCCTCCCTTCCGAAAGTTTCCTTACTTGAAAAGATAACGGCTTCCACTTGAAGCCGTACATTACCATCAAGTCCAAGGTAGGAAACGATTAGTTCGACACTTAGTCCACAGAACAAACTTTGAGGGATGGACGAAAAAGGCTGGATGGCACGTTCCTAAGCAATTAGCTGCTGATTTACAAAGTTTAATCATGTCTGTTCGCCAGGGTAGGTTGCCCACCCTATCCCCCATGACGCCACAATTTTCTGCGAACGCGATTATTCCTCCAAGACGTATCCAGGTCTTCGCCAGTCTCAGGAGAAAGACCATTTTCTGTGTTTTACTATCGGTGCTCAAGTTTTATTGGCGATTTTTAGCACTTTTTCTCACTTCTAGCTGGTCGGGTGTAGGGCAGGGTGGTGTGCTGGATTTGCAATCGGATGATATTACCTCGGCGCGAAAAATAACGTATGCTGTTATTAAGAAGGTGGGGAAGTGAGAGACGTAGAGGGTTGTCATTAATTCAAATTAAAAATTTTTGTTTGCCTTTCTCTTTGAAGGATAAAAGTAACCAGCGATGTTTTGCTCCTGATCGCTTTCCTTGGGTTTTAAATAAAGTTTTTTTTTTTGTCTTACCCCTCTTTCATTCTTTTCAGATCTCATGATCTCATTTTGTTGGATATTTACGGTCCGGGCGCAGAGAAATGGGATTCGGTAGTTAAAGCGCTATGTAATCACCATTTCGTCCGGGACCTGCCGGACGTTAGGGAAGTAAATGGTTCGCCTCCTCATCTTCTGAATGGTTGCTTGACAAATAGACCGCCCAACGGTAACTTCAAATATAATAACGAAATATGAAAGGCGGTAAATATAAAGAAGTAATGAGGAAAAAATAGATAAAAAATTTGACTGCGAAAATTGTATTATCAGTGATTAGCGTGCGAGAAACTGAATAAGAGTGGAACTTCTTGTTCGAGATTTGTAGGCGTTTTCCCTTAACGACTTAAACAATATAGCTTCAGCATTAAAAAATTAACTATTCTATTGCTGATGTTAATATTGGATATAATAAGAAGCTTTTTAAAGTAAGGAATCATTTATATAATGATGTTGTTAGAGGAAGAATTAAAATAATATTGTTATATATTTAAATACACAGAAAACTCTGGGCTGAAAGGTGATCAGTATTGAAACTCAAGAGACGAAGACATAATTTAAAGTTGTATGGTTTTAAATATATGCATATTAGTTTCCTTTTTTTATATATATATATATATATATATATATATATATATATATATATATATATATATATTCATAGTTTAAATAAATCTAAAATAATATCGACTAGGAGTTTCTAAGCTATGTTTTTGATCAATATTGTATATAATTTCCTTTTTGTAATATATTTCCAATATTATTTTTAAAGAAAAATCTATATGTTATTAGAGCTGAATTTTTTTAATGAATTTACTTATCATGTACTTAATGTCACTTAAAAATTACTTTAATAAAGATAAATAATTTCATATTTTATAAATTCAATAATAGAATCTAAGAAAAAAGGAATTTTAGTTCGTTTATTTTTTTAATTTTGTTTGACAATAACCGTTTTTAGGTAAGAATTATTTTTTATAGCATAATTTGTATTTTTATCCATATTTATAATATATTTTAAAGCTATATAAACTCAAAAAACATTTTTCTTCAAAAGAATCAAGATATTGTATTATTAAATAATTAATCAATAAATTCCAATAAAATTATTTTTGTCTGCGAATTCAGAACGTGCATTTCGATTTACAAATTCAATTATTATATTGGGTTGTTCAGAAAATAATTTCGTTTTTCCTACATGGATCAGCTTTTTGCTTGCACATGTAGGAAAAACGAAATTGCACATAAAGTGGTTGTTAAAAACCAACCACTTTATGACGTGGAATCATACTACTACCAAAAAGATGGTAAAAGCTATTGGACTAAAATAGAAAATATGCAATGCAATACAATATTTATTTGCTGCACGTTTTTCATTTTCATGAAAAACGAAATTACTTTCCGAACAACCCAATAGAAATAAGACAAATCTCTTGAACTTTATGAATACAACAAAACAATTGTTTTTCAGTGAATCTCTTCACATGTGGATATCGATGGGAGCGAAATGGCAGACTCACTAGCTTAGAGCGGAACACTTGATCCACAAGATTTTTAGGAGAAATTAATGGATACTTGAAAATCCGACCAACAGGCAAATCCAGGGCTAACATTCACAACAACTGGAAAAAGTTTTTACAAAGATCTAATAAAGTGACTGTGTGGCAGATTTCAGACTGCAAGAAGGCTATGATTACTTGGCACAACATCTAAATAAAATAGACATCCTTTCATGCAGTCTGTGCCAACATTGTAATTCGGGCACAGGGAATGCAGACCTAAATTATAAACATACCCAAAATTAGGTAAAGATTTTCAAAAACGGAATGAGATAACAAAATGTACTAGAATGTCAGAACATTCCTGAGCTTCTTTTAAAGACAACCTCTTGTGTTCTTTTCCTAGTTAATTTTTTTTTAATTTACTTCTGTTCTCATATTATTTTGTCTTAGTTGTTAATTTAAATGCTTATTCTTTTTATTATATTCGTTTTTCCGTCACATTTGAACTGTTTTGTATCTTGGATTGATTTTTCCAATAAAGTCACATAGAGTAATCAAACAAATTTAAGTAAGGCTTTTTGAACAGTATTAATTTAATGATATCAAATGCTTTAAAATGCAGGCAGGCTCTGATCTACATGTCAGATTTCATTTTGACCCTCAAAATTTTACTCTTTTTATTTAACTGATTGGCAGATAGAGTCTTTTGGCTTTTGTTCTTCATATTTCAGAGTTATATTGATTCGATCATGCATACTTTTTTACGGCCATTTCTTCAGCTTATCCCAGGAAACATTTTTAGCATTACAAAGAATTTGGAAAACATTTTATTAAGACAATCAGATCATTCGATATCTTAGTTAAAGTTATAAGTAAAATATTTAATATCAATTATAATGCATTTAAAAATTTTTCTATCATTTTATCTACCAAGTTTTATATCCACTCAGCTATAAAAGCCAATTTTTTCTTTAAAATGGTTTGTAAAATACTTCTTAAAAATGGAGAAATTCTTATACTCCATCAAATCTTGCTATAATAGAAATATAGAAGCTGCCAATGAAATTTTTAATCCCTTTTTTATTTTGTTTTTGTTAATACATTGAAATATTTAAGTATTAACAAATAATGAAATATTCGATTTTTTTTTTTTAACTTTTACTCTTTTGATTTGTCTTAGGGAAATAAGCAGTGTATAGTGGTGAAGCATAGTATTTTACATCTTTATCAGAATTTTGTCTAATTTCGGTCTCTGCACTAGAACATTTTTAAATAATTACATCCATAAAGGAGCCGAGCGATGGCCGAATGGTTGACGTACCTAACTTCGAAGTAGTAAGTCTCAGGTTCAAATCCTGGTTCAGGCATGAAAGTTCCTTTCTCTGTGCGTGTTTCTCTATTCTTTAACTTTCTGGTTGTAGACAGCACACCTACTGGGTGCCCCACTGTATAACTTGCCTTTAACTTCACCCTTTTTAGCGCTAAATAGGATTAAATTCCAAAGGGTAACCTGACATAGGGGAAAAACATGTATACATGAAAAACGGAATTCATTAATACACTATTTCAATTCAGCATTTCACGATGTTATTTAAGGGTACTAATATCGCAATATTCGATTTAATTGTACTTTAATTTTAGTTTTTATTCATAAATAAGTTGCAAAATTAAATATTAAAATAAAATAAAGAAAAGAAATTCTCAGTATATAAATATTTTTACAGAAGTACCATACGGTATGCAAAAAATAAAAGAATAGGAGATACTTATTATATAATTTTATTAAGAAAACTATTTAAATGAAATCGAATTTCCCCTAATATGTATGATTTACTTCATACTATATTTAACGAGTATTATATTTCACACGCATTTTGCTATACTTATAGATTACAGATGAGATAATTTTATTTACTGAACTTTAAACACCAGGCTTGTCGAAAAATTACTTGAACATCATATAAACATTTAATCAATGTTTAATTAAATATAATTCTAGGATTCCATTTGACAAAAACATGCTGGTTTAAAGTAAAATTTTAATTTTGCTTACAGTGATTAGTTCAAAATATTAAGTAATCGAAAACATTTAATATTATTACAAGAAGACTTCTCATGATCTTCTGGTAGGTGAATCCTAAAATTTTTATATTTATTTTTAAAGTTAAATTTTGAGTAATCTTGAGTTTTCAATAATAATAATAAAGGTAAATGTTCAAAGCAGGCAAAATTGTGTATAATGAGTTTAACAATATTATTCTAATAATGACATTAATTTTTTTCATCTCTTAGATAAAAATAAGTTTTCAGTAAAGTATTATCATTTCATTTATTAATTTTTTATTCTTATAATAAATTAATATCATATTTTTAATCATAACACTTTTATATCTGTTTTGTGTGTTTAGAAATGTAAAAATTTATTAATTTTTTGAAAACAATTATTAATAAATTGAGCTTTACGAAGAATGAATGCAAATTTATTTCAATTAAGACTTTTGATCATAGTGTTAATACAATTTGCAATAACAATTTGGTGAAAAAAATTGTTTAAATATCATGATACCTCTACTACATTGAATTAATATTATATGAATATTTTTCTATAATCTTTTTTTAAAATTTATATTTTCCCTAATTTTATAAAATTTTTAATATTAATGTACAAACAAATGAACAATTAGTATTAATTATTCGAACAAATGAGAAGCACCGTTTATTTGCTCTTGTCCTTTGTCAAAACATTAATTCTTATTTTATTTGCATGACAGATCACACTAAAAGAGAAGCAACTGAAATATGTAGCGAAACAGACCCTAATTTCAGTATTTCAACCTATTGAAACATAATCTTGGATGGTAGGTCCCAAAACGAATTATGTTCCATTCCTAAAAGTAGTCATTCCCTTGACTAATATTTAATCGAAATTTTTGCCATCTAAGTCAGAGTGTTTAAAAGTCAGTTTTTATCTTTCAATAATTCACATCTAAGGCTCAGAAAATTAACACAATAAGAACCATTTCAATCTCAACAGGATGCATTAGCGATCTCGTGCGAAGCCAACGCAATAATCATTCAGTATAGGAGCGTTATTGTGTGTACGTAGCATATGACGAGGGATGATGCCTTGATGGGAAAATTAGCCATCAAATCTTGGCAGAAATTTTTTGAAGCACTCAGATCAAAAATTCAATAGGAAGGAAGCAATATGAAATCATGCTCGCACTCTGCGGGTCACCCTTCATGCTAAGTACCAGATCCTAACCATGGCTTCATCTAGCTGTGATAATCATTAGATCCTATTCTTTCGAACCTTCTTTTATCTGTCATGATGTGATTTCCCTAACGCAGCATGCTATAAAAGAGAATGAAATTTCTGGATTGTTACTTTTGGTTGTTATGGGAAAAATCAAGATTCTTCAAGCTGAGTGCATGCATTGGCCGATGAAGATTGCATGCCGTTGCCACTGTTTAAATGGGTAATTTCAAGCTTATTCGAGCAGTTAATTTATTCTGAGTGAAATGTTGCAATTTTTTTTTCACTGTGAGTAATTTACTTTCTGCGTTATGAAAATTATTTTGAATGATAATTAGTGTCACTTACTACTCAGAAACTTTGATTTTGAGTAATTTTCGTTCATTTATTGCATTAGATAAAACTATAAATTTGACCACAATGACTTATCTGAAAAGAAAATTGTATTATACTTCGAAGAAAAGATTACGTAGATTATTTTTCTTAAGTAATGTCTAAAAATTTTTATCAATTTTTCCAAAAAGTACTTTAGGGCAAAGAAATATATTTGTAGAAATATAGATTTTTTTATAATTATTTCATATTATAATAACTGTTATTGTCATTTAAACGTAAATTCACAAAAAGCTGTAATATTCGATAATTAGTTCAGTTGATATAATTTGAATTCAATTAGTGCGCAAACTAACCTTTAGTTTAATATATACTTACGGTTTTCATGCCGTTACTTAAAAAATTAAAGGTGAGATTATAATGGAACCTGCTTCATTTTAAGTTAATTGAAAATTACTTTGCACTAATTTAATTTAATGACTTAGTATCAGGTAAAGTATATCAACAAGACGATTTTTAACATACTTATTTGTATAAGAATTTGATAACTCTAATCAATTCTCCAATATAAAGATACTTTTGCCAAATAATAATTAGACAAATAAATCAAAATCAAATAAATAATTTTGTGATTATATTTACCATTTATTTGTAAAATATTCATATTTTCATCATTGTTAGATACACAATAAGATCTTGTCGATGATCTGGTATGTATTCTAAAACGCATTTAAATAGAAGCACCCCATAATATGGCTAAGTGACGAAGTTGATATCTTAGCTGGCACCTTCTTTTAAATTTCATTCGGTACCAATAATTAGATGTTGATCCTTATAAATTTGATGTGGTAAAAATCTATATAGTATCTGTGAAACCTTAGTATACCATAAACTAGTATAGTTTATATAACCATAAAATAATATAGTATCTGTGAAACTATTAAATATACCTTATCAAAACCATTTCCGATAAATCTTGATTTCTAATTAATATGAACAAAGTTCACAGTGAAATTAAATAAAACCCTCAACTAAATTAATAGCTTAGAAATACTTCAAACTTGTTGAAAATTTGCATATTGTAACATTAAAATGTTTCATATTAATAAAATCCTTCATTATGCTTAAAATAATAAAACCTGAAGAAATAAAAAATTTACAATTTTATATCTATCAATAATGATATTTTAATTAATTAATAATTTTACTGGCGCATTTTTTATATGAAAATATCAACCTGTATTTATGTACTGTTGCTATCTGTTGTAGACTTTTTATAATGTTCCATATTTCCCCAATTTAATTTTGACGCATTTGGAATTTTAAAACAATCTACTATGTCTTAAATATAAATTCTTCTCAAAGCAACTAAATCTGCTATAAAAAACAATAATAAAAATAAAATAAATAAAAAAAACTCCAAGAATATTCAAATTTTTTTACTCTTAATTTAGTTTTATCATATTATTATTGTAATATCTGCTTTTTATGATGTATTTCTTTATGTTACATAATTTAGTCACATTGATCTACTTTCAGTAAGCTCCAATCTTGAAATAAGTTTATTTTAAATAAATTAATCTTATGATCATGAAACAAACATTTTGATGTGAAATCAAAGTTTATAATTTCAAACAAATAGTTTCTTGCAATATAGAATTATTTTTTAAAAAATTTTAAAACTTTAGTTAAATATGAAGATTTACCGAATTCACCAATTTATTAATTAATATTACAGCACAAAGCATATCGTTGTTTATTCGTATGTTACTTAGTTTTGATGATACATCCGAAATAAAGAAAGATTTAACTATGCAATCGTAATAACTCTAGATATAGTTACCGAAAACAAATTAATTTAACATTTAAAATAAAAAAGCTTCTTATATTATAATTGTAAAAGTAACGTGCATTTTAAATTATATTACTATCCATGCAATACATGTATAAAATAATTTAATAATAATATACCAATTTCATTTTTAAATTAAATATATCAACAGTGGATATTTTTAAGTAAACGTATAAATTAATTACTATACAAAAACATCATTGAAACAAAATCAAGTGTAAAAGGATGAGACATTAAAGTTAAGCCTTTGTTTCTTAAATGGCAATCATTGCCGATGATCATTCTACTGACAGAACTTAAGATGGACACATTTAAATCAAGAAAATTTATTTGAATTATATATATTCGAGTGGAATTAGGCATCAAATAAGTTGAGTAGTTTTCTGAAAAATATTTTTCAAAGGGAATTATATTATGCAAAGATATCATTAAAATCCCATGACCTTGATGTACTGGTGCTGAGAATATGCAACCAATCATACTCCCGGATGAAGTCCGGCTTTTCCAGAAAGTTTTAAATCCAGGGAGTTCTTAAAAATGACCAGCGGCTATGGTCGAAAAGGAAAACGAGTGAGGATAGAAATGATGGAGGAAATTTCGAAAGGAGGAGATGGTGGCATCCTTCCCTCCTTCTTCTTCGCCCACCGTCCACCATCCCTCTCTCGAAGTATCTTCATTTCATAATAACAGCCTTAAAACCTTTTCTGACACTTCCATGACGTTAGGAGGAGACTTTATGAGACTCATTTCACATTAGGATTTGAATGACTTTTGCAGCGCGGAGTTTGCTCTCTTCTGTCTCCGCTGCATCTTTTAATTACTCTCTAAAGACGTGGGGAAGCCTGGAACATTGGAGGCAACACAATACCAATATATCTAACTCTCTACTTTTGCCTCGAGCCCTACGCGCTTCGCTTTTCCGCGGCAAAGTGGCTTTTGAGAGAGCCGCAAAGTGGGCTTTATCACCAGTGAGGTGGCAACCACGAATTTCAAATGCTTTTAATTAGAGATATAATACGGTGTCGGAATTGACGTAAAATTTGCTGTGATTGTAGATTCGGCTTATAGGAAAACAGAAAAAAATTAATGTTACTTGTAATTTTTGCATTTTTTCAAGTAACATTCATTTTATAATTTTCTTGATTAAATTTATAGGCATCAGTGAAATAATTTTCTGAAATTTTAGTAATATTTAAATACTACTAGGAAAAGACACTTAAATTATCATGACATGAAACTATTAGAGTGCACATACCAGCATACATACATAAATATATAATCAAAAGAGATTACAGATTATTTGCAACATTCATTCAAAAATAATCACAACTGTTAAACAAAAATCTACACTTATACATAATCAATAATACAACAAATATATATAATCAAAAGAAATTACAGATTATTTGCAACATTTATTCAAAAATAATCACAACTGTAAAACAAAAATCTACAATTACCCACATCAGAAAATATTTACAACTTCAAGTAATACTTTCAAACTCTGATTAAGAAATGGTTTTTAGATTTAAATACTATTGTTTTAATAAAAATTAAATGAGTGCAGTGTGTTGAATCCTCTTATTCACACAACAATATACATATGTAAAAAATTTTGGTAGTTTATATAATAGATTTAAATTACATAAAAGTCATGTAGTGCAATATCTTGAAATATTTTGATATTGTATAATTCAAATTATTTGATTACTTTGCATTAAATTTTGTGTACATATAGTGTTTTATATATTATGGTTTATGATAAAAAATAAGTTGGTTAGAAGCACCTTATAATTCAAGCTTCTCATGATACTGTTAAGTTAATGAGGATAAATACTTCGGTTTGACTTCAACAGTAATCAAATTGTTGTTTATTGAGATACAATTTTTGCATCATTTTCATCAATGGATATTCGATGTTTGTCAACAGATTGGTTCAAGACTATCGTACGGATTGTCATGTTAACTTCAACGCTCCTCTGTCACTAATAGCTGAAAAGACATACATGTTACCTGCATGTCCTAAATGAATTGCATCGTACAAGGCATGTCACAAATGCTGAATTAAGAAATAAGTTCGTTTGCAATTGTCTTGATATCGACGCGTATGTAACAGAATAGACTCTCAGTACAGAGAAATTCACTACTGATACGCTTAATCTTATATCACAAAGATTAACATCTTAAATTATGTTACCAAAAACAAGTATAGACGATGTTAGATTTTCAGACAAATTCTATCTTCAGCATTCAAATTATCGCATTATCGTGTTTGGATACGTGAAGAACACTCATTGTTAGCTAACATTCAACTTCACCATACTGATTCATCGCCTGGAATGATGGCATGGAGAACTTATGAGTACATATTTAGGTCACCTGTTGTTTATACTGATTGTAATTTGAACAGTGAATGTTTCATTTCTGTTGGGTTAAAATCCATGGTTCTACCCTTTATTTAATCCTCATGAAATGTGAAATGCTTCATTTCTGCAGGATAATACCTGAAATAGTGCTTCTAGTATTGAATGGATCTTTTTTGATATGCAGACAATGTTTGGCTCTGTTTAAATTTCATGTTTTTCTGATTACTTACCAAGGGGAAACATGATGACGGTCAGTGATTGGCGCGTGACTGGCTCTTCACTAATCTGCAGTTACATGGTCTATGGATGATATGGAACAATAGTATCTGTACATACCATTCAATTCATATTTGATTTAACGTTGACATGTATTGATATTGTTATTGCCTGTAAAGTATGAATGTTCTAAATTTTCAGCTATACTATTCTAACTTTTCTATTTTACTGTTCTTGTACTCTTCTAAATTTTCAGATATGCTTGAACGTTATACTTACAAATTTCTCAAAAATGTAATCACTTATTACATTCAGTATAGCATATTTTTTGTAAATATTTTTTGCCATTTAAATTAATCATTAGTGCAAAATATATCTCTCATTTTTATGATTAATATTTATATCACAGCTGTATGAATATTTAAGCGTTTATTATTCAATATTAAGCACTGTATATTTATAATTTAAATTGATTGATTGAACATTTTTTGCTTCTACTTTCACAAAAAAATTACAAAATTGTACCTATCAAAGAATCGGATTTAGTCTATCTTAGTTAGATTCTGTAGTATTTTTCTGTGAAATATGTGATGAATAATTCTTGGTTTATTTCCATCTTAATTAAAAAATAAATTTTGCTTAATTCAATGCAGATTATTGTACTCAATTTTATTGATAATAAATAAAATTAAATTTAAATTGAATTAATAATAAAAATATTTTAGATTTGCATTCGTTAAATTTATTCTGATTTTATTTCAAATGAATGATTCAGAACAGTTATTTTAAATATATCTTAGTGTGATAAAACGAAGTCAAGCTTTTGTGCTCATTTTAAATTATACATCCATTTTAAATAGATTGGGTATTTGTTTCACTCAAACATTTTCGTATCCAGCATATTGTCTTTTTGCCAGCCCTTTAAACTCAATTTGTTGTATTGACTAGTAAATTGAACACCTAGATGTATCTCAACCTGCAATTTTTTTCCCATTATATATTTTCAGAACAGTGCATTATTGAAAACTAATCCTATAAAGGGGTAGCATGTAGACATTGCTGAAAAAGACAAGGGAACTCAGAGGCAATCTAGTGAAGGAACAGCAATGAATCCTTCACAGGAGGTAGAAGTGACCTCCAAACCATATTCTTCTGGTGAAAGTCAGGAAGCTATCGCTAGCATGACTGACTCTCTGACTAGAATCATCTGTGGATCATCAGCGAGGCTTGCCTCTGAAATTCTAAGATGTTCTAGGCAGAAGATACGCTTAAACGTAGGCTTCATAACATCAGGGCATTATTATTTCAGAAAACACCTCCATAAAATGGGACTGTTTCAGCAAGACCCTATCTGCAGGAAATGTCATGCAAGAGGAAACGGCCAAGCATATCATTTACGAATGCGCGAGGCCCTTTCCCTTCCTAGATTAACTTCTTTAGGCATCATCCAAACTAGAGAGTTACACCTAGACTCCATAAAAGGGTTATCGGACTTTATTAATAAAGTGGGTGACCCGAGCAATAGGAACTAGGAAACATTGAGTTTGGAGTTAACAGTACAAAATGCTGATTAAAGCAGAGGTGTTCAATGACATACAGACCCAACTCTAAGAAGAAGAAGCGGTTGCATGGAACATTCCGCAAGTACAACCATACAAATAATCAAATTCGAAGAAGTAATTTTATTACAAATGCATTACTGCAAACCATCCAAATTCATTGCAAATAATTTTTTAATTAAATTTATTTACACTGAAAATCTTCTTTATTTTCACTGCAGTCTAGAGTAGGCCTTTGCTAATTGCACAATATTCCTCTAGACAGCTCTGTCCCTGACTTTGATTCTCCAGTTTTAGAATTTTAAAATTTTAAAGTCATCCAAGTCATCCTCAAGACACCTTTCCCTTGGTCTACTTCTTGGCCTATGGCAGTTGGGCTTCCAATGCAAGGTTTTAATTACTCAGTTATCAGATGACCTCTCATTGTGTCCAGGTCATAAAAGTCTCTGTGCTTTGAAAAATCTTACAATATTTTATAATTGATAAGAGCTTCCAAATCATCATTAGTTCTAATTCTCCGACAATTATTGTTTAATTGTAATGGACCAAGGAATGCTCTATGTATTTACATTCTCCTTCATCGAACATTCGAAATCGAACCCGATTTTGAATCTGACAGAAGATGCAGTTGCGGACACCCGCAATGACAGAGGGGTCCTAGTACATTGAAAATATTGGAATTGAAACAAATTAGAAAGTTTGGTCGAGAGCTCTCTTGGAATAAGTCACCAAATCTGCAATAATGTCATCCAATTTTACGATAATATAGGTTGTCATATGAATTTATCATTGTACAAATAAATTACAAATTTCCTATTCAAAAGAAAGTTTTGGAGAAAACTTAACTTAGCATTAGAATTGCCCTTAAAGATAAAATATTATGTATAACCAAATTTTATATATCAAGTTCGCTATTATTTTATCAACAATTTTCAGCAAGAATTTAATTTTCGAATTAAAAATACAAATTTTTTATTATGAGGAAATATAATTTTTAAACTTTCGTAAGTATTATAGCTGTAAAAAATTTAAAAATTGATGAAAAATAAAATGATGAAGAATATCCAAGATTAAGAATTAAAAATATCATTTTGATGAAATGAATATTATAAACTATTTTTTAAATACTACTCTTCGATTGGAAAGTAAAATGCAAACTAAAATTTCTTCGTAAAGGCACTCAGACCACTTTGTTCCCCAACAAATAAGACACGTTGGTGGGTCACCCCCCCTCGACCGACACCGACTATATGACTTATTTTATCGCATCAAAACGACGTATGGCCGCTCGGAAAAGAGCGTTACCGTTACTTAACATTTGTCATGTATATTTCGTCCGCGCGCGCTCCGAAATGGAGAACGAAGGGGGGATGTGACGGGGGACGCCCCATAATATCTTGCGGTTGGCGAGCAAAAGCTCCAGAGAAAGGGGAGAGAGCGATGGGAGGGAGTCGAAAAGACATCCTCTCAGGTCGGACATTCGTCATTTTTAGCCGGGGCCAGATGAAGTTTGCCTCATTTGCACAAATTCGCGAGTCGTTACGACCCCGGGGCTTTTCGGAAAGAGTACGCCCTGGCTTGTGAAAGGGGATAGGTAGGGAGTGACATGAATTGTAGCCTCGGTATGGGGGGTAGGAAGAAAGAAGAGTATAAAAGGGCGGCCATATGCAAATTTATACCCTCTTTTAAGAATGGTGGTGGTTTGTTTCTTCGAGTCCGGCACATATAACCTTCTGGAAAAGTTGACAGGAGTGAAATACCGTTATGAGACGTTCATTTCTCTTGATGAGATAATGTTATAGAGACCGGTGGTGGGGGAGGGGTGCAGGGGGCTGCTATTGCTCCCGTGAGACTACCCAGGTTGGGGGTGGTGGTGGGATGGTTTGGTGGAAAAATCATCCTCTGATACTCATCCTCTTCGGCCATTTCATTTGCGATGGCGGCTCTGTCATGCCTGTGGGAGGCATAGTTTACGCATTCTGCTCCAGGGTTTGGTTCATTAAAAGGATAAGGAAAAGGATTTCCCTCCGAAAGGATGGTGAGGAAAAGTAAAGGATCTTGTCCAGATTGAATCCGGATGAGTTACCCGGGAATGAGAGGCCCTCTTTTACGATGGAATCGTTAAGATGGACAAATGAATAAAAATTGCGTTTTCGGTTATAAAAAGGATACTAGGGTACATTTGGGTACCATGAAGTTGTGCTAAAGGAATTTGTCATTTTTTCCCACCAAATAACAGAAAGTTTCATTCGTCTTGTTATTCCCATGCGTTGAATATTAGCAGACAAATGAAATTTGTTTTACTCTCTGGATTTATTGGCACATTGTTTTCAGACTTATATATTACCATTTGCTGGTATTAATACTGATTTATGTGGATATTTCATCATCAAATACATCTGGACGATCGTTGACATGTTTTCAAGAGGCTAAAATATTGCCTTAAATCTAAAGTTTTAAGAAATATTGGTATGAAAAGGAAGTTTTACTGCAACTTAACATATATAAATCATAGGCATTTACAGATTTTTCATTATCATTGAAAATAAATATATAACATATTTATATACATAACTAATATAATATATAAATATATAACATACATATACACAATTTTATAACATTTGCATTTACTAAATTTTTTAAGCCTCTTTCGCTTTTCTCATTTTTTAACCAGTTTAATATATTTTTAACAATTCAACGATTCATTTTTTATGAAATTTGTAAAACAAAAAATCTTTACTTTGCTTAATTTCTGAATCACATATACAGAATACGTAAAATTTTTACAGAAACTTCAAACTATGAACATACAAATTGATATTCTATATTAAAAAAGTTGATAAGATATCCAGAATTGAAACCACTTCTTCTACCATAAATATTGTGAAGTTACAATATTTTAAAAATAATAGAGGAAAGAACACCATAGAAACAAATTGAACAAGAGAAATATATCTGAAAATTTTGATTCAAAGCCTTTTTATAATGAAAGAAAATAATATATAAATGAGAAATAACGATAAAAGGTATCTGTACTAACTTTGAAATGAAGATATGACTGAGGTGTACAGATACTTTTTATCGAATTTTTGGCCAAAATGTTGTCAAAATTTAGTTTTGATTTCTAGAAATAAAGTATTATTAGAATAGTTTTTATCATTAAATAATTCCTTCGAACCAAAAGATGAAAGGGATTTCACGTCAATTATATATATATTTTCTTTTAAAATAAAAATCTCTGTCTTGTTTTAAAAGAAAAGATATATAATTGACCTGGATTATTGTTAAAATTGTTGAAAAATGACGAGTGCAGGAAAACATGGAATGTCACTCATTCATTGTAAAATATAATTCGATTTTTTTTTACCCAGATAAAATGAAGATCTTGTATATTCAATCTTTTTTTCAGCTTTAAGTGTATTCATTATAAAACTATGCCTTTAGCTCTGGAGATTCTAAGAGAAAATTTTTATAGATTTCATTATTACTCTATAAAGAGATTTTAATTGCTTTTTTCTTTGATACATTAATCACTTATTGTAATTTTTTATTTAATACTGGATATAAGGTTATAAAGTCATTATATTGTTTGGGATATGAAAATGTACTGTGAAAAACGTAGAAATGCAGCACATATTTTTCAAAATTCTCTTTACTTTATGAAGTATTTTGAAATTCAATACACATTTTTAAAAACATAATTTTGTAAAGGTTTAAATCTCTTAGCCTAAATAAAAGTAACTTACAAAGAATATTGTATCGTCTTCCATTTGAGAACTACATTTTTAATGATTAGGTAAAACTTTCAAAATACTTGTTCGATGATGATTGGCTGTTTTATCTAGCCAAACCTTATGAAGCTTAGCTGCTATATAAAGTATTTGGCTACTGCAAAAAAAGGATATATTTAATATAATGTACAACATATGTAAAACTTCGCTGCCAATGGTGCGATGAAAGAAGGATTTGGACAACAGAATGTAATGAAATTGTACGTACTGACGAGTCATGCTTCTGTCTGCAACACCACGATGGTCGCATTCGACTCTAGAGACATCGTGGAGAGAGGATGCTGAACAGCTGCACTGCCACACTGATCCTGCACCGGGTATTAAGGTATGGGGCGGTATTGGATATCACTATCGCATTTCTCTAGTATCCATAGCCGGTAATGTAAACAGCCAGCGCTACATCTGTCCGAGGTGTTGGAGCCAGTTGTCCTTCCTTACCTTCAGGGATTACCCATAGACATATTTCAACAGGATAATGCACGATCACACGTGGGACGCAAGGGTTCTTCGTCAATCGCCAGATTGAATTTCTTCCCTGGCCGCCTCGCTCTCTGGATCTTTCGCCGATAGAAAACATGTGGTCCATGGTTGCTCAACGATTGACCCAGATTGCATTCCTAGCTGTCACACCATATAACTTTGGCAACGTGTGGAAGCTGCTTGGTCTGCTGTACCCCAACAACACATCCAAAGTCTCTTTGAATCAGTGAAGAGGTTTGTGGCAGCGGTGGTCTCCAACAATGACGGTTACTCTGGTTACTCATTTTGGCTGGAAACACACTTCACAGAAGCCTATAAATTTAATCATTTGATGCTTGGTCAACATGTTATCTACAAAATAAATTTTGTTGTGTTATTTCTTGTCTTTTTTGTTGTTGCAATTTGAGTGGTTAGCAGTGTATATTAGTTTTTCACATGTTATGAGATGAAGACGTTTTGAAGTAATTAACAGAAAAAAATCTGGGATAAAAATAAGTAATAATATGGCAGTGATGTATGATATTCTTTATCAACATATACAGTTTGATGATGTTTTCTGTGACGGGATCAACCACCGCAAAGTCAAGTAGCCACAAATACACTTTATAGAACAATTTCTAGGTGTAAGAGCAGTTGAGAATGGGAAACGTGGATACAGAGTCCGGGCAGATTTTAACGGTTTTTAAAAAACTTTAGATCAAGAAAGTACAAGAAGTACGCCAAGAAAGTGCGCCATACACTCCATATAAAATAGCTTAACACGAATATGAAATATATCCACATACAGTCCTCCATTACCCTTGCATTCGTTGACAATATTCGTGTCGTTGGCCCTAGTAATATCTACCATTAAAAAAAGTAGGATTGATAGCTGTATCGTACAATTACACTGAGATTCAGGACTTCATTCCGATATAGTACAAAAATAGCTTTGTATAGGTTCGTTAGTAATTGTGATTATCAACAACTTTCTTTCCCAACTCAAGTTTCTTCCTCCTTTAAATTATGATGTTTCATGATTTTTATGGCAGATTGCATGTCTTGTTTCTTAGGCCTTCTTTACACGCTCATCGTCATTTTCTTGCTACGCATCCATTTACAAAAAAAACAAACAAACTTTAGAATCATATTTGAGTTGAGATGTCTATATTTGTATTTTAAACATATTATCAATTGACAGCGCGTCTGAACTCACAATATATAATATTTTCAATTTCTTACTTCGAAGAATCTTGCTCATTTCCTAAAACTTTTGTATAATATTGTAATATAAACTTTTTAATCTCAAAATTATGTACAAAAATTCCAATTCAGATCCATAAAAACTAGTTTAAAGGAATTACTGGTAAACAGGTTTATATAAACTATAGATCCTAGCTTTAAAAAAAACCTAATAAAAATATATACAAACAAAATATAAATTTTACACATCATCAGCAATTGAATAAAATTTATCAGCAATATTCAAAATAATTTTTTTAAGTTATAAAAAAACTTTAATGTGTTTTTGTTTTATTCTTTCGCAGAAGGTGTAAAAGACCGTATATTACCGAATTGCGCAAAAAAATCAAGAATGAAATTTTATTAGGGAAACAAGTATCAAAATGGAAAAAAAAAACATTTAATGTTAAAAAATGGCTTAACTTTGTTGACCAAATGTGTATCAAAATTATAAAAAGACAAATTATTCTTCAAAACAAAAAATTAAAGAAAATCAAATTTTAATTTAATGTGTGCCTTAAAACATAAATAAAAGATTAACATTGAATTTATCACGTAATAATTGAGGGAAGAAAGAGAGGGTGATATAAAACAATATATGGAAATATGTTTTGAAATAGGTTAAAATTTATTCGAGTTAGGTTGAATATTAAACGAAATAGTTTGAAAGTTCTTAAAATATAAATTGTTAAGGATGTTTCGTAAAAATAAAAGTTCTTATGTTACATTAGCCAGGAAAGTCACTATACAGGAAAATTTAGAACAGAAAATTCTTCATAGAAGGGATAAATTGGATTCAAAAGATCTATTAACTAGAGCAATTTAGGACATTAAAAGTTACAGATAAAGTAAAAACATATTTTAAGAACTTAGAACTTTCTAAGTTGTGTTTATGAGAGTAGTGTACCAAATAATAATAACAAGTCGCTTATGTGATTCTATTTTGTAAATTTTGTTTCATGAAAGAAATCGGTAGACATATTTTTTCTCAACATTGAAATAAATTAGTCTGCTGATTTGAGTGTTTTAACTAAAAGATCTACTTGTTTAGTTTAGTTTAAAATAAATTAGAAATATTTCGAGTGAAATGTCTTTTTTTATTTTTTTCAGTGGAATTATTAGACATAGTTATACGTAACTTTGTATTTAAATTCTATGAAAATCATTTAGTTAAAATATAATTAGATGTATTAAGAAGAAAAATTATACAGAATAAGTTAATAATAATTAAACAAGTTAATAACTATTTCATTTTAAGCTATTAGAACTAAATTTAGAAAATTATTTTTTCTTAATGAGGATTAATTCTTGGTACAATATTTATGAAACGAGAAGAAAATAATGTAACAAAAGTAATATAATAAAATAATATTATAATAAATTAACATAATAATAAAATGACAATTGTGTACATAATTTACTCTAAGATTGCATGATAGCATAAATGATTTCTCCAATTAGCCTATACTGCAGCAAAGTACTAGATATACGTTTTATTATACTATGGAGTTATATTAGTACAGAAGTAAATATTTGAGCAAATACAAAAATTTGAACTATGTGTTCCACGTAGTGACTATTATTTACGAAAATGATTTAATATCTAATGTATATTATTTCTGAACATATTCGTATACATTTAGAAGTATTAACAGTAACAGTTCTAGCCCCGAAAACTCTTTTTTAATATTTTTTTTATTTTTTTACTTTATAAATTCTGAACTTCTCATTCAATTTTGGTGAAAGCTGAAACAAAAAACCATTGAGACAGTTGCAGAAATGAAAATACTTTTTCTTACATTTGAAAAAAAAAAGGCTCCTTAAAATAAAAATTAAGAAAAAAAAACATTCGACACTCGGCCACTTTATTAATCTTTTATTAGCACATTCCCTCGGTGCATGTCCCAAATAGAACAAAAAAATTTACTGACTTTCCCATGCAAATGTCTTTCTTGATTGCAACTTGACACCTACCCCCAAAAGAGAGAGATTCTATTAAATTTGAGTGAAGGCAAACGAAGCTGTCTCCTTCTTCTTCCTTTTTTCTCCATTCTTCAGTTTTTTTTCCCCCCTACAGTCTTCTACAATGAGCGTTGGATAAAGAATGTGCGGGGGTGGGGTGGGCATTCCTGGAATAAATCCGATCAGACAGACGTAATACGCTACGGCAACTTGAGACTTCTTTAACGAACTAAAGGCGAGTCCTCATTTCACAATTAAATGCAAAAGTCTTTCGCGCTTCTGGTTTGGCGTCAGAAGGTGTTTCTCGAAGTTTGCACAGATCTCGATGGCTGGTACGGAGTGGGAGAGAGGGAAGTGATGCCTTCATCCGAAACGTTCCGACACCAAAACAAAGGGGAATTAGAGTCGACGGAATGTCAGTTCTTGTTTCAACGAATTATTTTCCTCCCCCATCTGTGTTTAAGTTAAAGAAATGCTAAAGTGGAAGGGATTGGACAACGGTTTGGGAAAGCACTAGCTGTTTTCCCGAATATGCACACGAAAATAAAGATTGGGTCTTGTCCTTGTGCCACGTGGTTAAGCAACGGGATATGAGAGGTGTGGGGGAGTGAAAAGAACGATTTAGAAAAGGAACTTCCAGAGGGGGAAAAAAAAGGATTTTTCCACTTTGTGAGAAAAGAGAAGTGGAAACGTTGGAGAAGACTTAAGGCAACGATCTTGTCATCGCTCATTTGCAAAATTCTCCAAAAAGGCAGAAGCCCGAGACAGATAATTATGAGGAAGTCATTAATACAGCCGATGAAGAATCGGGAAAAGAGTCCCTTTAAAAAAAGGGAAAATTGAGAAGAGGGGAAAAAAGAGAAGCATGAAAATGAATAAGAAACATGGTTCTCTTTAGCATATATGTGTTATACTATCACTTGCGAAAGAAGAAAGGGAGAAGACAAGCATAGAAACAGTAGAGAAGATCAAACTAAATACTGTCCCGTTTTGTTTTTTTACACTTATAAATTTACACTTAAAAATTAAACACATTAAATTCTTTTAAAATGTCGTATAGATTTGCTGGAACATTTTCTTTATGTTGATGAGATAAAATAAAGTTAGTAGCTCATTCTGTCCTATTCAATAAATGTTTTTTGTTCATCTCTTTTTATCTTGTGGCTCATTATTGACTAGCAAAATAGATCATTTTCAATGAGCCTCATTAGTTAATAAAACGTATATAAAAATAAATAATATATTAACTGAGATTTGTTTGTAAAAATTTCCTCGCATTTTAACAGTTAACTTAAGGGAATACCTCAAAATGAAAGCTTCAGCCATTGCCACAAAGGATATAACGATAAATATTACCACCAGATTCTAAAATATGAACTTAGAAAATTAGATGACACAAAATTTTAGAGTATAATCTCCCGAGAAAGGCACATGCTTTCATATGCTATTAAAGGGGTGACTTTTATTATTTATTCAATTTCGGTTTTTTTAATCTTATTTTCGTTAAAGAAACTATCTATATGATTATAATATAAAACGAACATATCGAAAACTATAATAATCCTTAAATGCGCAGCCAATGGCGGAGCGGTTAGCTAGTCTTTGCTTGGTTTGGTTTTCTAAAGGTTCACAGAAATCTGAAAGGTGAAAAAAGGAAGAATCTTATGCGAACTAAAGTGACTAGTTATAATGATTAAAGTAAAAGAATTTTATGAAAAATATAGGAGATTTTAATCTAGAGACCAGAAGAAGGAGAGTAAATTATCATTTCGAAGTAATATACAAATTTTCAAGATTCTAACTATAAGCAAAACCTATCTACTTGTAAAATAGCATCACGGATAATTAAAATTAATGCATTTGACTCTCTTGATGGTCAAATTCAAATGTTTCTTTTTGGAAATTATAAAAAAAAACCAAGCTTGTTAAAACAGCAAAAAGAAGACTGGAAGAAATTGCCTAAGAAAGTCATGACCTGGAGTAATACTTGGAAAAAAATATTTTTCCAACGAAAAGAAACTCCATTTGGATGCCTCGGATGGTAATACTAATTGCTTGTATTATTTAGGAACAGAAGCTCGAGCTTTCTTTAACAGATCATTCAGATTAATAGTAGTGATAGGCTTGTGATTGGGTGAAAAACTTTATATGACAATGGAAACTGCAAAGAATATACTAAGATTCAGTTTTTATCACAGTCACTTTTTTCCAATACTATATCCCTTTTAAATAACTTGAAAGAGGGTTATTTTCAGCAAAATAGTACGCTATGCCATTTGTTAAAATCAACATAAAATCGTTTCAAAAGAGAAGAATCAATGCTTTATAATTGACCAATGCATAGTACATGCTTGAATTTTATAAAATAAATTTAATTGGTAATTGGACTCGTCAATTTCAAGCAGCTACTTTGCCAATATAATTCTGCATATGCTTTGAAAGTAGCTATCATGTATAAATGGGATTGAATTCTCAAAACTTGACTAGCAAACCTTATTAAATATATAAAAAATAATGCATGAAATTATATAGCAAAATTGTGGATTACAGAATTTTCATTTTTGTAATAAAACTTATAAGTATTTTATAATTTTGTGGCAGTTATTTGAATAGAAATATTTGAAATTATTGATAAAATATTTAGCATAGTTAAATATCCTTAAAAGTATGTTTTTTATATTCCATTTATTTATATCAACTTAATTTAAGTAAAAAAACTATATTATTTAAAATTAAAATAGCAAAAGCCACAATGGCTTCATATATAATTTTGTAACACACTGCTATATCGAATATTTATGTGATCTCAAGTTTCAAAATTTACAGAAACGCAAATAGTTTTTTTTCCAAGTTTTCCAAGAATATTAACCAATTATATTCTAGTTTGATTATTAAGGTCTTATACTATAAGTATGTTTATGTATAGGCATTTTGATTGATGCTTCGACATAAAAGCATTTTTCTGTTCTAGTACATATTATTCAGTTACATAATTTTTTTTTGTAATTTAATTTGATAAAATTATATGGAGCTATATAAATTGAAAAAATTAATAACATGTTTCAATATAACAATAAATTATAATAGAAAAATTTATTTTACAATATCCTGCGACATATTTCATTTGGATGAACAGATTCATAAAAACCAAATACCACGTAGCATCATTCTTCATTAATAAACTTTATAGTTATTTTTGCTAAAAAAATAATTTTAACTACTGCTTAACGTATACAAACTTTCACTATGTTTACAGTAATGTCTGAAATAGAAAAAAAATTTTTTTCTGGGTCCGCAGAAAGTCACTCATCCGCAAGCCCCGAAATGCGTGCGGATTCCTCTTAAACTATCGAATGTCAACAGCCAGGAATGTCCTGACATCCGTCACAGAGTGCGAAGATGACAGTGACTGATGTCATGTCACGACATCTGTAGAGAATAACTTTATCTTGTTGCAGATAGTATCTGAGGACTCTCTTATCATTTCTGATCTCAGTTCCCTTTTAGGTTTAGTGAAGTGAACCTGATCTGTGTTTGATTAAAAAATAATTTGGAAAGTTGAAATGAAACATTCATTTGCAGTTGCGCATATGGAGCAATGCTAAAGTAAATTTGTTTAGTCTCACATACATGTAGATATGTGAACTTCATGATGGGGAAAATTGAACACAACTTCTAATTTTGAAATCTAATGCTTAAATTTGATTATAAATTATGAACTTTGGTATGTACAATGGAAATATAGTTATAGATTGCAATGTGTTTTCTTTTTTATTACATAAAATTGTTTTAATTCTATTTTTTAAGCCTTGTTTCATATCCAAAGTGATTGAGAGAAAAATATCAGATGTAAAACAAACACTTAAAAACTTCACAAATAACTTAAGTGATAACTTTAAAAAATTAAGATTTCTAAGAGAGAAACATTTTCTTTGCATGATATATTTTCTTACAAAAAACTTGAATTTACTAAAAATTGCTCTATTAATATCTCTGAAAGGATTTCTGAAAGGAAAATGTAATTAAGTTTTTTTTGTTTTTAAGTTTTTTGTAATTAAGTTTTTTTTGCGTTTACAATTGAAGTAATATAAGTAAAATATATTTCAAGTGACAAGATATTTTATTTACAAATTTTCATTTAAATATAACTTCTTCTTCATTCAATGGCCAGGTGCCCAGGAGGGACTCTTGCCTTCCTCAAAATCAAATTTCAAACTCTTTTATCCTTGACCATGGACATCCAGTTGGATATTTTTAAAATTCTTAAGTTCGTTTCCCTACAGTCAAGCCACCTAAGTTTTTAGGCCTCCCTTTTTTTTCGGGTTCCTAATTAAATGTTACTATTAAGTAATATTTAAATAACAATAAAAAATTTTAAGAAGACTTAACAACTTAAATACTAAGTAATAGTAAAACTAAGTAAGTAAAACATAATTTTTTTAAATAGACAACCATAAAATTGTATAAAAGGAGTTTTTGCGATCAAAGTAATGAACATGTAATTTAATAGAAAGGCTATTCTTGAGATATTCTATGCATATATCAGGAATAAAACGTCACAGATGGCATGAGCGAATATAAAACTCATACTGTGGGCGCACACAGCTCAATTCTACAGTAAAAAAATAAAAATAAATAAAAAATAAAGACAAGGATGCAGTTAAAGACATTCACTGCAAGTACGAGTGAGTTCTTTCGTGAAATATCGCTATAAGAAATCACTTGGGTGATGAATTCACAAGCGAGAAAACGATCGAAAACCTCGACGATGGGTATATTGTGAACAGTGTAGCTGAAGATTTTGGAATAGACAAGTGTTGTTTCCCGCCATTAGTATAGTAGTTAGAAAGGTTGGTGGTGGCCACCTCTAGAAAACAACTATGTTGATGGTCGACATCAATCGTCCTGCAAGAGAAAAGAGCCTTAAACCATCAGAAGGCACCATTGCTCAGCAAGTATGCTTAGCAACGAGGTAGCAAGTGTCGCAGTTCACTGTTACCAAACATCTTCACAAAGGTACTTTTTTTTGCCCGTCGTCCTGAACCCCGCATCCTTTTGAAAGTTGGTCATCAGTGAAACTGCTTAAATAGATGTTAGGAACCCAAAATTTAGACATCTCATCAATGTGGTCGTGTTTTCTTAAAAGTGAGGTTCTCTTCAATTGCCTCAATCCCTTCCCAACTCCCGATGATTTGCAGAGAATTTTGGACGCGGTTTCATTCCAATGACATCCCAGAAATTGACCTTTACAGTGGTCCTGGAGTTGTTATCTTGGAAGACATTATGCCGAAAGGGCGAACTGATCTCCATGTTTACAACAGAGGTTACATAACCGGAGATCGCTATTGTAAGGAGGTAATCCTTCATTCTGTGCATTTGTTCCGAGGTGCTATTGAAGCAGAATTCGTTTTTATAGATGACAAAATGCCCAACCATATCATACTCCAGCCGTTCATCTGTTACTGGGAAGGAAAGATATCTCTCGAATGAATTGGCAAACGTACTCAACCAGGACATGTGTGGGATGTTTTGAAAAGATGACTTGCATCACGATTACATTCTCCGGGGAATACCCAACAATTAAAAAGAAACTTATTGAAGAATAAGCACTCTTATCTCAAGAACTATAGGACAATCTGCTGCCGAGTATTTAGAAACGTTGGGAAGCAATCATTGGAGTAAAATCCTATGCTAAGAAACATATACTTTTTTGTCCTGTAGGACTCATGTGTGATGATACTATGAATTTAATAACTCCTTTTTGTTTGATTCCATACTGTGTGTATTGTATTTATTTTTCCATTATAATGCTTTCGTCATCGTTTTGAATCAAAATACTGTCTTTCCTTTCTGAGTTTAATGTCTCTCAGGTTATTTCTCATGGAAGTGTGATAAATAAACACCTGCTGCTTAAGTTTTGCATGCCAGTGTATTAACTGTCAGTTGATCGTACTTATAATATTAAAAGACCTACAGTATCGTTTACACATTTATGTGTAAAGATGTCTTATTTTAATACTGCGTATACGCTTCGCATCCCAGGACCCTCTGCCAGGAAAACAGTTATGAGCACTGTAGGCCTTGGCCTATATTGGCTGTCGTGCCGCACAAGTTTAGTTTTATGGGATGAAATTCCTTATTTTATCTTGCTCTGCTTTAAAAAAATGTATAGAGCATCAAAAATGTTCGAAAGTTCTTAGAACATCAACTTTTAGAATTTTTCAAGAAGTTTTTAAATTTTTTAAACAAAATGTAAAAATTTAATTTTTAGATAATACTTTGCAAATACGTGAGAAAAATTTTATTCGTTTAAATAGTTTTTTTAAAACCTAAGCCAATATTTCAACGTGACATAAATAATTACTAGCTATTTACGCAATGTGCTTCATGCCCCTAATTTTAAGGACCCCAAAAAACGGAAAAGTAATATAAAATCATAAAAATTTTAAACTTTAAGAGATGTAAAATTTTCTTTTGCTCATTTACTTCTCATTTTTTATCCTGTTCATATGTGTGTTTGTGAATGGTAAAACAATTTATAATTAATTTATGTCAAAATTGTTTATTTATGTAAAGTTTTTTTTTGTCTTCAAGGTTCTTTTCTTTGATTTTTTTTTTGTATACATATTCGAAAATATTGTTAATAAATTAGACTTTACAGAAAAAGACCAGAGATATTACACCAAAATTTATTGAGCCGATAAAAATCATAAGATTGAAATTACAGCCTCACATGAAATGTGAATATGACAAAATCATCCACTTGTCAGAAGAGTCTGTAATTTCAACCGGTTGTACTACAATAGTTAATATTGCCAACATTGTTGGCTATCACCACAGCCAGTCTTGGTATAAAATTAAAGAGAGTTTAGATGTATCCTTGGGTATGGTAATCCATGCGTTTCCACATAATGCCAAAGTTAATCTGGGTAGTAGCGAGTGGTGTATTTTATAAAATATTATTACATTCTACGTTCAGACGAGTATTGTTGTGTAAGAATGGACCACACGTTTTTGATGGGGAGAGATCAGAGAAGAACCAAGATATGACCAAGGAAGCAATTTAATCTGAAGAAAGAATTTTTGAATATTGCGTACTACGTGTGATTGAGCATGATATAATGTTGGGATATGGTAGTTGGTAAGCACTGAAAATATTCGGTGAATCACTTGCTCTAACACCTCCGTGGTATAGAGCTCGCTGCTTAGTACAGAGACAATGTGAAAAAGAAAGATGCAGTAAGGGAATCCAATATCACTCCAAACCATAATACAGAGTGCAAGACGAGTATGGTAATTTACAAATCAAAATTCCATCATTTTTCCACCACATTGTCTTGAAATTGGCATTCAAACTTGATTCGTCAGTGCAGAAAATGTCATTCCATTTATTCCGTTGTCCATGTCTATCGTTCATCGCACCACTGGTGGCGTAAATGTCAGTGGTTTGGAGTCAAAAGTAAATGAAGTAATGGAAGACTTAGAGTTATTCCACTCTACTCAAACGATGCTGAATGGCAACAGCTGATGTCGAATGATTGGTAAATAACTGAATCTGTTGTGATATAATATGCCTGTAATCACGAGGAATGACGCAGTAATGTGGATACCATCGGTTCCATCTGTCCATCGTTCCCTTCAGCATTCAGTGGTTACAGTTCCGCATCACAGCTGCTTGGTCACGCCAACACGATCACCATTTTGGAAAACAGATAAATAGATATGCATAAAGTTGCCAGAATTAAACGATTATATTTTAGAGTTATCTAAACAGGAAACTATTGTTCAAAATGTTGCGAAATTTCATTTAAAAGGTAATGAAAAGAGGGAAATTTGATCGAATTAAAAAAAGAATAATTTAAAATTTTGCCATTAAATGGCATTTTTAATGAATGACACGTTTACGACTGATTTCTTATTTAGATTTCGCCATATTTTATCTATAAGCCACAAACATAACATTTCATTAAATTGCTATATTATCTCTACAATGAACTTTATATATATAAATAATTAAAATAATTAAATATCTACTTGATTATATCTTTGATGATAAATGTTATCAATGACTTCCCAATGTGTTGATCTCGACTAAAATTTTAAAAAAGTTATTTTAAAAATTCAAAATTTACATATTCTTTTAATGTTCATTCTGAAAAGGAAAACTTTACAGAAGCAGTACATAACGTTGCACTTCAAATGAAATGCGACGGCGATTCGAATGTGTACATGGCAGAACCAATCCCCGTTGTGTGCCAGAAATAGTGGATTTACCCACATTCACCTGCCCAATTTTAGGATTAATTCTGAATAGACTTGAAATGTCCATTGTACAGATATGTTGTTCGGTTAATATCCCCAACTATCAAATTTTGAAACCAGAATATCTGTGTTCAGTTCCGTTTCAGTCGGGTGCAGGTTTCTACTTAAGTCAACAAAGGTAACAATGTGGCATGGTTTTACATTTCTTCATTTATTTTCAACCTTTGAGGAGTTTAGTACCAGAGATCCAATAACAATCTCAATCACCTGTCAGTGATACACAAGAATTGTTATTGCAGAAGAAAATTTTTCCATATATTGAAGCAGATCAGTGGGTTTTTGTGATCAACCTATGATATTTTAAGTGCAAACTAGGACATCAATCCATTTGACTTTTAGCTGGATCGATAATTGGAATATCGCATAATTTATAAATTATGCGATACATATGTAAACAGAAACTTGTCTTACAAAATATGGTAAACAGAAACTTTACCATGTCTTACAAAATATGGTAAACAGAAACTTTACTATATCTTAGAGACATCATTTGACAATATATTCCTAACATATCAAAAAAAAATTTTAGTCAATTATTTAACTTGCTATCCATTCATATTTCAGCTAAATTAAATATATTTTATTTGAATAAAATTTTAAAACAAGTATAAATGTATGCTAAATATGTAATTTAATTTTAAAAAAATGGCCTCTGGACGTAAAATTTTGAATTATTTTTTATTCGCTCTAATAAGTTCCTGTTTTCACATCACGTACGCTAAATTTCATTAATATTTTAGCAATAGTTTTGTATTCGTCTCTGGATAACATTAATTTAATATAACTTAAACAACTTTTTCCGCTTAATTATAATCACCCGTGTGTACATATAAGCTTTACATATGCAAAAATATGCAAGAAAAATATTACACTACGAAAGCATACTATTTTTATGTGTACTATAACTGCAGAGCATAATATTTATTGATTACAATATGTGTAAATTTATAATTTTTCTCACTCAAATAAGCTATATAAAATAAGTAGATTAGTCCCTCACTAATACTACCAAGATTTCTTCCAGATCAAACACATGTATTTGGCTTTCATTCATTTGTATTGCCCTGAAACAATAGATGAAGGAAAAAAGGAATGAAAAATAAAACCAAAGGCAAAATCGTCTCATTTGGTCTTCGTTTCCACCGACTCAAAACCTTTGCTCAATGGCATCTTTTTTCTTCTTTTTTTCGCTATTTTGCACAAGAACTGAACTGTGGTGTAAGAACTCATTGCCATTCTTTTCGTGGCCTGGAAGCTAAGGAAAAAGGCCCCAGGAGTGGAAAAAGAAGGAAGAATAAGGGTGGTACTAGCGTCCCCCTGGACTACAAATGTTTCGATTTCTCTTCCCTCTAACGACTCCAGGACGGAGTGTGGGTGGATTGGGAGTGGAGACGAATCCTTCTCTCCAAGCTAGACATCTTGATAGCTGGCCATCACCCCCAGAGTAGTGCTCGTTAACAAACCTGGTTAATTGGGTAAAGCAGAGAGTTGCTACGTTGTAATGAGAAAGGGGTAAGGACGTGATTTGGATTATACGACCCTCCCCTTTCTTTAAGTTTGTTTGTTCGTTTATCTTCCTTTTTGTGTTTTGTCGGTCTTTAGAGACTATTAAGCAAAGGAATGCACATCGAAAAAAGAGATTTTTGATGCTACTAATAGATATCCACCAATTTCATGCTTGTCACATAATGAGATTGAATATGTTTCACCAAAGTGAAACTCCTGATACTTTCATTCCTGATACTTTCACCAAAGTGAAAGTATGCTAATTTCGAAGCATATTAGCTGTTCCCAAGTTTTAAAATTCTGAACGAGATTTTTCTTGCAACACTCACACTCATCTCACTAAGTTATTTCTTCGGACGTACGTGATATTCTCCATTTGTTTTTATCCATATATAAATGTAAATAAATCAAAGTCGAACTCATTATTGAAGATTTTCGAAAACCAGTCTCTAAAACGTCCCTCTCATTCTCATTTTGATTCAAAGATGCAATCAAAGTCTAAGTTACTTTAATATATAAAAGGCAAATACACACACATTAACGAAAAAAAAACTGTTATAGTTTAACTAGTTTAGCTACATGTACCATGTTAAATAAAAAAATTACAAATATATATATATATATATAAGAAAATGTCTAAAAACCGAAAATCGTATTTTATTTATTAAACATTACAACATATAGCGATATTGTACAATTTAAAATTGAAATAAGCAAAGGCAAAGGGAAACTAATTGGAGTTTATATGAATTTCAAAAGCCTTTTTTACTATATAATTACAACCTGAGGAGAGAAAAAAACAACTGACACGCACAATTACGAGATGCATTATTTCTAAAGATATCATTTTCTATGCATCGAACAGTAGACGTCGAAATGCATCATATGCAGTTGTCATATGTGATGATGAAGGAAAAAATGCTCACTGCAGCTGAATAATAAAACAGGTTGCAGGAAAACGTAAAAATAACATCTTATTTACTCTCATAATAACTAAATCCAATTAGGCAATTGAAGTTGTCAATCAATCTATTGGAGATCATAATGTTGTGTGTATAGAACGAAAGAAAAGTTTGAGAAACCTTCTAGAAATCATTCATCTAGTCAAAGCAGTTTTTTTTTCTTTCTTTTATAAAGGACAAAGTAAGACAAGTAGAAAAAATTAGGTAAGAGGAGATTGACAAGTCCCACCATTGACTCTTGTTTCATATCCTATTATTTAGAAGTTTGGAACACTTGCCTTCTGTTTCTTTAAGGTTAAACACGCGATCGCGCCTGACGTAAGACTCGTATGCTCCCAATCGAACTGGCGCGTCGTTCTTGATTGACTTCTGGTTTCTGTCGCAATTGCTGTATTGAATGTGAGTTTCATTTGACTTCCTCGGACATAATGTTCGACGGCTTTGAGAAAGGATTACGAGGTATGAAAAGACGTGAGGTATCAAATGTGGCAATTAAATACAAAAGAAAGCAGGAACTAGTGGCCAAGGAAATCTTTTAGTATTGAATCATATTTTTATTTTAACTCTCTTTATTGAAATTCTCATCTCTGAAGATTAGGAGCCCTTTGAGACAATGTAGAGTTAGTACATTCATCCATACTATACAATGTAGAGTTAATACACTCACATCACTTAATAGCGAATTTTTACATAAATGATCTAGCTAAAATTAATTTCTAAGAATACAAAGTTAAACATCTTAATAAAATATATATCTAGATTCTAATCTTGATGATTAATTTTCTCACATGTAAAATGTTAGAGTATCACATTATTTTCTTGTAAGGTTAGTTAAGACAAGGAAATGGAAAGATATATACATATTTCTTCGCTGAAATCAATTTCATTGGCCAAAATGAAAACTTTGTGCTCAGTTAAACATACTAATGATTAAGATTTTAAACCAGTAAAATATTTTAAGGAATTAAAACATAAGAGTTATAGTTATATCGGCAATATAAATGCTTACTATCGATATTAGTAACTATCTTTAAACGTATTATACTTAAATGCGTTTTAGAAATCTTCCATCTTTTAGTCATTTTATAAATAGAAATAAATAAAAAGCAATTAAATATACATTAAATATATTAAGAATGTGAAAATATACAATGTTAAAATGCAAATGAAATGTTAATGTAACTTAAAACTTTTGAGAACTGTAAACTTTAACTATTAAATCAGATTTAACTTTAAATTAAACTTGAAAATTTTATATAGAATGTGTAAAAAATTACTTAAATCCCGTATAAACATTTTCGGTTAAGCTAAAAATGTAAATAAAATTATAAAAATTTTCCAGAAAATTCATAAGATTAATAATTACCTAATTTTTCGAAATTTGTTAAGAATACGTAATTTGGCAAAACTTACTATCTTCACTGACATAAAAATATTTATTGATTAATAAAATACTGATATAAATAGTAAATTCAGAAATATTAATTGTGGAATCTAGAAATATTAATTATTATAGAGCTAATAAACTAATCTTGGAAAAGATAAACTTTCATAAAATGTAATAGCTCATCTATGCCATATATTGTTTCATATTTTATAAAGCGTAGATTTCTTTAACTACATTTTTGCTACGTTTTTTCTATTTAATCTTACAGTTGATTGAGTAAATTAAATTCAAATTAATGATGATACAACTATAACGTTTGGAACTGACTGACAGAATAATTTTTTAGTTAAACTATAAATGTTTAATAAAGAATACATTGAGAAATTGTATGTATGAATATATCAAAAAATGGCTGAAATGTGAATCTTATAATACAAAGATGTGAAAAAATTTAATGAAAACACGAACGAAGAAAGCATGATAAAGCATATAAAATCCAAAGAAGAATTAGACTAAATTCTGTTGTGTTAGGGAATATATAAGCATAATTTTGTAATGCCAGCTTGGAGTTAACTTAAGATAAAAAGCAGATAAATAAATTACATTGCAAATATATGCTCAACACTTTGATCACAGTAGTTGCGTAATGTAAAATAATTTCGTAAACGATGAGTTGGTATTACTATTGGACATGGCCAATAGACAACTCCAGTAATATCTTATAGTTGACTTTTTCTTTCATCGAAAAAGCTTTGTGACGTTGAAATAAGACTAGTATTGCTGGTTTTGTTGAAGATTACAGATTTTAATGTCATGCCAGCATGGAGAACATTGCAAAAAAGAAAATTGTTTAATAGCCAAATTATATTTGTCTCAACACGAAAGAATTGTAATAACTGTTCTACAGGAGATTCTCCAGCGCATTATTCTATAGGTGACAAGAAATCGAGAGCAATCATTGGAAGAATTGCAAGTGCTTGTATGTCTAATTTCATATTATACATTGTTAGAAGACTGTTCAAACAAGGTTTATTACGAAGAATATTATAGCATAGTGTCCGCTTTTTTTATTGAATGTTCTGTTGACAATGCAAGGAATGAGATCAAGGGCCTTATGCGAATGAGAACTTAGTTAATGAATCTGGACTCGAGAAGAGAAGAAGAAACATAATTATTTTCTCAAAATCATTAAACGAAGGCATTTTTGAGGAAGTAATGTTCTTTGTCATCATAGTTTAGTTTTATGCTAATCCTTACATCTTCTCAAATCCTGTGGAATCAATATGCAACTGGTCCATTTGGCTTAAGGTTGTTTGTAGCTTCACTTTAGAGAATAACCACAAGGGTAGAAGATTGATTTGATCTCTGAAATTGCCTACAGCCATTAGCTGAGCAAAATAAAAAAATAAATAATAATAATAATAATATAATAAAATAAAAAAACGGTATTTTCACGCATTGGATGCCGGCAGAAAACTCTCCAGACGTACTTCTCCCGTTCCTCGCTGGTAGATCTGAAATCAAAGCTATTGGCCTAGATTTTGATTATGGTCACTGACAAAAATAGCATTTATATCCTGACTGATAGCAAAAGTGCTATTCAGCATTTCAAAAGTTGTCCTAAAATATGTAATGCTTCTGACCAAGTTATTTTACGACTTCTCTGTAAGATTGGTCGGGAAAAATCTATATGCCTGCAATGGATTCCATCGCAGGTTGTGGTAAATGGAAATGAGACATTTTATACATTTGCTAAATATGGTTGTAATCTTCCTCCCATTAATTTAAATGAGCTTACTTCCCCGGAAATCCACTCCTTAAGCAAATAGAAACTGCTCACTACTTGGCGTCTCCCTTCGATACATCACTGGTTGCTGCAAACAGTCCGGGTATGTTCCTATCTTGAAGTGGCCTCTGGCCTCTTCAATCGGCCATGGTGAGATTTAGTAGTGGCCACTTGAAAAACTGAAGGTTCTTTAATGGGAAGAGGATTTTTTTCTCCTTGTTCTTGATCTCTCTCTGACAGTCCTGCTTACCTTCTTACTTGTCTATGTGCCTCTTGGAGGCAGCAGTGTATGTATAAAATCTACCTCGGAACTTGCGCGTCGAGGCATTTTGGATCTTGTGTTGCTTTCATACACCAGGAGAACAAGTAACAACAACAACAACAATCCTGTCGAATATCATATGATACCTTCTTTAAAAATCTACACCACCATGACAGTTTTTTTAACTTCCTCCTTTATGATTAGGCTGAATCTGAATTTGCCACTGATGCCTCAACACAGTTCCGTTATAACACCAAATATAACATGCCCAAAAATAACTTCATATTATTCCCATTTTAATTTAAAGACACTGATGAAATATACGCGGTTATTAGTGAGAAACTTTTCTTGACAATATAAACAGTAACTGTGTCACATATTAATTCAGCTTGGTTACAGATAAAGTGCTGAAAGATAAAAGTCAATAGTTTCAAATCGTTGCTTCGTGTCTAGACCACACTCTTCAAAATAGAATATTTTGTGTTTGATCTCATCCTGTGTTGGGTGCTGTATTTCTGTTTTCGGCATGCATATTTATCGGATTAGGTACTTGGGAGTTTTCACTTGAATATTGCTTGAGAATACTTCCAAATATCTTTGAAAATTTCTCCTGGAAAGGAAAAACATAGCAGATATTCAAATATTTGATAACAGTCTTTAAGATGTTAGTCTCTCAGATACGCGGTGTCAAATATATACTAATTAACATCCTCCATAGTCTTTTTAAGCGTAGATCACTGGAAGACTTGTTTCCTAATAAAAGTCATGTGCAACTGTACCTGTGTCAAATGAATTCTCAAACCATTAAGTTACAATGAAATCAACAATTGCAGAAAAAAAAATTAAACGAATAAGTTTTTCTTGGTCGGAATGCTTATGTGCAGATACTGAAATGATTAAGCCCTTAAGACGACAGAATTCATTATTCATTAACCGTGACCTCTGAATGTTCAATCAATGGTTATTGTAACAGCAGCTTGCACAGATATATGCTCTATATGTCTATGCAAGAAGTCATAAAATTGCTATTATCATCGTGTGATACAATCTATCATTCATTCATCAATTGTTATCCCAAATCTGTGATATATAGACTGTCCAAATCAGACAACCTATACCATGTCCCATATAGTTTCGTTTTATACAATTTTCTGACTTTCTTGGTTAGAAGTCCATAACCTAGCAACTCATAGATATTTAGCTATATGAGGAATAACATTATCATGTTGAAAATAGAGTCAGGTTGATGCACCATGAGGAATTATGTTGCCGATAACCAGATGGAATTGATAAAGCTATAAGTAGAATAACAAGAAATAATCCACTGTTTTGAGAAATACCTCGCACACCATCACACACCAGAGATAATGGTTATAAGTCTATGTAAAAATGTCTGAGTGATATTCCCTGGCAACAGACCTTCCATACATCAATAAGATGGTCAATCTGGTGAAACAAAGAAATGAGATTCATCGCTAAATATCATGCGTTGTCAATTTGCAGGTAACTATACTGATCAGCTACGATATAACTGCAAACAAATCCACCAATATAGTGAGGTTAAAAATAAATGTGTTAAAGTCTGATGTAGGAGCTTAACCTGATCTCAGTTTAGACCTTGAGATAGAAAAAGTGTCCACTGATAGCATGGAAATGGCGCAGTACTTTGGACAATGGACTGTGATGGACTAGGCACAGATCAGACTTATCTCAATGTCACCCAAATCTACCCAGCATTTATACTCCTTAGCCTTCCAAAGCCTCCATTTTGCAGATAAGCCTCCTACAGCAATGATTGCTGCTGGCACCTATCCATAACTATCCATATAAAGTATCTGATAGAATCCATTATTATTCAATACGTCTATCCTACTTGTTGTTGTTGTTGTTGTGTGCCAGCTAGGCTGGCAATATGGGGTGCGCTGCTCCACTTTTTCAACTGAACCATATTTTTGGTGTGGAGTCCGACTTCCTCAGTACACACACATGCCATAAGGACCTGTTCATAGGGTAGGCAACCATTCACACCTCATTCATACAAGGAAAGGACAAAAACAAGATAGATAGAGAGAAAGTACATCCATGCCCGAACCGGGATTCAAACCCAGGACCTCCCTATCCGTTGTCAGGTACTCTGAGCACTAGACAGGGCGGGCGGCATCCTACTTAATATTATCCGATTAAGAAATCACGTTTGAAATCGTCCAATTATAAACTCGTCGACAATGTCGTAGGGGATTACTTGCTGTGTTCATTGAATAATGAAAAAATATAAGCTTTTCACCATTTTTATGGTTTTAAACCATGCCCTTTGCTAATAGTCATGCACGACCAGAGAATTAGTATTGAAGCTAATTTCAGTTCATTGATTTTGAAAATTTAATCATTTAAATATTTTTTATACAGAAATTTTTCAACTGGAAGTTCAAAATAAAATTATTAAAAATTTTTTTCTTTACAAAAAGAGTATATATTTTGAACTATTTAAAGCTACCTGTAAATTGAGCAAAGTTTAATAAAGCAATGTATCAAATTCAATATTGCTTATAGAATTTCTCTAGTTTTACAAGTTAATCACGTTAAATTAGATTAATTAGCTGAGAGCTGAAAATCATCTGGTTTTAGAAAAATTTAACGTTTATGGTAACATCAAAAATTTTTTGTCAATAAATAGTTTTATTTCATGGAAGTTCTTTCGTTAATAAAAAGTAAGTCATTATAATTCGGACTGAAATTTTGAATGAGTAATGTGAAATAAATTATCATACATTAAATGTTCGTTAATGCTGCATGAGCAATTATTTTATCAGCTGATTACAGGTCAACATTATCACTTTGAATAAGTGTCAAATTAAATTGGTATTGGACTAAGCAAATTCCTGAAGTAAATAATATAAAATAATTTACTTCTTTATAATAAGCTGTTATTTAGGTTTCATTAGAGTTAATTAAGTTTAAATATTGGTATGTATTTAGAATCAATTCTGTTTATCTGAAAAAAGCATTATAAATTTTGCAGTTTTATTTTTCCAAGTTATTTGCTTCTTCTTTTCTTTTAAGGTGTAAATAGAAATTTAAAGTAACCCGCCCAGTATTGTATAAAAGATCATTTTTGATAGTTTGCTAAGCAACTAACCATTGTTAACCATTAAACCTCCACTAAGTAGACTAGACGAGTTAATTTATACCCGCCTCGTAGCAGGTCAAATGCGCGAATCCCTGACCAGAACAGACCATCAATCCTGAAAATTACTTCTGCTTACACTTTTGGCTTCAATTCATCACGTTATCCTTTGGCGCTATTATTCACGCTTTTGCGACCGCCACTCGCAATCCACAATGGGTGACGTAGTTGTTCTAGGGAACAAAGGCTCAGGACGGATGTAATTTGTCTCGATCAAATGGAAACTTTGCCTATATAGCTTTTGTCTGAAGTTGATTTGCTACTATTCATACGAACGTGGCTACGCCATCACTCGTTTGAAACAATTTGAACTAGAATGTGTCGCCAATACTCTTCAGATGATACATACAAGGTTGCCAGATGTTCACAATCATTGATGTTCACTTTTTTCTTTTAAAAAATACCATAAAAATTAATAAAAAATAACTACATTTACTTATAGAAATCGATGATAAATTTAAATAAAAAAAGTTTTACTTCATGAAAACTCTAAAATTTTGAGTACATTTATGCATAAATAATACATTATGTACTTAACATTTGTGATCGTATTCAAATTTAAACGAGTATTTTAATGTAGAAAAAAAAAGCTAGTCATTTTGAAGTATTTATTGAGTGTGCATTTTTTAAATTTCTCTTATTAATACTGAATTAAAATTCAGCATTAATTTTGGAGTACCAGTTTTATAAAAATCCCTGTGTCTGAAGGATTATGCTTTACTGACTCATATTTCTTTCAAAATTGTCATTCAGCTCAAAAGGAATTCGTGTAGTCGGAACCATTTGATTGAAATAGAAAAACAATCAGGGTTTCATATATCAATGCTCTAAGAAAGATTCTGGTATGATTCTGGTATGGTATAAAAAATTATACTTTTGAGCTTTTAATAAATATGAACTGTAATTTTAGAAACTGTAGTATATTAAGAGTCATTTCTCTCTCTCTCTCTAAAGCATACAGAGACATTGTTACAAACTGGTTCTATATATTTTATGAAATTTTGAAAATTATATTTCTTAAATATCAAGAAATTGTTTATTTAGGAAATAATTTGACAAAATGATGCTAGGGCCATTGGACCTCACATTATAATTCGCTTTGATCAGTTTGTTGATCACTTTATTAGAAATTACAAAATTTCACAAGCAAAAAATGTAAAAAATATTTTCTAGCATGAAAATTTTCTTTCCAACTAGTCTCTTTAAAAATGTTAACGAAGAAAAATTAATATAATAAAAAATAATAAAGCAAAATAATAAAAACTATACCAAAATAAGTATCATATGATTCTTTTGAGATTTTTGATGATTTTGAAAGTTCTGATATTTTAGAGTCTGAGTTTTATAAGATCTTATATGCTACAAAAAGATGGTTTCACACAATTTACTTATAGCATAATGATGTGAAATAAAAACCTTAAAATTAAAAGAAAAGCATAATTAAGGATTTCAGAAATGCTGTTAGAAAACAACATTGCAACTTACCAGAAACTCATGCATTGCATTATTTATCCACTCGATTGACTTGTTTTCGATAGACGTGCTTAAAATTTCATTAGTTATATAAGTGAAGAAACTTTCATATTAATCTTTTGAGCAAAATATACAACAAAAAATTTTGAAAAAACAAATTTATATATAACGACTATATAAAGAATTAAATCAATGAAGTAGCACACTCAAGTACTTGGATAACTGGTTCCAGCATACATATGAAAGCACACATGCAACCTATCAAAGGTAAGATATGGTGGATAGTACCTACATTAGACAACGTCGCAATTAAAGCTGCTACATTCGTTTTCGTGTACTGTGGCAAGTTGTCAAGCTTTAAGACACTTTGAATGAGACTTCAGAGTCAATGCACGAAAGATAAAGTCCTCGAAATGCTGATGAAGTTTGGATTTTCACATACTTCTAGTTCATGAATATGTTGTGAATATAGATGAGACGGTAAAGTATCAAATCTCGGGCAGCGATGTAACCAATAGAAGACCTCGAAAGAACTAGATAAATAAATTGTCAGGAATTTTTAAGGAGATAGACTCACAACATTTCGTTAAGTTGCTCGGGTTTCAGTGCTGAAACATCAATAAATGTCAGTATGCGAACTGTTCAGAAGACCATCATTGATATGGGATTTCAGATACAGGAGCTATCATACATAGCACAATTGGCTACGAAGGACAAATCTTTGTCTTATTTGGGCTCACCTACTAACACTATCCTTTGATTACCGATGACTCAAAATGCTCTCCCTGTTCTATAAACTTTCATTTCCAACTATAAGCAATAGATTGAAGTATAAGGGAATAGCGAAAATCTCATGAATTTATGAATCCTACATGTCGACAAAAAATGTTAAATCTGGTGAAACCTCTGTGGTGATATGGGACTCAGGTAGCAGGGAATCCCTAATGCAACTACAAATGAATCTAACAAGTGGCATATACATAAGTATCTTTCTAGATTATTTACAATTCTTTATGTCCGACAAGCCTCAATATCTCAGGAGCTGAATGCGATATCCACAAATCGACTTTCTTTTGATTGTTTTGCTGCATTATCACTTTTCAGATTTTAGATTCTTCCATGGACCACCTAAATCCTCAGAAATGGATATCATTGAATATATCTGAGATCATGTGTAATAGTCCCCTTCAAACGAGTATCCACTACCTTGTATTCTTATGAATTTCTGTACTTTCTTGCAGAATTCATTGTCTACATTGCTTCCAATACATTTTCAGATATTAGTCTTGCCTAATCCATGTCTTGTTATACCACTCCCGTGTGTTCAAGAGAGTTTATGTAATATTATTAATAATTTTTCTGGGCAATGTAGGTGTCATTAAATAGAGAGATAAAAATTTTTAACGAAAAATTAAAACATGAAACTAAAAAATATCTCGTTTTATCTTGGTGAAATTCGTAATTAGTGGAAATATAGCCGTTTTTTTATGAATTAAAATTAAAATTCTTATAATTGCTTACAAAATTCATTGAATTTTCAAAATTTAAAATTTGCTTTGTTTAAGAAAGTCAAAATAAGCTGAGATTATTATGGGCCCCTTTGCACAATACTTCGCGAGCTTTATTTTTTATACTAGATCATCAGACTTGTACACCATTTTATTCGAACCGGCCTCCTGAAGCAAAAAGTATCATAAATTTAAAGTAAAATTTCTTTAATGCACGGTGTTTCGTGATTGACCTATTGTTTTTATAACTTTTAATTTACATTTAGGTATTTCTGAGCTGAGAAAAGGCAATTGCAAGATAAAGCTGTAAGTTTGTTATAAAGTGGAAAAAAATCCGTCAAGATATAATGTAAAATTCTGTGTGAAAATCTATATAAATATTTAAAATATCACAAATGTGAAGTGTGGTTTTAAATTTTAACGCTTGTTACATTGTTGTTATTACTGTGCAATATTTTCTATTAAAGACATGTCTTGCTTAAAGTGTGCAATAATTAATAGCAATTTTTTTTCTAATTTATTAAATAAATAATTGCTATTTCTCGTTGTAGAAATGTAATATAAAGTATTTATTTTTTTATTTCCCCGCTAGTGACTTAAAGGTCTTGATTTTGAATGCGGTGTACTTATATTATTCATCTGGTCAATGATTGTTTTCTTCAATCACAGCTGAAGAAAAGCATTCATTCGATTCATCAGCATTTCCTACAAGGAAATAAACCAGGAAATATACCTATGTAAATTTGTGTTCCATCCCCTTGCAGTCCGTGCAGTATCCGTTGCTGATGCGTGCTTGGCAGAGGCGGATCGCACTAAGACAACAAAAAAAGAACGATTCATCATTGCCTCGAATCCATCACTTTTAACTGAGATTTTGACCTCATCATTGGCAGCATCCGAAAAGGTCAAAATAAGGTTTCTTTCCCTTCTTTCGCTCTGTGTCTATTTCGAAAACAGAAATCATGTTTTTTTTTTTTTTATTTTCTTCTTTCCTCCATCCTTCCGACCTGTAACCGATGAGTAAAGATGCACTTACGGGGTGTGTCTAAAAAGAGAAGTTAAGTTATATCTACCGGTTTTGTATTTTGTTTTTGGGGGTAATATAACTGGTAATATTTTACATGAATAGTTAAGAATGTTAGGCGACTATTATCTGGCGAGTGTACTTTCGTCCACCACCAATATATCAATATAAACTTGGCTTTTAAACTTGGGAACGTTGCAATATTTTATGGACAGATGGTCTTTACAAATGCAAATTACTTAATAGGATTTAATGTATTTTTCTTTGTCCAAGATTCCATTTTCAAGCAGAAATAATGTCAGCAACGATAGTTTCATTTTTGATTGTTTGATTTTCTTGCCTTGGAATTTAATTTTTGTCTTTACCAAGTATGCTTTTCAAAGCAATTCTTCAAATCAAATATTCTTTTCTTTTTTTTTTCTTTTTGGTCATTCTTAATAAATATTTTTTTCCTGAATTTAGGAGAAGACTACACAAAATGTTTATGAGAGACAGAAGTAAAATGCAATTCGATAGTGATTTATTATTACGAATTTTAAATTCTATATTTGCGATCATTCACTCAAAGATTGGAATATGCATGAAATGAAGTATATTTTATTCCATGTTTGATGTGTCATTATATTCAAACAATATCATTCAGTTACGTTCCCTTTAATTTTATTTGATAAGACTTGAAAATTTTTAACATTATTAAATACGACAATCAAAACATTTAATGCTCCAAAAATGTATTTTAAAACTAATTAATAAAAATCTAAAATAATTAATTATTTTGATTAAATTTATTTATTAGTTTTGATTTGTGAATCACTAAAAATTTTCCCAAATGTTTTTAAATACAGTTCATATTTTTAAAATTCTTAACTACAAGATAATAAAAATTTAATCGTTGTTATTATGTAAACAGCATTCTCTATTAAATATTTAAATGCTAAAAAGGACTTTATTAATACTTGCTCATCATTATGCTAATGATTATAAAAAATATAATAATTAATTATTCAAAATAAACAAACCATTATATAGTCTGAAGTGATAAAGTCCAGTGAGGAACGGCATTGTTTTCAGATGCGAAGGATATCTGGTTTGATACTTGTTCCAATCCAAAGCCCCCAGTCTTGTTGAGCCCATGTACGTTAAAATCTTGTCCTTTGAATCCGGCCTTTAAGTCTTTCCAACGTGTCCCAAGTGCCATCTGTTGCCGGCTTCCCTGCATCATATTCTCGGTTGCTTTGGGGCTCACTTTAGAGGATGTTCGCAACAGCCCTCTCCTGGTGCTTGACTTTGCTGGGGTGCATGGAATCATGGATTTGATCTAGCTGCCGCTAGATCCTGAACGACTGGACACAACAACAACGTTAAAATCTTCTCTAGGCCATATTTTCTTCGCTTAATGCTGTGGGACATAGAAGAAAAATGAACTTTACCACATGACCGTGGTCATCTGACCCCAAAATTTTGAATAAATTGGAATTGTTTAACTGCTTTTTGGTAGAAACATGCATCATGGAACATATCGCTATTGTTTAACCTAATCAGTGATATTTTGAAATTATTAACATAAATTATTCAATTTTATTGAATAAATTCAATTAATAGTTATTCAATTTTAATTTATTTATTCAATTTTAAGTTAAAATTCTATTCTCTTGACAAAAAATTAAAGGAACATTGGCAAATTTCTTTATTTCGCATACAAAATATTGTTAGATAAGAAATGATCCATGAGAAATTTATCAAACTATTCGACTTTTGTAGAAAATTAAATATATGAAATAAAAAAATTAATCGCACTAATTTAATATAGGAAAATACCCTAAAATATACCAACTGGCTACACAATATAAGTAGTTACTTTGGTATGTGGCCTAAAATAGTTCTATATGAAATGATAATATTGTTATAACAAATTGATAATAAGTGTGACGAACATTTCAAAAAAACGATGAAATTAGCGCTATACAGCTTTTGAACATCCCAAACATATTTGATGTTGTTCTGAATCGGCTCTTCAATCTTCAGAAATTTTTTTAACCTGATGTTTGTCTTCCTCCAATACAAATGCAGGATAATACTATAAAAATGGGTAGTGTAAATTTAATGTTGGAAAATACCCTAGAAATATTATTATTCAAAAATTACCAAAGTAATCCCAAATTTGTAATTGATAGGCTTAAATCTTATGTGAAAAATATAATTTAATTAAAGAATTTTATTATTGATTCATTATTATGTAATAATTTTTCCCAATAATGCAGAACTTATTCATACATATTTTTATCATACATAAGTTTATCCACAGATGTTTTGTTGTTTTTCTATATTTATCAAAAGCATATCATATAAAATTCTACCAATTATACGTTATCAGTAATATCAATACATCATCTTATACTAAATTACATTATTTGAAAGCAATTAAACTATTGCTTTTTTTTGAGAATATAAAAAATAAATTATTTCTTAAAACTATCGCATTGATTCAAAAGGAGAAAAATTTAATTATTATTTCAAAATTTGAAAAAAAATCTTCAATCGAAACATTTTAAAAAGAAATTATGGCTTATATGCATTTAAATTCTAATCAGCAGTTTGTTTTAGATGAAGTAAACTTTAATATTTTTAAATGAAAATATTTTGAGGAGAAAAAACATTGTTTTGTTGGGAAGTAGGAAATTTCTCGTAATTTTGTTCAAAACTGAATTTTGTTGGAATGTTAGTAATTTCGCTTGTATCTCTGAAGTTGACTTTGTCCTTTGGCTGTGGTCTATATTACAAATGGGTTTGTTGAAGGATTTCAAATAAACAAAAATTAGCTTTCCTAAATAAAAAGGAAACCAAAAAATTTATGAAATCCGCTTTTAATGATATAGAAGAGGATTATATAAAAATATTTACATTCATACATTATGTTAGTTCCGTATTTACTTAGAATGGTCCCACTTCAACCATTTTTAGGACATGAGAAACTTCGTACTTTTCGTGTTAAAGTATAAAATCATTAATACAATCATGATTCAAAAGACGTTTTTGAAATAATATGCACAATAAGATTATACTTTTAACTTAAAGAAGTATTTGCATGAACTTGTAGAAAAACTAGCTATTGAAAAAAATTATTTCTAGTTGACAGGTCCGAATAAATCATGCCAATAACAGATTGATCTCTATCACTTCTTGCCATCTAAAACGATTTCTGCCAATAAAAAGGAGAAAAGAAAGTTAAGCACGAATCCTTAGAAAAATTCGACAAAAAAAAATTTTTTTTTTTATATTCTTGGATATTTTTACAATGAAAAGGGAGAAAGTTATAACTTCCGCTCCATTTTTTTTTACTCAAATGTTAATTATTCATGTTTAAAAAAAAAGGAAAAGACGAGACAGGTAAGCATTTGCAATTTCCGAGAAGCTCAAACACCATCAAACGCTGGGCGGACTCGTAAGAGAAGATTTATGGTGCAGAGGCGTCACCCATGTGCGCACAATACATAAAGGCGTAACATGTTCCAGGACTTTATGAAGTGCTAAACATTGACCCTAAAGACACCCAAAGATATTCTGCCTCTACTCTGACCAGGAGAAGAGGCGCTGATCATGAGAACCGATTCGGTGGAAATTGGGTTTTGCCAAAAATTGATGATTACGAGGTGCAAATCTATTTCACCTTTAGAAAGAATATTAATCTGAATGCCTTTCCCCCCAGTAACCATTTCAGCAAGAGGGACTTATTCATATAGTCTTGAATTGGGGTGAAATCTGTACTTGAGGACCAAAATTGCTTTTTAACACTAGTTTTGACAAAAGCAAATAATTACATTTACATTACTATTTCCTAATTTTTTTTTTGTTTCAGAGACACATAAATAGACAAATGCCCCAAAATATTTGTAAGCAATAACAGTGAAATAAGTATTTCGGATTCCGAAAATGAAGACAACAGAATCTGTAAACTAGAACGAGGTACAAATGCCGTATATGTTTTTTGACTCTGTTTTCAAAATTAGTGAATATTTGGTCGGATTTTACAGTTTTTACTGATTTTGCAAAGGTGATTCAAGTGAATTTCCTTTTTTAAAAGTCTTAATAATTCATAATTTTATAATTAGTTAGATTTAATTTACTAATTTGAAAAGAAACTATGACGTAATAATGGCTACAGTTTAATGGTATTTTTTAATGGCCAAAAAATAAAAAAATATATTTAAATTATTATGCGAAATAGATGCTTGAGCACAAATGTGGTAAGGACACCAAAATCAAATACAATAATAAAAGATTATTAATAAGATATACAAAAACAAGAGTCAAAATTTTATAAGTGTCATAATTAAAAAGTCATTAAATTAATCACTGTGAAATGAATAATATGTATCTCATATGTATTAATTAGTGATTTAAAACTTTCCTATTTGTCATTGAAACAATATTTTAAAATCTTTATATTTGTATTTTTCTTTTTTAAACACTTAAATTTTCATATATGGATTTATTTTATAAGATAAGCAACTATAGCAAATACCAAATTTCACTTTATTTAATTTTTTCTATAATTTGTTTCATTATTTATTTCATGTGGGTTGTTTTTTTCTATCATATTGTCTCACTAAAAATGAAGAGAAGTTAAATAAAAGAAAAAAAACAATTTATTCATTTCAAATAAGGAAGAAATATCAAAATTTTATGCGTTACTTTATTTAAAAGAGACAAAATGAAAATTTTCGCAGTTCCTTCAATTCAAAAACAAAATTGGTCACATTTTATCATACAGATAAAATACATTGATAAAATTTTACAAGCATTTTCAAAAAGTTACATTGCATTAAAATTTATTGAAAATTATTTCTGTGTCTCTATCACAGTATATTAAAGTCATACACAAACATAAAATGTGCATTTTATTATTTTCTTATCACTGTCACATTTATGATTTAAACGAAACTTTATTATACCAGATCTATTTATTTGTTAATTGAAGAATATATTAACCACCCTATTTCATAGTCCATAGTTTTGAAAATAATTCAAGATTTAAAAATATCAATAAATAATACCATCAAGAATCCTAAAATTTTTACTACAACAGTTTACAAGTATCCTAAATTTTATATAAGTACTACTACTTGCTAAATTGATTAACATTAATAAGATATATAGTATACTTGGTACAGGAAATTGGTTACATTTAAATCTTCCTTATCATTCAACAATTTTGAGGGAAGCAGATTTTTGAGAAATTTGTCATGATGTGATCTCCAAGACTTTATGGAGTTAATATTATTCACTGGACGGCATTTTCCACAACGAGATGGTAAATTTTAACAAGAAAAAATAGCAATAAAGATAAATATAAACAATTTAAATATTTATTAGTTAATTATTTCCTCCTTGAAACTGAACCATTTTAAATAGCCATTTTGAAATTAATAAAATTACACAAAAGTTTCAGCATGCTTGACTACGGATAAGGAGGTCCTGGGTTCGAATCCCGGTTTAGGCATGGATGTACTTTTTCTCTATCTGTCCTGTCTTTGTCATTTCCTTGTATATATGGGTTGTGAATGGTTGCCTACCCTATAAACGGGTACCTATGTCATGTGCGTACTGAGGAAGTCGGACTCCACTCCTAAATATGGTTCAGTTGGAAAAGTGGAGCAGTGCATTCCATAATGCCACCCTACCTAGCACACGACAACAACAAAAACAACTCAAAAGTTCATAAGTGATCAGATAAAATGTTAATTTTACAGAAATGCATACAAATTTTGACTGAACGTTGCAAATACAACAATTATCAAACATTTTGTAGACATTACAAAGAATACACCACTGTGTGTTCATCATCATAAAATCTGTGAGATTTTATCGATAGTGTACTTAGACTCAGATATTTAGTATAATCCTTATGAAGCATTATGGAGCTTCATAAGTCAACAGATTGCGATCAACAGTAAATTGTAGTAGATTTTGAGATAATTGAATGATATATCGCTCATGAAAAGTTACGTGTAGTTCTGGAAGTTAAACTTGTAATTCTGAAAACATCGCAACACCCTCGTGGTAAACAAAGTAACTTAGAGAGCTCCGTAATTATAAATTGCACAGAGTCAGATATTTGTGTCTATTACGCCTTTAAAAAGCAACCTTATAACACATTCACCCAGGAAGAAATTATTTCACGTATTCATGAAATCTCATGTATCTTTCCTGAAAATGGTTAATCACAGAAGTTGTGTTTGTTGAAATTGACAATACAAATAAATCCAACGATAGACTATAAAAGAAATCTGACACTTCTATTTTTAACTCATCTTTAAGAGGAAAATATAGCAAGGATGAATATGTATCCACTCTTGACAATACGAGAAACTGACAAGAAAGCCAGCTTAAACCAACAGATTTCTAAACACTTAAACCACAAAATTATGAAAAATGGTCTCAAACAGCTAAGTTAGAGAATCAATCCAAAAATTATTTTTGGCTATGCAAATTAATATCCATTCTGTTGCGAAAACGTATTGCGACTGTAAGCTATTTTGATTTATTTATGTCATTTATGGTATAGGTTTGCGAATCTTGCACCAAAAGAAATGCTATGTTTCAAAGCATTTCGTTGAGATGTTAAATAAAAAAAGGATTCAAAACACTAAAAATGGAATTAAAAATAAATTATATATATATATGATTTTTTAAATACTTCATATGCATTAGTGCTGTCATAACTAGGTATTTTTGATCTTGTGAAAACAGTCTTACATGCGTTTACAAAATCCACTAAAGTAATGCTTTTGATTATTTTCGCGATTTTTTTCAGAATTTATAATGGATTTTTTTTTATTTATGATACTACAGCTTAAGCAGTTTTAGCAGTTATTAATTTACAACATAGATGCTAAAGTTCATGAAACAAAAAGCATTCTCTATTTGTTTTTATATGTAATTTAACCTTTAGTCTACATTCTTCTAGCGACATTGTGGTTAGAACTATTAGAAATCTTAAAATAAAAAATAAACAATTCTGCATTGAATTCATACACAACTATATATTTTTACAGTTCATCTTCCTATATACTTTATTTCCTATTTTTTTCCCCTATAACTAAAGAAAGTTCTATGCATTTTTCAATTTTTTTTATTTCTCTTATTCTTTTTGTTCAAAATTGTTCACTTCGATTATGTTTTTCTTGTTGGTTATTGCTTTGTTAAGAAATTAAGTGACATCTAGTGGAAATCTTTAAACTAAAATTTTAATTACACGTATACGATTCCTGAATCCTGCATGTACAAAATTTAGCAATAATCTACTACCCTACTTTAGCAGCAAAATAGTTTTCCTAAAGGAAACTCTTAGCCCGGTGGCTTAGTGGCAGCGTTTCACGCTCCCATGACACAGGTCCGAGGTTCGATCCTCGGGCTGGGAAAGCTTGACTCAGTCTTTCATCCCTTCAGTGGGTCGATTAACTGAGTACCAAGCATGCTTGGGAACTAAACATTGGGGGTCTTACGTTAGGCTGACCACCTAACTGGGATATATGCTTCGCACCCCAGGGCCCTCGGTCATGAAAACAGTTATGGGCACTGTAGGCCTTGGCCCACATGGTCTGTCGTGCCATGGAGTTCTTAAAGGAAACTTTTGTATGAGGCGCCTTAAAATACAATAGCGTGGAATGAGACAATTTCATATTTTTATATTTTAACGGAACTTTTCTTGCAACATATCCATATGGGAAAATTACTTGCAACAAATGAATTCTATTTTCTAAAAATTCTTGAAATTCTAAAACTCCTTCTAAATTATTATTTTTATTTTAGAAAATTATTCACTATAAAATATGATTTAATATATTAAATCAGAATAAAAGTAAAAAAAAAAAAAAACAGAAAGAAAAAGAAAAAAAATGCTTCAATCTGTAATTCAATTAAGGGTAAGTATTCCTTTAAAATGTTAAAAAATAATTTGCTATCGGAATACCAACTTCCTCTCAACTTATTAACAGTTATTTAACCTATTGACTTAACTTATTTAAGTTATTCAAGGTACCTAAGAGGGAATGCTAATTAAAACGCCCAATTTTAAATTAATGTAAAACAAGAATGTAATTTCTAAATTTCTAGTTAAAAGAGTATGCGAATTAATTATTCTATGATAATATATAAAATGGTCTTATTGTATTTTGTCATGGTGGATTTGATTTCTGTAATGCTTTCATACGAATTGGAAATTAATCGGTGCTTTTAGTTTGAAGATTTTCGTATTTACATCTCAAACTGTCTAACTAGTTCTCTAATTTATAAATCAAGATAATTTCGATATAAAATTGCTACATGTGTTAAGAATATTTTTTTTGAAAACAAAAAAATTCTTGTAACTAATAATAAATAATATACTTCAAAGTGATTCTAAATTATGTTATCTTATAAATTTAAGCAATATTCAGATATATTTTTTACTCATAAAATTTTAAAATTTGATTTCGATTTCTTAACCCAAAATACATGTTCAATATATTGCCTTTTTTTCTTTATTTTTTATTCACGTGGAAATTCCTTACAGAATATTCAAAAGTTCATGAAAATGTATGGCTTATATATCTAATTTCTAGTAATGAGCATTGTAATATTTTCTTTCTATAAATGCTAAAAATTGATCGAAAAACGAATCGAAGGCTGTCTCCCCCTTTTGCTTCATGTAATATCATATCCTCTGGAATGAAATGAAAAATAATTAATCACAAATTAAAGCTTAAAAATTCATTATTAGAAATATAATTTAGTTTTTGAAATTATTATTTTTGCTTTTTTAAATTTCGATATAAGTTAATCCCGATAATATTTCTTTTAAAATTACAGTATTTATATATTAGAAATTTTGAATGCAACAAAAGTAAAAATATAATTATTAAATTATTTTTCGAAAGATTGCTTAAAAATTAAAAAAAAATTTACTGCAAGTTGCATTTTCTAATTATCTACTGTTTATCAAAACATAGATTTGTTTAGTTTAAATGAAGGATCTTCGTTTATTTAACTTTTTAATTTACTCTATTTGTTACTAAAATTCTCTACGTACCTCACACAAAATTATTATTTAGAAGTTTTAACATATGTTTTCATTAACTATTTCAAAATAGTTGTAAATTAATAAATAACGTTTGTTTTGCATAAAAATAGATTACATAATTGACTGCATTTAATTTTTATTTTATAAAAATTTTAAACTGATCAAGTACTTTTTAGAACTTGTATAGAAATATGGAAAATAAATTGCACCATTATCGAACATTTTGAAAATAAAATCATTGGGGCAAATGACAATTTTGAATCAAAAATTAGGATTTATTCATGTCACACATTAAATAACAAAACATCTAATCAACTAAATTAATGAAATGTATCTTAAATCTTTCACAATTAACTATAGGTAAAAAATATATATAAGAGATTCAACCATTTTTTTGCGTAAATTTTTAACAAGAACTCTTCAGATAATTCAGTTTTATGTTAATAACAATAATCATTAATGGTTTTGAATTATAATTGCAAATTTTTATAAATAAAAAAGGCCATCTTTCATTAATAGATATTTAATTAATCCTTTAAAATAGATATTTTTAAAAAATATTTAAATCTTTTGTACATCTAAATTTTACTATATTCAAAATAACAGTTTAACTCTTTTTTATAATGATTAGAGAAATTTGGCTTTGTTTCAGTCTCATAGTTTCTTTTATGTTCTATTATTTGAATCCATGGAAAAAGTTAACTGATATAAAAATAAATATAAAGATATTAAGAATTCCAAAAGATTTTGAGTCTTATTTTGTGTAAGGTTATAAATAATCAATAACAGAATAATAATTTTTAATTGTAATAAATTATAGCAAAGAATTGCGACCTCGCCGCTTCCCCAAAATGTAGTTTTTCTAAATTATAATCCGTACTGAGCCCCCTTTCCCCAATCACAATTTTCCATTCGTGTCATATATCCGCCCTCTTTTTTCAATCCCCTTAGTTTGAATTTTACTGTCTCTCTCTCTCTTTTACATAATAAAAACTAATTAACTCTCTGAACGAAGGCGTTATTTATAATCCACTCCTTCTCGTAAGATCTCTGGTTTTTTTTTTTCTTATTTATTTATTATTATTATGATTTTACTCCCCTTCTCTCCTTCTCGCTCTTCTTTTCATCTTTCAAACATCCCTCTTGAAAAAAAGGGGGATGCGCAAGAGCGACGTGAAGAACTAACTGACCTCTCTCTACTGTGGAAAAGGCGGAGCTCGTCATCTCCTTTCATCCCCTTTTCACCAAGATTTTCCTCCCCCGCCTGCAATATTGCATAATAAACCGCACAGACTATTACGACGATACCATCAGATTTGTCTGTCGCTATAAATCAGGTTTCAATTTCGCGAGAAGGACTGGGGCGCATTTTCATAAATCAAGAAACTTGGAGTGAGAGAATGCGCTCGCGCGGGGGTGGACAAGAGAGAGGAGATGGATAGATAGATAAAGGGAAAGAAGGAGTGAAAACTTCAGGAGGGTGACGGGGAAGCAAGATAGGAAGATGCCATAGGTAAGGTAGACAGAGACTAGGTAAATCATCCTTCAAGGCGATCTCATTTCGACAGCCATCAAAACAGCACACCTTTCCTCATCCCGTTGGGCTGACAGAAAAGGGGGGCTGTTTACAAAATTAGTTCACATAAAGGGTGTAGTTTCTCAAGCAACTTATATAAGATTGAAAACTCAAGGTATGAACAATATTTTGCAGGAGAGCAGAACACATTTTTACAGCTTACGAGTGAAACAAGATAAAATCATTGATAAGAAAATTTCTAATGAAAAATATTTCTTTATTTTTCAGAGATTGCACTTTGGAAATGTGAGTTCGATTTAAAATTCAAAATTTATTTCTTGTACTAATAAATAAGAGAAAAAGGAAATATTAAATAGAAGAATGCTTCATATTCAGTCAATTTTCCACCTTATTTTAAAGTCAATCCATCAGTTAGTATACCAAGTAATAAAAGCTGTGATTTTAAAAAGAAATTTACCTAAAAAAAATTCCAGTTAGAAATTACCGAACAACTTTTTTTTCAATTCACAAAAATATGAAAGCCAATTGATACCAAAAATTGTCTAAGACATTATTGCTAAAATAAACTCATTAAGAAAAAAACAAAATTGAATTCGTCAGATACGTTTCAAAAATTTCCTAAGCTCACAAATTAAAATTTTTAATATCCGCAACTTATTTTTAAAGCAAAAATCTATCTAAATTAGGATATATTCATATATATAAATGAAAATCACGCGTGCATTTATTTATAATATATTGTATATACTATAAATAAATGTATGAGATGTGTTTTAAATTTTTATTTTCCATCCAAATTAACTCCGCTTTGATTTCAAAACTGATAAATCGTCACTATTTAATGCAATTATAAATCTTGCGATTAGGCGTTTCCTGGCGTTATTTCTACATTTCACACCAAATTATCGGAAAACAGTTGCTTCGGTAGCTGTAGTGAACTATATATGAAATTGAAATAAGTTTAATATTTTCTATAAGATTGTTGTAATGTATTGATTTCCATTCCTCATGCTATATGAAAGTATATAAATAACAATTGGAAAAGATTAGGTCTAAAAATTATATATATGTATATATATATATATATATATGTATATATCATATATATATATATATATATATATATATATAATATATATATATATATAATATATATATATATATATATATATATATATATATATATATATATATATATATATATATATATATATATAGTGTGTGTGTGTAGTTCTCTCTTTTGACTTTTGCTTAGTTCAATACAATATGCAATGTATGTAGTACTTTTCAATAATAAACTTAAATTGGCTATTTATGTAACAGAAACTTATAATTTCTAAGGAATGTAGGTTTTTAGTAAAACAAAAGGATAGAATATTTTCATTTTAATGAAATGGATTAAAATACCAAAGTTTACTTCATTTTTGTAAAAGAAATATGAGAAGCATATAAATATTTTAATCGATGAGAGAAATATGCTTTTTTTTCCAAAATGTTTATATTTAAAACAATATATATTTTTGAATAATCATTTGTGATGTCAATCTATTTTTGGATATTATAAAATTAGAAAATCATTCCAACATACACACCAGTATATACTTTTATTCTCGATTATAATTTACCTATCGCATATGGTTTAAAAAAATTTCATTTCTAGTATACTATATAATGAATATTTAAAAAATAAAAATTTTTGATTATTCTAATTTTTTGTCGTTATAATTAAATTTTAGAATGAATTTTTTATTCCAATATGATTCAAAATTTAAAAATATATTCCGATTTTTCTTATATTCAAAACGTTCAAAGTCATCTCATTTAAATTTTATTTAAGAATCAGGAACATAAAAGTGAAATTTAAATTAAAATTTCACTTCAATTTTTTTCAACGTACTGCTTGAAAAGCAGTTTAAAATTTGTTTAATCATATTTTTTAAAATTTTTGACTAAATTATTCATTACGAAAATACAGTAAAACACAAAACTTTAACCTTAACCTTTTTTATTTATCTTACAGTGATCAGTTGGCTTAATGCAGTCGCATTAATCATGTGATGAAGGTCACGATTTTCCATATAAACCTGTCAAAACTTGTTAGCAATCAGTGTATCTAGTGTTTCGCTGAAATTTACTTCGAAACTAACAATTGAACTGCCCTAATTGCTACAGTATGTATTTATTAATCAATCAATTTTAAATCAACTGAAATGTTTTCAACGAAATATTTCCCTCATATTTAAAATTAAAATATATATGCAATCTAACAATTTATCTCCATTGATTTGAAGTTTGAATGCATATTCACTCGAATTAATTTAGTTAAATAAACTCGAGTTTTATGAGACACGATTTTGTTTACTTTTTAACGTGACTCAAGATTCAAATTTTGCTTTATATTAAAATCTTTTCATATTAAATAAACGTTGCTTTTAATTTTTAAAAGCATGAAATTCACATTATAATTTTAACACCACTAAACGAACAAATTTAATAATATCAAATTCAAATTAAAGAAGATGTGAGAAGTTTTACAATCCTTGCGAATCCGATTTCAGATTCAGAAATAAGGGATTCATGCTAACAATAGTGAAGTATTGAATGAATCCTTTAATATGATCATAATAACACTTATGAACATGTATTATAAGTGTTATTATGAGCAATGAGCATGTGTATCATAATAAGACTTTTGATACACGCTCTGCGACGTAAAAAAGGATTTTATTAATCACTAAGCAGATTTCTATTTCGGCCGTAGATCTTTATGGGATTCGGTATGCTTTTAATACATATAAAGCTGGAGTATATTAAAAATATTTGATTTTATATTTTTTCAACAAAAAAATTCCGCACATCATATATTAATATTTTATTTTGAAATTTTATATATTAGAATTTTTTAGTTTCCATTTTTGAAAATTGATTCATCAGCGAATTGAGTCTAATTCAGATTTTAAAAAATCAAATAATAAGAAAAAAATGCTAAAATGAAGGAAGTATGATATTGCTGTAGTGTGAGCTATATTAAAATAAATTACTCAAAATTTTCTTTAATTTTTTCAATGTTAATGAAAGATCTGAATTTTTAAGAAATCAAAATATCAAAGCTAAATTTTTTGTGTATTTAATTTCTCAAAATATTATTAAATATGCACAAGAATATGAGGTGGAAAGAAATCGCATGTATTAAATCCCAGTTGTAAGATAAATTGGTAAGTTTTAATTGGAATAACTATAATTTAATGTTTTACAAGAGAGTTTTATGATTATTTAAGCAATGTTTTGAGACTAATTTAATTATTTAGCTCAAAGAAGTTAACTGAACCTTTTTTTATAATTATAATGTTTTCCGGGACAATTTTAGATGATTTTTATAAAGTTAACATTTATACAATATATTTTAAACAACATTGCAAAAGAAATCGGTGCAATTTTCTTCAATATTTTTTGATCTGTGCAATAAGTTAACTGTAAATTTTCTGTATTTTGTTATTTGATTAAACGTAAGTGAAGTAGATACCATCGTCACAAATCCAACATAAATAAACAAAAAATATCAAGCAAAATTCAGGTAATACTTGTAGAAAGAGTAAACATTTGTTATATTTTAATTACAATTTACTGACTAAATTTATTAGAAACGTTTGAGAAAGAAAAGACAATTTATAATCATCGTAAATATGAAAAGTCATGTTTTTTTTATTTTATTTTAAACATACTTTTAAAGCATTTTATCAATGAAGTGTGAAAATATATTAAAAATATTTTTTATAACATTAAAACCAGAAAATGTTCATAAAAACACTGTTAAATCAGAATTTAATAATGTAAATTGATAAATATAATTTAAAATGTTGCTTATTAGTTGTTAATTTTGAAATTTGTATAAAAATTTGAGTTCAACTTCCATTTAAGTTTTCACTTTTAAAACAATTTTCCTTTTTTTTTCAATAAAAAAATCTACAAATGCACATGTTTAATTTTACTTGTGTCGGAATATCGATGAATCTTCACTAACAATGTGTGTCTTCCAGAAAACCAATAGCAAAACTTTTCCATTTTTTCCACTTTCTTTTCCGAAATATAATGAATCGGAAGAAGTTTTTGTGTCGTATGACGGTGACACAAAGAAATTTTTAAGAAAATGAGAGTTGAAATTTTAAAGATTACTTACAAAATTCATACTGTAGCACTAAGGTATGACGGTGTCACAAAGGTGACGGTTCAAAAAATTTTTTAAAAAATGAGAAATGAAATTTTAAAGATAACTTATGAAATTCATATGGTAGCAAAACTGAAAATACAATTGCGAATCGAATATAACTGCTAATAGAAATATGTGATTTATTGTTTGTTGGAAAAGTAAGAGGAATTTGCTGTCTAACACACCTGCATTCCTACGGAACACAAAAGAAACTGCCAGCAAATGGATATGTATCCACACCTTGGACAAATTTTGCTTAGCAGTCATTTCTCATCTGTCCAGAGCTTCTCTTTAATCTCTCTGTGGTAAAGGATTCCCAAAGAGCTAGTTAAAGGGTTGTATTGTGTTGGTTGAACCGAGATGGACAGTGACGCCGGTGAGACGACCAACTTTCAATAAGCCACGATCCAAAAAGATATATTGCTGCTCGGAAATGCTCCTCCTTTAAATCTGCAACCCCTTCCCAATTACTGTCAAAATCATGAAAAGATAACGGTTAAATATAATGATGATATTGTGTTGTCCATCATCCTGTAGAGTTTTTGTGGTTTGTTAGTCTTTTTTTTCTCAGATATTTAACTTGCACTGTAAATATAAAACATACAAATATATCATTGCGACAAATAGTTCGCACTCTGTTCATTATTAGTATTATCAATTAATTGTTCAAAAATTATGAAATATGTATCATATATTTAATTAATTTATACTTTATTTCTAAATTGCAGTTGTTTGTGGTGTTTTCTTTCTTTACATATTTTATGTCCTCTAAAAATCTCTCAGTGGTTTAAATACCCTTTTGTCAATGGAAATATCGGAACAATATAATAAAATACAAATTCCCTGGTCATGATATGTGAAAAAAAAATATAAATTCATGAATAGAGATAGAGAAAATTAAATGAAAAATTTAACAATATTTCATTCATTTTCAATACTTGTTCAGTAATTTATACACATAAAAAAATATTTAAAATGTTTTACTAATTTTATTGGACAAGTATAAAAATTAATGTAATAAAAGTGGAATTTTATAAAAATTTGCTACTAATTTTTCAAGTAAAAATATTTATTGAAAGCACTAAACTAATAAAAAATACTGTTAATCTTTTAGTTAACGTAGACCTAAAAGATTAACAGTATTTTTCGAAAATAAATACATACATTATAAAATTAGAGAATAAAAGAAAAACTCTCTTAGAGAGAGAGTCTAAATATTTGATTAAAACGAATCTAAGTGTTACCCTCTTAATCGCGGTAGAAGGAGACAAATTAGGAAATTTGTTAAGCAACTCAAACGGTGAGGTCGAATAAATCTGTTTAAACGGGACACACGAGGGGGGAGAGAGTTAGAATTCACAAGTTAAGATTTATTCGCTCGTCTCACTGATATGGTTCGAGGCAGTGGGCTTCCGACTGTGAACCTAACTATATCAATCAGGGCCCAGTCTCGCTAATTGAGATTTAAGCGCTATTTGTAATAAATGAGCCAAACGCCTCTGGAAGTGGGCAGTTGGGCAGAAAAAAAAAAATGGAATGCCATGTCGAGATTTCCTTATTTTGACACAAGACTTGTCAGAAAAATGTCGTTTGTCTTCTGGAATTTACGAACGATAATTGAGCTTAGTACTTTGCGTCAATCGATGGAAGTTATGCTGCTTCCATAAATTTTACTTTTAGAATGACGTAAAATAGAGTTGTTAGGAATGACACTTTTTATTGTGTTGTAAAATGCTGTATTTAGAGGGCAATAAAGTGTCAGCAGTTCGGGTCAAATATGCTGACACTTTTTCAGTATCATAATTTTGTACTTAAAATTGGCAAGTGGAAATGATGCCAACTACGAGTGGTAGTAATAGTTTGGTGAAAATGCTAAATCTTTTGCTATATCATTAGAAATAAAAACCTTTTTTGATAAAATTTAATAGCATTTACTGAATTATGAGGTTTATACCAAATAACCTTCAAGTATTAACAAAAGAAAGATTAGTATTAGGTTGGAGAATAAGTTGGTAGCGTTTTTACCAAAGACTTTTACTTAAACAAAAAGCAATAATTATTTCTATAAGTTAATTAATTACATATTCGCCGTTGCTGTTTACAACCTCTTCCCACCTCTCGACCTATTTGTTGATGCTGTTCCTCCAAAAATCGCCTTGTCTGGTGTCAAAGAAATTGTTGAGCCAGTTTTTAAGGACCTCTTGGTGCACTGGGAAATGCTCGAAAATAATGCCACTGTCAACAAGGAGCTATACATTGCCCAGCTACACCGCGTGAATGAGGCTATTCGACTGAAAAGACATGGTCAAACCATACTCCTTTACAACAACGCCAGGACCCATGTTGCAAAAGTCGTCAAAGCCGCACCCCAAGAGCTCGAATGGGAGGTTCTTCAACATCCGCCGTATTCTCTGGACCTTGCACCGACCGATTATCATTTTTTCCCTTCCTTGTCAACCGATACGAAGGGCGTTACCTTCGATAACAAAGAGATCCTTAAAAACTGGCTCAACAACTTCTTTGACACCAGACCAGGCGATTTTTGGCGGAACAGCATCAACAAATTGGTTGAGAGGTGGGAAGAGGTTGTAAATAGCAACGGCGAATATATAATTGATTAACTTATTGATATAATTATTGTTTTTTGTTTAAATAAATGTCTTTTTGGTAAAAACGCTACGAACATATTCCCTAACCTAACCTAGAGCAATTTTGCACTTCTTTTCTATCCAAAAAACTTTCTTAAAACTTAATTCAGAATTGCCACCAATATTCCTTTAGGAAGCTAAAATACCATGAAAATGTAAAACAATTATGATCCTGATTTTCTAAATGTGATCAAATATTTATTTTTAAACAAAAGTTTCCTTCATTCCGTTATTATTCCAAGGGATTCATATATAGTTGACCTTAAGTTCCTATCTAAACAGCTGTTCAAATCATATGGCATTGGAGTCATTGTTACGTTCAAAACAGTTATAAATGGACACAAGAAATAATGTAGTCTGTAATCTGATAAATATTTCAGATCTGAAAAACATTCTTTCCCAATATAAAAGAATGTTATAATAACTGATTATAATGTCATTCTGTCATCAAAAACTGTTTAATATTAGAATTTAATAAGTTTTCTGCTAACCGCGACAATAATATCATGTTTAGACAAATAAAATAAAGTAATAAGAATTAATTTTTACTGTGATCACCTTTATCATTGAAAAAAAAGTTTTCTATGCAAGCATATTTAAATGAAGAATTTTAGAATATTTTTAGGAAAAAAATCGCTACGTATCATTTAAAATACGAAATTAACAATATACATATGGGAAATGATCTGCATAGATTATATGTGAGATTGCATAATATTAAAATATATCTTTACGCTAATAAAGCATGAAACTGTGAAATAATCTTTTGTTTTTCAATAAAAGTATTTAAAAAATGTTATTTAAAAGCAAGATTGCTAAAAATGATAATGGTTAAAAGTATTCCTTTATTTTTTAAAGTTATCTTATAAATATTAATTTTTGTTCTTCATTTTAATATAATATGTCATCAAAATTGTTCTATTGCTTCAGTTTAAAAAAAAGAAATAAAAAAATAAGCTGGGATTATATAGATTCATGAAAAAATTTAAAAGCAATGGTTTTTTGACAGAACAAGTCACAAAATTTCTAATTAACTGTAATATTATTGAAAACGAAAAAATTTTAAAAACAATAAAGATAAATGTAAGGTTTTACATATTATATGGAATAATTTTTTTTAAAAAAATTGTAAAGGAAGGTTTTGCAAGTTAGTATAAAGAAAAGGTAATTTTTTAGGTCAGAGCTTGTATAAAGATATCTAGTAAGATTTGGAGTTCAGTTATCTGAGCCCTTTAGAATCAATAAATCAAAATCATTTTTATAAAATTGATAATTCTTAAAAACTTGAATTAAAAATATTTATTAAGAATGTATAGATCACATATCAGTTTAAGTTTAATGTACCACCAAGATAACAAAACAAGAAAAGCTAATAAAATTTAGTTAGAGAAAAATAAAGTTAAAATCGTTTTGTATTAACATTTAAATAAATACCTGTGCAAACCATTTTTAGATAATTTTTGTCCTTTAATTTTCCTAAAGAACCATCGTTTCTGGTTAAAAAAAAGTTAAAAATTTAAATTAATATAGATAATATTATTGTAGTGTAGTTAATAATGGTAGTTTAAATTAATATATAATATAGGTAAAAATGTTCGTACTACTTTTTAAAATTTTCATAGCAAGAAAGTACAAAAATAAATATCTTTTCCTTCTTTTTAATTTAAAAACACTTTTTCATTAGTCTATAGCAGGGTTTCCCAACCTTTTTTTTTTTTTTTTGAGGCTCTATTAATAATTAATAATATTTTCTTGTCCCCTCCCCTTTACTTTTTAATCTTTGGAAAACTTTCATTTTTTCGCTGCCATTTTGCATCTAAAACAATAAAACAAATAATCAATCAGTTACAATGGCCGATTTATGAACGCGTCTCCGCTCTATCATCAATTTAGTAAATTAAATAAAAATGGTGACTGAAGTTTGTAAGCACCTTTTAACAGTGAGACTCAATAACTTTGCAAACACAAACTGACTTTTCAAAAAAAAATTTTCACCCAAACGTCAAATTTGTCGCAAATATGTGGGAATGAATTCCACAGATGCGCATGCGCGTCCGGTAGGTACACAATTCTTTTCTGTAAGTGATGAATGTTAGGCGGCGTGGATGCTGCTGCGCAGATGCGCGCGGTCTTCATGTTGTGACTTGTCGAAACCTGTATAAACTGCGATTAACGACGTCGGGTTTTGAAACAATGGTTTACAGAATAAGGGATTAGGTATGATACATAATTTCATAACTTTATGCGTGAAAATTAAACATTATATTGAAATGTTATTTCAATGGTTTTTTTTATTATTTTTTTTTATTTTTATTTCATGTTTGCCACTTTAGTTTACACCAGCAGAACTCCCTGTACCTAATCCTAAAAGGATTCTACCAGTTTTGGTGGAGACTGCCGGAAAGAAAAGAGAAGATTCCACCGCAGAATAGCCGCTTCTGCCTGAGGTCACAAGCCTTCCAATTTGAAACTAAAACACTACACTTGCAGAATAGGTGTAGACAATACAGTTTGTGATATTTTGATATGTACAGATGCTAATTACATTGCAGTATTAACTTCAATGCAGTTGAAAATTGAAACAATTGTTTAAAAACTTTATAAACAGAAATCTTGAATAAAAATAAATAAGTAATTGTTAAAAGAGAAAGGAGTGTTCATATTGATAATTTGCTTGGATAATTGAATAGAAGCACAGTCCATAGTTCTTTGTGCGGGAAAAACCCAAACCACTGTTAGGATAAGTGTGATTGGGGAATTGAAACTCACTTAAAAATCAGTGCACAGTCACTGATCACAGGTCACAAATCGTTAAGTGGTATAGCATTAAAAAAGTTAAAGTTCATCTTCACTAGTGGGTTGCATCACTCCGTCGGATGCCTTCTCCCCCTCATCATCATTATCCTCAGGGATTATTAAGTTCCTATTTTCTATTAAGAAGTTCATTAGGGCTATAACTTTCCCTTTGGCATGACGATCATTTATTAAATTCCTGTACCACTGGGTTACCAAATGTTCACTTGGAATCCTGAAATGCCAGGTGCTCGTCAAGGGGCAACTGGTGGCGTAGTGAAAGGGATTTCCAACATCCCCACAGGCACATTATAAAACATAAAAATAAAATACAAATGCTTTCCGCCCACCTTGACACCTCTCTTGTCCCCCTAGGAAGGGGTGCCCCCTGGTTGGGAACTCTTGGTTTATAGATATGCATGAATATGGTACATGGATTTCATCAGATATCTACCTATCAACGTACGTTGCACTTCATTTTCTTCGTACTGAAAGGGATGACCAATGACGATAAAGAGAGATGCTCGTCACTCTTGTGGAGTTTCTACCACGATACTTTCTCCAGAGAATTTAAATAAGTGGTAAATTTAAATGACAGTTAAAGATTGGTTTCATTTTTATTATTATCATGTAGCTTTAAACTCTAGCATGAGTAAAAAAAAAGATGGTACAGGTTGCTTGCTTTTCTTTGCTATCATAGCAGTTGCAATTGAAATAAGCATTAAGATTTTAGTCTGAGGTTCAGCCAATAAAGAACTTAACGTATTTACCTCAGTGAACTTTTCTTTTTTTAACCACGTCATTAGACCATCCTATCATAGAATAAAAATGCATTTGCTACCCTTTTAAATCATACTTTATTTTTAATATATTTTGGTACTTAAATTCCTTGCTTTTCTTTAAAAAAATTATTGAAATAATATTTAAGCTTTCCATTATCATTCCATTTAGTCAAATGATTTTGATTCATCATTATAAAGTTTCATTCCCCACTCTAGGTTTATTATATCACTTTATCTTTTGAATTTAGTTCAGAATTGACTAATTTCGTAAAATCTTTCACTGGTTCATTATGTTTCAATCAACATTGCTTCTATAAAATTAAATACAATGCAAATTAATGTGTAATTTAAACAGGCATCTTCATTCCTCTCCGTTTATTCTGTAATGTGAGTTTCAAATAATATACAAAACATCATCAAAATTTCTCTTTGATAACATAATTCCTCTTGGTTTTATTGATACTCTTAATATTTTTTATTAATTTTTAAAGTGTCAAACCTTTTAATACTCAATAATCCAAAAGTGTGCTGCATATAGCTTTAGAAATTATTCAGAAAACATTTTAGAGTACTTTTCTTAAGAAAACTGAAAAGAAGTGTCTTCTCGTTTACTTGCATAAAATGCTTCTAAATTTTCAAGAAAAAAGACCATGATTCCTCTGTAAAAGCAAGCCTCCATTTAATATGAGTTAAGATATTAAGTAATAAAATAAAATTTAAGAAAATACTACCCAAACCAACAAAATTTACATAAGACTATGTAAAAAAATTGGTGACTATGCTATAACTAAAGGTGTGCAACCAATTAACATTTAAATGTAATCAGAGACTGCATATGTAAAACAATAGATAATTAAAACAGCTATTATAGTTATTGATGGTTGGTGCATTTTATTATAAATTGGTTATAGCAAGTCATCAAGAATGTTACATAACAGGAAGCGGATGAGAGAGGGAATGCATCTCTTATGTTGTGATGAAACTTGGATTTTCCTGTATGATCATTTCATAAGAATAGCGTAAATATTGACAATCCGGTGAAACATCAAATCTCAGGCAGCAGCATGAAACAGATATCTGTCACTGCATAATGGACAGCTTACCATCCTAAGACTTAAAATACATCACTTAAATTATCTTTCGAGAGGAAATTTTATAGATATGAGACCGTATTCAAGAGTCCCAAGAGAAAGACTTCCTATCACACAACCTGACAAACATGCATACAGTAATAGAAGCCTAACATCTACCTCCCGTTACTCAATAGTACCTGGAATTCAGCCCGGAAACTTCCGCTCAGAAGAGTGGTGCTCTACAACTAAGCAAGGTAAAAAAGATCATGGAAAAAGGGCATTTTGTCGACTGATGAGAACTCTTACATGAGATTGAAATGGAACACTTACTCAATTTGCTGCGAATTTCAGTACTGGTGCTTTCAGCAAGTGTCATCGTGTGAACTGTTCAGCAACTCATTTTGATGTGACTTTTTTGTACTGTAAATTCCTCCCGTCTCTCACAGTCCGGTATAAGGCTTTACGCTTGACCTGGGCCAGTCAATACTAACATTGGACTGCCGATGACTAGAACATTTCTTTTGTTTGTCAGATCTCCTTTTCAACTGTATCGGATAGATAGATTTATAAAGGTATGAAGAAAACATAAATCTATGAATTCTAGATGACAACTGTTAGGCCACGGAGTCCTGATTGGTTAGGTCGTCGTTCTCATTATTGCAAGGTATTGAATTCAAATTCCGACTTAACCGAAGATTCGACATGTTGACTAAAGTTAACTGGGGCACTTCAAATAGGTCGTGTTCTCAATGTTCTCTAAGTGGAATAATACTTCTGAGGATGCTAGTCAGGTATTGGGATATCTTCTGCATGGTCCCTGCGAAGACAGCCAGGTCCGATGATAGATCGGTTTCATCTAACTGGAAGGTAGGTATATAGTAGCATACTGAAGCTCAATCACTCAACAGTGAAAATTGTTTAAACTTTTATTCTCTATGTTGGAATGTGGCATATGACGTGTTGGCGTGATAAGAAATCCCTGATACATCTAAAGACGAATCTGGCTGGTTACACATAAGTAAGCACCTCATTTGATCAGCGACTTTCAATGATATTTCTTACATACGCCGACATACATAGAGAACTCAAGAAGGATAGTGAAACATTCGACACCTCGAGAACCGCTTTTGAGTGAGTCAAGAATCATTTTTCTAATTTTAGATGTGAACATTATTGTTGTTAACGTTGTTGCACCAGTGTGCTTCCCGATACCTAGCCTTGAGTTTTGGCTCTACCAGTTAGATAGAAGCAACCGCGTGGAGTCTTCAGGATTTTGAACCAGAGACCAAGCAGAAGACCCCCAATACTTGACCTGCCACCCCCAGGGATATCATATCACTTGGAGTACATTGTGACCACGCTAAGTTTTAATGTACTCCAGCTGAAATTAGCGAACATGAATCTTTGGTTAAGCCGGAATTCGAACTCATTGCCTTCCGATAATGATAACCACTCCCTAACCAACTATGCCACCGAGGCCTTGCACATTATTGAGCATATATGGGATGCTTTGCGACGTGAAAATCAAAAATATCTCTACAATTTTATTCTTCTGCAGATATGTGAAGAAATTCTTTCCTGCTTCTTTTCTTAACTTTACAAAAATTAGCTATAATAAAAGTATTCTCTTACCCTGAAATATTAAGTTATTGATAAAAAAAAATATATACGAAATCACATAGAAAATTTATTTTCCTTTTTTCTATTTATAGAATGTATTAAAGGGGAAACTCCTGAGTCCACGAATAATTAAATGTCACAAAATCTGGAAAAAAATTGCGATTCGACGGCTCTAATTTAAGTATTGTATTTCTTAAAAATAAGCTTCATTTTATATCAAGAAACTTTAAGCAATTTTATTGAATAAATAAAAACTTAGTAATTTAATGACATTTCTTATTTACAATACAAATGAAATTTTTTACTACAAATTCATCAAGCAAAACTTCACATTTACCAACTCAGTTTAGTTTGAAATTAATTATATTACTATTATTTTCAAATTTTATTTAGTAGGAATTACATTTATTATGTTTTCATTTGAATTTGGTAGGATTAACCACAATCAATGCTCTTTTTCTTATGTTTACAAATTAAATTTGTCATGATTTTCATAAATAGAATAGATAAAATTGATTTTAAGGTTCAAAAAGTCTTTGAGGTCTTTTTTTTAAATGACAGGAAATATAAAGACTCTTCCCAATTTTTAAAATATAAAATTATTCACTGTCAAAATATATGAATAAATTAATTAATATTATTTGGGTCACTAAGAGAAAAGCAAATATTTTATAATTATTAAATACTTCCCTCAATTAAACCATATTGCAAACAATTCCAGGCATTACGTTCTAACTCAATTCCACTTTTCAATAGTCAATCTCGAAAAATAGCCCAAAATCATTTGTAATTGATCCCTCTCTGTCTGACTGGTTATCTTCAGGACGTAACACATTGGCTTATGTCGGTCATATTTACGACAAGACATGCCAAAACGAAAGAGAGAGAATAAAAGGATGAAAATAGAGAGAGAAGAAGCTGGAGATAGTACGGCTGACTTTATCACTGCCCAATAATTACCGTGACAAGAACGGCGCTCGGCTTCGAATTATGCATTGGGGAATCGCTGCTGTGATGACTTGACGAGGGATCAAGGGTTGCCGGGAATGTCGTTATTGGCGGCAATTATCGCCCTCGGAATAGCTTGCGGTTTCGCGCCAGATGGATAGTTTAAAACTGTCTTGGCGATGGTATTTCTAAATTTAGTTATAAAAAATGCTAATGGGACTAAGTTTATATATAACTGAAGGCAGTTAAAAGTATTGGTTGCTCTGAATATAAAAGTAAATTCTGACTCCCTTTTGTCAAATAAAAATAATTTAAAAGAGTTAATTAAATGCAATTTTCTAAAAGTTCAACAAGAAATAAAATAGAAAATTAAGAATAGTGAAACGCACATAAAAAAAAATAGTTATGTATGCAGATAAAAGTTAAGAAAAGCACTTTGGCATTATAAATTTGTAGAAATTCGTTATACTATTTAAGTTTATTACAAGATATAATGATGGATACTAATAGAAAAATGATTAAATATTTTTATACATTTAAAATAATTAGTTAATAGTTTAATGTTTAAATAATTAGAACTAATCCATTTGTAAATTATCTATATAAGTAATTATCAATATAAGATTAAATTAAAAGGAGTTTCTTAGCTTTTTATATTATATATTTTTAAAATAGAGAGTTTTCTTACTAAGCATAATCCCATAGGTTTCTTTTTTCTTCCCGCCAATTTTAATAATCCTTCATCCTCAAATTCAGAATTATATCTGCATACTATTTAATTTTTATACTAAGTAAATTAATAATATTCGAGGGTGATTGAAGAGTAATGCAGCAGAACATTTAAGGAATAATTTACAGTTGGAGTACAACTTTTACCAACAATAATAGATTTACTTCTTATACCATTTTAAAACCATGAAATTTTTTTACTCAACATTATATTAATTTTTAGAATATGTTAAATTAATATCAATAAATGTCATTAAAAAATACGGAATTCATATAAATACCACTCAACTGTAATCAATTGTAATTTACACAGACTTTTAAAAACTTTTTTTAATACTCGGCTATAAGGATATTCTACTTTTGTGCTTTACAAGGGGCGGAAGTGATGACGTCTTATATAATTTGTCACTTAGGGGGGTGTCATCGTTGTTCTGAAAATGGGTGGGTTTTCATAATTTATAAGCAAGGGACAAAGAAGAAGTCCCCCAGACTTGGCCTGCTACCACAGAGTTATCATTATACATGGATAACAATGTGACCATGACATTCTATGTACCCTATCTACCATTAGTGAACAAGACAGGTCTTCAGTTAGAACGTTATTCGAAATAACGAAGACGAATGCCCTCACCAATCATCCCACCTACCACGACCTCACACTTTTAAAATGTATGTAACAAATGCATTAATCTAATGCCTACACTTTATTATATATGGCATTGTATTTGTGTCACAATATAGATTAATAATTGCAAATTGCATTAAATATATTTTAACGATAAAATTATGAAAGACTTGGTTTCAATTGAAGTATTTCAAATTATTATATTGTTTTAATATTTGAATATAATTGTGAAGAAGGCACTCCTTTGATTAATATAGTTTATATTTAAGTGATGCTCAATTTTTATAAAGAACAAAAATATAAAGAATAAAATACATTAAAAAATATAAATTGTATAATTCATTTAATTTCAATCAAAATAGCATAAGATACATTTTTAGAAACTTGTGAGGAATAGAATTCATTTTTTACAAATATTCGCTTATACATATCCTTTCTTACAATTATTTTTCTTAATTTTTTTGTAAATAGGATTAACAATTAAATGTAATAAAATAAGAAAATTATTAATATTGCCAAAAAATAATTTTGAGTTTATTAGTCTGTCATTTAGAGAGATTATTTAGAAAAAAATAATTTTATTGAAGTTAAATATTATCCTTATAATGATGATGGAAATGAGTTGGATTATTTATAACAACTAGGAGAAGAAACTTGATCATTTTGTTGTTTTTCTATTAATTAAAAGATTGTGGCTTTCAGTGCCTACAAAAAATAATAATACAGTCCTTGTGCATTAATGAATTTAATTATTAAATATGCATACGAATTTAATTATAAATAACAACAACGTGCGTCTCCGTGTCCTATACATTTTTAGGGCTAAGTGTCCCAAGTTCGATCCACCATTGAATAATGGGAGATGTAAGTTGCGAATTGGCCTCCTCTTCTATAGTGATATGGCGTGGTGTCCTAATTGGTCACGGCATCCTTCTTATTATCGGAAAGTATTGAGCTCAAATCCCGGTTGAATCGTCACGCTCACAAAAGGTGACTGGGATACGTCAAATAGGTCGTAGTTTCAATGACCTACTAGTGAAAGGATACCTCTGAGGGTGCAAGTCATGTATTCAGGCGTATTCTGCTTGGTCACAACTTCTAAATTATGAAGATTCCCACCTGGCTGCTTCCATCTACCAGGAAGAGCACAACTCAGGGGCTCAACCTGCAATTCAGGCAATGCTGGTGCAATAACAGCAACATCTGTTGTGGTGAGTGCTTAGGAATTTTCCAAGTTTCCTGTCTCGACGTACGGAAATAGAACTGATACTGTTGAAAAAATCTTCAACGAAGGCAGCTTATATGGTGACCTATAAATTCCATATACCATCCTCAGCCCTTTGAATTTATCCACTAAGTGGAGTCAAGCACGAAACGACAGTTAATTTTTGTTTGCAATATACTTTTCCTACAGCTTAGATACGTTCTCCTTCAGTGGAAAATCCCAGGTTCGAAACTAACATACTTTGAACAATGAAAGTAATTTTACTTTCCTGTGTCCACGTCTCTCGATATGACTCTTAGAAATTTTCTAGATTTCCATTTCCTCTGCAGAGGAGACAAAACTCTGCATATTAAAAATTTTAACAAGGCTGAAAGAGAATGTCATTTCAATTGAAAAGTCAATCTGTAAAATAATATATTTCATATTCAATAATATATTTCATATTCATTGTAAAACTATGCATTTTAATTTCCTTTTCATCCATTAAAAAATATTAATTTTTTAATACATTTTATGTTTCTAAATTTCATTAATTAAAAAAAAGAATAACAAAATCTTTAATTGGATTTTATAAATTAATTTTCTTAATACTTTACCTTTAAATTTTACCTACATAAATAAATTATCATTAACCAAATGGAAACACAAATGAAATTTCTCCATAAAATTTTTTATTTAATTAAAATCTTTCGATTCATAAAATTAAATTATAATTTAATCCATCAAAAATTCCGAATTAATTAAACTCATTTTACTTTTTAGTTAATGAAAATTAAATTGTTGAAATATATTATTTGCATTATTAACAGCAAAATGTGTCAACGCACCAATCAATGCAGTGAAGTGTAACAAATACTACCAAAATTCTCATTACATTTTGCCCATTATAAGACACCTTTCACGTACTCTTATTTTATTGAATCTGAAATAATTTACATTGGATAGAAAGCTATTGTCAAGCAGGGTGACAAAGAAATTGCCAGCATTAAATGTCAGACTTATGCATGTCCTTGGCAAGTGATGAATGTGACCGAGAAGGGGTGCACACGCCTACTTTTCTGATTTAAGCAGACAGATGGCTCTGCAAAAATGCGCACTAAAATCCTTGTGAATTCTCCGTAGGCAAATCTCCTAATTATAGCTTCAGGCATACGTTACTGTAAGCTAAATGTATTCACCTGGTACATAAATCTCTCCTAGTTCACAAAGCCCGCTGACTGACGCCTGTCACGCTCGTCTAGTTTATGTCCTCCCGGCTGAATGGTCAAAAGGGCATAAATTAGTCAACGCATTCGATATAACCATTTTCCTGCTAAGGACCATAAATCTCTGAAAATCCTCGGAGGCAAACTTTACTGATATTGGAACACAATGGATTAGTTTTTACCGAGTGACTAAGTAGAAAGACTATTGGGTAACAGGAACTTGCGGAATTTATTGAATTTGAGAAGATTTTTAAGTTTGAATCAAAATTCCCGGATCATTTTCTTTGCATAATACATGAGTGATATAATGACACATTAAATATCTTGATTTCATTAATTTAGATGATCTTCCACTTAATTTAGAGTAGAATATCATAAACAGCTGATGGAATGAATTTCCCCGAAAATAAAATTTAAAAATATCTTTGAAAAATACACGATATAAATCAAGGAAAAAACGCAGTACTAATGAAATTAATATTATTTTTAAAAATATTGTAATTTTAAAAAAAGCAACATTTAATTGCATTAATGGTGCAAATAATTATATGAGAAAATCGTAAGAAAACTAAATAGTGAAATTTTACCTTAGAAATAAAAGATTAAAAAAAAAAATGATTTGTAAATATTTTTTAGTTCAAATATTAAAGTATAAATGTATAAAAAATTCTTTTTGTCAGATATCCCACATCATTCAAATAAATATATTAAAAAAATAATGTATAATAATTGAGGACATTAATAAATTAAAATAATTAAAATAGCTTCGTGATATGCATAATATTCGACGTAATATATGCAAATTTTCCATATATATATAATATGTGCATTCTGATACAATTTTTCCATAATACATGTTCTTTGATATAATTTTCCCATATTACATGTTCTCTGATACAATTTTTTATAACACTGTATCGCTTGCTGTTGAAAGATTTCAAGCTTCAAATCTATGCCTCTGAATAGTCTCATCAATACCATTATTGAACAATTGAAGACAGTAGAAATATGAACTAATCATATGTTTTGTTTCCAATTATATTTATTGATGTAAATGGCTTTGTACGATTGAGAAGAAATCAATATTAGATATAGGGACATTACGTTACACGTATACGTGTAAGTTATGAAACCAGAGTCCCACATTTGAAAAGATCATTCATATTACTGGAATTTAAGTGTTGCCATCACATAAGTAGTTTGTACGAAATTTTACTTTTTATAAGATTAAGACAACCATGACAAGGAATTGGCATACAAGCAGAGATTCCATTCCCTTACGGTCATTCATTTTAGGAAACATTCATTTACGAAGTATTTCTGCAAAATAATGTAGCATGAAATGTGACGAAAATTGTTTAATATTTTCTGAAGTAATCGTCTGATTTTAAAGTTATATGCAGGATCAATAATTTTCTTGTGAAAATGTTCTTTATACTTACATTTTCACCTTTTATTAAACTTTTTCTCGACGTTTCTTTGTACTTAAACTTACATAAATTTTACAAAGTTACACAAAATTTTCTTTATACTTACACTTATTTCCCGACCGATGGCTGAGTGGTTAGCGTTCCTGACTCCTAAGCTATGGGTCCTGGGTTTGAATTCCAGTTCGGGCATGGTTGTTACCTTCTTTCTCTGTTCTCTTTGTGTTTCTCTGTCCTTTCTTCTGTGATGAATTATGAATGTGGCCCACCCTATAAGCGGGTTTGTGGTAGTATGGCGGGGGTAACGCTACTCGCCGCTGTGACTTGGTTCACAGGTGCCCGCTGATTAACGACAAAGGAGTAGCAGTTTCTGGCCTTGTTGTGGCATAGGGTTTGCCTTGTTGTGGCATAGGTCTGGCCTTGTTGTGGCATAGGGTTTTCCAATGACGGGCACACCCAAGTGTGCCCGCCTTTGGAAAAAAAAATACACTTAATTTTCATTAAACTTTTTCTCTGCGTAATTGAATAAAAAAATAATTTGTACTTGAATTGCATCAATATACATTTAACTACACACAAGTACTATCTAAGTTAATAAAAGGAATAGAATTTCAGTGTGAATCATAAAAAAAAGTATCTTTCTGAAGCATTTTGAAATATTTAAATTTAAATACTGTCACCTTAGCCATACAAAAAGACTGTGGAGTATTTATAATTTATTTATAGAAAATATAAAAAAAAGTTTATACCTTCCAGTTCCTTCTGGTCAACAACATATTTTTAAAAATAAAATCTATAAATAATCACATTTATAAAATAAAATTTATGAATAACATCACACTATCATTATTGATGGTCTAATAGGGAAATGCCCAAGTCGCCCTATCAATAATTCAGCTTTACTTTATTGCCTTCCAAATTATTCCACATAAATATTATGAAACACATCTGAGATATTTTATAGTGTTTGTCTCTGATTTGGAATTGTTGACTAATCTGAAGTTTCTCTAAATATTTTGTTTGCAGGACTGACTGCTTTTGCACATTATTCAAGATCATGTTAAAAATCTGGACCCGTTTTTTTTTTTTTTTTTTCCCGAGAAAAACCAGCACAGTATTAAAATTAATTAGAAATTTTCAGACTGTTCAGTTTAATCATTTCGTGTGTTTGTTATTATTTCTGTTTCATTGCAAATAAAAGAAAGTACTATTTCTATATAGATTGTAAATGATAAAATACATTTTGACTGAATTTTAAACAAAAGCTACAAATTTTGTGAAGGATTTTGAACTGAAATAAAGAAAGTAGACGTCTTGATAAATAGAACGCAGCATAATTCTTTATGATTACAAAATCTGTTCATAGCAATAGCTAAAATATCTCAATCATGGAATTTTTCAGTTTTGAACAGAAACTAAATTTGAAAAATGTCTGAAATGAAATCGAAATGATTATCAACTATATATGAAATGATTAGAGTTTAACCAAACCTTTGTAGAAAGAAAGCGAAGTACTAATTAATGGACTGCAAAAGAGTAGTCCAAAAATGCTCCTTAACTAACTAAATTGAATTAATTCAAAATGGAGTTTGAAAATCCTTTGAATTGAATTCTAAATAAATTGAAACATAAATAGTTTAAGTATTTAGAACTAGTTTTCACCGTTTTTGCTCATTTTTTTAGTTTTATGTACTAGTTTGTGGGAAATACATTGCACTGAAATATTTTGGAATAAAAAATTATACAATTAACTAAATTTAATACTGTTCACCTTTATATATATTTTTTATTTAACTTTTTATCATGTTCTTTACATGGTACAATAAACTATCAGAAATAAATGCTTGTGATAACAACCTGGATTTACCAATTGATTTAAGAAATCAATTTCAACTATTACACACATACACAGGACGTTTCCCGTAAAAAATTTTAAAAAATCTTTCATGTATAATAAAAAAATATTTTTTAGAATGTCTCTTATTTAGAAATGTAGGATTTAAAGCATTTCATTTACAAGGAAAATAAATTATTAACTCGAAAATATACTAAGTACGTTTAGGTGTGCTAAACAAACACACGAAATTTGGTGCTTTTCTTTCAATAGCTTCGCCAAATTTAAATGATAGCTCTGATTTTATCAGTTGTATATGAACAACAGAAAGTAGAATGTTGTTGAAAAAATAATATTAAAAAGATTTAAAAAGAAATTGGCAAAATAAATGTTTTTTTTTCACTCATAAATTGTAAAACTGTAAAGTCTTCTTTAAAATTTTAAATAAAAAAATATAATAAATCTAAAAAAATATATCACTGAATTTAATCTAAAGGAAAGAATGATTGTTATGAGCGTAAAGAATAAAAGTAATTGAAAGGTGCAAAATTATTTATAATTAAAATTTTGTGACATTTTTCAAAATCCCTCCATAAATAGATTCATGCCTAAAATTTTTAGAGAAAATTGTTTATGAAAATTATTTGTGAATAACATGAGATATAGAATATTTTGCTTTGTCGAACTTATCAAGATACATAATTTCTAAGCGTAATAAAAAGCTTTCTTCAAAAGTCTCATTGGAAATAGGATTTTGATGAGACTTTACGCAATAATAAGCAAGGGCAATAAAAATTTTTTATCATATTACATTCGAAAATGTTAATATGCATATTTATTAATGAATTATAATTTATCATGCTAAATTTTAAATTTAAAGTAAGAAAAATACGTTATATTTTCAGGCGATATATCTCAAAACATTATTAAGGGGAAAAACAATGTGGAAAAATGGATAAATGTAAAAAGAATGAATTTAATAGTTTACTAAAGTTTTACTCAATTATTGTTAAATATACTTTTGTAAAATTTTCTTTTTCGTATATCTTATTATTAATTCATTATAAAATTTCATTTTAAAAATCTACTTCGAAAATTACTTTTAGAATATTCTTTAAAGTACCAAAAAATTAAGTAAATAGCAATTGCATTATCCCACATTTCTTTATTTTATGTTTCAAATTACAACTAATTAGTATAAAAAGAATTTTTTTAACAGAGGCTGTACACCCTAAAATTAGAACATTTTTGCGTGTTGCAACGGATGTTATTCCAAATCCTGAACTTACACAGCATTGTATCTAATCACATATGCAATGATCTGGGTGAGAGATTATCCTGCCCAAGCGGAAATGCATTGATTACAGCGACACGAAGTAATATTCTCACGAATATATAACCATTGTTGTTGAAACGTACACAGATAATTCGATAAATTTGATGCACGCCTTCGTAGGCAAACGTAAAATTGTATCACATTTCTCCCGTTTCCCATTTGTGTGGAAACATATATGTATAGATCATTCTAATGTATGCAGTTCACGCACATGCAAATTTCTGGAAATGGTCTCAGTGTCCACTGAGGCTTCATTCAAACTGAACTCAAATCTCGCCAAGTTGAATGTCATTTGTTACTTAATTTCGTCGCCAGTTTATGAGGCCGATTATCGCAATGATGGCGATATTGTTGAAACAATGGGTTTGTTATCTGTTTTAAAGTTGTTAGAGGGGTTGGCACACAAGCGGTTTTTCGCCAATGGCACAGTAAATTAGCGCATCCTCAAACTACAAATTAACTATGTATGAAGAACAAAATGATTGTATTTCTCGGTCAGAATGTGGTTTACTCACTGTTGCCATATCAACTTTTTTAAAAAAAAACTGGAATAAATTAAGTTTTAAGTTAAAAGCAATTTAATAAATTAATGATTATAATAAAGTTTGTTGACTATCAAATATTTCAGAATACTTATTTAAAACTCCAACTAAAAAATTAATTTTTTAATTTTTTATTATATAAACATAACAAAAAATATTTAAATCTCCTGATTTATTAGTTATTATTTTTTTTAAATCATAACTTTGTGTTACATTGATATTACTGACAGAGTTATTTTACATTTTCAATTATACATTTGTTAATTATCAGGATTAAACTTTCATTGGAATACATGATCTTTGCTATGAAGCATTTTATGTTTGATTCAAAAAACGTACCTTACAAAATTAAACACTTAGTACATGAAAGATTATTTTAAAAGTTTCAAGTCATTTGCTTTTAATAGCAAAATCTTCTTGAGTGATTTCATATACAGTATAAGTTTATGGGTCAATAAATTTTAACGTATTTTCCTGAATATTTTACATGATAATTATAATTTCTGAGAACGACTCTAATGAATTATGGAAATGTATCATTTACACACTCATTCATAAAATTGATTCCAGCTCTCATTTACTTTTAATTAAATAATATTTGCAAATTATAAGGGATATTTTAAGTATATGGGCTTAAAATGCTTCTACTTTGAATGCCTTTTTGTATTTAAATCATAAAAAATGCATTAAAACATAGTTAAAAATCTTTCTCGGTGCTACAATTAAACTTTGAATTTTTTATTATTAATTTTTTTTAATAAAATAGATTATCTAAGGTTAAAAAAAAGGAAAATTTGTTTAATAGAGCTTAATATTTATTAAATATCTCATAAGAATGAATTAATTCTCAATTATTATAAACAAAAAATATTTCTGCTTTTTTTATTTAATTTAATTTAGTGATTAGTGACATATATATATATATATATATATATATATATATATATATATATATATATATATATATATATATATATATATATATATATATAGCATCTTTTAATTTTTGCTATTATTTTCAATTCTTTTTTCAATTTAATATTATCCTTTCAAATAAAATTTTTTTATTTGTTTAAAATTTCAGATTCAGATGACTAAATTCATGATATTATGTCTTAGATTTCAAAAAATTATTATGACATTAAGCGACTTTTGAGTGTCATTTGCATTTAACATTTACAATGATAAAAAAAAAAGATTCATTTTTGATGAGGAAAGATAATGTTAAGCAATACAATCAATAAATACCAATAGTCATGCTTAGGCTTTTATATACACTTTCACCTACATATAAGGAGATTATATTGTAATTTAAGTTTCAGTTGAGTTCTTAAAACGAACTTATGATTTTTTTCCTCGTTCGAAGCAAAAAAGCACAGGTATGTACTTCTATTGTGTTGTTCGGAAAGTAATTTCGTTTTTCTCACTTGGATTAGCTTTTTGCTACTAAAAATCAACCACTTTATGAGTGTGAAATCGTGCTACTACCAGAAAGATGGTAAAAGCTATTGGACTAGAATGGGCAATATGAAATGTAATACAATATTTATTCGCAATACGTTTTTTTCATTTTCATGGAAAACGAAATTACTTTCCGAACAACCCAATACATCATGGCCACTATAAACTGTAACATTCCGAAAAATAAGTGATCATTTGAATCATTTAGTAAAATAATTCCCATATTTTTATGATTAGCAATTTTCTGTAAGTGTATAGGTGATTTTTTTAAAATAAAACATTTAGAATCAGTTTAAAGATGAGAGAAAAAATATATATGATTAAAATTTTCTATCTCGAACTTTTTGGCGATAAAATTTTGCAGCAATTAAAATACCTTGGTTTCAATAAGAAATTTTAATTTAAAAAAAAATCCAATTATTGGATACTAATACAGTAAAGATCAACACCTGTCTGGTTGACCATATTCAATTCCTTACAAATGAATGAATTAAAAAATTAATGAAAAGATATAAATAAATCCTCAACCATCCTCAAATAAAATGGCTGCAGAAGATTTGAGCCGTAGAACTATGCAAATTGTCATAAATGATGACATAGGTTTTCAACTTTATGCCAAAGTAGTTTTTAAAGTTCAAGATTTGACTGCTGCATGAAAAACTAAACAGCTTACAATTGTTAAATCGGTATTTTAGCAAAGTATTGACAGAACTATATTCTTCGATTGAAAATCATTTGTGAAAAACGAAGTTATAATGATAAAAATCTTGTATATTCAGCAATTTTCATTGATATACTTAAAAACCTTCAAACCTTAAAACACTTTCAAAAAAGAATTATGTTATGGTTTTGTTTACAGTACCGAATAAAGGAAAATTGCCTTTGAAATTTCATTGAACAATGGATACAAATCAATGATTGTTATTAAAAATAAAAAAGTTGGCAACACATTTATTGGCACATGCTGAAAGATTATATCCCGAAAATAATTCAATATTTCAGTGAGATTCAGCAACATCGTACGGAACAAAAGCAGCATATATAATTGATACCTTGTCAATTGCCTAAAATTTATTAAAAAAGAAAATTGGACCCCTTCTTCACCGGATCTAAATCCCTTAAATAAAAACATTAATTCGAGTAAATTCGTTTAATTAATTTAAGTTTACAAAACTGTAAAATTATTATAAAAGTGCTCCAAAGTAAACATTTATTCATAATATTCATGATATTGATGTATTTATCTTCTATTTTACATCTTACAGCAAAATCATTCGATGTTTATTAAAGTAGTTTGTAGCTAATTTGTAGTATAATATGAAATTATTAAAGCAATTTAGTGAAAGTATATTTCAATTTCTGTTCTTTGAATTGCAAAAAATTTGTTTAAGAGGATAATCAGCCAATCTACATTATCATTGGACATTACCATATGAGGTTAACAATATGAGTATTTCCTTATATTCTGTGGACAGAAACCGTACAATATTTAGAATTTTCTACACATTACTTATCAATAAATTTGTTGTTTTTCTAAATCTGTTCTTTACAAATGTCAAATAATTAAAACGCTGAAAAAGATTTTTCCGTTTATATACTCGTATAACTTTTTTTTTTATGTTTTACAAATTAAAAATAATTTCTTTTGGTATATTTTTTAAAATTTAATAAGAATTTTAGACAGTAAAAAAATAGTTTTATGGATATTCGTCTATAATATTTAAATTCAAAAATAAGTTAGTGTTCGAACATATTTTCATAGAACTACGTTTCGATCTTCATTAGTACTATCATTTTTTTTAAAAATGAGAACATGGAAAAAAGTTAATTACATGAAATCGTATCGAAATTATTAAAAAATACTAAAGCAATTCAATTTTTTTCATATAATTAATATATGCAATAGCATTTATGGAACAGAGTATATATTTTATTTTGCTTAAATTGGCTGATTTGAATTCTGACATTTAGCCAAATATAAAATTGTAATTTTAAAAGGCAATACTTGTCAATAATCATAATATCTTTTTCTACGAATTCTTCAAGTTCTTTCTTCAAAATTTAGACTGCTATATTCAATTCTCTGTTTTTAATCTATCACCCTTTTTTTGCATAGCGATTCGTTAAAATAATTTTAATTAAGATTAAAGTACCTTTGACACAATAATAGTTAATCCAAAGTTGTTAAAACAATATTATGGAAGTTAAACGTTTATTTCAAATAGTAAAGTTGTTGGGATTCATTAAATTGCTTAATATTCTTATTAAAAATTGCTGGATGTAAGCTGAAAACAAAATAAATATTTTTTTAAATTATAAGCCATGAAGATATTTCTTAAAAGTTCTTTACTATTTTAAGAGGAAAAAATTGTTTACAATCTGATGATAATTTGCTATTCTTTAATGTTTAGGCATTAAATGAAAGAATATTCAAAAACGAAAGAAACTTTTCAAACAATTGCTTTTTTTTGTGGTACCAAAATATATTCTTCAAACTATATTTAGGAGGAATCTGTAAAATATTGATGGAACTCAAACTTGTTTCCCGCCAAACTCACAATTCATCGCCAAGTATCACTCAAAAGATCTTACCACTAGTTTACTGCCTACAGGGGGAAATAAACACAGAAGTAGCGAGGGGGCTCGAGGAAACAACTGAGGCGCCCCGGCACCATTAACGCCCCCCTCTTGTACTTCCTGGGGGGCGCTTTCACTCTCTTGCTCTCCTCCCTGCTGGTCACTGGAGACTCGTACTGGTATCGGTCTCCACCGATAAATCCTAGAAACGCGCCAGGATCTAAGTTCGATAGTACTTGAGCCTTTTCTCTTTGTTGCGTTTTCTTAGAAATCTATAGATTTGGCACTAGAGGGAATCAGTGATTGCTTTGACTGCTGGCGGAATTGTCATCGATAAAAAAAGCAAGTCCAAATAGTGAAAAAGTTATTAAATTGTTTTTCGAAATAGGTTTTTGTTCACTGTTCTTTTAATCAGCAATTTTTAGTGCAATAAAATCTTGCTAAATTTATTTGAGGAGGAAAGAAATAATACTGTAACTTCATATATGAATTCATTATTGGATAATTATCCGACTTGTATTTCCCATCCACTCTAACGATATTTTATAAGTTTTATGCAATCCTGTGCAAAATTGTTACTCAAAATGACCGTATTAGAAAATGTGGCAAAAGAATTATGTTTATACTGAGTTTTTAGCTATTATTCAATCAGAAATTTTCTCTGTTGAAATAGTAAAATTTACAGTTACATGATAATTAACATTTAAAATCAATATACCTGAGTAGAACTGATGACAGCCATTGAAAAACTAAGAATTATATTGAGGATTTCAGATAAAGTTTAGATAGGTCGTAGAAAATTACTAGTTGTTAAAATTACTACACCCAAAATTAAATAAATTCTTGATGTCTTCTTATCCATGTGTATGGAAGTCAGTAAAATCTATGACGAAATATACAATGGGGTTTATAACATGAATATTTGAATAGTTTTGCGATTATTTCAATAATTCTAGAACCTTTCAAAAGATTTCCAATGTTTTTTTAATCGTTTTTAGGAATTTTCCTCTATCGTCGTGATTTTTAACACATTAATTAATTAATGGTCTTTGTTTTTCTATTTGTCATTAGAATATCATTGTAAACAAGGAAAACTTCATTAAACTTTACGTTATGCACATAAATACTTTTACATTTTAAACAAATGAATATCTTCTTAGAAAAACCTTTCTCTAATTACCAATAAATTTTGAATTAATTTATGGTTATTCTCCTCTTCAATTTGAAAGCATGGATTAAGAAATTAATTATGAATACAAATTATAAAATGTACGTGGCAAACACCCATTCATTGCTAGAACTTGTCAATCTTCGCGGTGAAACCACAATATTTAAAATGTTTGGTAAATAAAATATGATTTAAAATTTATAAAAAAAAATTATATTAATCCCAAACTTTTCAATGCATATTCGAATTTCATGTACATTTACTGGAAGGGAACTTACGAAGTTGGATACATTTTGATAAGATCAACTTAAAAACAATGGTAAACAATGATCACAATTGCAAAATTCATTTTACAGTTAGTTCCACACAATTGATAAAATTACTGATGCAATTATTTTCGAAAACCTTGTTCTTCTTTAACAGTTCCTTATTGATTCTATGTGACTAATCAATATCAGCAAAATAAAAATAAATTATCCTATTAATTAATCAAGGATATAAATATATCATGTTTTGCATAAACTAGTACACATTCAAGACATTAAAAAAATCAACAATTAGCTGTCCTAAAACTTAAGTTCATATTGTAAAACTACGTCACCGTAAATCGGTGTATCATTTCAAATCAACTATTTAATTTTATTCAATTCCAGTGATGAAGAGCTTCGTGCCGTCTGAGTCTCTTCTTGATGAAAATTTCTTTCGTAAATAAAGGATGGATTTTATTTGCACTTTAAACAACACGTGACTAGAAATTGCATTTGAAAATTTCATGGCTCATTTGAGACTAGAGACTTGCAGGTAGGAACGAATAGATTTTTAAGGGAGAGGAACCGAAAATTGAAGAACAGCTTTGCGACAGTTTTAATGTTCCGTAACGTCTAAATTGACTTAGCACTAGACTCGGCTGCTTTAAAAGCATTAGAAAGGTCACATTGAGACAAACATATGTCACTTTGGTACAAGCCACCTGGTCTTATATTTTCTGCAAAATCCTTAAACAAAAATAGAATAATCTTAGTAATATCATTTAGAATTAAATTTTCTATTATTTCTGAGAATTAGCTTGGTTTGCGTGAGAATCTGTAAATTGCTTGATATTGTAACGAATTTCTAAGATGGCTCTTTTGCAAGAAACACCGTAAGCACTTACAAAAGTCTGTGCAATTTTATTTAATTATATACGTTGTCTTTTTAAATTTATTTAGTGAAATGTTATCTTAGGTTTGAAAGAAAATAAATTAATTGATATAATAAACGAATACAATCAAATGTAACTGATAATGCGATAAATATATTTGACAAACAAGCATTAGTTTAAAAAGAAAATTATCATCATTTTCCGTTTTTTTAATATTTTTTTCAAATTTTAAATGAAAATATTTAATTTAATGCATTTAATCACAGAATACGTATAATCTGAATTGAAGTAAGTAAATGTTTATTCTTGTTGAAAACCTTTTTGAAATTATTTACATAATAAAATTTTTTAGTCGCCAAGCGATTTCCTAGTTACATATGTTATAGAAAATAAAATCAGTTTTTGAATAGAAGCCTTGTAAATAGTTTGAATAAAAGTATTTTAAAATATTAATTTGTTTGAAAAATGTAGCAATATACTTTATTCTTATACTTCTGCTGATATATAAATTATAGCTTTGAGTAAAGATTTGTTATGTACTTACTGATTATCGAATATATTTTTCCACTCTAGTTGCATAACGATCAACTGTATCTTATGTATGATAGTTTTAGTATATTTGAAAAAAAATACCAATCCTAGACATGAAAATTTAAAACTGTCTACAAGGAAGTAGGATATGTACTAAAAAAAAGTGAAACTACAAATACAATGCAAAATTTTTTATGACTTATTGCTAATCATCTTGAAATAGTTTCTCTCTAAGGCAAACATAAATTTATCTGATCCTCAATACACAAAAAGAAAAATTTGAAAGAGTTTTTCTCTTGAAAATCTGTAAGCTAATATTGAAAAATCTCCCTGACAATCAGCGAAATATAGTTAATGTTTTATATACATTTTTGTCAAGCAATAGTTTTTTGTCGAATGTTAGGTTATTGGTGCTAATGTTTATCCTGACCATTGGTATAGACGCTGTAACTATCTTGTGTGCATTTCAGAAAGGCAAAAGTTGACCCTAACATTAAATTCCTGTATATTTATAATAGAGAAGATTTAATAATAAATGAGCTTTAAGTAATTTCTTATTTAAAATGAATTTTCTTCCCTGTATTTTTAGGTACAATTGGATTCTTATATTAAACCAAATATATTAATCAAATGTACCAAACTAGAGAAATCATAAAATTCAAAACATCAGTTTATCTCATATACACATATCTTGTGGAAATTTTAACAATCATAATAAATTAATAGGATTTGGAGCAAAAATTATTATTATTTATGGATTGCTAATAATGTAAATGCATTGGTATTCAAAACAAAGAGAATTTTCAGATTTGTACAGTTATTTTCAGAATTACAGGATAATTTTTAATGAAATTTGCTTAACTTTCAGCATATACAATATTTAATCATCATCTTTCGTAACTCTCATTGAATCAAAAGTTAAAAAAATGGTTACAAAATCTAACAAAAAAAAAAGGATTAATAGTGGTGTAAATCTATTTCACAGATAGAGTAGTATTACATTGCAATTTCATACTGTATATTGGAAAGTTCTTGAGACGAAATGTCACACACTTTCAAGAACATTACTTCACTTGATTTTCGAAAGTTATTATGAAATGAGATGGATCTATCAAAAGATTCTCAAAGATATACAATAGAGTTGATATACCATAGTAGATCTTATTGGCCAATACACATATTGCGAATATTTTCACCATCAAGCAAATCAATATCCTGATTAACTCTGAAGGACTGCGCATTGTCATCCATAAAATTTTGGAATAATTTAACTCCTGAAGAAACAAATATAAGGCCATAAACTCTCTATTTTATATCTGAACATTCTTCTTACATAGGCATGAAGGGATGTCCAACAACTAAAAATGATATCAACCTCTATTTAATTTTCAAGACATTGTCAGGCAAGCAGCATGACCTAGTTAAACTCTTTACAAATTTGAGCCTAAATTTGGTCTCTTCTTTTAACGTATCCATAATTCCTTCCTTCATCTAAACGTTGATGGTTTGTCACTTTTATTGCTTAAATTAAAATTTAAATGACTGCTGAAAATTAAAAAATTCTTCTGTGTGTGAAAAAAATTTCGTATGAAAAGAGTTTGGCATAGATTTATTCTTCCACTAACTTTGTTCACGCCCTCATATACGTTAGTGAATCACAAGATTTGTACTTCTGCTTCGAAACAGTAGCTTTACAATTTCGCTTCATTGTCCTAAATTCGAAAAAAAAATCAGTAAATTTTCTTAATTTTGTGCACCATTGTTTGTAAAGATATAACTATCCAGTAGTTACATAAAAAAAGCAGTAACTATATTATGTTCATCAACCAACTTTAATACATAAGCATTACCTTAAAGTTTATAATATTTACATTTTATTATGTAAAAGTTATAAATAAAATGGACCGTTTAAGAAAATTCAATTTAAATGATTATATTCATGAAACATTATCTTCCTTAAAATCCATCACGTCTTGAAAAATGATTAATTTAAAATAAGAATTTTAATTTAAAAGTCGTATTAATTCAATAATAATTAATCGTATGAATTCAAAAAATTTTTTAACATTCATTAGAAGAAGTAAACATTTTAAGTCGAATAAAAAGATAAATCGTACAGAAATTGTAGAATGCAATTATTGTGTCTGTATTTTCACGTCATGTAGATTAGTGTCATCAGAATGACCACCATCAAGATAAAATTAACTTTTGCTAACAGCTTTAAATTCAATAAAAAAAATAGAAGGTTAAAAAAACTAACGGATTCTAAATTAATTGTTCAACTAAGGATTTTTTTATTTTATTACATTACATATATTCAGACTTGTATGCTTGATTCTTGAGATCCGCTTGTAAGTCTTCGTCAATAATAGGACAAATAGCACAATGACAGATGTACAACCACAGAAGAATAACGAAGAAAACACCCTTTTCTTCGTTATTCTTCGAGTGTGGGAATCGAACCCACACTCCTACGCTCTCAAGCGATTAGCAGTGATGCCTTTGACCACTCAGCCACGGAGCGCCCTTCAACTAAGGAACCTTTTTTAATAATTAGAATTAAGTTCTTACATTCACTTAATTTTATAGTTTTTAGTATTTTTAAATACATTTTATTTATTTTCTAGGAGAGAAAATTTTAGAATATACAATACAGAATCACAGAATTTAAGAATTTAAATCTGTAGATTTTATACAAGTTATTCTATCTCACTGTAAATTCCTACAATCCCTTTTCTCTGCTTTTTTCAATTTTAGAACAGAAAAAAAAATTAATCAATTTAATTGTATTTAAGTATTATTAAATATGAAGTCCCTTTCTATTCATGAAATTTTAAGTACATAATTCTTACACAGCGAGAGAGAAAAAAGCTGCCCAACTTGTCTAGTGGTCAGCGTGTCTGACTGCGGATCGGGAGGTCCTGGGTTCGAATCCCGGTTCGGGCATGGATGTACTTTGCTCCCTATCTATTATGTCTTTGTCTTTTTCTTGTATGAATGAGGTGGGAATGATTACCTACCCTATAAACGAGTTCCTATGGCATGTGTGTACTGAGGCAGTCGGACTCCACACCCAAATATGGTTCACTTGGAAAAATGGAGCAGCGCAATCCGTATTGCCAGCCTGGCTGGCACACGACAACAACAGAGAAAAAAATTATCCATGAAATACAATGACATTATTTTAATCTTAATACTCTTTATTAGATAACAGGAAAACAACGACCCCGTGATTGTATTAACCCTTAATAATTGCAATGTTTACAAATGTTTTGTTAGACTTATATTGAGACATGATTGCAAGAAATAAATAATTTGAATAATACCTTTAGTTGGGATAAAAGAAAGAAAACAAATTAGAAGTAAGTAATGACAATAATAGATTACGTTTAAGTTGTGCGCTTTTAAGTTACGAGAAGTTGATTATTTGTGCTAAACATTTTACTTTTTAATTTTATTTGAAAATCATGTACATTTCAACACGAATATTTTATCTCGATATTCTGATATTCAAATTCCACGAATTTTTAATCGCCTGGAAGTTGCGAAAATTTCCCACCTTTTTAATCTTTAAACAAAAATAATCATTAAATACATTAAAGCAAAAAATAAACGTAAAAAAACTATGAGTTGTCTAATCTGGTTAATATTTATATTTTTACTTGCGTTTCATAATAATAGTTATGGAATGTGAATTCCCAATATTATTCAAAATATTGAATGATTTTCTAATTTCTTCGATACGCTGCAGAAATCATTCATTAAGTTTTTTTCCAGGAACAAACTCACACAAGTTTTGATTGAATTATTGATTGAATACTGTCTCGACTCCTACATTAATTAGAAAGTTTATTTGAAAGATAGGAAAATGTTAAATAGCATCTTTACTTATTAAAGATTTCTTTGCAAGCGTTCATAGACTTGAATGCATTTGCATAAATACTATTTTCAGTTTCTAATTTTAGATTAGTTAGAAACTTAAACTCTTCTATATTTTTCTTTTCAAAATTTTTATCAGTAACAAAATATTCATTAATAAAAAATATAATTTATTTGTAAAAATTACGAAAAAGTTGTCACATTAATATAAAATATAATAATTAATTTCGCAAAATAGGAATATTTGAAAAAATTAGATTTTCAAAACATAAAATTTAATCAAATAAATATATAATTTTATAATTCAAGAAAGATAAAATTTTTTATCAATTTGTGACTATTGAATATTGCCCATTTTTAAAATTTAAATAATATCAAAAAGTATGAATATTCACATTTTTTATGCATACGTCAAAAAGTTATTAAAAAAATTATTTAAATTGAATGAATAGTTGAAATGTGTACGTAAAACATATTCGTAGTCCATAGTTTTTACTATGTTTATGCTTTTCTATGTTAAGGCTTGTTGGAATCTGATAAAATTCTGTGCAAAACATAAAAAATTTTATTTTCCAGTATAAACTTTACAAAATGTTATTTTTTGAAAATAAATGGTTTGAAAAAAATCTTAAAGCAATGATTTAGAAAAACAATTTTCAAATTTTACATACATCCAATTTGTTTAAACGTGTATGCATCGAAAATATATAAATATAATATTATATAACTCTTTATTTTATATACAACTTCAGGCAAATATTTCTATAAAGGTGAGATGTCAAATATACACGTTTCATTTTGAAATGGTAAGCATTTTTTCCACGCTTTTTACTTTTAGAGAGGAAACTAAATAAAATAGATTAAAAAATAGATAAGAGAAGAAGAGATTTTTTCCCTTTCCATCTCAGCCCGCATCAAAGAGTTTAAATTTTATCCCGTTCAGTGTAACAGGTTGAAAGATAAGAAGAAGGAGCAAGCAGAGTTGAAAAAAGAAAAAGATCAAAATATGAAGAGGGGAAAAATTCCTTAAAAGGGGAAAGTAAACCGAAAGGGTAGGCGAAAAGGGGAAAAGCTATTCAATAAATTGAACGGATGGTTGGACATGGTGAACCTACATCTTTAACCGCAAGAAAAATTCTTGCACTGCCCTATAGCACCTTCTATGATCACACTTCAAAAATGGGATATTTATATACCGATATATATATACCGCGCAAAGAGGATTGAGATGAAAGTCTAGCAGCATATAAAAATTTTCCTTTTTCTATCCGTTTATTTCGCTCGTACTCTTCTTTTCATTCATCTTTTTTTGCTGCAACTTTAAAAACTGATTTTTCTCTCTTATTATTTTCCGGAGGAAAGGGATTTTTTTAGTAAAAGAGGGAAAAGTACATTTCATAAGAATCACTGAAAAAAAAAATCTTCTACTTATATATTTTAATACTTAACTTTTCGGTGTCCCTTTTCGAAATTATTCCCTACGCGCCATACATAAAAGCGAAATATTGGAAATATTATTTTGTTTTATATTTAGTTGGGCTTTTATTTGTGTAAAATACGAGAAAACGTAATTGCGGTTATACAAGCTTTCGGGGCAAAAGCAGTTGTGTTTAAAAATATGGAGAAATTCTTATTGTCTGAAGAAAGTTACTGTTTCTTTAAATTGATACTTGAAAATACTTTTTATTGCATAAAGGTAATAAATATTATAAGATCAAATACCAATATGAAAGAAGTTTTAGTTTGGTCTAGATTATTACAAAAGATTGCTGGAGAAAAAAACATTAAATTCTTTTGTGTGTGTGTATATATATATAAGAAAATGTGCTTCACAAAAGATGAGTTAGTATATGATATTTTTTACCGAAACTATATACTATATATAGCATAAAGTTTAATATTACAGGAAATTAACAAATAAATAAAACATTCAATTTTAGGCTTAAAGTTATCATTATACTTAATCAAATCGCATTTTTTTTCAAGTTGCTAAAAAGAAATACATTTAATTTTGACACAGATTTCAAAAACATTATCATTTGAATCATAAGACAACAGGCAGCTTATTAAATGGGAAATTCGTAAGGACTTTAAATGTGTGTTACTTAAGTATGATTATTCTGTTGACGTTGATGAAATAAATATGATACACGCTAAATTGCTTAGCCAAAGGAAAAAATAAAATAAAATACATGAGCTTAAAAAAGCATACATGTCAAGTGCTACGTTTTTAAACAATTAATTAAATATTTAATTATTAGTATTTGAATTAATTAAAACGAGAGTAAGAAAAGTTTCAATTTAGTTTTCTTAAAACTTTCTATTAGTTCAATTATTTTCAAAATTTTTAAATAATGTGAATTTTATAACTTCCTATTAATACGAAACATCAAATTTAAAATTTGAGAAATAATTTCACTGTTTTTTAAAATTCGCCTTATTTAAATTGAATTTTTAAGGCTTTATTTTATAACAAATATCATAAATCAATTATTGATTTACCCAGTTTTGAATTAAACATTTGTAGAAACAGTAGCTATAGTAAATATCTAGCAAAGTATATATATATATATATATATATATATATATATATATATATATATATATATATATATATATATATATATATATAAGAAAAATATTAATTTTAATGATTTTTTTTTTTGAATAAATATTTTGAAAAAAAATTTTTGAACGAAGGGTTATTATTTGTTGATGATTAATTTTAGCTATATCAAAAGCTTTTAAATATTTTTTGCAAACAAATTATCCTAATAACTGTTTAAAAAAATTCAGAATTTAATATATTTTCAGTTGTTGAAAAATAACTGCATCTGGAAAGCAATGATTTTTAAAGTATCTCGACATGTTTAACAAGACTTATAAGTTTATATTATTAAATTTTTGATAATATTAACTTTATAAAAATATATCAAAAAACTTAGTAGTGTTAGGTATGTCTCAAAAAGTGCGATAGATCTAACTAGTTTAATTAAATGATACTATCATGTACAAAAATTTAACTGTCATGAACGACTTAATTGTCATATTTGAAAATTTATAATATTAAACATTTAAATCTACTTTTCTCTCTCTCTCTTTAAAAATTATCATAGATATAATTAAACAATACAATACATAATATTTAACTATATTAAGATATAATATTATTCACACAATAACATAATATAAATTTTATGAAAGGTAATTTTAACTCGTTATACGGTGTGAATTAGTTTCCAATCAAAAATCATATTCTCATACTTAAATTATTAATAAATTCTTATAATGTGCATAGAATATAGAAGTTCCTTATGATACTTATATATACGAAATATATTAGCAAAATCAAAATAAACTCTTATTTTATATTATATTGCAATATATTATTTAATATATCACTTTACATAAATTGTATTCGGCTTTACACAATGCCACAACAAAAATTATAAAAACTGGAAGAGATTGAGAACTTAATAAAGGTATAAAAGTGCTGCACTCGGCCTTGCCGATTTAAATCGTTTTTGGTGATTTTGAAATTTAACCCTGAACTAGTTGCTTTCTTTTAACTTTTCTGTTTTATTTTCAACGTGCGAATAACTTAATCTAAGGTGAAATGGCTTATCGAACCATGGTCTTGGCGTTTGCGATTTGATTCATATTTTCGTGCAAAATGTACATCAACAAATTTTTCGTTTTGAATAGAATGTGTTGATGAGACTGTGTCATGACTCTTGAAATTGATATAATCTATCCGAAGCTATTCTACGATGGTTAAACAGTTTGTATCAACATGCAGTTGACTCGAATCAATTTAAAATGGTGAGGAACTACAATTTTGGCGTTTGCGGATCATTCAATGTTTTACAAAAAAATGTATTCTTCAATAATCTTAAGATTTCAAATCAAACAAGTCGATACACCGATTCTTACTGGAAATATGTGTGATTCGATCTTAGTTAAATGGCTTGTGTACTTGAAAATGGCTCGAATCATTCAAAATCGTTTCGAAACATTTGTTAAGACGTTCGCATATCCATTGATGATTTCCAGAAACATTCATCTGAATAATTTTAAATCGAACGATAGAGCTGAACCCAACAATTTATTAATAGAATTGAATGGTATTTGTTAATTGGCTTATGTCGACGTGCAACTTGCCAAATTAGTGTGAAAGAGGTTGCAGAAGAATGGTTTTGGCACTTGGGGATAAGTTGATGTTTTTCGAATGAAATGTGCTTCGCCAATATCTGGTTTTGGAATTAAACGAAATGCGTCATCATTCGAAATATATGTCGCATGTCATAGTCATAGACAAAGACATATATGACGAAGCACCTAGTTTGTACCTTAAGCTATCAAGTATTGCTCCACCACGTAAAACATGGTTATGACAGAATTAATACCAATTTTAAAAAACAGAATTCCAGTATTGCATTTCAGTACAGCTCAAACTTTATAAAATTAACAGAAGTAAAAATTCACTGGCAAAACATATATGGAGTTTCCGTTGGAAGAAATTGCACGAGATATATATTGCACAGAAAATTGATAAAATAGTGTATTTCTAAAAACACAAGATATCATGATTATAAAAATCCTGTTAAATACAGAATGATATATGAAAATTATAAAAATAATACAATAAAATAAATTTGAAAACAGAGAAATTCTTCTCTCACACAACAGTTATGTTTTTATATCGTGTGTTCAAAAAAGCAAGTTTGTTTTCAAATTTAAATTCAAATAAAAATTATTTAAGTTAAGCTAAGTGATTTTCAAATTAGAAAAATATAGGGTATTTAGTAGTTAGCAAAATATATAATCAAATCGAGTTTTGCTCTCTAACTTTTTTTGCAAGTTTTTTATTTTAGCATAATTTAGATCATTATACTATATAAATTCTTAATAATCTCTCTTACTTTGGTACTGCTTCCAATTATTAATAGATTTAAAATTTTCCATTATTAAAATGTCTTGCCTATCTACGAATTTCACTGAAAAGTAAAGTATTAGGAAATTTGTGTTCAACGCATATTTTCAAATACTTTATTTTTTTCATTATTAGTAGATTTAAATTGTTTTTGTGAAGTTTAATTCTCTCTCTCTCTCTCTCTCTCTCTCTCTCTCTCTTATATATATATATATATATATATATATATATATATATATATATATATATATATATATATATATATATATATATATATATATATATATATATATATACCTTGATTAATTAATAATCTGTTTTCAATCACAGTTTATGCTTGGTAAATATTTTTTTTTCAACTTTACCACACATGAAATCAGAAAGAAAAAAAATAAATAACAATAAAAAGAGAAATTGCTAGATCAGTATACATCCTTCATATCGTTATCAACTAGAGACACATTCGAGGACCAAGAACGAGCTAGGAATGGGTACCTAAAGTGCCAACAATTAAATGCCGAGCATGAAACATGACTGACACTGAACCTCTGCCCCATTTCATACACCATCGTTTATACCATCAGCAAATGGGGTGATACACCTGAAAGGAATCTTCTTCCTTCCCAGTGTCAAAGATGTGCTACAAGAAAGCAAGTAAAAACCGAAGAATGTCGCCACTTTTTCACCAGGAGCCGCCTTCTGAGTTGAGAGCGGCGTACAAGGACCATCAAGCACACAGGCATCTGCTGTTATCTTCCCGCCCACTATTCGTGTCTTTGCTATTTGAATAAATCTCTCGCCAGGAGTCATCAAGGTATTCCGGACCATTGACCAACAAGCAGCAGAAGGGGATGTTCTTGGCGAAGGGAAGTTTTATGTTTGGTTTTCGATTAATTCTATCCGTCTCATTTGGTGAAGGGCTCTTCGGAAAGAGTGGAACCGGTAAAGTGGCCCCGAGACTGTTGTAATAATTCTTGTCGCCTTTTGTTTCTGCTTTGAATTGCATCTGAGTAGCTGCTCCTGAATTCTTTGGGCTGGTCCAAATTTGTCAGGCAATTGTGTGGCTCATTGGGTGGCCCAGGGAAGAATGTGGTAAAATATAAGAATAAAACCTACTCAAGCACGCGCAAAAATATTGCAACTATATTATTTTATGCTAAACATATCTATTCAATTAAAATATATCCATTAAAAAAAACTACTTATTGAATGATAAGTGAATCAGACATTTTAAATTATTTAAATATAATTCCATTTTTTGCAATATAATATTTAACAATTATGTAGAACAATAGATAAAAGTTAAAAATTTTATTGTTAAAATTTTATTATATCCAATTTCAATTCCCGTATTAGCATGTTTTATATACATTTAAGCATCATGCACACAAATTATTTAATTTCAGTATCACATCAAAGTACAAAATTAAATCAATTGCACCGATCAACTTGTCTAATGGTCAGCGTGCCTGACTGCGGATAAGGATGTCTTGGGTTCGAATCCCGGTTCGGGCATGGATGTACTTTTTCTCTCTCTATCTATCCTGTCTTTGTCCTTTCCTTGTATGAATGAGGTGTGAATGGTTGCCTACCCTATAAACGAGTACTTATGGCATGTGTGTAGAGAAAGTCGTACTTTCACCTTCATGGTGCTCTGATAAAAACAAAAGACGTTCCCAATTGACTTAATTCGCATAGCCAAGATATCTTATGTGGACATTTAATCGAAACTGGCTGAATATAATAGATATCTTCAAAGATAAGATTTTTCTTCTTCAAAATTGATTAAATAGATGAATCGTCATATTTAGTTGAATTTATTGCTTGTAATATAGGTAATTTGATTTTATAAGCAATAATTTACTAATTATTTAGAATGTATAAATTATTTATTTTTTAGCCATAAAATGATTGTTTCTTTCGTTCCAGTTGAGATTATGACTACATCACTTTATTACAGTTCGCATTGGTTAATCACATTCGAGACATCGGATAACGTTTTATCTGCGTCATATCGGATTGGAATGGTATCGTGAATCCGACTTGTCCATGAATTTACTGCCTGCTTTCATAACGCATTCTTCGAGCGGCAGCAAACAAGGCGAAGTTCACTATCGAAGGACTGAAAATAGAATCGAAGTTCATTTTGTTAATTAAATATTTTCTAATATAAAGACCGAATCATAGGTTTAAGAAGCCGTTTACGCTTGATTCAATAATATGTTGACAACAGAACAGAAAAAAAAGCAAAAAAAAAAATACATGGCAAAACATTTACTTTATGGTTAGTTTAAATCGGCAAGGTCGATTTAAGGTTTAAAAATTTCATTAATAGAAATCTAAATTAATAATTTCAATATTTATTTTATTTATTTATTTTTGTTCTATTAGTAAGATTTTTATTTTTAAGTTTCTGTTTTATCATTATTGCTTTTTTATTGCAGTATATTTTATTTCAGCTCTATAGTTGAAGAATTTAATATTTAAAGTTTTCACAGTTTTTAGTGAATTTAAATAAAGTTTGTAACATTTTTATGCTACTTTTCATACTTAAATACGCTTCCTAATATATTTCTTTTAGAAATTATTCAATATTAAAAGGCTTAATAATTGTTTATTCAGTAAAATGATTCTTGTAGTTTTAGTTTCAGTATTGGTAATATACTATTTTGATGTAATTCCCGAAAGTATGATAGTTTTAAATGCTTAAAAGTGTGCATTTTTAAAATGCAAAAGGTCCATTATTCCAGGGTCTGATTATGTTGTAATGTTTATGTGAATATTATCTCCTTTAATATGATACTTGATCACTCGCTTTTAATAATCATTACATTTACAAATCAATCAATTATTTGGTTCATGATATTATTAAGGAATTTTAATTACTTTCATCGTCTTGCTATCGACCACAATCCATGAGGAATTCTAATAAAATAATTTGCAATTAATTTTTCACTATAATAGGAAAAAGAGCAGTATTGATCCAAATCCAAATATTTCCTTTAAATTTAACTATAACAACTGGAGACAAAGGCAAACTCAAACAGATGGATGAAAATATATGATTTTATGCGTTTTTATGCTTTTATATGTATACTTATACTTTGATAGAAATTTAAATGTTTATTATATTAACAATAAAATTTCTTTTCTTTGTCATTAAATTTAAGCAACTGAAGTAAAAGTTGTAATGCGGATTGTTTCTTTTATATTATTGACGTTTAGTTCATTCTTAAAAGTTATCAACTACGAATTAATTTTTGTATTTGAAGTTTATTGCAACTATATTTTGAAATAGTTGTGACAACGCCAGATGCTCTTGAAGTGATAAAGGCATCTACTGGTAATACGTGATGGTTGGACATTTAAAATTATGGCAGGAAAAGCGTAGATACCAAACACACATCACAGACCATTGCACTTATCACATACCATTATGATAAGCTGTACAGATTTTAATTCTTAATATTCCTTATTTAACAAATGTGTTGTTAAAGTGTGGAGAAGAAGATGACAATTTATATACCAATCTCTTCATTTCGATTAAATTTTAAAATTAGGATACGATGTTTGCTATAGATGATAAGTCTGCTATAGACGGAATATTATGAGACAATATTCGTAATAATTATAGAGATGCAGATATGGAACGGAAGTCATCATCGTCTGATTCAAAAATAATTCACTTTTTTGAGTTTATATTCCTTTTTATATCTTTGTCAGAACTTTTTAAGTTCTTACAATCAATGCAATAATTGTAATCAACATCTGCAAATAAACACAGAGAACTTTTTTGACTTTGACCAGGGAATTGTCAGATTGGTATAAGATCCCGGATGCAGATAGAGTTCCTTTATTTAGACCCCCTATCTTTCAAAACCATATTTATAGAGCTGATTGCTGTCTAGACCTGATACTACCTGTTAGTAAGAAGGTCTCCACTGATTTTGAACTAAGGATGGCTACTCTAGCTACTATCAATGAGCATTATCCATCATCTGTTTGGTTCCATGTCTATACAGATGGTTCAGCTGTGGATGCCATTAGAAATGCTGGTGCAGGAGTATACTCTAAGAGTTTCAGGCTTTGCAAGGCTGTTGGGAAATACTATAACAGCTACAATGGTGAAGTGGCTGCTGTGCAATTAGCACTTGAGGAGATCAGAAAGGGTAATGAGAACAACATAGTATTTTTATAGACTCTCAGGCCACCACCAGGTCTCTCTCTTCAATTGATCCTAGCAGTATTGGGTCTGTTTATCTCTGTCAAATGGCAATTAGTTCTCTACTGGAAGAAGGACGACAAATTGTGCTGCAAGGGATACCCAGACACTGTGGTATCGCCGGAAATGACGCAGCTGATAAATTGGCAAAGGCTGGCTCAGATCTACAACAGCCTTCTCCAGCCTTGGAGTACCATACTGTTAAAAGGCTTATTAAGTCAAACATAGCCTCCTACCTTAGAAATGTTTACAAGATGTGCATAAAGGGGAAAGCATGGGCTTCCTTACTAACAAAGCCTATTCCGTGTAACCTCCACAGAACTGTGGGAGTGGCAAATTTTCGCCTTAAAACTGGACATGATTATCTGCAAAAACACCTTCACCGTTTGGGTTTGAAGGACTCTCCAATCTGCCCTTTTTGTGGACTAGAGGACATGACTGGTGACCCCCTTTTCACTTGCCCTGGACTTTCGGACGTCGCAGTTAGAAATTCTGCGGAAAATGACTTTTCATTCACCTCAAGATTGTATTGGGCTGCCCGACAGAGACTGATGGTTGAAAAACCAAGGTCGGGCGTAGGATTAAAAAAAAAAAAAAAAAAAAAAAAAACATCTGCAAATAGTTTTTAGGTGGGGTTTCAGAAAATTTACACTGAATCAACAAGCCAGTTTATTCTCATTTACAAACTGCTTTTATCATATTAATTTCCTTAAAAGGTAATTAAAAACTAGACACCGACCATCGGATCACTTAACAACAAATCAATGCGTTACTTAACATTGAACATTCTCCATTTATTGCCTGCCGATAAACCATATCATAGATATTAGACCCTGCAATTATAAGGTGGATATTAAAATAGACACTCTTTTTCAATGAATATGCATGCATGCGCTATATCATGAACGATACTATAGAAAGAAGAGATGCTACAACTGAGAGTATTATCCAACAGAAGCTAAAATTCAACCTGATACCATCCATTACAAAAAACAGGATCCTACCACTTCGCTACTTCATAAACTTTGATACCGCATAGTGGAAAACCTAATTCTTTTGTAAGTCATTTTACTATCCGCTTCTTAAATTTCTTCGTGGATAGGTAACAGTAGAACACATTCATGTGACACGCGTGAGCAAACTTGGAAAACTCTTATGCATCTATACTAACCCATATGCATGAAGAAGGCAAAAGCCCTATATACGTTTTCCATTTCCCAGCAGCAATACGATCGAACTTGAGACTTTTCACTTTATCTTATAATAAGCCATCAGAAATTTTAAGTTAAAATCTTCAACACCGTATGGTGATCAGCCTTACGTTATAAAGCAATTTAGTTTTATTCTCATGGGTTACCTAAACGGAGGGTAATTTACGAGATGGATGTTAAAATGATTATAACTGCTAGGGCTTAGACCATAAATGTTATAAGCATTTAATGTCCATCTTATTCATTTTTCATAGATAGTGGGCACTTTTCATAGGTCACAAAGGAGGAAACCAAGTTAAAAATGTTAACACTGTGTAGTGGATAGTTTACTGGCCTTATAACCCCTACAGCGTAAATTGCCTTTAGGAAGACCTCATCATGATAGAAAGCGTATTTACATGTCACATCTTCGAAATTTACAAGTATTCATCCTTAGAAACTTGTATGCAGATGGCAAAAGCACAACATCATATTCTTACTCTTCAACAGAAACTGGTGTCAAATTCAGAACCTTTCACCCTGAAAAGTTCAGTTCTATCAATAGACTACGCATTTATTTAATCTTCCTTATAGTAAGATTAGTTAGACGTTTGTAATCAAGTATCAACTGCGCATCAAACTAGCTTTGCATCTCGGCCTCCAAAGCGTAATTTCCTACCCTATTTTATAGCATTGATTCACAGTTTTTGAAAATGATAAACATAATTTTCTTTTGTACCCCATTTATGTGGGAAGATTAAATTTAATATTTATTATTATCGATTATATAATCTTCTACCACATATATAGAATTATTTATTAATATGGCCATCACTAATCCATTACTAACTTCAGAATTAAACAGTTTTTTACTCTTCATCTCGAAAACTTGAATGCCTACGAATGGACGATATTAGCAAAATTAATCTATACTTTTTTCCCCAAATTTGAATATTCTGATTTTTACATGAATTTTTTGAAAAATAACGTGATATTACTTTAGAAGGTTTTTAAATATTGTCTGTTTAGGTTGTTTCGTTAGATTTTTTTTATTATTTATATTGCTTTAATTTAAACTTAATAATTTAATTTGGAAATAATTTTGTTTTCAAAAACACATTAATATAATATAATTTCTCGTTTCAATAATCCTAATTAGAATTGCTGTTACATCAAATACAAATGCAACACAATATTTTCAATGTGCCAAAAGAATACATTAAATATGTGTGCATAATTAGGATATGGTCAATAAAGATATTGCTCTCATAATCAAATAATATTTTTACCTCACTATCAAAAAGTTAATAAATTTGATTTTGACTTTATCAAAGACTATCATATTGATAAGGGCTATAAACTTCAAGTTTTCAAGATCTAACATCTTTCGCTTGGTATGGTACAAAAATTTTGCTAGAAAATGCTGATGCAATCAATATTTATCTTACTATTTCACTGACTAGAACTCAAAATAATGAAATGCCAAAGACTGAAGTTATAAAAGAAATGCACTCAATAACAAAATAAATTGTGTATAGTTAATACTTTGTCTAAGCCATGCGTATTGCTTAACGTTATAATGCATCTTTTTGCTATTACATTATATTAAATAACTTAGATGTACCCAATCTGGCTTATTCTTTCAGTTTAGTACGCATCGTTTACTTTACATTTTCATCTGTAAGCTTTGAACTTTTCTGAAGACACTGACTTAATTTTATCGTGATTGGCAACGGCCAAATGCCAATCTTCCGACACTTTAAAATATTTTCGATTTGTTTAAGCGCCCTCTTTTCTAAAATCAAAGGTCTTCGGAGGGGAGGAATGGGTTGATTTCGGTTCGAGCCACAAAAATCCAATAAAAGTGGATGCTGAGAGGGAAACAACTCGATAAATAGGAAAAGGTCTCCGAACCAATCAAATTATACCTGCGAGACACGTGCGGGACGTTTGTCTTTTGGCGCGCACGTCCTTGAGTAATTGGCGCGTCAAAGGCCCGGGCGCGCGTGCCGCCAACACGCTCAAGGTTTTAATCTTGAGACGATCCGGAGGAAGTGACGTATGGCCGGCGTCTCACGGAGGATGAGACTTCTCACTCATCCGAGAGCAGAGATGGGGTTTTGTTTGAGGGTGGGATTTAGAAGATTCCGAAGTCACATAAATAATTCCTTCTCTTGCCCCTCCCTTCAAATCTATCATTGATTGCTTGATTTATTTATGGTATGGCCACTGCATTTTGTGTGATTTATTTACGACATTGCCTTGGGGGTTGGCGAATGAAGAGAGTGGCTTCTCTGGGATTTTCACTTTTGAAAAATTGGTGACAAAATGATGTTTCTTTCTTTCTTCTTTTTTTTTCCAGAGAAGAGGTAATAATTTTTATTTATTAAAAAAATCTTTTTTTAATGTATCTAATACTAAATAGTTTTAAAAATACATATTGGGGGCATAATTGTATCTATATCGAACGTATGAGAAAAAAGTTGATTTTTAAAACACTTCACGTTGAATGATTTGCTTATCATTAGTGTAGTCTCTAGAATATGATTAAATATAATGTTGATAATTTATTAATTTTTAAATAAAACTAAAATTTCTCAATTTAGGGCACATCTGATATATAATTAGCATAATATACATTTCAAGCTGCTTATATTTTGTTAATTTGAAACCTTCAGATTAAAATTAATCATCAAGGTAAATAAAGATCGAAATAAATACAGAAAAATTAAATAAGGAAGTAATCAGTGTCCGATTAGAGAAGAATGTGATTTATGTTTCTGCATGTTTAAAAAAGACCTTATTCACAATTTAATTTTTTTTACCTTTATTTATTTTTAAGTTATACTGTGTATAAACCCTGAAAGATGTATGAAACTTGTTATGAGATGAAAAAAATTGGGTCATAAAACTAAGTATTTGGTCATTTCTAAAACAAAACTTTTTAATGACTTTTCTTATACATTATTATTCGTCTAAGAAAAGGTATATAAATACACTAATTTAGTTTAATAAAGTTTAGTAAATTTTGGAGCCTATTTTAGCTAAAAAAAGGGTATTGAATTTTGTATTACTGATTAAAAATATACTTTTCATTATTAAATCTTATATTCAATAAAACCCACATTCAAAACATTATCTTAATTTAAAACGATTTTAGTGTCAGAAATATATATACATCTATAATTTACGGGTTTGTGGTGGTATGGCGCGGGTAATGCTACTCGCCTCCGTGACTTGGTTCACAGGTGCTCGCTGGGTAACGATAAATGAGTAGCAGTTTCTGGTCTTGTTGTGGCATAGGATTCAGTCACCCTTGTGTGCCCACCATTGGATAAAAAAATAATAATTAATAATTAAAAAAAGCACACATTATGTATACCTCGAGCATAAATAATTTATTTTCCCTACCTTATGATAAATGATTTGCTTACATTGAGAAAAAATATGATTGTATATTACAAATATTTTTGAAAAAAAGTGAATTCTTTTTGCTAAGACTTATTTGTTTGTCGCTAATTACTAATTGGAATAAGATTTAAGGATTAAAATGTGTTCACACAAGTTTGATAAACATTTACATCTGAAAAGGGAATCGAACCGAAAAACTGCTCAATTAAGGACTAGAGAGCAAACTATTCAGATGCCAACTCGTTTGGTTTTCTTAGGGGACATACATATCTTTTACTTTAATATGCTTGAGTAAAGAGCAATATTATTAAGATTAAATAAAATTAGTAAAACTTATATATATAAATGTTTATGAAAACACACACACATACAAAATCCTATCTAATGACTACCGCAACCCATCCTAAGGTAAACTTATTTTTTAATATATTTATCAAAAAAATCTTTCATGGAACTTCAAAATAATGGTTAAATAGAGAACATAAATTTTAACTGAGCAACTATATATACATGGATATCATGACAAGTTAAAATTAAACATATTCAAGAGGTTTTTAAAGAATCTAAGTAAAATTAGATGCGAATTTTAAATAATTTAAAAATTCCGCAACATAAATTCTGCAGGACGTAAAGCATGCAGCAATATTCACAAAAAAATTTTATCAGTAAAATGTAAATCTAAAAATAAATTAATAAAACAATGAAAAAGAATTATGTAAAATATTTGTTGTATATTATTTTGAATTTTTTCTAATTTGCGATAAAAAAGGAAATTGGAATATCCTCAAAAAGAACGAAATTATATAGCATCACATTTCTATTTGTAAACTGAAGCAATTCTTTTGGTGTTTGGAAATTTCGAATTTTTTCCCTTTAGATCCATATTGTTTGTTGTTAGGTTTATAAGAAGGTATACAAGAAAAAATAAAAAAGTGTCAAAAAAGATATAAAAATAATTTAAAAGAACTTTAAGAAAACATTTAAATAAAGAAAATTTAAATGTTTTATCAATCCTATTATAATTTATGAGAATAGTCTTAGATGGTTAAAAAATATACAACGTTAACTTTATATAGTGTTATAAGTTAGTTTTAGGCATCAATAATCTGAAAAATTCAAGTATAAAATGAATTACACAGATTGTTTGGCACTTAAATACATGAGATTTTCTTGCAATTTACAAATAATTACATGCGAAATATGGAAGCAATTTTCTGCTTTTAATTTCCCAAAATTTGATCTTAAAAATGCTGACAGATAAATAACTTTAATTCAAATGGAATATAATAGTTTTATTATAATGCTTACGGAAATATTTACTAAATATATACTTTAATGTTTTAATTAATTAGAGATTTTTACATTAATTTAAAACCAGCCAATATTTACGGTAGTCATTCATAACATTTACTATACACCATAATCAAATTATACTTTTTCCTTTTAAATGATACTTCGATTGAATTTCAAAAAAAAAAAATAATAATAATAATAAAGTAGTAACAATTCTTTTCTCCTAACTTTTACCAGTAAATGAGAGGATATTAAGGATATTTTATGTTAAAATTCTAATTTTATTTATTTTTAGACGAAAGTAATTAATTGAGAGAAAGTAATCAAGTTTTTAGAGGAAAGAGTAATTCATTGGCAAACTTTATTATTTTTAAATGAAAATGAATGAGTTTGTAGCATTCACTTCAACAGTTATGTGGTTCGTCAAGTATCACCCTTTTCATTTTTGAGGTTTTAATCCTCTTTAAACTGTAGGTCCTAGTCAAAATGGCTCTTATAGCAGGAGAAAATATGGCAGGGCGAAAAATAAGTAAGCAACTAACGAAAGCAATGAGAGATGTAATAGAGAGTTTATCTATATTTCTCTCTTATTTTATATTCCTTATTTCTTATTGGTTCTTTCATTTTAAGATAAAAATAAATATGTTATCTTTTTTATAATTTTCTCTCAAAAGTAGAAATACACCAATTTTTAAATCAAATTACATATCGTGAGGTTTCTCTTCAAATTTTGAAGCTTAATTCTTATGCGATTTAACTATTAATGTAAATAAGACTTCAAAACTTCCCGCAAGTTAAGTTCTTTCGAAAATTTTTGTAAGTGACAAGTTTTTATTTTATTTTATTTTTTATTTTTATAATAAATTGCAGTATTTTTTAAAAGACAATAATTTTACCTGGCAAAATAAATAAACTTTATTTTAAATTACGTTTGCAAATTTTTTTTATTTAAGAAATATTTTCAATGTGCATGTTTATATAATTTCAATTTTCATTCAAAAATTTTCGAATTTTACTTCAATTGAGAATACTTAATACTTAAAACTGAATGTTAGTTTACTTTTTCTCTTCCAAAAAATAATCTTACATGAATTATTTGGAATATATTCAGACAATTCACAACATTTTAATATTTGAATTAAAAATAATGTAATTTTCCGTTTTTAATTTAGACCATTCACTTTTGAGCCATAATAGAAAATCAGCGAAACAAGTGGAATGCAAAATCAAATCCATCAATCAAGCGAACTTTTTTTTCCTTGTTTTGTTCTCAAGTTAGAAATTTTAAAGGCAAAACTATAGGTGACAGACATCCTTTCGGAAGGAATAATTGACATGAGAAATGTTCATCGTGAGAAAGACAATTCATCGCCAAACCCACCAAGTGACAGTAAGAAGCCCATCTAATTCAAATTCTCGATGTTCTGAGGAGGAAGACAAACAACCCAATATTCCTGAAACACGAAATGTCCCGAGCAGCATATGTGGGCAGAACAAGATTTGTGGTTGAAGTTGTTCCCGAAATAGGCTGATGGCTAGGCAGAGTCATTTTGACAGATTCTTCGGCGACACTATTCATTTCGGTCACAATGCGAAGTGTGTCATAAATTAGAAGGCACAGGGCGTCAAACAGTCGGGATGAGTGGTTATACAGTGTTGTAAATGTCTTCGGGCATGCCATAAAACGCGGTAGGCAAATTTCGAGTCTGCCTATTCCAGTGCTTCGTTCCAGTGAAAATTCGATCTCCTTTCTTGGAAAATTGATCATAAATTTGGCATATCATCTTAATCGATCTCATTCGATTGTTGATAGAATGCATTGTTCATACTCTGGTTCAAAAGCTTGAATTATTGATATCCCTTCATAAAAGTGTTAATAATTGATCTAAATATATGTTGATATAATAATCGCCATATTTTCTTCTACTTTGTTGTGAAAATTTTCACAATGCGCTCTTTTATAAATTCTCGTTTTTTATTATTTCTCTTTTCTTTTAAATAAGTATGCCTAATTTTAAATCATTACACGTATAAGTTTTTTTAATTTTACTTTGAAATTATATTAGAAAAACTGTGTATTTTACACAATTATAATTAAAATAAACTTAAAACAAATTAATGTTTTCGGCAAATTTAGTAATACAATAGCAAACAAACAAAAATTTTAAAAATATTCGTTTTACTTAAAAGTTCACATTAAAAAAAACTATATATATATATATGCATACACACACACATATATATATATATATATATATATATATATATGTATATGTATATACATATATATATATATATATATATATATATATATATATATATATATATATATGTGTGTGTATATGTATATATATATATATATATATATATATATATGTGTGTGTATATGTATATATATATATATATATATATATATATATATATATATATATATATATATATATATATATATATATATATATATATATATATATATATATATATATATATATATATATATATATATATATATATATATATATGTACATAGTACTTATTTGTATTTAATTTTTTCAAAATGCGTACAGAAATACATTCTATTTGAAAAAGATTTCGATTGAAAAAGATACTACGATTTCATTATATAAATATATAAATTTTATTAGACAATAATGTAATTTTATTGAATAACTGAACCTAATGATTTAATTTAAAACTACATTTTAAGCTTTTTTTCATTATTAAATACTTGTTGCTTTATTTCATTATTCAAAAATGAAAGAGAATTTTCTTCATAATATACACAATTTGCTGATATTTATGATTTGGCTTTGCATATTTATGGTGCACATACATTTTGCAATTCATATCACCCTCATAAATCATTGTAAAATGAGTTATTGAAGCGAATCTCATGTACATCCTAAATCTCACCCTGTGACAATGAGTCGTAGCTTTGAACTATTGTCAATTAACAAAGTTGACTGCTTACGAGATTATATATTCCTCTTTTAACTTTCATTTCACAACAGGGGATAAATATGAAGCTATGTAATAAGTTGATATGTGTTCATAGATTCTATCTAAGCAATATCTTAAGTTGTTAATGTGATATTTCTTGGTTGTAAGAACTTTATTTCTGCATTGAAGTTACCGCAATCATTATTTCTAAACTTTTAGTGCATTAAAATTGTGTATTATCTTTGCCATGTTAAAATGCGTCTCCTGATTCAAAGTAAATATAATAAAAAAAATTTTCAGCGATTGGAAAAAAAAAACAACCTTAAAATAGTTGATAAACAACTGGCTTATTGAAAATAATCACCAGTTTTAAGGTTATATAATGTATGGAGAAATAATATCGATAAGAAGAACCTAATTTCAAGGTCGAAGAAGATTTCTTTATTTTTAATTCAAAACCAGTGGAACAAGCAGGAACACTGAGAATCGAACAGCTGATGTACCTTTTCAACAACAACTGAATATGCAGATGAGCTTGGATAAACATTCCCACGGCCGATCAAGTATGGCGAATCCTTGAAGCTCCCAAGAGGCAGACTACGTCTAGAGAATTTCCTTTTTGAATAATCTCTATTTTGGCCCTCTTTTGTTTCCCCAACAATGGTTACAAGCTCTTCCTTGCATTTGTCATATTTGCATAGAACATGAAGCGGGCTATAAATTTACACCTTCGCTCGAACATGGAGGCGGACATAGAACAAAAGTGTTCTCGCTCCGCCCCGCGGATTCAGAATGGCAAATGACAGCGACTTTTTCCGCTTGGCTCACCTTTCTTCACTCCATTCATTTCATCACTTTAGCTGAAGATTTATAATTTACATCATGATCATTTCGAGTGCAGGATTACGTGTTAGCAAGTTTAGAGTCGAATTTGGTTTACTTCGAAACTTGTTTAAATTTTCACTGAAGTTCAATTTCTTCTCTGTTGCTCTCTTCATAATATTTCATTCTTGATATTTATTTTTTGAACAGCAATGCATGGAAAAAATTTAGATTATTGTTAATTTTATAAATATGAATTACTCAGTGATAATATGATCATCATATCTATGAAATAGAATTAATTTAGAACAATAAAATCATTTCTTAATTAGAAAATGTGGATTATAATTAATTTGGATACTTAAAAATTATTAATTACATTTAAAATGATAATTAACTAATCGAATTGCTCTAAAATATTAAAATCAAAAGCAACTATGCTTATTAATCAAGTTTTGTGGTGAATATTATTGAGATTATAGCATAATATATTTTAGCAGGGGATATGATAAAACACCAAATATTATGCAGAAATGTTTAAAATAAGTTTTGGCAGAAAGTGTCTAGAATTTGAGATGTATTTGTCAAACCTAAATCACATATAAAACGAATGACAGAAGTTATAAGTTTAATGAATATTTTGTTTCCCTTTTTTAACCTAGAAAAACAAATAAGTTGGAGGCTTTGATATATGTTCTTGACGTTAAATATGAATAATTTTGCTTACAGCAGATGAAGCCATCTCAATATTTTCTATTTAACGAATTCTGATTTTTGTGTTTTCAATAACTGAATGTGGCCTAGTATTTATCCAAAATTTCTACGAAAATCATTGCGATAGATGTTAAAATACCTTAGAATTACCGTCAAACTGTTAATCTATCGTCTTTTAATACATTCAAAATCAAAAGTAAAATTAAGATTTAAATCTTCAAAAGATTAAACTTAGCTAATTTATGAAATGTCGTCAGCCGCCTGCACACACACGTATGCATATTCTACCAAAACAGCTCAGTATATATCACAATTTTCTACTATGGTTGAGGTAATCCACTTTTTCCACTATGTACCATACCAATGGAAGGAGACATCTTTTCCAATGTACCATACCAGTAGAAGGACACACTTTTCCCATCTGTACCATACCGGGAAGGACCCGCTGTGAATCCGACATAACACTTAAACAGCATAAGATTTCGTAATATTAAATGTTAGATGGATCAAGAAAAAAAAGTTTGATTATTGCACAAAAAGCGACCAAAATATTTCAGTTAATAACATTAAACTTTTGAATAAAATCGTAAGTTTTTTTAATTTTAAATTTTTTTTGTATAAAATTGATTGATTAATATCAAATTTAATACAGATTAATATGTAAATAGTTGCAGTATACTTATCTGAATCTGCTTGGAATATGAGATTAATTTGTGAATATTGGAGGATCTTGTAAGACAGTAAGTTTAGTTGTCAGTTAAACATATCGAAATCATTTGGTAACTAAATTACTTAAATAAGAAGTTATATGTTAAAGTTGTTTCCGGCTTAAGAAACTTTTTCATTAGATCTTACACTCGATAAAAAAAAAGGAATTAGAAGGAAAATTATCTGTATTGATCATCACAGAGAACAATATAGATATTTAAAAAAAACATTTTTAAAAATTACTGTATAATGAGTAATAAATGATTTAAAAATTTTAAAACTACGAAGCTAATAAGTGTATAAAACATAATAACAAATTAAGAAATGCTAATAATGTAACATATTAATATTTCAGTAAATACTTGTCAAATTCATGACTCATTTGTGACTCATGTTAAAGGGGAAAATTTGACAGCTTCTGTTGATCCGGAGACCTGGTGCACCTTGTCCTATGTTAGAACCTAAGGTAGAAGTCTGACTTGGCTCCTATGCCTGAAGACCTTAGCTGAGCATATTGGAATGGCCTTCATGCCTTGGGTGACCCTACCAGGAGATTACTCTCCCGACGTACTTCACCCTGGGCCCCAGAGAACATCAGACGACACTCTCTCGACTTTCTACTGGCCACTTGAAGTGTATGATCTTTGAGGACGGTGAAAGAAAATACCCATCATGTCCCAAGTGCGACAATGCTCCGTTTTGCCCGCAACACATCTTGAAGTGCTTGGGGTTTTCTCGTGAAGAGGCTGTGAAAAGTCCACATCTGCTTTTGGACTTTTTGGCCATCTATGATCTCATGGACCTGGTCTAGTTCCACTAGACCAGATGGGGATTAGTCCCACCACCACCACTTGTCAAATTCATATAAAATACTTTCTTGATTAATTGTATTTATTATTAATAAAAATTTCAACTGATTTTTTTTCACAAATTTTCATAAGAGAATATTTGCAAATCGATTTACGTTAAATTCATATAATATTCCATTGCATTCTTATTTTTCAAGTTTTCTACATTATATTTTATAAGGTTTGCATTACATTTATTAAATTACGATATTTTAAATTTAGATTTGAATTTATTTTGTATAATTTTAAATTCCATTTAAAATATAAAATTCTATTTCTCGAGTTTATATAACCGATAGCCTTAATTATTAGATTGCCATTCAGATTGTCCAAAAGTAAACTGATAATGAGCTTTTGATTAAAAGCTGCGATCTGGGAAAAATAATGATATTTACTATATAATTTAACTTTGTTCAAACCACGCATTACAAATAAGAACTATAGAATAGATTATCTAAAAACAAATCTAATGAGGTGTGGAATGCTTAGAAATTTCCTTTATTTACAGAGTCATTAAATATTTAAAGTCAAAAAGCTTATATATTTGAGGTATTATTTATATATAGGAAATCAGAGAACACAACGACCATCTTCTAATGCATTTCCAACCAGTGGTACATTGGAGTAATCGAAAACGCGGTCGCAATAGTAAGTAAAAACAGTGCATTTTAAAAAATAAGAGCTATCGTTCTTAAAAAAATATGTAGAAATAAAGAACGAAGGGAATTGGTGATGTCCAAAGTATTTTTCTTTATCTCCAGTGTTGATGAATCGATGGCAGTTTTGTTGTTGTGGCTTATCCCTCCTCGTTGACAGTTATCAAACCAGGTCCATGAACCCGAACGCCTTCAAACAATGGAGCACAGCCTCAGGACTTGAGAATAACTGGCATTTACTTGAACCAATGCAGGCTAAAATGTGGGCAAGAGCAGCTTGAGTCGCATTGACGACAGTTTTAAAATAGAAGAAAAACCATTCGCTTCTGTTCTTGAACCAAACAGAGAAAGGGATGCACCATGGCATAAGCAACTTTACAGGGATTTTAAATCAGAGTTATAATTTCGGCTTATATTAGTTGCATACTTTGAAATATAAATTTTATAATGAAACGTAATCTGTATTTCAAATTAGTTAGAGAATAATATCCTAAAATAAGTTCCATTCCATTTCGTGCGGGTAATAAGAATTTCTAGGGAATCCAGATAACAAGAATTTCACCATTTCGTCTTTGTAGATAATGTATTCACCGACATGCTTCCCTGTGTTTATCCCAGAGTTAGACTCAACCACATAGGTTGCAGCAGCTAGGTGGGAGTCTGTCAGTTTAGAAGAAGGGACTGAGCAGAAGACTTCCACTATATGAGCTGTCCCTCCAGAGGTATCATTTTACTTGAAGAACATTGCAACCATGGACATTGGACATAACGTACTTCAATCATCTTTACAGTGAACACGACGGATCTTTGCCCAAGTCGAGATTCGAAATCACAGCTTTCTGATGAGGAGAATGATGGCCTAACCAACCAGGACCTCCACAGCTTCATATGGATAATGTAATGAACATGATAAACAATGTTAAAAATACAAAAAATAACATTTAAAATAGTAATAAGCTTAAAATTTTGTGCATAAAACAGTTTAATTGTTATTGTAAAAGCAATGACCAAATTATCAGCTGAATTTTTAAAGCTCAGTGCCTACTGTTCAACAGTTCTTAGGTTTGATTTTCATCTCAGGCGTGGATATTTATATTAGTTCAGAATCCATTTTAAATTGCTGTTTTTCAAATTTGCACTGGTGCAAAAAAATCACAAAGAAAAATAAGATTAGTTGCAGTTGTGATTTCTTAATGGAGCATAATGGTTTTAGATTCACAAATGTCAGTTATATGAAATTGATTTTAGTTTATGAATGTTTCTTTTCATTCTTTTTTCTGGATATGTTATTCATTTGACTGTCACCAATGGAACACATTTGCTTTTATAAGCAATAACAAAAAGTATTTGAATATTCTGCATTATATATTCAATCCTTATGTTACAGTGATTTCATCTATTTAAAAACTTGAGTAAAATATTTCATTTACTTATTTATCTACAGTGGCACATCACCCATGTATCATTATTTGTTTTATATTACTGTATATAAGTTTGCATTAATAAATGCTGGCTCAGAGCCGCGTCTGGTGGTCAGATAGATTACACTTGTTTGCACAGAACGAAAAACAATCCGCTTCAAGTAATGTCGAACCTGAACCCGATCGAGCACAACGTCACTCAACATTTTCCTCGGAAATCCTACACACAACGGCAATTGTAGAGGGATAACATATGTTCGTTTCCGTGGAAAAAGAGATCACGTTAAGATGTCACCGAGACATTGAGAGAATTACGATTCAACGATTCCGATTCATCGGAATCGAATGTGGGCAGAAAGGGCTTAGCAGGAGAAAAAGACAATGAAGCAATACGTCAGCCCTGTTTACCCAAAGCGAAAAGGGATGAAAAATACAGATGATACTTCTAACTGTCGCCAATCTCGAATCAGCTGATTCAACATCCTTCGCCCAACACTTTTGTTTTGGACTGGAAAAGCTGTACCTAGTCGAGTTGAATATTCGCTTGGCGAATTTCAGGAAAAAAGATGACAATCTGTCTTCCGCTAGGTGAACTCACTCACTAGTTAATATGTATCTCGCGCTGTAACCCTTTCTATCACACAGAATGGCGCTGTTTGAAACACTCAAACGCTCTTTGTTAAATCGTTTATTAAGAATAGTTAATTCGCTTTTATCTTTCTTCGGCGATCGAAATGGATGCAGATTTATGATGCATACTTATGATGAGGCTGTAATTAGAATTCATGAGAGTGGGTTATAATTTTTTAATGATGATAAATTGGATTTATATTTTCTGTCTAGAAAAATGCAAATTTATACACAGGTATTTATAATTGAAATTTGCTTAAAAATAGTTTCCTGAATGAAGTATATAGAATCAACACGTGGATGATTTGATTAAAATAGAGGTGGAGTTGAATTTTAAATTTTTTAGAAATCTGAATCTGAATAAATTTTTGTTGTTGAATTTCCTGATTCTTTTGACTAGTTAAGGTAAAGTAATTAAAATAATGAGTGAGGAAATCTAATAAATTTGTTCTAAGTTTATGAGAAAATAATAGGACTCAATGAATTTACCAGATAATTAAGTAAATTTTGCATTAAATAGTATACATCTAACCACTATATTTGAAATTTAAAAAAAATTTATTGTATATGTAAAAATTTTGTTACTTAATAATAAATATATATTTTTCACGAATAATTTCGTTTCAAATAGTAAAACTATAGCTGATAAAAGTTAGGTATAAAATATAGATTTGTTTTGTATGTAATATCTTGGAGTCTAAAAAAAATTTAATTTAAAATCACCAAGCACATTCCGAAATAAAATTGGTGCATTTTCTTCCAACATGCAGTCCTAAATAATAAAATTTAAGATAAAAAAAATTGTCCAAATCATTATACTTAAACAAAATATTAGAGTATTTATGGCGGTAACATATCTCTGGTTTTTCACAAAAGAGAAAACCTACATATTTTAGTGATAGATTATGATGACAACATAATTTATACATTTGGTGATAGAATATGATGGTGATATATATGATGACAACATATCTCCGATTTTCAGATACTACATTTTGAATCATCAGTTAGCAAAGATGAACGAAATCAGTTTTTGCCCCTCCCCCTCTTGCATTTATTATTACCCTTGTATTGAATCATAATATTCTATTCTTTAGTGCTGCTTAATTTTATTTAGTCGTTCTTTTATAAATGTATATGTAATATTGATATATCTAAGGAAAAACTTATTTTTTGTTTGATTTTCAGTATTAATATTTAATTAGCACATATATACTCTCGATATTTCAATATCCTTAGAATCTTATAGAAAAACTCTCTAGTTACAGAATCGTATTAAGTCTCCTAAAATTACGTAGAGAAAAATTCAGTATCAAAATAGCAACACAATTTCTAATACACAAAACTTATTTTCCATATCAAGTGTATTAAATTTTGGGTCATTCAGAATGCACTATGCTTTTAATGTCATGTCTTGTATTTTCCCGGATAGTTCACTCTGATTTAGTTTCCCCGCTGTGTTAAATATTGTTTACATAAATTATCACTCAAACCTTCTCTCATTCAGATTTAATTCATTTCTTAAGAGTATTAAAATAAGAGAAATATATTTAACTTTAATTATTTTTATGATTAAAAAAAGGAATGATATAAATTTTTCTTCATTTCCAATTTCATTTTACTCTGAATATTAGTATAAGGTACCTTTTTTTATGGAAAATACTTTCAAAATATTTTTGTTTATCAAAAGATTATTGAATATAAATGAGGAAGGATAAATAATTCAGAAAGTTATAGTAATCCCTTGTTTGCTTTTAGAATTCTTATACATTAGATCTGTATGTGTTGGCGAAAAAAGTGGCTTAACAAAATATTCACATCAAGACATTGTCAACTCTCTTTCAATTTACGTTTTATTATATTCAATTTTTCAATGTTCTCTTCTGAATGAGTTGTAACAAAATACTTAAAATAATAAAAACAATTTCAGAAATGTATTGATAAAAAAGGCATAAAAATAGTTTTACTCTTTGTTTTTCTAAAAATGTAAATCTATTTTTAAAAAGCAGAGCTTTTTTTATAGAAATTAATAAATATTATGTTGTTTCTTTGAAACAATATTTTTCCAAAAATGGGAATAAAATACATATTGTTTTTTTTAAAATTAAATTGGGAATATAAAAAAAGGAGATTCTTTACGTTCTGAGGTTATGCATAACTATTAATTTTCAAAGGTGAGAAAGAACCATAGGCCACCGTTCTTAAAGTGAGCAGAAATCGGGAATCGTTACACACACACACACACACACACACAGCAGCACACACACACACACACACACACACACACACATCACACACATATATATATATATATATATATATATATATATATATATATATATATATATATATACTATATAGTATATATATATATATATATCATATACTATTATATATATATATATATCATATAAGTAGATAGATAGAGGTAGATAGAATCAAGACCTGTTAAAATATATATATATATATGAAAGTATAGTATCGCCAAAAAGTGTTCCTCATTGCCCACTCGTAATATCGCTTATTTGGAATAAAAGATTCCAGGCTGAAATTTCGGAAAACGTTGAATAATATTTAGTAACTTAATCTTGTATTTATATTTAACTCCGGCACATTTATTAAGAGGAGTGTACACAACTGTGAGTTTTCTAGGTTTTCTTTCTTGTAAAAGTGAATATAGCTTCACTATGTGTGTGTGTGTAAGAAAAGAGTGAACATATTTTCGTTATATATGAAATGGCGTTTTAAAAAATACTACATTTGAATATTAGAATCATGTAAAGTTCTGAACGCTTAAGCTATCCTCAATGTGGTGACATTGTTTATTAGCATACATTATCATTTAATATTTAAAAATAATATTATAAATTTTAACTTTGTGATTTTTTTTTTGTGAATGAGCAATAAATAGAAATGTAAATATTGAATAAACACACAATGCCAGCAGATATTTTAATTACTTTAAAATAATGAAAATATTAAGAGATCTGAGAAATTTAGACTTAACACATTCATAATATAACTTAAAAATATAACGATAATAATAATATAACGAAATTAAGTCAATTTTTAATTAATCAGAGTACGATGAAGGTGAAAGCACGACTTAGCTCTAAGACTCCTCCAATCCATGGCCCCACCAGAGAATCTCCCACCCTCAATTTCAACATTGATCTGGAGGAGGAGGAAATTTTCTTCAGACCATTGCACCCATGGTAACTACTCAACGACTGACCACAGGACTTTCGATTCCACATATTTACATATAAAGAGAATGTATATCGCATATACTCGGTGGATATTTGGCGACATTGGGAATCAAACATAACCTTAAATCCGATGCCCTAACCACTAGGCTACCATAGTTTTCAATGTATTTTAGAACAAAAGATGCCAATGATTAGAGATATTAAAAATTTGTTCATCAGACAAGTGTTCTTTTTGTTTCGGGATTGTTATTGTTGCACCAGCATGCTTCCCTATACCTAGCCCTGAGTTGGGCTCTATCAGTTAGACAGAAGCAGCCAAGTGGAGTTTTCGTGATTTTGAAGCAGAAGACCCCAAATACTTGGCCTGCAACTCTCAGTGGTATCATTTCACTTGGAGAACATAGCAACCACGCCCAGTTTTATCGTGCCTCAGCCACCATTAGTGAACACGAGGATCTTTGGTTAAACCTGGATTAGAACTCATTACCTTTCGATAATGAGAGCGATACACTAACCAACCAGGCCTAGGCGGCCGGTTTCGGGGTTGTGAAAAATATCGCTGTTTTGGACTTAAAATTAATAAGGACAATATTTTAATTCTTTTTGCTATAATTTTTCAGATGAAATGTATAAATGAGATATGATTTATACCAAGCTTCGTGTCATTGTGGATTAATATATCCTCGTATACATGAGTTTCAAAATAATTCTTAAATCTCTGTTCTCTATCCTTAGCTGAGGAAGTAAAGATGCATTCCCTCTGCAAGGATACATTTTCATTAGCGTATATCCAGAAACCTCTAGCATGCTCACTTGCGTCTCATATAACTTTAGTTATTCTTGAAAGATTCGATAGTATCTTTGGTTGTATATGATTAACCTAGACGCAGGAATGACATGTCCTGATTTTCAATAGATCCCTGTTCTGTTTACACTATCGTGAGGATTTCTTTTGCTCCCATCGGTGCAGAACCTTTTTGTGGAATCAATTTGAAGACCGCAAAAACCAATGTTCTTAGATGGGAAAAACGGAAGAATTGGCTCAACACTCCTGGTCAAACCCACGCTAAAAGTATGATCTGTGGATCATCAGCGAGGATTGTCTCTGAAATTCTAAGATGCTCTAAACAGAAGATAAGTTTAATCGTAAGCTTCATAACTGGGCACTACTATTTCAGAAAACACCTCCATAAAATGGGACTGTTTCAGCAAGACCCTACCTACAGGAAATGTCATATGCAAGAGGAAACGGCCAAGCATATCATTTACGAATGCGAGGCTCTTGCCCTCCCTAGATTAACTTCTTAAGGCATCATCCATACTAGAGAGTTACACCTAGACTCCATTAAAGGGTTATCAGATTTTATTAATTAAGTGGGTGACCCGAGCAACTGGAACTAGGAAACATTGGCTTTGGAGTTAATAGTACAAAATGCTGATAAAAGCAGAGGTGCCCAATGACATACAAACCCAACTCTAAGAAGAAGAAGAAGATCGTGAGGATCGCTTCAATGTTTGGCGTTATCATACGATAAGGAACATTATCAGCATTGAGCGATGTACAAACAGTGTCCTATTGGGCTATCACCTGGAGTGGTGGCATAGGGCAAAGTGAACACACATTCCAATCAGTTTTTGTTCGCAGAGAAGGCAGTTTTAACAATAGTTAAGGCTTGTTATCCTTACCTTTTATTCGAGGCTTACAAAAAGTTACGTTTTAGGAATATAATGCAAGGCCTCATGGTGACGATATTGTACAACTTTTTCTCTATACAGAACATGTTCGGCTTCTACTTTATTCATCATGCTTTCCAAATCATTTACCAATAGAAAACGAATGCTCATTGGTTCCTAAGAGACTGGCTCATCACCAATCACTACGATCAATGAACTGCGGCATCCAATTGAAACTACATGGGCAGGTCATACCTTTCTATCTCTGTGTTCAACTCAATGCCCAATTATATAAGTGCTGTTGTTAAAAGCAGAGGTAGTTGTTAAAAATATCGATTTCTCAGGGTCTATACTTCCAAATTATTTGAAAATTAATCACTTGTTATTTCCAATATAATTGACACGGTGAACTGTCGAATGGTCAAAAATCGTTGTAAGGCAATTTTTAATATTCACCGCATATTGAATTCCAAAAGGATTTTTCACAGATAGCGAGCTGTATCCTCACATGCAGTAAGGGAAAAACCCAGAATACTTCTAAGCATTGACTTGGATCAAACCCTGAACTTAATGCTCCGAAGAGCGGAGTTCTATCACTAGACCACGCTGAGCCCAATGCAACATGTTTGTCCAATAAATATTGTTTTGCTATTTCTTTTTTCTTGATGTTGCCGCACGCGTTTTTTATTGATCCTACAATAAGCTATCAAGGGCACCAGTTAATATGTATAAATAAGTATTGTTACACTCAGAAATATATAATTATTTACAAAATTTTTTATATATTTATCATTGAGTTTGCATTCCCAGAAGGGTAAAAACCGTAATTCAAAATTCGCATAAATCAATGATTATTCATGTGCACTCTTTTTAAACATGCAAGCAAGAAATAAATTTATTATTACTTGATCAGTACATTCAAAATAAGTAATTCTACATTGTTTACTCTTGTCCCTTGAATCATCTCATAAAGACAACAAATTATTTTCGCAAAAAGCACTGATTTATTCTAAAAATTATTTCAACAATGTAATTTTCTAAATTTTAGGAATTTACAAAGAAAATAATATACGAAAGCTTATCAAAATTTTATCCTTAATTCTTTTTTTTACATCCTCCTTTTATTTTAACAAACGCGCTCTTGTAATTTCTCAATTACATTACTGATCACATTATCTTTTGTTGCCCTTTTTAAGGGGTTTAGAATTGCATATTTCGTGTTAAATACTCGGAAATAAAAGATTTTAGACAGCAATAATCGTGTAGATTTTAACAAATCGCTGAGGATCTGGATCCATGTTGTGAGGAGTAAGTACTCGGAAGCTTTTAGTGTCATCCCTTATGACTTGCAAATGTGATTCACTTTCTGGGAGAAGCTCTCCTCCCTAGAAAATCATCTCATCTATGTCTTAAAAAAGCCTTACAACTGTTTTCAACTTTTAATTTAAGCGATTTTAAATATTTTAAGTTACTCTTTAGGAATTTTTTCAATAATTTGTTGCATCAATGCATTTCATTGTATATCACTCTGTTGATTCATTTTTAACAAAGTGTTTCTAATATTAAATATTTTTCAATCGAACTCTGGAGATGTCAAACTCATACTTCAAAATTATTTACCAGTCATTTTCAAATTATTCTAAATTCATGTATAATGTGATCTAGTGTTGGACTATGTTCTTCGGAGTGAATGGTTACGAATTCGATACCAGACACTGAGAAACAACAAAATATAGCCATTATTACTTTCTACATACACATCTGTCAGGTTGGGTTTTGGAAGTTTTCCGAGTTTTATTCTAACGACACATGCGTAAATATTATTAACTATAGATTGAAATTTTTCACATCAAATAATATTTATAATGAATGAGGTACTTATATTTAAAAATCTTACCACACACAATATTTTCGAATGTTAAACTGTAAATAACGAGGTAGCAAATGTATACTATATCAAGAAATTAATATATATATATTTTTTCTTTTTTCTCGTAATGAATCATTTTAGTGCATGTTCTTTCCTGAAATGTAAAAAATTTTCCAAATACTCTCAAAATGGAAGGGAAAATATCTCCTTAGCAATATTTTTTCTTGAAGAAACCAGAAGCAAACAAAGGAGCCCCGTCGTGAAGAAAGCGGAAACTGATGCAAATGGTGATGTTTACATGGGCTCTTATCTTTCCTCACGAGTAAGTCCTCTTCCTTAGAGCGCCCCTATGTCTTTATTTGCTGAAGGTGGCGGTGATTCTTCAACTGTCTCAATAGAAGGCCCTCCCACCATTTGCTGAAAGTCATCGCATACGAATGGCAGACATTGCTATCTTAAAACACTTCAATGAATGTTGGGATTTTGCAAATAAATACACGTAAATGATCAGTTCATGAGATAAAATAAAATCTCAATTTATGTTACATATAAAAATTTTTAATATCTCTAATTGTGAGAAATTGAATCGCAAGTTCATGGTATTTTTTTAATTATCTTATTAAATGGGTAAAAATATCATTACAACTCTTATTAAGTTTTTATAAAATAATCTCTTAAAACTAAACTCCGTGGCACGACAGCGCATATGGGCCTAGGCCTACAATGCCCGTATCTGTTTTCATGATCGAGGGCGCTGGGGTGCAAAGCATATATCCCAGTTAGGTGGTCAGCCTAACGTGAGATCCCCATTGTTTAGTTCCCAAGCATGCTTAGTACTCAGTTTATCGACCCACTGAAGGGATGAAAGGCTGAGTTGACCTTGCCCAGCCTGAGGATCGAACCTCAGACTTGAGCCTTGGGAGCATGAAACGCTACCACAAAACTACGGGGCATCAAAATAAGGCTTTATATCTTACTTTAAGTCAAAAAACTCAAATACATTGATCGAAATTAATGAGTAGAGAAGATGATTTTTAGGAAGACAAATTTTTTAAAATAAATCATTTTTTAATAAACGTTTTTAATAAAAACTAAAATTGAAATGACATATAGTTTAACGTAAAATGATTTAAGCAACCTTCTTTTACTTTGTATTCTTGAACATCAGAAATTCAAAAATTGTTTTGTGATTATTAGTTACAAAAGCATTCAGAAATTTTTAAAAATGTATTGGTTGCATCAAATATTTTGTCCAAAAGTGTGCAATAATAGTTTAAAAAACTTAAATTATTGTTAAAAATTTATTAAATTTAAAGTTGTTTTAAATTTTTTAATGAAACATCGAGTTCATTGTAGAAATAGATTAAGACTTAGCTCTAAAGATAGCAAAGTTCCTCCAGTTACCGATTAGTGATGAAGAAGAAGATATAGATATTGCATTCCAGATTTCTTCTTGCCGAAAAAGATACTGTGTAATTCTCCGATTTTTCCCGTTTGAAATGTTACAACGGTCAAGTATCTTTGAAAAAGAATCACTTATGTAACAATCCATAAGTGTAGAAAAATCCATACAACGCTGAGATTTTAGACAATCCACAACACGAAATCAAAATGCCTAGTACGCTTCTGGTATTAGAAAGAGGTCTTGAAAAACTTATATAGTGAAATATATAATCCTCAAAACTGATAGGAATACTGCATGTTTGTTTTGTGTCTGTGGCAGTAAACAGTTGAGAGTTTTCATATTTTTTCACTTGTAGCATCTGAATGCGGACTTCATGTCTTTCCAGAAGGCATATACGACTGACAACAACCTGCATGACATGTGTGTAAATTTATTGACCACGCAGTATCAAAATAAAATAACATATGGAAGGGTATAGGAAAAGAACTTGTATTTTTCAATATGAGAGAAATAGGAGGCATTAAATTTTGAACATTTTAAGAATGTATAGGGGAAAAAATAGCTATATTTCTTACTCACATTTGTAAAATCTCCGTCAAGCATAAAAAAAATTGAATGTTATATTAGGTGCTAATTTTTAATACGGGCATTTTTGAAAATTGGCGTAGATATAAAGTTAAATGAAAGGAGCATAAACACTCATAAATGTGATGAATGAGGTATAACTAATATAACTATGCAAATAATATCAGAAATAACCATAAAAATGTAACAAACAAATTCTAAAAACAAAGTAGTTCAACATATTTCATTGGCCTTCAATTCGTTGCGTCGTTGGCAAAAATTTTTAATAATTTATTGAGCTCGTATGGTGAAGAAATAATAAATACATTATGAACTTTTTGCTGATTATTCCTTTTATTCAAAATAATTTAGACTATTAATTTTATGCAGGAAAAAAAGCAGGTTTTTTCACTTTCCTGTATATCATAAAACCTAATATCATAGAAAAATGATATACAGATTACATAAGATACTAACAATTGTAATTTTTTCTATTCTTTTCCTCGTAAGCAGATTACCAAAAATGCTGCCTTCGTGAATGATGTTAGGCCAAATATATATTTATTTTACAAGAAGCACTTTTCAATTTAAAAAGCCCCTTCTCACCTACGGTAAACTTTTATAATTGTAGAAAGTAGATATTTTGACACATGAATTTTAATTGGACAAGTCATAAAGGTTGTTGGAAGATTTTTCCAATGCCTACCACGTATTACTTTTTCATAAATAGTGGATTATATTCTCACTTGTATTGTAAGATACCGAGAAAAAATCCAAGCATCCACTTTAATAGATTCGTAGTCATATAACAGAATAATAGACCAATCTCTGGCTAGGATTGAACCAAAATTTCCACCAAAAAGAACTCACTTCTAACGTTCGTCTACAATGAGCCCAAGACTGGTAAGTGCTTGCAATGATTAAAAATCCACTTTGGTTGACAGTCCTGGTGGTACAAGCTTTCAAGAGTAAAATGTGATCGAATGCATTGCAAAGTTAAATCGAAGATCATGTACCACCATAGGGTATTCTCTTCATCACTAAACCACAATTACTATTATTTGTTTCCAGATACAATCAAAATGCATTCCATACAGTTGAATATCTCAGTATAGTGCTGATGCGGCCTTTGCAATAAATTATATTATCTGAAAAATTGTCTGATTAATTCATTCATCAAGGATACTAGAATTTGTTAGTAATTTGCAAAGCATTTCGAACAGAAGATAATTGAAGTCAATTCGTAAAGAATATAATATTTGAAACTGGAGTCATAAAAGTTACGCGTGAAGGATTAGATATATGTGTACATTTAAAACATTTTCATAGAATGTCACTTTTAAAAAACTGAATATTTTCAGCAATTTCTTTATTATTTATGAGAAAATCATCTTCACTGATTGTAAAAAATTTCCAATCTTCTTTTTCTATCAATTTTAATATGATGAGGCAATTTCAAAATGAGCATATTATTCTTTCGAAATATAAAAATGCAAAGAAAAAAAATCTCATTACCCTGGAACACAAAATTAAATTCGACAGTTCTATTTTTCGACGGCAAGAAGCACCATAGAGAATAAATCGAAAGAAAATAGAACGCAATCATTACTCCATAAATGTAGGATAGATAAAATAAATACTACAAATAAATGTAAATAAATAAATCTGGCAAACGCCTACCAGTTGTAATAAAAAAAAAAGAGCAAAACATATATGCCGATTATCACGATTAATTTTTTTACCTTTTCCCCATATTTCAACTCTTTGATAGTAACTGTTTATGCTCATTTACATGAGAAACTTTTCCTCTCAGCAGAAGGGGGAGAAAATTCCCTCGTTGCCAAACAGATCCAGTTAATCCCTTCCAAATGCGAAATGATGATGATTTTGAGTGAAAATTCTCCTTTTCAAGTTGAAAAAGATAAAGGGGAGGAATTGAAAGAAATGAGTTCTTTCAATTCATTCTCCCCCAGTAAGTTATCATCTTCCTCCTTCGCACAAATAGGACTAAAATAAACACCGGAAGGAGGCTTAAAAATATTTTTCTTGTCAAATTCCAAAATAATAGCAAATTAGTAATATAAAAAGAAAAATTTGATTGATTGACAATTGACAATGCAGCCAATCTTCATACCCTTATTACATATATATATATATATATATATATATATATATATATATATATATATATATATATATATATATTATGTTGAAGAGATACTGGAATAGCGAAAAAATACGAAAGAGGTTAATAGATAGGTTAAAAAAAGAAAGCCAAAAATGTGAAGGAAAGAATAGGGGTAGTAAAAAAAGTAATTTTTCTATCTTTTTCCTCCTTTTGTTGACAAGGTTAAAGTAACAGGAGATGGATTGGTAGTCCAGGGACTGCGCCTTCTTTACTTTTCCTGTCACTCGGTGTGTTGGCAATGACACGTATATTTCATACGTTATGTTTCGGCTTACTTTTATTGTCATCGTTATCATTTTCCATATCTGATATGCTTTTTTGATATTTGTGGGAATGCGCCACTAAAGAAGTTTAATTACGATAACAGCTTAAAATTGAGCTGTATTTTATAAAAAGTCAATGTAATCGTAAAAATGTGTGCATTTAAATTTTTCATTCATTATTCTAGATCAAGTAAGCTAATCTAATTAAATGATTAATCGATATAAATAAAATACTATCCGGAATTGAACTGAGAACAGTTACACGATGCATCAGAATGTTTGTCTCTGGATAACTTAAAATATAAACAATGTTTAGTTTCAAAATTTTAATTCAAGCACTTATAATTAATTTAAAATCTAATTAACGCTACGTGTGTTTGTTATTTAACATTCCAATCCAGAACTCGCTTCAAGAAAAAACAAAGTGTAATTTAAACAAAAAAAATACAAATTATTTTTTACCATTTGATTAAAGGGAAAATATTTATAGCAAAGGATTCTACCTTCTTTTCCTGTATTTAAATAATATAATTTTGTTTGAAAAAATATAGTGATATTTATCATTTATTTTTGGCTTTTTTTTAACTTATTGTTTTCCACCGTTTTGAGAAGTTGTTAGTTGAGTAATTTTGTAATATGTAAATACTTTTATGTGCGAAACTGTTGAGTTTAGAGCTTTATGTTTTTAAACTAAATCTTTATTCAGAAGAGATTCTTTTAATGTTTGGGTTTCTTCTAATTTCAATATGCCGTTTAATTAATAATAAAGAACTAATGTAAGTTCTGTATTTGTTTTCATTGCATTAATTTTGTGTTTGTATTTTTAATCCGTAATTGCATTTGAATTTAAAAATGCTTTGTAATGTGTTCACTTTTATGTGTTAATTGTGGAGTTGTGCTTTGAAATTTAAATCGAAATTTCAGTTAGAAGGAATATTTTTCATTTTTATTTATTTGTATAGGCCATATAATAAAAATATTTAATACAAGTTTTTTTTTCTTTTTTAAAGAAACCTAAGGTAAAATTTATAAACTAAATAAACATGCGATATATCAGACATCAACTATAAATTCACTGAATCCGATGCAAAAGGATTTAAGTGGAACATAAAGAGTACATTCAGCTAATTTAATTTATCTCGAGAAAATCACACAATTAAGTGAAAAGTAAATCTGATGGTAGCGCACGTATAATTCCCATCAATGTAAATATTATAATATATATAACAAATATTCTATTAGATTTCATAATTCCAATTTATTTCTTAAATCAATTATTAGTTTGAGGTGGTTAGCGGAGTCTTAGATATGAATTGTTTCGAAAATGTCTATAAAATCCACATATTGATCCATTAGTAAATTGCTGAAGACCATATATGAAAATGAAGATTAAATTACGCAATAAGCTTAATGTAATCCAAACGCGATATTGCATTTAATAGTGTGATGTTATTTTCACACCAGAATAAGCTTATTTTTTTCCTATCGGAATGAATAATTTCATGTTATAAAATCTCAAAATGTTCAACACTTCAGGAATTGCCAAGATAATTTTGGTTTGGTTTACTTGTTGCTCAAAGGTTCATTTTTTTTTCACACAAGGACTAATTAAAACGGAGCTTAACGGTTTTGCAATTGTAATTTTGAGTTTAACGGAGTTTGTAACGGTTTGGAATATAAAATATATTTCAAACCGTTACAAACATCCCTGTCTGAGGTGGGATTCGAATCTACGAGATGCTGAATAAAATGCCAGCGAGCTAATCGTTCGACTGCCAACTCAGCGAAATTATGAGATAATAATTATTTGATGGAATTTAGGCAAGTTACATTACATTGCATAAAAACATTTGATAACAATTTGAAAATTTATGCCATAATATAATTTTGATTTCAAATGCAAACACAAATATTTTGCATACACGTATCAAGTATTTTCAAGTATAATACTATCAAAAACAAACTCAAATTCTTTTTAATCTCTTTTTTGTCATAGTATTAATAGGAATGTTCCTTTTAAAAATGGCATTTTGTAATAAAAACCATTTCCAATTTTACATAAAATCTCGTTTCTCTATTTTTAAATAAAAACAATAAATTCTTTCATTTTTTTGTTTCTTGTTTTGCTATTATTTTTCTTTCCACATGAAGACTAATTGGATTGGAACATAATTTAAAGTAGATTCAGAGCTATTGTGGACGGAGGAAGGAATTGAATCTACGAGCTATTGAGTTGAAGGCCAGAGAACTAACCATTTATTTGCCTGGGCTTTTGATTTTTATGAAAGCTAAATCAAAATTTTAATAATTATAATTTAACATTATATAGCAGACATTTTCTACATATTATTAAAACCTAAAAATAATATGAAATTTGGAATTTTTTAAATGAATTTTTGGAAATTACTCTTATAAATATAATATACTCAAAAAAGATTCAAATATTTGTTCACCTGCCAATATAGTTATGTTAAACAGTAAAATGTTAATGATCATTTCAGAACTTTTCTAGACACACTAGATAGATGTTTTATAAATATAAATCTCTATCCTTTTTATCATAATTTCCTTCTAGTTTTCAAAATTTAAATCATTTGTTTTTGATCATAATTTTTCACAAAGTAAAAACACAACACAGTGAAAAATCGAAGCTAATAATTAATCACGGAAAAGAAAATAATTTTCGGTTTTATATATATAGGGCATAGGAAAAAATGATTAATATATATACCTCGAAAAAAATTTAAATCACATGACATACTAGTATACTGTTAACACACAAAATTTAATATAAACTTTTAATGGTATATGATCTGGCTGTATTCCTTTTCGAAGAAAATACTCAAAATTAATACGGCTCGTTATAATATTTATTATAAATAATATCAATCAAAACAAGAAATTTTGGTTTTCCCCACAGAAAAAAATTTTAATTGTATTTTATGCATTAACAAAATAATAAATAACGATTAATTACTGGTCCCACATCAACTTAAGGCACATGTGAAATATATAAATCAAAAAATTCATTTCTTAAAAAAATTAATGCTCGATCTTCAGCACTGAAATGGGGTTAAAAACTAAGAATCCTTGGTCTACAGCAAGACAATAAAATTTGATCTCTGGTTTTACATTAGGGTTTTGTAAGATCGAGTAAAATACGAGAAAACAGTGTAACAAATATAATAGAAAGCGAACCTTCGTGAGTGAAAAATAAAGTGGTGACAACTTCATTTCTCCCAGGAAAAATCAATGTCAAATGAATCGGGAAATGACAATCAAAAGCGAATAAACAGATCAGCGGCACCTAACAGCTAACACAATTGTGCATTTTTAGTTGTACTTGTTTATCTTTGACGCGACAAAGTAAACATCGTAACGATCATCCACGGAGACAGAATTTTGATTCCTCTTCAGATAAGGGACCCCTTATCAGAACTTTTCAAAAACACTGAATTACTTTCTAATTTACGATCAACTGTGTTTTCCTACCGTTCGTCTTAAATGAATTTACACTCGTCATATTTCACAGCGTAGAAGTGCTATGCTAGCTGTAGAAGTGCTATAGCAATTTCCAACGTTATTTATGAAGCTTATGATTGAATAATTCAATTTTTTTTCAATATTTATTCAATATATATTAAAATGTTAAATCGGTTTAAGTCTTAAATAAATATATCATTGATATATCACATTGCACCGTAATTCGAATAGATATCAAGTGTAAAGGGTTTATTAATATCTCAAATGGATTCTCATATAAATTTTTGTTATTTAAAATGCGAATAGATATTTAAATTTCAATTAGAATCCCAAAATCAGTCTCTTTCAATATTACGAAACTCGGGATAAAATGTAAAAGATTTAAAGGACAACATTTTCCTTATTTCCTACTTTCTCAAAATTACTGGTTTTTGTGAAGAACTTTATCATATTTAAATACTAATACGACACAGTTTCAAATTTTTTGAGAATAATTTTATTGGGAACACTGAATAGAGTTTTCGATTTTTCTTTAACTAGATAACACACACACAATAATGAATTTTCACTGATCATCTAATTTTAATCATTTCATTTCTCACTAGGTGCGAGACCTATCATCGTTGACCAGCGGATGAGGTAAGCTACTTCTCAACGAGGCGATTGACCTAAGCCGGGAGAAAAACAACTCTAATGAGTTTGACAAACTACCAACTCATCAGTGTCTTCCCCGTGTGGCCGACATTAGCCATTCAGTGCACGATACTGATTCGTCATCCAGCATTTCGAGATGCATCAATAAGAGATTCTGGGCGTCTTCAGGCAATTGCCGCGTCGTCTTCCAGCCCGGTGACACGGCATCATGCACAGAGGGTGGTGTCTGGATATTCGGACTGTCAGCAGCCCAGAGGAAGGACTGACAGTTTCGGGTGAAGGAAGACGTAGAAGGCCCATTCCAACAATCCATCATCATCATTGGTTGACAAGAACAAAAGGAAAAACGAGCAGTGGGAATTGGTGGCGTGGGCCGCCACCGAGCAAGCTCAATTTTGGAGAAATTTTCTTTTTTGGGTTTGGTTCGAAGAACACGCGAAGATGCAATTAATAGTTCAAAAAAATTTTTTTTGTGTAAGCATGCATTCGATTCTTTTGCTGTCAGCGTGATTGTGGGCATGCCTCCCTTGCTGAGTATCGTGTTTAAGAAGATTGGGATGTCTTGTTTGTTGGTTTTGATGACGAGTGATGGGCTATGGGAGGAATTGCAGATGTCGGAAGTGCGATTTCTATTTCCTTCAGTACTTACCTGGATCGGTTTGATGCTTCCGCCAAGGTGAGCAAGATAAACAACTGCTTCTTGTATGGAAGGAATGTTTAAAAGATGAACACACTTACACAAAATTGTGTCAACCTGAACTTAGAGCATGAATAGAATGCAACAATTTTATTTGAATATTTAAAATGAATTCTTTGTATTGGATTTTTTTTTTCCGTGGCATTTATTATTTCTAATGAAATATTTATCAAAATATTTCTTTATTTGCATTGCTCACTGAAATCTTCTTGTGAATATTTTTTTAAAAATGTCAGTAAAATTTCAAAAATTTTCTCATATTTGATTCACGAAATTCTATGGTTTCGGACTAATTTCTATCGTGAAAATTATAAATTACTAAGAAATGAGCTAAATTTCAAATTATATAAATAACTTTTAATGCAATTGATTAAAATTACAAGGGAACATATCATTGAGATTTTTTAGTATGGTAAAAAATTCTGTAAGAATCATTTTGTTATCTGATATTTGCTTACTATATTTTAAAATTGTGCAAAAAAATATATCCAAATAAAATAAAAATAGTATGAAATATAAATAATTTTTATAAAATTGTATCCCTTGTATAGAATTTTTTAAAAATTTATGAAACAATATGCTGTGATTTAGAATATTTGTGAGATTTTAATGCTGTGTGTGGTGTTTGTATAAAGAATAAATAAGAAAGAGACAAGAAACATTGTTTTCTGAGGAGCGGGAAACAGCCTCTTTAATAGATCTTCCGGTATGAAAGTTGATGATAGACCTTAGTAATAAATAATAACAATATAAAGATGTACATTTGATAACGAATAATGATCATATATACAAGTGACAATGCATTTGGAAGCACTCCTCAGAATAGGGTGGTAACACACCTAAAAACTTAACTTTTTTTTTAAATAAAATAAAAGTTTGAAAGAACTCTTGGATGTGAAACGTATAATAAAGAAATTTCAAAAGATTATCCATTATTAAATGGAGACTAAGAACTTGATATAGTATAGATTCGTAATTTAAACATAATAAGCCATTTTCAAAATAGCACATAGTTTTAGATTTAAAATGCGATTAGTTATTAAGAGTTTATAATTTAATGCAATGGAAACATGTTTTTTTTACTATTGTAATGCAATTAATAATTGAATCTTAATTTTTTACTCTGCAAAAGATCATGTTTTGAGCAATCTCATATATCATTATATAATTTTCAGAACTGAATATAAAATTCTAAAGCAACACTAAAATTAAATACTTTAATCGAAAGAGTTTTTTAAAATTGTTATCTAAGAATATGTGACGGAAATTGCTTTAAATACTTAACCAGTTTCAGATCCAAGAGTTCTTTCAAAGTTTACTCGAACATTTAAGTACTGGTAAGATGGGGTAAAAGGGTTATTTTCTTAAGAGCACACAAGAACATATTTTTTTAATTATTATCCTGAGAGTGTTTGAAAAGTTCAGTTTATCATTTTGTCGCATATTCCCGACAAAATATCCTTCTTTGACGAAGAATATAAAGTTTGATCACTAAGTGCAAAGGAATGAAATCACATACTTTCTCTTTTATTTTTTTTTTTAAAAAATTATCAGTCTGAAACCACTTAATGATAAACCACTAAGTGATGAAATAATATCGCAGTTATTAATTGCGAACTTTTTCATACTATTATGCACCCACTGACATCTCGACGAGGTAATGTGCAAAATCGTGCACATTAAAAAATGAAGAGAAAAATAATTACAGCTATGGTACAATGTAACAATGGGATGACAGTATTTTCAAAATATAATATGCAGTTGTAACAATAAAGAAATTTAAAAGCTGTACATTCATTTTTTTTTCCTACTATGGGAGATATGTGTTTCACTTTTTCATCATCTTTCTAAGTACATAACCAAAATTTGTTGAGAAAATGTGAAATATATTATGGGCGTATCAATGGCTCTACTAATTTTTTTTTTACAATAAAATATACAAGTCAAATTTTTAAATAAAAATTGAAATCTCTTGCCTTTTTTACAAATAATTTCTAGAATACAAAATTAGAGATATTTTTAAAAAAATAAATGTACACACAACTGAAATATTACATCTATAAGGAAATTGTTGAAAATATAATACACTTAACAAAAATCACAATATTTGAGGATTTTTTTTTTTAACATCACAAACTTTTTTTTAAGAACAATAAAAAGGGAATGTTTGGCGTAACATAAATTGAAACACAAGCTTACATGTTTGTCACAACCTTTTAACATAAAATTTATAATATATATAATCATACTCTCATAAATACATAACTTATCACTCAACTTTATACGATGAATTTTACATTAAATACTCATAACTCAGACGATATTTCTGAAGATGAAAATATTACAAAATACTATTTTATATACCATCATAATCGTTAACATTTTACATCACATATGCAAAGAAAAATATCTTAATTCATAGGTCTAGAAAAACACTCTATTTATTTTTGATAAAGACGCCAACTGCGCTACTGGCAATTAAAACTGCTACATCAGAAAAACTATAGCACGCTGGTGAAGTGTATGTGACAGACAGAATATATTGCAACAATAAGCTAATGTTATGCTAAATTTACACAAAATAGGCTGCGACAATAACATGGAAGTGATTTTACAACTAGTCTAATTAACAGATTAGTGTTTGAATGTCTCCCAAGAAGAAAGGTGTTTTTTTGGAGACTGCTAGAAAATACTAATATAAATCAAATTTGAATAAAAATCAGCATCATAGCTTTGTTCAGCATTATTGTCTCTAAATCTGGTCTCAAGATGGAATACATACGATACCCTTTCCTTATTTTGGCCTTATAATCATTCTTTACATTTCTTATAGCGTTATCTCGAATAAAAGGCCGTTTGACTTTTATTCGAGACCTCCATAAATCAATGTTACAATTAGGCAAAGCTCACCTGTACGCTACTCGTAATTTTCGAACATTCTTTAATACAGAATATATTCGGCTGTTACCTATACGAGACTGCATGTTATTTTAATCACTTTTCAATCAAAACAAACTTATCATTTCTATTGAGAAACTGTGGCTTATTTTTGAATCTGCATGTACTACTATAGCCGTACATGCAATTTAATCTTTGTTCGATTTTACATTTTACTGTTTAAGAGCTGTTATTGTTGCAACAGGTGAGATCGTTGAATAGAAATCTTGCAGAATCTATAGCTCTAAATAATCTGAACATATAACAGACATTCAAATTATAACCTATGCATCTAGCAAGTACTTATATATTTGCACTTATTTTAGTGTAGTCATTTTAATAGCCAGTAGCGTAGTTGTGGAATTAAAATTTTTAACTTCCAGCAATCCAATTTAAATTTCCAATCTCTTTCTACATAACACAAAATTTAATTAGCATGTATAAAGTACTATTCATACATTAAAATGAATCATTTTAAAACTGGATTAAGAAGCATTTTTATTTAATAATGAATATTCTCACTAAAGCGTGTTCATTATTTGCTTTAAAATGTTTCATTCAAATGCAGATAAATTTAGTATGTGATGCACAGTAATATAAAACAAGAATGTACAGAAATACAAGTGGCTACAAAAATAATGGAAGCATAAATTTTGATAATTTTTCATGAATTTAAATGGACTTCTTATTCACAAGAGTACAGATTTTAATGTTTTTAAAGCAAATAACCTTTAAGTAATGAGCCACCTTTATAATACATTGGTATATGCAATGCAATTCATTGATAAATTTTGTTACAAGTATGCGCCTACTTATATCATCTCCTGTTTACTAAGATTTTTAAGTACGAAATTTTGACTGTATACTGAATAGAAGAAATGATCATATATCGCACAGCAATTGGAATAAGAGTTATGTATAATAGAAGGCTACTGAAATGGCTTTGCTTCGAAATAGTTTTGAGCCAGTATGTTTGTAATAACTGGAATTAACTTTAAACCGTAGGTCCCGATCCTAATCAAAAATGTGACTATTGCAGCGGAAGACTTACAAGCGGATCTCAAGAATCAAGCATACAAGTCTGAATACACGTAATGTAATGCAATAAATTTAACTATCGAAATGGATAGTTGAAATGATCACAAAATTTCAGTAACTGGAAATAAACTTTAAACCGTAGGTCCCGATCATAATTTAAAATGTAACTAAAGCAACAAACCATCGAAATAGATAGTTAGGTGAAATGATCACAAAATTCCACTAATTGGAGAAATTAAATTTAAACCGTAGGTCCCGATCATAATACACACATGTCCAAAAATTAAGGATAATTCAGAATCACGCAGAAATTGAACTTAAAAATAAAAATTTCACATGTAGTATTATCACACACATCTTGAAGAATAATATGCAAATTACAAGAAATTACCAGATGTCTAGATTGTAGGTCACAATGACGAGAAAGTAAGAGAGGTGTATATAAGGAATACTTGCAAAGAAGTAAAATTGTTTACAAGCACTTTAAAAGCCTTTCAGGGCAATAACCGCATAGTTATGGCACAAAGGAAGCATTTGGGTAATGTTTTACGTGGTAGAATTACGGCCGCCTGAAATGTGGTCGTACCCAGCTCGAAGTGTCCGAGGAACTTGGAATCGCCCAGAGTGTCATCTCCAGGTTTTGGCAACGGTTACAAGATGATGGTAATGTGAGTAGACGTCGCCCCCGAGATACACGTTTGTTTTGGGGCGCCATGGGTACATAATTTCTGTTTATGGATGACAACGCCCGTCCTCACGGTGCAAACATTGTAAGTCACAACATACAACGCAATGTTGTGACTTAACAACATTGCGTTGTAGACGAATGCCTTCAATCGGATGATATCACACGTACGGACTGGCCAGCATATTCAGTGGACTTGAATCCAATAGAGCATGTGTGGGACATGTTTGGCCAACGAATTGCAGCCCGTCAACCCCTCCCACATGTCTACCGGAACTTTGGAGAGCATTGCTTGATGAGTGGTGTAATATTTTCCATGATCAGATCGATAATTTGATACTCAGCATGCCTTGGTATTGTACGGCCTGTATTGCATTGTCTTGGGGGCATACTATGTATTAACCATCATACCAATCATGTTATATTGGTTTTTGTAAATGGGTTCTTTTTTGAAATTTGCTCCAAGGAGTAAAAATCGCAATTTTTATTAATGATATCAAACATATAGCATCTTTTTTCTTTCTTTAACTTTATTAATAAATAGACTTAACAAATAAGTCGCATTTGTTTTGCTTCTGTCTCTTTAGATGAACTTGCATTATCCTTAATTTATGGACATGATTGTAAAAAATGAAACTAAAGCTACAAACCATAAACATTTCATTCATTTTAACAGTCCACTTCATATAAAAAATAAGATAAATTTAACATTAAGACTTATTTGAGATGATTGCAGCATTTTTTCTTTTTTCCATTAATTTGATAGCCACTTGTTAAACAAACAATACAATTTAAAATGCGATAAAATCAATAAAATTACAAAACAATTTTTGCGTTGATAAAAATTTCAAAAAGATATATATATATATATATATATATATATATATACACACACACATATATATATATATATATATATATATATATATATATATATAAATGAACGTCTGGTGAATTTTCCGTAATTATTCCACTCAGTTTTAAAAATGAAATCAAATATTTGAAAATAAGAGGAATTTTCTCATTTCTGTTGTGTTCCATTGAAGGAACTATGAGTTCAAATCTAGAAAATTAGTAAAAGATACCAATATATAGTTATGCAATTTGTATGGCATTCATTTTCTTAATAAGCGGATAATTTTATTGAGTAAAAATGAATGAGTGTAAAAAGTTAAATTTCATAACAATGAAAAATTAAGATTACTTAAATATATATTTGATTAAGATTTTTAGTTACATTTATTTATAGTTGGTAGTATGCGAAATAAAGACAAATTCACCAGATATTTATTTAATACATACAGTGAAATCATACCTTTCCATATTCAAATTACTTGAAATTTATCATATTTTTTTTACAATAAAATAAGCTTAAAAGAATTTTTCACGTTTAAATTTTTAACATCACTGATAACAATTAGTAATATATTTTTTATATTAACTCGTCATTACTATAAAATTAATGTATGGATATAATGTGATGGAAATAAGAATATAATTAAAAGTGAATGAAATAAAAAATTAATTTATAAAAATGTATTTGCACCAATCATTATAGTTAAAAATAATTATTTTCAAATTGCAAAACTTATGATAGGTAGGAATAATTTCACTTAAAGGAAAATAAGCATGCATTTTGATCATTAAGAAAAGACCCATTTCTAATTAATATCCTCACAGAAAACCAAGCTTCCGAAATGAGTGCTTACCTTCCTTACATCGCTTCTAAAATTTCAACCATCACATAATTTGCCAAAGTGATTTAAGACAAAAAATCTTTAAGACTCAAGTTCGTACGTAAGTATTTGTATTATTTATAGATCTATTTATAGGAGCGTGTATTTATAGCTATATACAGAAGGAGGTCCAGCAGACATTGTGCGTCTGTTTCAATGTCTTATGCATTCATTTACCAAACTGGTTGTACCACAGCCAGAGATAACAGCACCAGTATTTCAGTATCACTGGAGTTCGTCAAGGGAATTCCCAATAAAAAGAGAAAACTTGGCAATTTTTTTTGTTTGTTAATATGGAGGCACCATTTTTTTCGCAATATTTCCTTTAAACACCTATTAAGTTCACATCTTACAGCACATCCCTTGATCACACATATTTGCTCGAAAGTTGCTTGGCAAGTTCGGTGTATTTGAGAAATTTGGAATGGGGGCTTTCATCCGCAGGAGCTGACGGTTGCATTTCTTTTTGGGGGGATGCAGGATGTCCTGGTTCATTACCATTATTGCCTGTCCGGCTACCAGCGGAAGAAGTTGGTGCACCACTGCATCCATTGCTACTGCTACTACCTCCAACAGGAGGGGTTTTACTGTTACCTGAGGTTGAGGGAGGTTTCCATGTGGAAGCGGCAGCAATTTCTGCCAAGCTACCATCTTTGACAAAGTGCATTTTACTGAGATGGTGTCTGTACGCACCTTTAGATATGAAGTGAGTATCGCAGAAAGCACACTTCATCAGAGAATCTGATGTTGTAGCCTCGCTGCAAGCCCAACTGAAAGCCAAAATCGAGCCAGGAGTGGCTGGTAAGTTAGGCCGTGAGAGGTGAGCGTCCGTCTTATCTAACAATTTTTGCAATTCTTTCAAAGGGTGGTCGCCAGCAGCTGACGAATCACCATGCTGTTTTTGACGAGGGGATGTCACTTCTGAGCTGTGAGCCGAAACTGGCGAGCCTAGAACACTATCACAACCATCATTATTATTTCCCATCTCAGAATCCTTTTTACGATGAGGATGTGACCGGCGCTTGCTAGATGAGTGGGATTTTCTGTGAATTTCGGAAGTCCGCTTTCTTTTATTTGGTGTGTTTTTTGAATGTTTATTTGGTGAGTCTGCGTCCATCCTAGCAGAAGCGGAGGGACTAGTGGCCGTCGTCATTTCTGGTTCACAGCTGGAGCTACGAGATAAAGGGGTTTGTCTGTCTTCACTTTTAGGCGTTACAGCACCACTACAATCCATAGGTTTCTCATCATCAGAAGCTTTGTCTTCTGTTTCCAAATTACTTCTGTCCAAGGTTTCTTTAAGTGAAATTTCTTTTTCTTGTTCTGATAGCTCGCAGTCTTTGGCGGAATTCTTTTCTGTATTATCACGATCCGAAGAAGGTGTTGTGGAGCGATCTTTTGGTGAAGTAGTGCCATGAGCAACAGACTGAGATGTAGATGCCAAATTTGAATTGGTAGATTCTTTGGTTGGAAAAACAGTATTTCGATCATCAGTAGGGGATTCAGGCTGAAAATGTACAGGTGAGCATGATTGAGAAGCGCTACTTGGAGTAGAGACTCTATTCATAACGTCTTTTGCTGAAAGTCCAAATGTCAATCTTAAGTGTTCGTCAAAATTGGGGTGTTTTTCGGATGTTGAAGAACTCCTGCTTCTACTTTCTGAACCAGAAAAATCAGCCATGTCCATTTTATAATCATGCAACCTTCCTAAAGGTGAAGTTGACTTTCTCTGGAAGTCTATAGAGCTGCGAAGAGCTCCAAAAGCGCTAGGTGAACTAGATGATGGGTGCCATGGTGGGTAAACTTCTTCATCTATGCCTAGACGCTGAAGAATACCAGTAGAAACCGCATTCCGTCGACCTTTACTTTCAAAACTCTTTTCAATTAGTTTTTCAATTGCATTCAAAACAGAAGTACTACCGGTGCTTTCAACACTATCACACATGCTATCTTCTTGAGGGAGGATTTGCCCTCCGGAAGTCTTATTACCATCTTCAGATAGAAGTTCCTGAGAAGAGACAGGGGAGGAACTTGGAATTGCTCCCGAAGTAGTTGGAGCATCCAAATTGGTATCGACACTTGCACTCGTAGATTTGGCTCCTTCCGAACCTGGGGAAGATTTCACAGAGTGCTGAGATCTTGATCCCTGAGCGCAGTTCTTAATATGTTGAACGAAGTCTTTGGCATCTACTTTTTCAGTGCACTCTTCACATGAGATTTTGCCTTCTACCACCTCATTTTTAGCCTGATTGATGAGGTCATTTGAACTGGTGGGATTCTGCTTATTTAATTCCATTCTTTCCAATTCTAAAAGTTTTCTAACAGGAAGAGACTTTTTCCTCCTTTCACGAGTTTGTCTACGCCTACCACCACCTTCGGTAATTGAACGTAAAATGTGTTCTTTGTAATGGGAATTCTTTACCATATGATAACTAAGTTCTTTTAGACTTCCGAACGCTTGATCACACACTTTGCACGTGAGAACGGCATTAACTTGAGATTGAGCGGCCATTTTATCTTCAGGCGTTCTCCAAGAGATGATTTGTTCTTGACTTATAATGTTGGTATAATGTTGAGTGACTCGCATGTGAGTAGTCATATCAGCAAGAGTTTTGAAAGACTGTCCACACCACATGCATTTTAATATTTGCCTAGTTTGTTCAGCTCCTTTACCTAGCCAAACGTCTTGTCCTCGAACAAGCTTTCTGGGGAGTGATACGTTTTCTTTTATGACAGCATTTGCCGCTGGTCCAGCTGCTGATGTTGATGATGTCGAACATTTAGCTGGTAAAGGAGATTGATGAAGGCTTGATTGATGATTCACAGCCGATGCTGTCGAGGTAGGAGATGTTGCTGGTAATGTGGTCTGCATGCCAGCCATGCCACAACGAGGAGATTGTTTCATGTGTACGGTCATTTCGGCAAGACTCCGAAAAGCTTCCTTACACCAGACACAAGTAAACACATCTCTTGTTTGCTCACTGCTTCGGCTCATCCATTGACTCTGCCATGGATTTTGCCTCCCTGCTGGTCTATATGGGTCACCTTTTGAGCTACCTTTCCGGCTATCATTCGATTTGAGAGAGTCCAGAGGCGGGCTGGAATTTTTGTGCAAAAGTGGATTGTAAGCATTTGATCTGTTGAGAGATGAGTGTTTCGAGGATGAAGCTGAATAACCTTTCTCACGCTTTTCTGATTTGACCTTCCCGTTCCACATAGGTACTTCGACAACAGTTGCTTTGACCATACTTTTAGGTGAGTGTTTTGGAGCACTATAACCCCAAGGGCTGCAGGGCATGGATAAAGTTGTCTCCAATTTCGCTATTTTTGAATGTCGAGAATTTTCCATCAGACTACTCCTGCTACTTTTTCTTTTGGGAACGGACAGATCGAGAGGACCATCTTGAGATATAGAAGGAGGATTTAATCCGTTAGGTGTAATCGATCGGTCATCATCTGTACTTTCGTCTTCGGTGGATCGTTTGACACTGAAATCTAGAGGAGTGTCATCCTCTGTAGCCACACTAGAGGCCATGTCTTCGTCGCCATCGTCCTCGTCATCCTCTGCGGCCTGGATAAGCTCGGGGTTGGCGACCGCATTTCTTGATATGTCCATGACTGTCGCGGAGACTTTGTTCATCAATTCCATTTCTTTATCTTCTTTAATGAGAGGAGGCGGAGGAGGCGGTGGAGGAGGCAAAAGAAGAGGGGATGACCCAGGTGGAGGCAGCGCAGGCGTAGAGCTGCGACTTGAGTGAGAAGAATTGCTATTCTCGTCTAAATGCTGTTCCTCAACCTCGTCTCCTTCGACAGATGTGGTATCGGATGGATCTTCAGAGGTTTTGCCCTCTTTATTCGGTTCTCCATCTTCCCCTAAAAGAAAAAGCAATTTTCTTAAAATATTTTTATTATCACTAATTCTTCACTATCTCGAGATAATTTCATTATTAACTATCTAAATTAAATATTATTTTCCTGATTTAAATACATAAAAAGAGTAAAATTTTTAATACTATACCACGCATAAGAATCTATTTTGGATTTTTCATAATTTGGCATTGCTTTGTTCTATAATTACAGAATGGATCAGCTATTTTTTCTCAAATCGATATTTTCCCGAATATATATATAGTAATACATAAAATAACTCACTTTAAACGAAAGAAACTTCACCTTTTGATACATATTATTAAAATTAAACTGTTTTGGTACTTTTTTTCCTTCAACTATTTAATTTGATCAATATATATCGGATATAATATTTAATACATCAACGCGCTATATCTTGATAAATCTAAATTCACAAATGAAAAAGAAATTTATAAATACTTTACATAATATTTTGAAAACTGAACAGAATAAGAGGTTAAGTGTTTTTTTATGTTTATTGACTAAGCGAATCTTTATAGCTTTGAATTTCAATATATGAAATCCATCTCCATATAATTGTGTACAATTTAGGACAGATATACGAGAATTTTCTCATAGCAAATTAGAGTATCTACGGTAATATAATAGGGCGAATGGCATATTCCTTTGATTTCAATCCTGTAATCTCTAAAAACACAAAAACCTATAGTTAAACATCTTATGCAATAGGTTCTATTCAAATCAGATTCCGAAATAATCACATCATAATCGATTTGATATGAAGTTTTTAAAAATAATTCAAAATGCATAATGTGACTAATTAGATAGTAATCATGTCAGGAATTACATGTAACAGTACTATCATCTTTCAAATTATATTCAATGATAATATTTTACAATCTACTAAACAAAATTTCTGCTACTAAATTGCAGGATTTCATCTATAAGCACCGTGTGAAAGTATGTAAATTTATCGTTTTACCAAAATCTTATTTTTATGCATTCCAAATTTCTGCATAATAATTAATTAATTGAGTTTTCATAATAATAAACGTGTCAACAAGAGAATAAGATATTCGCATGTTATTTTAACTTTTATTAGAATAAAAATGCAGAACATGCTTTAGAATAACAGACATTAGTCGTACTAAAATATTAAAAAATTAGTTTAAAAATAAGTTGCTTTGAGGTATTTATAAACCAAATAATTGCAATTGACAATGGAAAAGACTATAGAAAATCAGGCTTCTTACAAAATTTTCAAAATGTCAAAATAATTGCATCAAATGTGGAAGAAACTGAAAGATCATTTTAAGAAAAAAGCAGATATTAAAAAAAATTAGAACAAATACAAACCGATTCTGATACAAAAGAAAACCAGTAAATTCGTAGAGGAAATAAGATTACAAATACTTCTCTTTGTATAACATCACATAAATTACAGGTTACGCTTTTTTAACGGATATTATTTTTTTTGTCATTTCCTTATTTCAATTTTAATTTTTAAGCATTTTTATTAAAATCAATTTTTTTTAGCTTAAGAAACACTAAAGACATCATAAAAGACTTAAAAGCACTTACATGTAAAAACGCGCAGGTAAATCAAAAAATTATCAAATGCAAGAGCTAAAATATTATGACAAAAACAATTTTTTAAGATACTTTTTTATTCAGTATTATCAAAAGTAGACATGTATCGCTTGCAAAGCTCATTTCAAAGAATATGACAATAAGCCAATTTCGAAACTTTAAAAAAATGACGAAAAACAATTAGATATAGCATTTTCTTTTACACATTGTTAATCGAAAATGTAAAGCCCGAAATAAAGTGGGCTTTTTTTTTTTTTTTCTTTTTTTTTTTTTTTAGGAAAATTTTTTTACGCGAGAGTAATTCGACACCTTTGCGACAGATTGTGATCTACCTATGTCTAAGAGCTAAGACTACTATTTGAAGTATAATAGGATGACGAGATCTGGGAAGTAAAATCTCCAGGGTTTCATTCTGTATTTTGCGATTCGGAATCCCATTTGTAGAAACTTCAAACAAAGAAAACGTCGTAGTTTCATATTAAAGAAAACTCAAAAAAGAAATTTTTTTGACTTTAGAAATAAAATCCGCTTCGACTTACAGGATTATTACCCTGTTTTGAGTTCTTTCATGCTTAATAAAAAAAAATTTGAAATACAGAAAACGAAAAACTCGAATTTTCGACAAATATAAGAAGGCAAAAACAAATTTGTAAAAATATAAATTAAGCCTGTTTAAAAAAATGATTTTGTAAAAGAGAGAAATTAAGTTTCTTACACTCTTAAAAATACACTGTAAATTTCTATTAAGAAAAACTTTTTATTATTGTTCCCCCACAGCTAACTTCTAAAAAGAAATTGCCGATTTAATAAATTTAACATTTTTTTAATTAAAGTTTATAATTTTATGGTAAGAAAGTAATATTTATTATTTTTTTTCAAAAATTTATTACTAGCTATATGTATGCCAAATTAACATTTTCAATTAAATATCTGAAATAAAGATATACAGCAAATGATTTTAAGCAGTTTTACTTCAAAATATAGTTAATCATGTAGCATAGCTTTGTAAAAGATAATTCAAAATAATTTTTTTAAAATTTATTTATGAAACAAGTTAAAACATTTCAATATAAAATAGCTAAAAGTGTACAAGCAAAATATATATTTCAGTTACACATTTTGTAGTTATTTATTTATTTTTTCTTTTGATTCATATATTATTTCAAGATAACTTTTATTCAAAATCAGTTTTTAATTTTTATTTTACAATCAGTTTTGAAATATTTAAAATTCACTCTTTATTTCAAAAGAAATGTTTTTAATAAAAATAAATAATTATATATATATATATATATATATATATATATATATATATATATATATATATATATATATATATATATATATATATAAAGTCAACTGTAACAAACTTTTTCTGTCAAAAAATAAATATAAATACGCCAATTAATGCATATTTCGTGTTTATTTATAAATAGTTAAACCAGATAAGTTCGCACATCTGATACTTTGAATTTCAAATTTCTTGTATAAACTGAGCAATCAAAATAACCATTAAATGCCGGCTAAGTACTTACATATCAAATATAACACAAATATTGGATTTGGCAACATGTGTTGATAAAAAAAAAATTACCTTGGCTACACGAGATGAGATCTTAATTGCAATGTATCAAATATTTTAACACCTTATGTGGGGAGAGAGAAAAATATTTATTTAAAGAAGACACCGCAACACCATGATAATCAGAGAAATACCATATTATTTTAAGAAACTAAAATAGACAATCGCTCGATTTCAATTAACAGTTCATTTACATAAGCAAAATCAAACTTTATGACTCATCAAGAAGGTTGTCTCGAGGATAAGATGACAAATAACACGACGAGTTAATTTTTAAAAGATGAAGTAAAAGAATTGTAAAAAAATGCAAGCTACCATTTTCTGCAAATACATATTGGAGAAGATATGGCAAATATTTGCGATATAAGAAAATGAAGAATGTATTTGATAGGGAGAAATATGATATTCGCTGAATTTATTACAAGAAACGTTTTTGCTGTACCAGTTCTTAAAATATTTGTTTCGAAACGGAAAGAATTAAAGAACGAATCGAAGGGGAAAATGTATAAGAACAGCGTCGATATTTATTAATTTTCCAGAAATATCTGACACTTAACGAAACATATATTTATGTGTTACTAGCGCAAATACATTCTAAGTTTCGTAAGGATATTCATAATTTATGTGTTTGCTTATTGTTTGTTTTGTGCAAAAGAGAATCTAAGAACAGGGTCGATAAATTCCGTAATAGAAAGAAAATGAATTTATTTGAAAAACATAATCTAATAATTAGATAAAGATACAATCAAAAGAAAACAAAAAAATAAAGTATGCATTGGTATTAATAATCAAAGAATTGCTTAAAACGTTCATACAGGATCCGAATTAAGCGAAATTTAAAATATATATTGTTAAATGATAGCAACAAACAAAATAAATTCAAAGATAGTGTTAATGGAAGATTTGAAACATTTGATAGTTGTCAACCTTATTAAAGGTTAAATAGTAATTTTAAAATTATTACTAAATTATTCACAGCTCTTGTATAATTTGAATCATTTTTCATAAATTAATTAATTTTTTACACATTGAAAAAAAATTGAGATTTTATTTCTGCGCAATCTGAACATTTTTAGACGAATTCCAGAAGCATTTTTCTGTTAGAAAGGAAATTAAAATTGATCTAATTTTTTCAATCTTCTTTAAATGATACCCAAGCGGTGCCAGGGAGTTTACATTTGGCATTTTTTTTTCAGAATGTTCGAAACGCCTGATAGAATGTTACTTAGAACAGAATTGATTTCGAATTCTGAAGAAATAAGAATATGTCAACTTCTCAATGATGTTTTAATACCTTTCGATTTAGAAATGAATGTCATACAACACAGCAATTCGAATCGAATTTCTTAACACATTAGATATGTAGCTTTCCTGAATTTATATTTTTATAAAACTGTTTATGTTTTCAAAATTTATAAAAGATTCATGTAAGCATAACTTTTCAGCTATACAAAATTTTAAGAATTATCAATTAACTTTTAAAAAAAATTGCATCGAGGAAAAATAAAATTTTCGGTTAAAAAAAAGTTCGAATAAAATTTAATGCAGGTACTTCACCAATTATAAGTTGATGGACCAATTATATGTGTTTACAAGTTTTCATTAGGATCTAAAATTTCTATTTTCTACAATGAGAAATCGGGTCGCTATATTTAGTTTCCAACAATTACTGTTCTCTCACGTCCTATTTAAGTAAGAAAACTTTCGATAGAATGAATTTTTCAGTTTCTTTACACTTCCACATATAATTTCAGGTTCAATAACAAACAAAAGTAGGTTACGTGGAAGGAAGGGGCAGAGACAAGAGAGTAGATCTACCATCGGTTAAATAAATCAACCTCACGAAAAAAAAAAGTACAACACGACACTTGCCTGGGTTGGAATCTTTTTTTTTTTCTTTCTTTCCCTTCTATGATCGAACAGATGTTTGGAAACGTAAACGAGACCATTTGAGCGTTGACATGATTTAAAGCAAAGGAAGAGATAAAAATATTGGATCCGAGCGCAGAACGGAATCAATTCCAACTTTTGTTCAGGTAAAAAGTTCAAAAGAGAGCACCAAGTTGAAAGCCTCTAATTACAGTTGGAGATTAATCTTCACTTTGAAGCTACAAGAAGAGCTCGTAAAAGTAAAGAGAATAAAAAAAAAAAAAAGAACTTCCCATTCTAAAGATATTTTATATTCATTTTTCGCCCATTCTCCTTCTGTATAATATTATAAGTACACAAGGGAAATGTACAGAAAAAATGTATACAAGTTCAAGGAACTTTAGATTGAAATACGAATTGAACAACACACGCAACTCGAAACAATTTTGAAATCTTTGTAAAACAAAGATTTTTGAAATAAAAAAAGAACAACATTGGTTTTGGGAAATCGTCTCTTGAATAAAAGCAATCTATGCAACAATTTAGCAGTATAAAATCAATTATTTTATTCAATTTAAAAATTTTAGATAACAGTCATAATAATAGCCGCCCTCAGCAGTACCGAGCGATTATTGTTGCTACAACATCCGCTATTAATATCCATAATTACTTAATCTATAACCAGTCTGTTTTTTAATTGGTTAACGAAATATTGTTTTATTAATGGAATAAAATAAAGGAGGATATTTTTTAATGTACAACATTATAAAACCATGAGAGATCATTCAAAGCAAAATTATATGGTATCTAGCTTAAAAATTTACAAATATTTCAAATTTTAATAATTTATTTGAATTTTCAGTCCATTTAAAATAAAAAGATTGTAGTAAAGTGTCCCTCATACAATCACTTGATTTGATAAATGAAATAACAAGTTATTTCAATATATATATATATATATATATATATATATATAATAAGGAAAAATCTTTTTTGATTAAAAAATCACCATATTAGTAAATCTCTCTAATGTCAGCATCATTTTAGTTTTAATAAGAGATAGATATGATAATTCTTGCTTATTTATAATGGGAAGAAAGCTGTTCAATGCAATTAAATAATTTGAAACGTTATTTTTAATTATTGATGTGATATAAAAAAAACAGAATATAATTATCTTAAAGAATTAAAAAGCGATGTATTTTTCCACACAAAATGATGTAATTTTGGAAAACACAAGAAATGTAATGTGTTAAATCTTGACTATTTTCATAAGAATGCCTAATGTCTTCAGGCATATTTCAAAAACATTAATTGAATGATAAAATAAATTCTTTTATTTGTGCTTGTTTTAGATGTTAAAATAAATCTTGAATATGATTGAAACATGCTAGTTGTTTTTTTTTATTTTTTAATATCTATTTATCTTGATTTTTTTCAATTATTTTTTTGTTTTCGTATATAATTAAAATAATTTAAATTTAGAAGTATTTGTTTTCCATTTTTTGAATGACAATATTTTTTAAAATGGAAAACATATTAGTTTAATAATTTTATTTTCAAAATAGTGTACGAAATCACAGTAGTGCCTCACATTTTCCCAAAACAAATTTGTTACAATGATAATTGTTTTCCATGAATATAGAAAAAAAATTCTATTAATTGTTTTTGGTTTTGAGTGCGCGTATTACATAATCAGATTACAAAAAATGTTTATCATATTCTAATATAAAGCAAAATACTGATAAAATGACAACAAAATATTAATAATATAAGATTGTTTTTATATTTATATTTTTTGTACCAATTTGGTGGATAGAAAAATATTAAGGAAATGATAAATTCCTCAAACGAATTTATTATTTCAGCAATATTTTTCTCAAAACCAAAAACAATTAATAGAATTTTTTTTCTACATTCATGGAAAACAATAGTCATTGTAACAAATCAGTTTTGGGAAAATGTGAGGCACTACTGTGATTTCATAAACTATTTAAAGAAAATTAATAAACCAGTATGTTTAACATGTTCAAATTTATTGTCATTCAAAAAATTGAAAACAAATACTTCTAAATTTAAATTATTTTAATTATAAACAAAAATAAAAAATTATTGAAAAAATTCATGATAAATAGATATTAATTTAAAAATAATAAAAAAACTAACATGTTTCAATCACATTCAGAATTTATTTTAATATCTGTTTGAAACGAGCACAAAATATCTTAATGTAATAAAAAAGACAATTTTTTTAAATAATATTAAAAGAAAAAAGAGAAACATTGAAAATAATTGAATAACTGTTTTACAATATTTTGTTAAAATCAATGAAATAACAGAAGTCATTTAAAATAAATTCAAAAACATTAATCTTTGTATATTTAAACTTCATTGACATTTAGTATCTGAAAAATGCACTGTAAAAGTACAATCACACATATTCAAAGAGTTACAAATAATTCAAAATCCTGGAAATCTACAAATTTTGGTTTAGAATGGAATTTTTTACTTACATATAAAAAATATTAATTGAGGTTACTGTTTAAATTAATTAGTAAATGAAACTGATAAAATAGATGTAATAAATTTATGATCTAAACCAAATCTTGATCCTAATTTTTAGTAGTAACAAATAGTGTAATCTTGTAATGAAATTCTATTTCACAGAAAGAAAAAGTTTACATAAAAATTATAAATTGCTGAAAAAGTTATGAACCAGGACTAAAAATTAACAATTCAAAATATGAATCCAAATTTTGGAGAAATAAGTTAAACATCTTAAAAGAACTCAACACAATTTGAAAAATAAGGGAAGAAAAAGTAGTCATGTAATTACACTTTTTTTAAAACTCGATCATGTTATAGAAACAAAAAATATTGTTTTGTAAAAGTAATTACCTTTACACTTCTTAATTAGCTAGTAAATTTTTTTAAATTAAATAGTTTTTGTTTGTCAAAAAGCATTTTATTGTTTGTAATCACTTAGATACTTTGTCAGCAATGTTTAAAAATTTTAACTAGGCTTTTTTAATGAATAACAAAAGCTAAAACGTTTTGAAAAATAAAAAATAAAGATATTTGTCATTTTAATTTCTATATGAAAATGGGATTAAAGAGATATAAAGGAAGTCCATTTTATTTTCTATTAATATTCAATTTTTTAATTTACAATAATTACAAATAAGAAAAATTAAAAATATATCGTGCTTCTTAAGAAAATATCGTGTTTTTTATCTTTTTAGATTCACTTTTTCAATTGTTAATAAAATACTTTTATTCATCCACTCAAGATCAAATAAATTTTTTTACACTTGCAATGGATGGCACTTGATGTTAATACAGTTTTTTCAAATATTAAATAAAAATTTAATTAATTAATTTTATTTTTCTTTATTGACCTAGGTAGGAAATGATTGTAAATATATTGACAATAAATTTGTTTTTGGTTGATCTAAGTAGAAACTAACTTAAAAAAAATTTTAACTTAAAATTAAATCAATTATTTTAATGGCCAAAACAAGAATTTTGAAAAATTAATTATTATTTAAAAATTTTTAAATAATCCGAAGTTAAAAGATAATAATGTAAATATAAAATACATTTAATTTTTTAATATATTCAGCTATTCAAAATTTACAGAGAATTTGCAAAATAGAAAACTGAAAAATATTTTTTATGTATGTTTAAGAAAAACACTGCATACTATAACTTTTGGTTTTGCTTTTTAATATTATTCAAAATCATTACAAGTGTTTACACAGGTTTAAAAAAAAGACTTTCGCAAAATATAATCTTTATTTTAAATAATTTGACATGAAAAATAGAAAAAAATGTACTTCAAATACAAAAAAATGTTAATTTAAAAAATAAAATAGATTGTATTTACATAGGAAAATAAAAAAAAATATTTTAGGATATGTATATTCAGCATATAATTAAGGAAACAATTAAAAAACACATTCATTGTCGATGTATCGTGGCATTTGTTCAAGCAGAAACAAAGCGCGCGCCCAGAAACAGCAGAAAAATAGATTTCTTACCTATAACAAAACATTTCCTTTCCTCAAACGGCAACAGCAGAGGCGAGGGTGAAAGGAGGGGCAAAATTTCGGATGATCGACCTTCAGCAGTCGGTCGCAATTTGACTGACAGTTTCATTGAAGCACTGACGAGCAACGCCCTCTGGCGGCCTCGCACCTCATCACAACGAATACCTATCACTCAACGCGAGTAGAAATCGTCTCTTCTCTAGTTTAGAGAATCTGCCCGCACAGCGTCAACAATCCAGAAAGAGAATAATCAGCGTAAGGATAACAAAAAAAATATCCCAATGAACCAACACTGACGCGGCGAGTCGACTCGAAAGACGGCTAGGATACGGGAAACACGCGGCAAACTTTCCGAGACTCCGCCGCACACTTAGTAGCACATGTCTCAGCAGTGATGTTTGGGTCGCTGGTCTTGGCTTCCAACTACGGACGGTCGGGAATCACCGCGACTGTCGGGTCGTTCCCGGCGACCTCGCGGGGATTCAACACACATTACGGGTTGCAGGAAGGAAGCCAACATTTGGCGGCGCAGCGCTCACATTGGCAGAGCTATATTTTTCAAACGTAAACTAGGAAATAATTGTCCCCTCAAAATAACCAGATGTAATTTTCAAAGAGAGCTATAATGTAAGGATTTTTTTTTCTGGAATTAAATATACGAGAATCATTTTTAGTAAAATTTTATTTCTGTACATCTTAATAATAAATTCAAAAAAAAATAATTTATTTGAACTAACTTATTTTCCAAGAAATCTACACAGAAAAAGAAGTATAATGTTGAAAATTAAATAGCATTTTAAAGCAGTTACTTTATAAGAAATATTTATATTTGATTACTCATATTTTCTGAATAAAATTTCATGTGTGGTACGATTGTGAATAGTGTGTTATTTTAGAATTCTTGATAAGCAATTAAAATCAAATGTTACCACAAAATAACTACTTTAAATTAAAATTGTTTCTGGTATATCATTAGTAGTATTTTATGACAAATTATTTGCTATTATTTTTTCACAGATTGAATATCGTTATTTAAGGATCAAAATTTATTGAATATAAAAGATTTAAATTTTTGATATCTGAACTAACTTCTTTCACAATAAAAAAATAAAAAAAAATAAAAAAAACTATATAATTTTACCACAAAGTTTATATTTTAATACAGTTATATATTTTTTTGAAATTCAAAATTTAAAAATATTTATTAGTATTAGAGAGTTAGAGAATAAATATAGAAACGTTATGTATTATATTAATTTATAAACTAATAAATAAAACAATGATTTATAAAAAAATTAAATTGTTAAAATTAATAAAAATCAACATTTATATATTTTTACCTTTAAAACAGATATTATTTTTCTCTTTCATGAAACTATCTCCAAACACAACATATATTTAAAAATGTAAAGCCATACACATAATAAATCACCATTCGCGATCAAAGGAAGTCAAGTATTGGCGATAAATTTCATCAAAAGGTTGCTTACTCGCCAATAGTAGGTAGCGCGTTAACTATCTGACGTCACCGCCACGCGCGGTAGGTCACCAAAGCCGGCCTTCATAGAGTAGGCGTGCAGTCACCATTGGCCAAAATTGTAGGCGTGGAGCATCCAATTGGAGCTCGATCCCATCTAATGGGACCTGTTCGAATTCTGAACCATTGGCCGATTATTGATCTAAGCGGGCGGAAGGGGTTGGTGATCGATGATTGAAGAGCGGCCGACAAAGTAACTGCTTCTGGCCAATAAACTGGACATTGACATCCACCATGTCAAATGAAAGCATGTAAGCGAGAAACACCATCAGTCTCTTACTTGTCATAAAACATTCAGAATAAAAAGTAAACAACCGTATTAAAAGTTATTTCACTTCGGAAGCTTCTATATTTTAATTGCTCTTTTAGAAAATTTTATTCACGCTCTAAGAGAATGCCATGCACAAAATGAACACTATTTAAAAAAAAAAGACCTCGCGCTTACAAAAAATAATAATTTATAAGTAAATTATAATAATCTACACAACATTTTAGAAATATTTTATTTACATTTAATAACAATATTCTTTAAAAATATTAATTTATTCTCATTAGATTAAGTCATTAACACAGAAACGTTATATCTTCATTTATTTCAGTTTATCGTTATAAATTATTAATTTATAGTCATATTTTAATGATGTATCATTTAAAAATAACTAAAAAACTTTTAATCACTGGTATACGGTGATTGATAATTACATGAGCTACTCATAAATGAATATAATTCGATCATAAAACCATGATTTCGTAACAATATTTCTTATTTATTTATTATGAGATATTTATATCTTTAATTTTTAATAAGTTTATTTTTTGAAAATTTCGAACGATGCTCGTTTTTAAAACTATATTCTAAGACTCTATATATTTTATTGAATGTAAAATAACAAGTGAATACTAGCTGTATATCTTTCACCTAATTTCTTGCATTTTTTAAAAGACGAAAGAAATATTCCTGATTTGGTATGGAATCAAAATAAATAATAGTTTTAGTTTAACTCCTAAAAACTTTGCAATATTATCTCGAAAACTTCAAATGACAAGAAATTTTTAACAGTAAAAAATGTCACATCGGTGATAAAGAACCAGCAGGAACCTAATTTCTTAAAACTACTAGCTAAAAGGCACTTAAGAAAAAAATCACTGAAAAGTTGCTCAAAACTGGATAAAACGATTATTATCCAAAATTTCTGTTAAATATGAATTTATGAATTCAGATTCCGACTAATTATAAAGAATAATATAAGGTGCATGTTGATAGTAATGAATTAAAAATAGTCAACGTAAATAAAAGTTTGCATTGTAATTTTTACAGCCCTTCATTACATTAAAAACGGAGAAAATTGAAAATATAAACTCATAATTTGATACGGACAAAATAAAATTAAAATATAAAAAAATACTGTGGATAAAATGTTGGAGACTTTGGTGTACCTGTATTTCTTTATGTCTAGAAACAGTAGTAATTTTATTCGATTGAAATGGGTTTTTGAAATTTTATGGATTTTATAGTTCCACTGATAATGTCGTGGACGATGATCCACGACATTATCAGTGAATTCTAGAAACATTCTCGGGATCGTTACGTTAACAAGGCACTGAATGATTTGCTGGTTTGTTTGTCACCCAAAAATATTTTTTAAACATGAGGTGGTTAAATTACCTACAGCTTACTGTGGATTTCGAACCACTATAAACATAAAAACCATAGAGGGGAATCGGAAAAACAAACTGTTGAAGTGTAAACTAGCAAGAACACTAATCATTTGGTTGCCACAATGCACAGAATGTCCCAAAGTTTAGTTCACAACGAAGAACACATCATAGGTGTAAATTGAATTCATGAGCAGTTAAACTAAATAAGCGAAGCTCTAACTATTTTGGCTACCAAGAAAAAAAGTGTCTCAATATAAGAAATTTTTTATAGAAAAAAAAGCTTATTGAAATAAATTCAATAACAGAATTTATAATGTTCCTAGAAAACAAAAAACGAGTAATCTAAATCTACCATGATCAAACAAGAATGCGAAAACGATGAAATCACTAAATTTCATTTAAAAGCTGATTTGGGAAGCAACAATCCAACTAAATTTTACAATTACAATATTATTATTCTTGTCAATTAAATCTTGCCTCTAAATAAAAATAGCTCATTTCAAACATAAAATAAATAATCACAAATAAAAAATCCAAAACGTCATTTAAATACCAAATAAATATCACGATATAATATCAAAACAACTAAATATTTTTAAAAAAATATTACTGATTTTTGAGAACAAAATACAAAATAGAGTACGAATATTTCTTCATTTACATGAGAAGATGTTAGAATGTCTTACAAGGAATAAAATTAACACGAAGAATCAAAAGTGGACAAAAAATAAAATTTTTTATTCGAAAAATAAACCATTAATTCTATATGATTACCATTTCTCGCGATTCGACATTTATATCTATCATTACTTTGAAAATCTAATTTGTTCTACACTTTTTTTGTGGCAACGTGTTGGTTACATTAAAAAATATTGATGAGAAAGAATTCTTTTGACTTTCTTCCTATATAAAGTGTTTTTCCATTCAATAAATATGTAGATGTAATTATATATTTTGTACTTAAAACTGAGTTATGTTCGGGTAAATAACATTTTAAATAACAAGGTTATGTTGAATAAGAATTTTAATAGATACATGAAAAAACTTTCTACTTTTCACCTCGTATAAAAATAGTAATTAGATTCGAAAGACCAAATAACATTAGTAACCATCACAAAAAAAACTCATATATTAGGAACTAGAGCTTTTGAAAAGTACATACACAATTGCAAGAAAATTTCATATATTCTTTCCCTCGAAAACTTCTAAATAACACAATACTTTTCAGATAATAACTACTACCTATTACTTTTTTTCGAAACAGAAATATTGATGGCTGTATCAACATAGCTGTCCAGTACAGCATCATAAAAATCGTGGGAATAATACAAAAAACTAGCGCGTTTTGTAACGGATAATTACAAAAATCGCAATTATGTGCTACGGTTCAGCAGAAACATGATCGGAAAAATGCATATTAAAAGATTCAATAAATATTATTACAATAAATAAAGAAGCACTATTCGTCAGTGAGCAGTGAAAAACTTATTATTTATCTATCAACAAGCAAATCTGGAAGTTTTATGATATTTCAATGCAGCATTGGTCTTCGGAAAAAAAAAATTGTATATCATTTTCCACGGTTTGTTGGTCTTGAATCGATATAGAATATAAAAATATCGATATATAGGCGAAAATAAATAAATGTTTGCACTTAGCTGTCCAAAGCAATTGCAAGGTTTTTCGACGAAACTTTTAATCCTGCAAGACAAGGATATATTATTTTAGGAAACAAACTATTGGGCACAGAGACACTGGTTGACAGCAAGATAAAGAAGTTACGCACGAACGGTCAGATATTAACACGCAGTTGGCATTATCCAAATGTCGCGTAAAAAAAAGGAGAGGGGAGAGTTTGAATCGAGTGAAAAATAATTATTCATGATTTTATAATGCGAAGTTATTCGTGTTCGGCAAGCATATAAAATCAAAAGAAAGCCGACGAAATCTGAAGAACCCGTCTGACATACTTTGCCTTTGATAAATTGCCTATTCAGATTTCGATGAAATCTGGAAGTGATCATAAATCATAGAGTAAACACCGTGTGTTTAGGGCACTTTTTCTCATTGTATCTATTCAAATCTGCTGGTTCACAGTTCGCAGAGTGAATTCCAGAGCCAAATCATAACCGAACTGATTTGTGGCAAGATAGTTGAGTGGTGTAAGCCAAATTCCGATTATTTTCCCCCTTCCCCGCTGGTTTTATTATAAAAACATTGTAAAAATACAGCGGGTAGGAAGTTCAACACGGTTTGATTCTCTGGCCTAATTTTAAGATAAATCCATTTGGCATCTATAATCACTAAAAACAAATGCTACATACAATGGGCTCTTTATTTTAAATTTTGAACAATAACCACAGAATGCAGATTTAAAATAGGCATCTATTATTGTGAAAATTCTGAAGAAATATAGGCTAAATTATATAAAATTTCTACGTAATACATTTTTAATGTTATACAATGTCTGGTTTGGTTGATGCTGTATTGTAACTTTTTTATATGACGGACTTACACTTTAAAATGAACTAAACCGCTACAATATCCACGTCAGAGACGGTAATCGAACCCACTAACTGTAGAACTAAAAATCATAATGTTAACCCAGATCTCGAAAAAATAGAAATATCTTTCAATTTGATATTTGATAACCTTTTTTTATAACTTTCTTTCAATGAAACTTGAAAGTATCCATTCTGATAAATACGTTTTCATAAATTAGAAATGTGATATCAATTTTACTATCACTTTAACAATATAACAGAATTATAAACTATAAGCATATTGATTCGGTAATCAATCTTGCAATCAAAAATGTTAATTAAACGTTTGCAAAATCTACCATTTCAAAGTATCGATCTTTAAATGCGCGATATAAACTAGATATTTCCCTTTACACATTTTGACAGATCAACCCGTATAAGAGTTAAATTTATTTTTCCCAGTTTAAAAGAAACGGGCATGGAATCTTTAATTCTGCACTCAGAAAACTGCAATTTCATGTTAACAAATCAAAGCTGCGTCTAAATATATTTAGCTTTTCACATTCATTAATTTTCTTAAGAACATACAATTAACTACATTTAATGCTGTGAGATCAACTGGCGCAGGATGTCCAATTTTGCACCATAAAACCCAGCCAACCAACTGTGAGATCAACAGGATCTTGCAGTAGCAACACGGTTTTCATAGAGATTCATAGTTCTGAATACAATCCTATCCACTATCAAATAACGAAAGATGGATATTGCTTTTCAGTTTTGAGCAAATATGCTTGCTTATGCAGGTGATAAATTTGCGAGCACCTCTTTTGTAGCATGTAAATATAACACACTATCAAAGTAAATTCCTAAAAAAAAAAAAAAAAAAAAAAAACAAGGATGCAGTAAATAAGTAAAAGAAAATTTTAGGACAATTTTTTTAACTGTTAGAGAGCCCATCATACAATCCGATTTGTCACACAACGAATCACCTTTTTTAGCACGAAAGATTCTTAGATTTGTATCTCCAGTGTAAAGTGGATTCCGGGCCACTACAAATATGGTTTGTTTGTCACTCAGCAGTCATTTAAGCACACGAGGGCTAATTAGACAGGGACCTAAAGCTTAAAGTGGACTACGAACCACTACAAACATTCAAGGTGGGATTTGAACTTCATAACTGGTGAACTAAAGTCAAGAGCACTAACCACTCGGCGTCGAAACACAAGGTAAGTTTCGAACCCACAAGCTGTTGAGCTGAAGTCAAAAGCACCATCTGTCGGCTGTGTTTAATAATGTAAGGCAATAAAGCTATTCCTTTTATTATAAAAACATAGGAAAATATGATTTACAGAAAATATTCCTTTTTTATTATGCAGCTTTATATTTTTCTACTTATTTTGCCTTTTTTAAAGAAAAATCGAAGCAATAATTTCTCAAACATATTTAGCAGTAAAGACAGAACAAAAAAGAGCAATGATAGAAAACATTTTGACATTTATGGTAAAAGAGTTAGGTTACCCATTTTGTCTGTGTGGGAGAATTAATGTTTTCTTTGAAAAAAGAGAGTTATGTATAAAAATTTTAAAACAGGTGTTAATTGAAATTGTAAACCAAGTCCAATATACTTTATCGAGGAATTTCATTTACAATATTTTAGGACTTAGTATAGTGAAAAGGAAATTTGTGTTTTACAAGATAAGGAAAGCAAAATCCGCCACCTAGGAGTATTTTTGTGGATCTACCCTGAACTCAATGGTCTATGCAGAAGGGAGAAGACAGGGTGGTGAGCATCACGATTTGTCCATTTGTAAGAAGGCCCGAGCACCGACCCTTACGTACGTGCCTCATTTGTGGCATCCCCACACCCGACAGAGGTAAATACTGTTGGTGGGGGGGGGTAGGATAGATTGTCGACCATCAAGATTTTATGGCTCAAATCAATGGCTTCTTGAGCTGCTGCTCGTGACCTGGGCTCCTGCCTAGACTTTCGATAGTTGATCTAAAACTCTGGAAAATGATCTTTCCTTGTTTTCCAATGATGAACTCGGTCAAGAGGCGATAGGGATCCAGATATCTCCCAACGTATTGCTCGAAGATCCCGCGTTGATGTTAACACGTGTTTCCCAGAAATTTGTGAAATGAAAATAATTGAAAATTTGTACCGATCTGATAGACTAATTTTTTATCTATTGCAATAAAAAAAACAGCAAGGTAAATGCAAAAAAAGCCATTTTTTAGAAAATTAGTTTAAGTAAATATTTTAATAGCAGTTGAGAACCCCGTTGACTCAGCTCAGTTCAGTATTTTGTACCTATTTGCATAGCACAATGGTGAATTTAGAGTAATTCTGTTGTTACGCTTATGGTTCTCATTGTTTTAAATTAAGAATTTGTCAACTTGTTTACAAACGTAATTTTATTGATGTAAAAACATTGCATATTCAAAGTATAACAATTTATCAATCAGTTTGATTGGTAAAAAAAATTATTTTGAATACAATGTTGATTCTCAATAAGAGGGTTAAAATGTATATTTTAATGAACCTGCAAACACTAGCTATTTAAATATAATGTTTAACTTAATAAAAATGTTCCATTTACTTTGTTTTTATTCTTGTACATTAAAGTAAGTTGGTTGGTTTGCTTTGTTTATCACTCAGCGATTATGTTTTGCTCATAATGGCTTGTTAGACCGGAATCTGCAGTTAAAAGTAGATTCCAAAGCAATATAAACATAAACCCTGGTATTGGGAATCGAACCCATGAACGATTGAACCGAAAGCCAAGACCAGTTAACCATTCAGCTTGCGAACGAGGAAGACCAAGTTAATTTTATTTTATAAATTTAATACTTTATGGATATTTTTCAATTATTACAAATTGTAGTGGTTATTTAAGTAAAATTTTCCACAATACAAAGAATAGTTGCTTTATATATCAAGTGACCCAAAAGCAAAAACAAGACAAAATACCTTCATAGAAATACTACAAAAACTTAACTAATTGCAAATCTTTCATTTGAAGAATCTGCAATAAACCCACATGCCATAGTTTTAAATACGGTTCGAAAAATTTGGGGCAAAACTATCAAAAGAACATAGGAATGAAGAGAAAACAAACTGTGAAATCAGCTGAAATTGGTGTTTGGGGTCACCCTTCTCGGTGTTATTCTCATAGCCGACGACGATGAAATCATTTATCAAGACCCTCATTTCCGTGGGCGATGCGTTTTCTCACACCCTACACTCAATTCCAGAAGGTGAGTCAGCGAAGTTTTCTCCCTTTCTACCAGGTGGCGACATATTTGGCACGTTTCTACACACACTAGTGCCAAATGTCAAGTAAGTGCTACTAGACTATGGTAACATAACTTCTCCACATGCAAAATATGCGCCATTTTCTATGGTTGCCGATGAATAATTTTATTTCAAAGTTTTCCATGCAAATAAATGTCTTAAAAGTTAGAAGATATGGGCAATTGTTCGAGACCCCATATCAAGATGAGCTCCAAATTTGAATTTCAAAATAAAAAGTATAAATACTTTAATCTATTAGTGAATCTATTAATCGTATGTTTAACAAATAGTAAACATTCTATTTGCATGCAGTTTTTAGAAACTACTAAAAAATACTACAAACATTTTATACTTATATTTTATATAAACTAAATAATTATTTCTTATTGACAGAACTTATTTAAACGCCAGTCTTTATTTCTGGTGAAAACTGTCTAGCAATCACATCGGTGATCGATTGCGTAAGTATAATATAATAGGAGATTATTTCAATGAAACAAAATCATATATTTTGCTGTAGTAGTCGATTTTTTGCCTGTGTTGATTTGTGACCGTAATGCTTCTTTTAATCGACAAAATTACCATCAAGCAATATTTCGCCTTAACTTTAGCTTCGTTGAACATTTAGCTTGTTTACCATTGTTTATCACTTTTTAGTCAATTTTTGCACACAAAAAAAAGTCGATTGGTAAATATTAGATTTAAAATAAAATTTTGAGTCCATAAAATCATCGTATCTGCGTTATATTATTTTCGCTTCTCCGTAAGAAACATGCTGTCTTTATTGTTAGTAAAAAATTTATAAGAATAATAATTAAATAATTGCGTGAAAATGTATAATTCACACATTCTTGGCACACAGACTTACCAGTAATTCACAAAAAATATTCAAAACTACAAGAAACGCGAATATTCTCAACAAATTCTCGGTGGAAACGTGGTCAGACTCGTGCAGACAGAAACAATACTCGTGAATTGTGAACGTTTTGTCGTTCAAACTGACTATCAATAGTCTGTAGCGCGGCTACGCAAAACAAGCAAGTTGAAACGTGCATTCTTCTTTTGAAAAGGAGACTTTACAAGCCAGCAACTTCTCCCACCAATTTCGTCCTTCACACCATTCTTACTGTAAAGACATTATACATCAGAGAATAGAGACAATCTTTATGTCAGTGAAATTAATAATTTTCTTATCAACGAATTTTTTGGAGCATTCTAGAATTCATTTTTCAGCATTTCAACACTTCTGGGTGAATCGTACATTTTGGTCACATTGTTTGACATTTACAGAATAACTACCAGGTCAATCCAGTAAATTCTCGCAAATTTTTAATGGAAAACACATAGACAGCTTTAAAAACATGAAATTTATGTTACTATGATCAAAATGCTGTTATGCATTATGAAATAGTGTATATCATAAATATTTTTCTTTACTCCCCGCATAGATGATAATTTTAAAATTAGGGGATGAAACTTTTCCCAGACAGTATAAGTTATAATTTAATTGATTGAATCACATTAAGACCAGGAACTTTACAAACAGATAAAAAAAGATGGTAAGTAGTGAAAACTATCAGCAGACGTAATTTTGGATTTGTTAACACGTTTGCGGTGAACTTTCAAAAACAGAACACACAATATTCATATGAAACTACTACACTTGAAAGAAACTCGAATTTTAAAATGTGCTACTGTTTGACTACATCGAATATTAGCTCAGAAAAAGTGGATACATTTAAAGCTAATATAATTCAAATGCAAAAATAATATTGACTGAAATTTATTCCGTAATTTATAAACAAAAGATACCTCGCAGTTCAGATGACAAATCGAAGGTATTGTTAATCGTCCAAAAATGATTATTTTCTTTAGCGGCCTTTATTTTAGATTTTTTAAGCAAAAACAATCGACTTGTATAAACTAGAATGAAGTTGATTGTACCGGGAATCTACAATTGTGCTTTCCAGTGCTACATGTTAAAATTTTTGGTGATATGCATTATTATAGAGTATGAATATGAAAACCAAGATGTGCGTGTTTTTAAAAAATTCTAAATATTCGAAATATTTTTTATAATTCAAAAGACAATATTATTCACGATTCTTGAAAAAAATAAGTTTTTAGTTTTAAATGTTTGTTATCTAAGTAAATATATATTTGGTTACCCCATTTATTTAGTCACAGAGATAACACGATGATCCCAGTGCAGTATATTCTCAAAAATTAAAAACATTAAAGAAACTTAAATGATTATAAGGCAACAAAAAAGAAAAAAAGTACACAATACGAGATAATTATTGCAAAACAAAAACAAATAAAATACATGGAAATAAATTTATCAAAATTAAATTTTATCTAAAATTAAAATGTAATTTTGTTAGGTAATTTTTTCATACTTCAAATATTTTTCTTCTAAATTGAATTAAAGGTGATTACAATTGCAAATTTCTGAAAAGGACAAGAATATCGAAGAACAATAGCATATTTTGATTATTACATTAATCAAAATATTATAAAATTATCATATTTTTTGAGCTACAGGATGTACTTTCAGATTAAAAAAAAATACAATAAAAAAAATTTAAATAAGCCCTCATTCTGAATTTTTTTTTGAGCTTCGATACAAATAAATCGTATATTATTTATTAACAAATTCTACTCTTTATATCAAAGAAGTTTTTTCTGAACTCTACCTCTAACATTGTAAAACAATCTTGATTATAATTGATTTGTTGAAAAGTCTTGGCTGTGCACCTTTGGATTGCATGATTTTTCCGCAATCATACTAGTAATTCATGCCAGAATATCTAATAAAACATCTTCTGTCTGGCTGATCAAGGAATATCTTGTTAATTAAAATGTGGTAATAGATTTCCGCGATAACATGTTAATAACCAGAAGAAAATTGAAAGTTCGTTTGATTTAGAAATGAAAAATGAATATATTTTCGTAAAATTCACCTGATTTGATTTGCTGAGTGACTGGTTCCATCATGTCCACAGAAATACATTTGCTATCATTTTACGAATCTCTTCTACATTGCTACATGTTTAGTTTGATTGATAGTATCACAGTGTACAAACATATCATGTTGCATTGTTTATCGCTTAAAAACTTTTTGGTGAGATAAAACGTACAGAAGTATACATTTAGTACTGTAATTTAAAAAAAAGAAAACATTATAGAGTTAACATATTTAAAGTAGTGCTTATGTGCACTTAAAAAAAAGTATACTAGTGTATTTTTTCAAAATGAATAGAAAGTATGCGGTAATCAATGGCAGATTGTTCAAAATGTCAGGATTCAAAAATATTGAAATTATATATACCAAATAAATACGTGGTACTCATGGAGGTGATACTTTTCAATTTTAGGTGCAAACTGATTGCTTTTCAAGAAGCTTTGGAGGAATACATCAACTTGAATGGTATACATTGATAACAAAGACTAGTAATATACTGCGACTCTAAGGCTTCTTTAGAGCCAAATTTTACATGGACACTAGAGGCCCACGCAGGAAATTCACCGACTACTCGAAGCAGTTTGTAGAATGGGGATGCAGTGGATGCCTGCACATGTAGGAATGGAGGGCAATGAAGCAGTTCATGAACTGGCTAAAGAGGCTAGAGACGTAAACAACGGGCAGCTCCAAAAGCCATGTTACACTAGACGACGCAAAAGCTATTGCCCAATACCGACTTAAAGAGAAAACCATTAAGGCGAATCAACAAATAAGCAAGATTGATTGCAACACAGAAATCACAAAGACAATCACACGATTGAGAACAGGCCACTTCGGTGGCATGAAAATAAATGTAGACAATACAAGGATATATAGAAAATGTAGAATCTCTCCTGACGAAGAACTGTCTCCAAGCCATTTCAGTAGTCCACTGATGGTGATCCTGCACAGAAAATATAGTGGAGTTGTTTAAACCCTTCATTGGCAGTCAGGGATCCATTTGACTTCCAGGACACGACACCAGCCACCAAATGGTAGAACACCAAGGAGATATAAGTGACGACTGAACAGACTAGGACTATTTAGATTCTAATCGAAAGCAGAATTGTCTAAATCTTTTTAATTCGGATTATTCAGGATCAAATTTCGAAGATTCACATAATATTAAAATTTATTAGAATAACTTTTATCAGCATAAAGTTTATCATTCAATATTTCTGTTACATTCTTCATAACGTAACACGAGTATTATATATACTGATTTTTTTAAATAAATATAAGCACATTTTACAATAGGAAAATATTTTCTTTATTCAACAATAAAGATTTATGATTAATATTCTATGGCATTATTACTTATTTAAGGAAAAATTTATTTTAGTATGTATATAAAAATAAAGCGATTATATAAGTAAATAGTAATAGTGATACAGCAAACTACACTGATGCCATCTGGTGTAAAAATGCTCAACGATATATTAAGTAAAGTAAACTATGTACCATTCATTAAAAATAAACCTTTATTTCAATTACTTTGAAAAGCGATTCGGTGGAAAATTTCTCCTAATGTAATAATATATTAAAAAACACATAATATACAACTATGAACCATGAAATAGCATTTATAATATATATATATATATATATATATATATATATATATATATATATATATATATATATATATATATATATATATATTCAGAATAAAAATAAATACTAAGCAATCAGTTAGAAAACATAAATTGAATAGTTGAATATTATAAAAAAAAAGGTAACTGATATAACATACATTAATATAATTAAATGCCACAACAATAAAAATTATAATCATATGATCATAAAGATGCAACTCGCACAAGTATTTGGAGAATATTTTATCCATATTTCGTTAAGCAAATGCACAATTAAGCAAGTCTATTATTGTAAAATAATTAATTTGATTAATTGCAGTTGTTCAATAATTATTATTGTATAAGATTACACACATAACATTTTACGTATTATGGTTACGCATCTTCGTGTCTTAAAAATTAATGCTAATTGCATGATTATATAAATATGTCTAAGAATTGATTTGTTTGCAGCTGCTTCACAGCAAAGTGGAATTCACTGCTTGAGATATTGCCCTGTCATTTAGCATTATGCGATTATGTGTAAGCACAACAGTACAAATACCACCATCGAATTAAGGAGATTAATGGCAGAATAGAGTTTGCAAGGAAAACAGTCTGTTATGACCAAAACACAACAATAATGTTTTACTATTCCAGTTCATTATAAAAGCCGAAATAATTAAGTATTGTTGTGGCATGGTGTTTGAGAATAATATCATGATCTTTCGCCAGCACAATGTGTTATATGATATTGCCACGCTGCTACATCACATGGTGTATAAAAAATATTAATAATATTTTTCTCATTTAAATAATTTTCAAAAATTCATAAGAAATTTATTTTTTTTAGTTTCCATATTTTATCCATGAATAAAAAAAACAATAGATAAAAAAAAGGATAGAGCCGTTAAATCATACATGTGTTAATAAGAATGTGTAAATACACTTTTCAAATAAAGTAATCCACTTAAAATGACAAAGGGGCGAGTCAATTAAAAAGCGGTACGTCAAGAACTCTGCCATGGAAACTGGCACATCTAAAATCACTTAGTGGACGATCCCCAACTTGGCAGGTTAGAAGGAGATCTCTTTTCCCTTGCATCGCGAAAGCCGCCTAATCTGGCACCCGACTTGTTCGCCAGTTTAAAGTTCATCCCAAAACACACAAAACAGTGGGGGACTGGGTTGGGGAGTAAAGGAACGAGAGTACAACATCCAGAGTATCACCTTCCCAATTTACAACACAACCGACCATCCCCCTTCCCCCCTTTCACTCACTCCTCGATTTTCTTACCTCCCCTCCCCGATGCCCCCGCGCTTTTCATTCAAGAGGAGAGCTCCTCTTAATCGAAATCTTCGTTAGGAAGCGAGAGAGAGGACCTTCTCTGGCACTATCTTCGCTTTTACCTGTCGTCCTCGTGTCCGTCCGTCCGACCATTTGACGTGCCTCCGGATCGATAATTAAATCTTAAGAAAAGAGAAAAGGGGGGTGGCAGACTTGACATTTTCCACTCTTTTATTGTCTGACAATTCTCGAGCGTGCAACACAAAGGGAAACTGGTTGACTGGTGGAAGAATTCCCATTCGGTTCCGGTTTTCTCTCCTCTTCCAGTCCATCCGGACCCGTCACTAGCTGAGTGACGGGTTGTCTTTTTCAAGGAAAGAGGGGATATACTCGAAAGTTTGTTTTAGTTTTCCATTCCTGTATTATAAATGGATTTTTTTTCTTCTCTCTTTCAGAACAATTCATCCAGCCATTTTTCTTAATTAGACTTCACAAGAATGTTCTTTTTTCATTTTCTTTGTTTCGCGGGGAATAGGAAATGATAGGATGTCGGAAAACATTCCGATGACGTTACAGACTTGAGGAAATGGGTGAAAAGGGACGTCAAATGGCGGGATGAGACAACGGAAGAGAGTATCAGCTTTTTAAAAATTTAAATTTCGTCTTTTAAACCTTTCTTTCACTTAATGTTCAAGAATTCAACTGTCATATGAAATTGTTGCTTTCGAAAAGTATCAACTTTACGCTTTCAAGGAAAACGAAAAAAAATTTAATTTTTTTTCGAAATTGAATTAAAAGAATTAGAATTACAATAAGTAATTTATATCATAAATCTAATAATTTTATTAAAATAACAGAACCAGTAATTTTTGTTCAAAACTTGTTCATCTCAACTTTTGTATTAAACAGGCGTAGTATTTCAGTTCTTTAAGAAAATCTGAAGTAATTTGATTACCATGAAATAGATCTTCTCTTTTATTACAGAAAAGTAAGTAAAATGTGCACAGATTTATAATTAGCATAATATACAAAATTTCTTTAAAATTATAGCATTTCTTCAAAAGCTATTGAATATAAATAAAAATAAAATATTATATAAAAGATAAGGAAATATATTATAATACTAAATGCAAATGGAGAATATAATAATTAGTTAAAATTTCATATAATTATATTATCTAATTCTATTCAATGAAAACACTATATGCCAGAGGAAGAAACAATAATTATGAGCAAAATTATTAGGAATTCAGGCAAAAACTATCGACAAACAAATGTGTGTCTGGTAAACACCACCAGCTACAAAATTGGTTTAACGGTAGTTTTTTGCCAAAATTTCTAATAATTTTGTTAATTCTAAAAATTTATGATAATTGTCCTAAAATATGCAATGTCAAACTAAACTAAAAATTAATTTGAAATGCGTTTAGCTAAAAACAATAAATGTTAAGAAAAAATTTAAAAATATACACATAGAAAGCAATTACTGTAGAAAATGTTAGAATGTTAATTTTAAAAAAATTAAAGCATTATTATACTTAAGAAAAGCTTATCATAGCCTAATTGATGATAAGAGCACATTTACATGCTCAATAAAGGCTGGAATTGAACCTGAGATCTTCGTAAATGAAGATCCCAGATTTGATCCCACTCTCTACCGAACAACGGGGGTAGATATTGTGACATTTTAAAAAGGTCAACTATCCTCCCACAAGGAAGACGAGACGAGTGCTTAAAAGAACATTTTTAATCTTTGGTTGGTTGGTTATTCATTTCATGGACATAAATATATTAAAGATATTTTCGTAAAAAAAATTTGAATTACAGTTTTATCGAAAATTCTAGCTGAAGGACTCCACGCTGCAGAGGGAAAGGTACCGTGTACGATCCCAGTCATTGTTGACCAATGGGAGAAGGGTGTTGCACTTCTGATTACACTACTATCAAGGTATGTAACTGACAGTTTTCCGGGTTTCCTCCTTTGCAATATGTGAACGTGGCATACTATCTATGAAAACAACTGTCTTGTTAGTCTTCAGGGAAGCAATTACAAGAATGACATTTAAATACCTTGCTATAAGCCTTATTCATTAAGCAGTCTATAATGCGTTGTTAAAATAATTATAAATATTAGTTTTTATATAAAATAGTTTGCTTATTATTATTATTATTATCATCAAGAAAAAATAAGCGAAAAATATATTTTATTAAAAAATTTCTCTCTCGCTTTCACACGCATACACACAGCTCATATTATAGTTATTATTGAAAAAAAGAAATGTCAAAATTAAAGAGTAATCCAACAGTTATTTTTTAAAATTACACAAAAATAATTAAATAAACAAAACTCGTTTACGAGTATAATTAAAATAGATGGAATTGTGTAAATAAATAGTTTAAAAAAATTGCAACTTAGTAGCTTTAGGTTTAATTAAATTTAGGTAAAAAGGTATTTTCGGCAAGAATTTAAATCTAATTATATAGGTCAAAGAGAAAAATAGCAATTTTATAGTACAATTATATAAAAAATATATTTTGTAAATCTGCATTCTAGTTTAAATTATGATTTAAATGCGGCACATTTTAACATCACTATAATGGTGAAATATTTATATAAAATTTTTCAAAATAAAATCAATCATACTGCTACATTTTTATAAAAAATTATATGTATAATCATTAAAATTATATAAAACCAAATACATAAATAGTAAAGTACTTAAAAATTAAATATGCTGTACATAAAAGCTGCAGCTGTAGTAAAAAAAAATAATCACATAAAAGATATCGCTACTTACAGATAAAAATCAAAATTTGTTATTATAACATATTTTTTGTATAAACAGAAGCAGCAAAATAAATAAATAAAAGTAAAGGATTTCACACATACTGGAGATATAAAAAAAAACTGAAAACTCAAATAATAAAATCTCATGGAAAGAAAAAAAAATTATTTTTGAACTCTGTGAAAATTTGTGGGGGAAAAAAACTTCAAACCCATAATCTTTCATAAACAATTTCACATCATCACTTCGAAAGAGATCGCTTGCTTTATTTGTTTATTTACTTTTACGAAAAAAAAAGTAAGAAAACGAAATAAATCAAGTTAAAATTTTTGTGGCAACAACTCACTCATGATTTGCTTTTTAGTTATTTTTCCACCTTTAATATTTTTTTACTGTTTTCCTTCACTTTTTTTTCGTAACCGTGTATCATTGCGCACGGACGTCGTTTTGTTTCCGCGGAAGGTTACATCCGAGCAGCCTGCAACAAGTGTCACATTGTACTACCAAATTCAGCGGACCGCGTATACATTTATTTCTCCACTTGAGCAGCCAACCTCCTGATCCTGTTGATGTCCTCTTGGAAAACTACTCGCCACATTTTCTTTTTTTTTTCTTTCAATTTTACGCCTTTTTCGTTATTCTTTCACTTCTCATCTTTTCAAAGGCAGTTTCTTCGTTTTGTTTCGAAATTTAAAAGGCGAATATTGAAAACCAAATATTGTTTCTTAACTATTACCGATTCTGAGTAATTGTTAACGGCACAGCTAATCGGCAAAGCATATCGAATTAATTATTTCGCGGCATAATGCATGTAGATTTTGTTATAAGGTATATTTTACTGACCAATGACTCAAGATTTAAAAGAAATGTTGCGTTGAATAAATATGATGCGGTCATTTTACAAATTATATAAGACAGAAAAAATATGGAGCTCAAACATCATGTTCATGTGCTAGTACACTGGTAATGGTATTATGAAAGTCGCAAAAAGTAAAAACCATGGTTAAAATAAATAAATGCATCAAATATTGAAAAATCATTTGAATATATAAATTGTATTTAAAAATAATATGGTACAATACAGTATGTATATATATATATGACTCTTTTGGAATATTCTATCAGTAGGTTAAAGCTTTTTCTTGCTAGTTAGTTTTGCATAAATGCACAGATATTAACCAGTCTTCTTGCACATGAGTTGAAATCTCAAACTATAAAATTCTGTTCATGTACGAATAATTTTGGCATATTACTTTCATAACGATCGATTACAAAATACAAGGGAACTTATAATTAAAAAAACGAAGAAAAAAATTATTTGAATTAACACATTTCATGGTTTTTCACAAAATTGTTATGTTCAAAACGACACAAGTAAAAATTCATACATCCATATTAGCGCTTCATATGACAGCATGAAGTTATTGATACATAATGTACCATATTTTAAATAATCTTGCAGATATAAGCATGATCAAATGTGGTAAACAAATCGATTGTTGTACATAAAAGTATTATCGCAATGGAAAAACATACTAGAAAATCCATATTTTACTTTATTAGAATACTACAGAATGATAAAATTAGGTCCACTAATTTGATCAAGATTTAGAGTTTAAAAGTAGACTCAAAAGTACTATAAATATTCAATCCCAGTTGGCAGTCGATCCCAATGACAATTGCACCGAAAGTCAGAAAAGTGACTATTAAGGTACCAAACTTGGCATGGGAAACAAAGAAAAAAATATTAGAAAAAAAAAAAAGCTTGTAAGAACAATGTGCGCGTGTGTGATTAACGGCAAACTAGTATTCAATAATATAAAAGGAAAATGATTATATATATATATATATATATATATATATATATATATATATATATATATATATATATATATATATATATATATATATATATATATTCTAGTTTAAAAAAGTATTTGCCAAACTTCTTTGAGAATATGATTGAATAATTTTTCATAGCAAAAGTTATTTTCTGTAAATTTCCATCTTCTAATATATATATCCAGAACATCTGAGAAAAATTTAGAAAAAAATAAAAAATAAAATGATCTTTTTTAAATCAGAAGAACATCCAAAGAATCTAGCTGGTTCGAAATAATAACACCTTAAATCGACGATTGTTATCTGTGTTGCAAATTACATTCAGAAAGCTAAAAATTGAAGCATTGGACTTGGGCAAATCTACATTTTTGACCCAGCGAGATGAGGACTCATATTTAATGGAAATTTACATTTCTCTCTGTATCTATTCCCCACCAAAGTCTCCCTGCCCGCCTCTCCCGCAGTTAATTCGAAATTTATTTTCTCTACGACGTCTCTCAGCCAACTTGGGATAACTTGTTGAAAAGTGGAGGCAGTTCAAAAACAATCAATATCAAAGAAATAGAAAAAAAATAGTAATAAATAAATAAAAAAAAATCTTTATTTCAAACAAAACCCCCTTCCTCTGCATAATCAGCCATCATAGCATCATATTTCATCGGCAGAAATCTTTCACTTCTTTTATGTGTATGTATATATATCCATCTCTTACCTCTTTTACTTTTCCCCCGTTTATTTTATTTTTTACTCCCTCGCCACCCCCACTCGTTTCGCTCTTGTTTTATCTCCGCTCTACCCCACCGCCACCATTTTCTTCGAGTCGTACTTTATTTTAATAGGCACCCGTTGGGTTTGACATGCACAAAAAATATGTGTATATTATAAAAAATAAATAAATAAATAAGACGAAAAAAAAAAAGAAAAGATTTCAGTAGCAGTTAAAAAGGAAAACTCGGCTGGGACCATTAAACGGATTTAGTCGGGAGCAAAATTCAGGATTTCCTATTCTTTTCTTCTTTTTTTTGGATATTTATTATTATAATTTTTTTATACTTCTCTTTCTTATACTCTCTTTCTTTTTTTTTGGGAAGAGGAATCATTAGGAATTGGCGCCGGCATTTTCATAACGGGTTCCCTGCGTCTGTATGTTGTTAGGGTCCCATTAGGAATTCACCAGTGCACCGAATGTCTTGAAAGACTGACAAATGCAGATCCACCATCTCGGTTTACCGAAGAAGCAATCATGATGGAAGGGAGGGGGAGGAGATTCACGCTTCTTTTCCCTTCTTCATTCTAATCTTTTGTCTTCCGACCCTTTCTTTTTTTTTTTTTTTTCTATCGTTTCTTTTCTTGAACAAAAAAATAAGCAAAACAAAGAAATTTTTTTTTCGAATAGTGTGCTTCATATTGACAGATCTCGTGAATTATTATTTTTTATTTATAAGCTCAGCTTTTCATCTAAAAAAATCTTTCAAATAAGCATTTATTTGTTCCCTTTACTACCATAGAAAGTAAAACGTAAATAAATAAAAATATAAGTGAGCAGTAAAAATATCGGTATCTTGATATTTTAACAGTTTTAATTTTCTCTTAAATTCCATAAGTCAAGATTTTTAATGCTAAAAAATGCAGTGAAAAATTACAAATTTGGAAAGCAGCATACAAATACATATAGGTCATTATATAGCAAAATTTAAAAATGTAATTTAAATATAAATAGTTTGAAAATAAGAAATGACATTTACATAAATTGAAAATTTATGTGAAAACATGTTTAATGTGATTCCATGAACTTTTAGAGCTACCCATTGTAAAATAAACGTTTTTGCGTGACACAAATTTTATACTTAAAATCCAAAAGTATAACAGATTATTGCTATTAAGTTTAACTAACTAGATTGTTTTCATAATAAATAATACAGTGTGACAACTTTATCCTGTAGACAAAACAATATTATATTAAAATAAAAACATGGAATTTATTTTCAAAAAATTAACTTTACTTATGTCATTTGTTACTTAGATACAACATATTTAAGTATTTTCAAAATGACTCCATTGGACATCGATACAGAGCCTTAAGCGTCATGTAAAATTTTCTGCAATGGGCCGCAGTTCATCAGGCCTTAATTTAACTCATTCCTTCTTAGGAGTAGACTTTAGGCATTCCAAACTTCGATATGGTTTAGAGCATAGTCTTGATTGCAGAGTAGATGAAACACTATAGTCCAATGTATTTAAGACTGGTGAATAGGGGGGCTACATTCCCACACTCTGAATTTTCTTTAACCCAGCCTCAAATATAGCAATTACTTGTCGTCGTTGTTTTGGCATATATATATATCAAACAAGGAAATAAAAACTACCTATTTGTTTTACTAACATCAAGATCTCTTAAGCAAATGAAATTTTTATAAAAAGGGATAACATGAATTAAGACAATCAAAAATAGTACAATTTTGTCAGCAGTATAAAGTTGTCACCCTGTAATAAATAGCTGCTCTAAGAGAGAAAGGAGTTGCAAACCCTGGTTTTAAGGAGTTCTTAAACAGAATATAAACATACTAAAAAAATAATTTGAATATTATGAAACAGAATTTAAGAGTAGATCCCAGAATTACATTTTGCTTATAGCCCCCAAAACAGTTATGATCCACTCTTATCTGATACATCAATGTAAAAATAGCTTTTTGCTAATAAATCTACTTAAATATTTAGCCTCTTCGTAATTAATTACAGATAAAATCTTTCGGAAAAAAGGAAGCATTCAATTCCTTTTTTAGTCTTATGCTATTATTTGACATACTTCAAATACTTTTCAATTTGAAAGGAATTATTTACACACAATAATTTCAAAAAATATTTTGATTGATTTTTGACGTTGTTGCATGATGACTTTTACTGCTATTGTTAAGGTTATATGCTTATGGCAATAATAACTATTACTAATTTGCTCATAAAAGTCATATCAGAGAAGAGAATGGGTTATAGAAACAATGATTCAAAAATTTGGTGAAGCTAACTAACCGAAGTGAAAATATTTCAAGACTTAATTTGACACTTACATCAGCAATGTAAATGAGTGAAAGTAAATTTAGTGTTTTCAACCAAATACTTGAAGTTCAATTGCCAATTTTCACCATATGGTAAATTACACCCACAAATTTTGAAAAAAAAATGAAGTTTCAAATAAAAACCGGTTAGAGCGTACACAAACAGGACAAAGAACCAATTATCGAATACTTATGATGAAAAAAGTTTAAAAAGCATATATATGTATCAACTACCATATTGTTTAACAGGCTAAACTAAATTAAGATGGTATTAACACTAAATCATGCTGTATTAACGAATTGAACCTGTCGTATTTAATTGCTGAATATCTCACTTTATAAGAGGTATTTTCAAAATTTAAGATTAGGATTATAACATACGAAATTTTAATCATTGGTTTTCCGAATTTGTTTATACAATAAAAATATTTATAAAAAAAATTAAAAGAGAAGTCATTTCGAGGTTACAAAGATAGTTCAAACATTTTTCATAAGATATGACACAGATAATGAGAAAATTATGGTGGTTTCAATTATTGCAGGCTCACATAAATTTCTGCAGCTTTATATCCAACTTCCTCTTAAAAATAAATTACTAGAAGTCATTTTTTTTTATTTTCAAATTGAAGCTAAGAAGATAAATATTTAAGGATTTTTTTTTTCGGGAAAACAATGCAGTAGGATTATTAGAAGATGATAGGACTATTAAGGAACAAAAAAGTATATTTTTCGAAGAACTTTCCCATTGCAAAATTGTATTACATGGAAGGGAGAGAGACAGCCAATCAAACACACGCAAAGATGGGAAGGGTGGAAGACGTAAGTGGGGAGGGTGGCCGGCGCCATGTTTCGCCCATTCAGGTGATTGATAGTTGTGAATCTTTAGAACAAAGGCCATCCATAATGGTTGCGTCCAACCTTCGCTCCTTCGGGTTAGGGGCTGACTCAGTCTGTGGATTTCTGTCTTATAAATTGCGGTCACTCACAGAGAAGCAGACTGACACATCAAGTATCCATCCTCCACCCTGGCCCAAGCGAAAGGGACCCTTTACTTACAAAAGCAGTGTCTTATTCCTAGGTGAGATTTCCGCCAGGTGGAGATACTAAATCACAAAATCGGAAAGAAAGGAAACAAAAGGAATTCTTCTGGAAGCTCATCAACGAAAAAAATCCGGTAAGAAAAGAAAGTTGTGCCTCATCTGAAGAGCGTAACGTCTTGAACGATGCTTGTGATTCATTCCAATGAAACTGGATGAAAGCCAATACACATTTTAACCACCGATGACGATGCCACATATATTTCTATGCAACAATTTATAAATTGATTAACTTTTGCAAGAATTTCACCAGAAACAATGTATCTATCATTTTGAAATTAAGTGGTTTACTAAAAGATATTATCATTTTGATATTAAGTAATCGGTATTCCAACTTATTTTTTTAGCATAAGCAACTTTAATAGGAAGAACTAGGTTTTAATCGACAAATTTATATTTTTGTCGAGTAGGTTTAAAACAGCCATTTGCTTGACTTTAGCAAATTAATTTCAAATAATAATATTTGCTTGTCATAGCTTTATGTCCAATTAAAATTACATACGGCTGGTTATAATTAAGTTGTTAAAATGATGCATGGAATCATCTGAAACAATTTTTCAATCATAATAAGTAACAAGAACTCGGAAAAAGTATCTACTTTCTCATATTTTCATATTACGTACTCATGGCTACGTATCACAAATCCTGGAGTGATAATAGAATCATAACCTTTGGATATGACTGTCTTCAAAAGAAGCAAAGTATATTTTACCGACACTTAATTTTTTTAACTAAAAAAAAACCATTTTATTGCTTTACAGTACAATGAATAAAAATTTCAATACCAGGAAACTCTAACAATATTAAATGTTTCTTTCATTTATTATCGATTAGTAAGTTATATAATAATAGAAATAAAATCTCGCTTTATAAGAATCAATTGCCAACCAATATCAAACAGTCTTGATTTTGAAATAAATGCCCTCTTGACTCAGTACTGTCCTCAACAAATTACTAGAATTGTTATAAAAATTATTATAAAAATATTTATAAAATGACAGCTATAAAAATAGTAATGCCTGAACAACCTTTCAAATCCCTCAATTCTAATGAGATAATTTCAATCAGTTTTTCAAGGTGGCCTAAGAGGCAACAACAGCAACTATACTGATAAATTTCAACATTTGACTTATTGTTGCCAAAAAAGTTAATAGTTGAAATGATGTTTCAAAAAGTGGTATACGATTTTTCCAAACTCTTTTGCAGTTGAACGGGAAAAACCCTTTCATCCTCGCACTTTCTGAAAGATGACACCCTTCTTCGAAATTACAGACGGGAGCAAGGGATGCTTCATACATTGTCAGGGCAAGTCCGTGCCAGAGCGAATGAAAAACAAAAGATCATCTTAAAAAGCAGGAACGAAGAAATCACTTTTTCTCTTTTCTTCCGATCATTTATCTCTTTCTCTTGCTCAAGTCTGTCGAATACCATCTGGAGAGTGAGGTGCCCCCTTCCCAGGCAAAAAAAAAAGGCAACCATCAAATTCTAATGGTTGGCAAATGAGCAGGTAGAGAGACAAGACGTACACAAGACGTCTACGGGAAAATAAAGAAGATCCCATCTATCCAAACCTCTAGGTTTAGGTATCGTTTGTCATCGACTAATTGCCACGTTTAAGAATCGAATCCTTCTCGCTCAGAGTCTTTCTCATCATCATCATCATCGGCGATATCCCCTCCCCACCTCTTTTCCTTTCTCTATTATTTATTTGTTGGAACGAGAGGAGTTGTTCTTCAAAAGATAGGAAATGTTTCTCCCTAACCGTGACTGACAGGTTTGGAGCATAAAGCGTATGCCTACGCGAATGAAGCCCCTTCGATCATTAACTTTCAGGTGACTTTCAGGCGTTTTTAATGATCAGACCATCCTTTATTATTATTTTTTTTACCTCTATTTTTCTTTTTCCCTGATAGGACTCTGCTTCTTATACTCCTCCCTTTTTTTTCTTCCTTAATTTTTGTTATTGTTGTACTTTTAGTTTTCAACTAATCTAGCTATTTTTATCTTTTGTTTTCTGGTGCAACACATTTCAAAATTTTGTGATCATTGAGAGCAACATATATATATATATATATATATATATATATATATATATATATATATATATATATATATATATATATATATATACCTGGTATACACACGGATTTATGCTCTTCTCTAAAAAGAAATTAATAGCTTAATAGCAATGATTGTAGTTACAAATTCTATTCTCAGTTATTATATAATAAGACAAAATAATGCTCAATCGTCAATATTTTGACAGTGTTCAAAATTATACATTATTAATAATAGAGATGACTATAAAATATAAGATAATTCTGCTAAGTAAAATGGATGCAATATAATTTTTTAAGCTTCTTACTTTCTTTTGCCAAGTTAAAAAATAGAGATGTTTTAATGATAATTAATGTTAGGTAGTATGTGATGAAATTTTAAAGCAATAGAATAAACCAATTTAAAGCAATAGAGAAACTATTTAGCCACTTTTCTAAAGTTTGTTTTAATTTTGATTTCTATCTATTTGTCCTTTAAGCTATTTTAATCTGTACAACATCAGCAATGAAATTAATGTTTAATAAATACACATTGTATTAACAGAGTTTTTCCCGCTAAACAACAATAAGGATTTTTACTCAGTAAATTAAATTCCCAAAATCGTATCATATAAAAACTGTCTTGAGAAAACAAACTAATTCAGTATAAGGTGAAAATATTTTCATTGAATCGAAATTCATTTGATATATATTTGTGCAAACCAAAATTTTCTTATATTTAACACACAATATGCCACAGTACTAGCGCCACATTCTTCGGATTGTAAGTGTTCAAGTTCAAATCCAGCCACTGTTGTACAACAGTAAATGGCCGTTCTGAAAATGTGTAGTGGACTACCGAACAGTTAAGAGCTACTGTATGGCATTTAATCACTTGTAGCAAGTAAGATTCCCGGAGGACATCCTAGAAAACTTAAAAGTATTCCGCTCAACAGGCGCGCATATAAAAAAAACAGATGCTCAATATGGATCTCCCGCTGTTTAACAATGTCTAGTGTTGAACTACAGACATTGCACTAGAAAGAGCATAGCTTTGTTTCTAATACACGATGGACCTCAGGGTGACATTCACATGAGATGTGAAGAGTAAGCTAGTTTTTAGGTTTTCTAGGGATACATGAATATATGATGCATTCCCTTTTAATATCTTCTTGAAAAAGCATTATATGATGGATGCTCGAATGGCTTACAATAGCCGTTAGTGCTAGACTATCTGTATAGTGATATCGAATTCCAATGGCTCAATAGGGTCACGCTGCTTCCTGTTAAGGTCAGCAAAGTGAAGCATCATTTGTCGCGGTCAATGATTGGGAGGATGACCACATTCTCCCTCATTGGGTTGCTGGAGCTCTATGGGGACCTGTCTACATTAATCTGTGACATCCAAAGTCCTTCCGCTGTTGTAGTGTGAATCTGCAGAGGAGAGTGTCAGTTCTGGTGTCATCTCGTCACCTAATCGTGGATCAAAAAATTACAAGGCGCTTGGTGATGGAGAGTATTCCAAACCTGTTACCTTAAGGGGTACAGTCTGGGATTCACATGTATCGCTATGTATGTATAATGATATCAATTATGTAATATATCTATTTCTCATAAACAATATTTAGTTTTAAGCATTGCTTTTTACAGTAATGTATTCAAATAATTTTATATTGATGAAATCGGATCAGAAAAGAAAACTTATAAATTTTCTTTACTATTTAAGCTGTTAAATAGAGAAGCAGAAATCTTAGTTCATATGTTTAACATGTTGAACATTTCTTATGTTGAACATAGCTTAGAATAATATTCAACACATGAAACGGAAATATAAAAGAGAAGAAGAGAAAAATGTAAAAAAAAAGATAATGGTTATAATAAAGTAGTTTTAAAAACTTTTATATTCAATAGAAAAAATTTATATAACGATAAAAATTTTCCAATAATTAAAAACATAATAGGCAACGTCTTTGAATAATATACAATATAGACAAATGTGATCATATAATGTTAATAGATTATCTATCTTAATTATATAAGCTATTTTATAAGATAAAGGCAAAAATTGTTTAGAAATTCTTCATGAAGAATTTTCCCATTATTAACTGAAGAATGAAATTATATAAATACTATTCAAGAATAATAAAGAAATATTGATTTCATTTTTATTAGGAAAAAAAATCTACGGGATAAGTTTAAAAAAATACAAGATAGAAAAAAGATGCTCAACAAAGTAAAAAAATCCTTAATTTCTGGTGACACCGACATCTCTATTAATTTATTAATATGCTTTTTGAGGGCAGCGCATAAAAAATAGAATGTTTTTTTATGACCCCAAAAAAATACAGAGTTTACAAACGGAATAAGATATTGGAGAGAAAACACCCGACCATTAAAGATTTGAATATTAATTAAGAGATGAATAATTAGTGGTTCTTAATTAACAAAAGATGAAGGTATTATGTCAAAAACAAAGCAATTTCGTATAAGGATACTTAGAAAAGGAACAATGAAATCTGACACGCGATTATGTTAATTTATTCTCTTCTTCAAAATGTAAAGTAGTGCTCAAATAGAAACAGATCAGAATGTTAGATATATTTTAAATTTTATGTTCTCATTAATTAGAATAGACTTAATTATATTTTGCACGAATGGGACTGGAAAAAAAATGTCGGCTTCATTAAGCAACATGCAGATGCAAAACTACTTTGAAATTCACTAAAATGTAAAGAAATGTGTAAAATTTAAATTAGAAGCTGGTTAGAGAATTTCGACAGATTCGGAAACAAGATGAAATTAATTTTTTATCGGTTAATCGACAAAGACAGCCGATTCTTCTAGGTAAGAATATAAAATCTATAAATTTGATTTATAAGTAAGAGTTTAGTCAAATACTTCAACTTAGTAATTTTTTCCGCAATAAACTACCTCGTTAAAAAGTATGTCAACAGAATAAAGAATCACAAAATGAGATGTTTAATTATATAGATGACCAAATATTTACTATTCAACAAAGAATTAAATTCATAGTAGAATTATAGAGCAAAATACCAACAATTATTTACATAAAGGTACATTTTTGAGAGTAATCCATTACATGCAATGAAAAAGCATATGATTCTGACTTAGCACCTCACAAAATCTATTACACTTGAATGTTCGGCATCATTTTTTATAGAGGCCTTACTCTTATGAATTATAAAAAAGGAAATATGGAAAATCTTCAAACACACATTCGAATTTCCACACAAAGTAGAAATACAGTATTCATTTCATTTCCTGTAGTTATGTTGTCAGGATAGTGCAGCTGTCATAAGCATTTAAAATAGATTTTGATATGTGCCTTCATTTAAACCCTTCTAAAACTTCCAACAGATCCCTCTGATGTTAAATACAATTCTAAAATAAATTATAATGCATAAATCGCATTCTGTAATTTATGGAAGAATATGTTCAATTATATTAAAAACAAACAAAAGAATATTAGTATCAGGCATATATTTGAATTTATATACAGTCCATTTAAGATGTCAATTTCGCTAGATCATTTACAATTTTATAGTTCGAACAATAGTGTGCAATTTCTTATTGCTCCTAGATTTACTATTCTACAGTAATTATGCATAGCTTTAAGAATACTTTCAGTATAATTTTAAAATTCCATTTTTTTAATTATTTAAATTGATTCAAAATTATTTTATGTATTTTAGCTTCTAATACTGTGTCTATTAAATAGTCATTACACTTTTCTCTTCTCATAAACTCTACAAATATTACAGAAAAAGCATTTTCTTATTTTAAATTTAATTAAAAATTAGATAACATTAAAATTTTTAAATTAACTTTCATAAAATTTAAATACATCATTCATTTTTTTAATTAATTTTTTTTAATATAAGCGAAACTTGATCAAGCACTCGGTATACCTTAGCAAAACTTGGTTTCAAACTTTTTGGATGATTGTTTTCGTCATTCTCAACCTAGTCATTTGTGGTTGTGACAGGATGTATAAATTGGAATCGAGACTAGTTGCGTTACAAAAAACCAGTTTCTTTTATTTCAAATGCAGTAAATGTGATCAAAACTGCATCTGCGCCAGATCTTCCATTACACATTTCGTTTACACGGGGAAAATTCCTCATTACGGATGTTTCTTTTCTTTTCGTGTTTCCAGCATTGTTTCCCGTGTGTGTGGAAAGAAAAAAACTGTAATGCAAGAGTTGATGTTACGTTACTGTGTGAAAATATCCGTGGGGCGCCCCCAGATGGGGCCCCAGTATTCAAGGCCATTAGTATGGCACGTAATTGACTTTTGATGGGTTTTTTTTTCTTTCGTTTCGCTAGGGGCGACAATTTTGATTCGAGGTGAAAATGGAAGATATGAGGGTATTCCAGGTCATATGTGTACACGGACTTCCTCAACGGACACAGAAGCGATGTACACAAAAATAGGTGGCCTGAAAATTGTCGGTACACGAAATTGTGGCAGAAAAAAATATTTTGAAGGAATAACCGTGAAAGCAATTGACACCAATGAATCGCTCAAGATGGATGTCTATTATTTATAGAACAACCTCAGTTGGAAGTATTTATTTATAGCACTTTGTGAACTCGAAAATCACATCTTGGTCCTTGAATTTAATTGTTTTAAACTTTCTCATCGAATTTCCGTTAACGTGTTTTTTTTTTCGGTGATTCAGAAAATATTTTTAATAATAGCTTTTTTATGGTATATATATATATATATATATATATATATATATATATATATATATATATATATATATATATATATATACAATTCTTTTTCTTTTTGGTAAGCAATAATCTTTACATAAGATACGTTAAAATCAGGTCCCCTTATATTCTTTTCGAAAATCATTAAGCATGAATCATAGTATAATGCTATTAACGATAATTATTGTAATTGGTAAGACACCATTGTACTGGTATTATTGTGCGTTAAATATAATTTCTCAGGAACAGGTATGGAGTTAAGGACTTTTAGTAACACCAGTAAAGATACAAAAGACGGTAGTAAGTATAAAATAACCCTAATTTAAACATAGCAACTCTGATACGAGAACATTATTTTTATTCAAATACATTATAGGTATAACATTCCAGTATCACTGTGGTTTAGTAATAGGACAGAGCTCTTCAAAATGCGAGGTCCCAGATTCGATCTCAGTCATTTCTGAATGACGAAATTTGTAGATGTTTCGCAGCTGCCTTCCTTATGCACCATTATTTGGGTGGGTGCTTGAGAGTCTTTCAGGATTCTTAACTCGTGACACGTGATTACGCGAAGATGAAAAAAATTTACCTGGAAGCTATTAATAGGTGGATATTAAAATGGTGAAGGGGATCATTAAGGGGATCGCGATTGACAGGTGAACCGTCAAAATAATTTGGGGTGTACGTCGATGGTTAATTTTTATATAATCCCCACATACCAAAAAATATAATTGTTTAACCCTTATGGACATTGAAGGGGATCGAGAGATGAGTAAAAAAAGGAAAAGCAGCCCCCAAAAGATTCGCCCTTGATTTACTCCATGAAGTTGGTGGTTTAAAAATATAATTATGTGCTATAAAAGCATAATTCTCTTATGATTCAGAGCTAGAATAAGACGAAACGTTGAATAAACGCCATTTCTGTACCTTAATGATTTATATTTAAAGAAAGTGTGTTTTATTTTATCCATATTGAAAAAGAAAAAAAAAAAAAAAGAACCGGCTTGTTAATTTCTTATAAAAGAATAATTCCCAAATAGATATATTATTGTCATGAGAATTTTTTTAACATTTGTATAGATTAATGGCATCTAATAGCTTTTTCCTCAATCGTCAGGCACAGATTTGTAGTGCCAAATGATTAAAATGAGGAAATTCCCTACCTAAACCATACCGATATTATTAATAACATTCTGATAAATATAAGAAAACATTATAATTTTTTATATTCTAAATAAATTATACTCTGTAAAGTTTCTTCGTAAATTATCATGTAAAACTAAATAAGTTTACCAAAAAAAGTTGGCCTAGTTATAAAATGATAAATTTTTTACTGGCGAATATATAATCTTAGTCAAGAGCTCTACGGATTTGTGTGTGTAGTAAATTTGAAAGGTATCAGTTTACTTTTTTATTTTTAAAATCCATTTTTAATACAGGCTGTTATAAAAGCTATTCTTTTAATTTCTATTGAATGTCCCACGCAAACTTTATTTTTTAGCTGAATGAATATATTGCCGCAATAATAAATAAAATTGCCACGAAGTCTTTTCACTGAAATTGGGTATACAAAACTCATTTTTCAGTAAAAGAGAGAAAGTACTCAATTTCTAAGCAGTTAAATTTCAACCGATATATTTTTAATATTCTTATTGTTATTATTCTATTTTTTCTACGCTTTACTTGGAGAAAGACCTTTTATTAAATCAAGAATCATAAAAAGTTTACCTATTTTAATTTTTATAGGAATACACTTATTGACTTCATCTACATGTTTGATAATTTATTAGCCGGTAAATTGTTTTATTTTTGTAAATACAAAATATGTTTGAAGAATAACCAAGAAAATAGATATTTCTCATGTTCAGCCTCGGAATCTAAAACATGTAGTTACATATTTATAAGAAAATAATTTTTTCACCTAAAATATATTTAACTATTGTCTTAATTTAAATGCAGTTTAATCTTAACTAATCAAACAAAACTGTTTTTAATGTAGTTGAATTCTTACAGATTTATACTAGTTAGTCAAAGGATTATTTTACCATTATTTTTATTAAGAGATTTATAATTTTAAACTATACTAACATCACTAAAAATATAAAAAATAAATAAGATATAAAAGGAAAACTTTTTTCTCTGAATTAAAATCTACAAAGAAGGTTATAAATGAAATTCTATAATTTACTTCAGTTTGTTTCTAATTTTCATTTAAATATAAAGTACAAAATATTTAACAGACAATTATTTCTCCTAAAATTAATTTTGTAACCAATTCTGATTCTGTTGCTAAGAGATGGCAGCACGTTACAACTCATGCTAGAGATCAGGTCTTTACAAACAGTTGAATAAACAAACTAGTTTCTATCCGAGTGAAATAAAAATGAATCCACGCTCTCCAAAAATCTCGCCACCTTCTTCAAAGTTTATAAATATTAATATGTTCAGTACACATTGAATGAAAATCGTCACACTGTTTAAAACTATTGTTTGCTGATTGTTAAAAAAGTTGAACTAGTTATGTAATGGTTAATTAGTTGAATTAAAAACTACTAAAAATCAATGAATTCAAACTTAGAAATATTTTTGAAGTTTTAAATTACTTAATTTTAGAACAAAATTACAACCATAATTGAATTTTATTTTTGAATTTTCTTTCTCTCTCTCAATAATTTCAACTAATAAAATTTCGTATACAATTGATTTTGTTAAGAATTTTAAATGTTTATGTCCATATTATAAAAATAATATACTGAATAGGATAAATAATGATAAACGTAAGAATTTATACAATGTAGAACAAAAATATTAATCAAAATATTACTATAAAATGTAAACATTTTTTACATATAAAAATTTTTTATATATAAATAATTTTTATACATAAAAAATGATCTATACGAATATTTTACTGCTATTTATAATAATTATTTTAACTATAATAGATAGTACAAATGAGACGGAGATCAAAACAAGTGTAATCAGAAGTTTGCTAAAATACTAATCTTGGTATAAATAAAAATAAAATATAATTACCTGTAGGTATGTTTCATTCTAAATAAAACTAATAGAAAATAAGCTAGGTAAGAAAAAGATGTATTTTGATTGTTTGATGTATTTACACACACATATGCGATATTTTTACAAACGCATAAATAATTTTTATCTAACCGAACGTGGAAGTTACAAAATCTTTTCACTTCGGCCTTAAAAGTAGAATTCAATAACACAGTTAAAGAGACACAATGTTTCATCAACAAGGAAAAAAGAAAGAACACGGAAAATTTCTCTCAGCTGAAAGTTACCATGGCAACAAAACGCTAGTTTTGGCCGCAGAAAAAGTTCGCCAACTGTAATCAACATTCGCCAAGTTAGTATTTGAGAGGGAATTTTGAAATGCTAAGAAATGTATCCCCAAATATATATATTCTCACATGAGCAAAGTCTTTTGCTTAGATAATTTATGGCAGGAAATTTAACTTATTTACTCACATTATATGTATGCAATAAAGTATAAAATACGATAAAAAAAATTTTCTTAATTTTATGGAAATAAATACGCATAATAAATCTACGTTTATATTGTTAAAATCAACAATTATTATATTTGTGATATGAATGCAAGTGAATAAAATGTTTTGCTTAAAAATAAAAAATAAATAAATAAAATAAATTGAGTTTTTAAATACATTTTTCAATTTACAAAATAAAAAAAACGCATTTATAAGAATTTTAAATTAAGATTCAAATTTTATTGTGTTTTAACGTAATTGAATTTTTCTCCATTTCATTGTTATAAATAAATATTAAATTATTAATAATCATGTGATTTATTATTTAATATTTACTTATAACTTGGAAATTTATATTTTTGATAAAAAAATTTTTTTAATTATACATGTGATAAAACATAAAGCTAACTAAACATAGTTAATTATATTTGTATTTTGCTTTATTTCTATCGATTTAAATAGTTGAAACAGCTTAAAATTTTAAATATTACATAATTTTATCAAATGAATATAAAGGAGAATTTAAAGAAATAATATGAAATACTTTTTCTTCGATTATTTATATTTTTACCATTTCAGTACCTACTACAGCAATCCTTTGATACACATTTTTTAATCAATTTTCAATAAATTTGCTTTTAGGGTAGAAAAAGATAATAGTAGATTTAAAAGAAGAAATCTTATTAACAAATTTAGGTAAAAAAATTAATGATACATATTAAATATGGTCAAGAAGGAGATATTAATAGTAGTGGTAAATTCAAGTGAATGATTCTGTTTAACAAGTGACGTCAGAGAATTTCGTACAATTGCGTTAAGGTTAAGTACAAAATATTGGGTCAACTTAAAGATTTTTCATTATTGCACGAACGTATAGTTTAGATACATTTTTCAGCTGATTTGATAGGGAATTAATATCCCTCATCTGTTAAACAGGGAAAATATCTGAAATCAACGTAAAAAAAGTATAATAAATTAATTGCAAACCATAACTATAAAATTATATAATTTCATAATTACAAAAACTTTTAATTATTTGACTAATGATTGACGCTAAAAATCTTTCGAAACATTATATATATATAAGTGATTTAATAATGAAAAATATAAGTTAATTAATTTTTTAAATGAATCAACAGAAATTCCGAATAGTTAAATTCCAAACAATTCATATATGTCCTACATTTTCGAAACTTCAATTATATTACGATCCCTAATACAATGAATACCGGTGGCAGTCAAGATGATCGCGAGCTACCTTTGTTTGTGTATGTTGTAGTCTGCGATTTTTAGAGGGCTCTTTTTTTTATTTATTTTATCCACAAGCCTCTTGAAATACACAGGCGCCCTCTAGTGGTGCCTCTCAGACATAGTTAGGGTCATAAGTCCCCATTATAAGAATAAAATCTCCAGAAAATCTGAGAGAGAATTGCGCAACAGTTTCGTAAAAAGAAACTCATTTTAAACAAGTTGCCGCATCCTATAAAGGAGTTTTATAAGTTATTCATAGTGTATTTAAAGCTTAAAATAGATGCATTTTATACAGATACTCAAGAAGCTGTGTATTCTCGACAAGATGACAGAAATTCTAAAATTATGTTATTACAAGCATGTAAATTAGATTATTTAACTAAAAGTTATTTACATTATTATATAATTTTAAGCAAATCTTCGAGCTTATTTTGTATTTAAAATGAAAAATAGGAGAACAAAAATAATTTTTTAGTAACCCAGGCAAATGTATACTACGCAAAAGAAGCAAAAGTTTAAGAATTAAAAAGTAAAAATAAGAAATAAAAACGAACCCAATTTTGGATTTTCATTTAAGAAGATTGCAGATGTTACTTACCTAAAAAGAAAAAGAGAACACATTATATTAGTAAAAATACTTTAAATAACAATATTCATGTTAACAATAAATTTATAATTTAGATTTTATTCATTAGTTGAACACTTTCATTCAATTTCAAACAGCTTGAAACAGTATCACCAAGATTTAAGACACTGATGTTTAAAAGTTAGTATTTAAATGGAACACAATAAAAATAAATAAATATGACCCCCCACATTGCAAAATTTTAAGCCTTCACCCCCATAACCAAGCAAACAGAGTAAAAGAGATTAATTACTTAATTTTGATTTCACTTTTATTCGACATCTACAATATATTATTACTCTTAAATTCAACTGTAGCAATATAGAATTTATGAGCATGTTTATTTGTTTACTTTTTCTACTTTATTGTTATACGTGTTTTTTTATTTACTTATAGTTGTTTTTCTGAACTGTTTTGGAGTGTAATAGCATAAAATTCTGCACATATGTTTCTTATAACCACAGCAGAAAAACATATTTATTCCACCACTGCCAATACTCCCTGAAGGAGATTGTAATATGTATGTGTGTATGTAAAGTATGCACAAATACGTGTATATTACACATATGTATGTATGTATGCGCGATTCTCCTATCAGTAAATTCCACTGAGTTTTTATTCATGCTAATTACCGGAAAGCATTGAGAGGAGTTTAATAACTATAAAAATGAACTGTCTTATTAAGTATGTGGGTTTCTTAGGTGAATATTTTTATTCAAATAATTATACTCAGAATTCATAAGTAAAAATAAAAGTCAAACCTTCCTTTGGTATATTTATAAAGTCAAAGGACTACGAATGATCAAAACGTACGTGTTCAAATGATTTAATTTTCAAGAAATTCGGAAGCTTAAATCTAAAGAACTAGTAAAAACCTATGGTAGAAATAACAGCATTTGGTATTTTGTCAAACAGATACTACATATATAAAAGTAGAAATGGAGCTGCTACGCAGTTTCACTATCACACCATAATTTATCGATCATAGGGACTCGCATATGGTGACGACCAAACAGTTTTCAACCATTAATGAAACTTTTTTATTCGTGAGAGGTCAGGAGATTATGATGGTCAGGTAGCAGCTAAGCGTTTTACTTCATTAAAGAAAGTCCACATAATATCAACAACGTGACATCGTACATTATTCTGCTGAAAAGTAATACTTAATGAGGCTAGAATTAAGGATACAGCCATGTACCTCAATACAACAAAAATGTAATGGCTACAGTTTGTCATGATATAACTCAGACGTGTACCAACGACGACTTATACTGTCACTCAAGGCAATGGACAATGTGCGTTGTCTACGATACCTTAAACACGGATATAACTATCATGATGCTAAAAATGAATTGGTATATATATGAAAATACGTCACGTCATTTCTCCGTCTCAATTTCGTCGTATCACACCGCTGAAGGAACTTCGTCTTCAATGCGGCTCCAAATCTAGTCGCTGAGTTTTGAGAATCCCTGCTGTTGTAATCGTCGTCACTTTACTTATACAATAACTTGTTGTTCCACAAGCACTTGTTTCCTGACTCAAGTCTTCTGACGCGATCAAGTCTTCAAGTCTTCTGACGTGACTATACAATCCATTAAGGCCATATATGTAACAAGTCAATCTTCTCAACTGTTAGTGATAACGGGCTGTTAGAATCTAGCATCATATTCCATGTGATCCTCTTAAACTCATTAATTCTAGATTCTGCACATAATCATGGAATCTCGATCGACGAGATCAGATAAAGGCAATTTGTGTATGACGAACCTGAAGTAGAATTTCTTCTTTTACACTAATTTTATAGATTTCGCAACAGTTGCAAATTTTACATGAATTCAAAAGCTAAACATTTGCACATCATATCTTCTTTCAGTCATGCAAATTTTGTCTGTGTAGCGTATCGGCTTCTTGTAGCAATTTTAATGACCAGCAGTGTATATAATATATATATATATATATATATATATATATATATATATATATATATATATATATATATATATATATATATATATATATATATATATATAGTGTGTGTGTTATTTATAAATGTTCACGAATGTAAAAATAACATTATAACATTTATATTTATAAGTTTCCTCTAGTAACAACACTTTAAATAATATATTTTTTTAACTATTTAAGAAAATCCTTTTCATTTTATACGGTCAGCATAACAATTTTTTGCATTAACTCAAAGCCCATTCGCTCTACTCATTTGTAATGATAAATAAATATCCTGACAATTAGTTATCTCTAATCTGTAAGGAAAATAATATATCATTGGCAATGTCTAAGAAAAAATATAACAATCTTGAATCTTCTTTTTAATCATGTTTCATACCATGATTCAACCAATGGTTTGAAATATTATAGAAATCGAAAGTGTTTGACATTTTTTATTTGAACAATATTTAACATTAATAAATTGGTTTAACAGTAAAGATGAAGATTAATGTATTAAGGTATTTTAGGAATATTCCTCTAACCATAGATATTAATTAGCATTTCACTTAAGTGCTTTTTCGAAAATGTATACACACATGAACCAAACTCGGTTAAAATCAGAATATGTATGACAAGAGATGACAGTGACAGTCACAGTATTGCGTCAACACAGACTACTTGAAAACAAGTAACCGAGATGTTGCCACCGTAAAGTTAAGTGATTCCGGGTAAGAACACAGGAATCGTTGATTCATTCCCGTGGGAGGTTGCAGCCCGAGAAAATCCCCCACCCCCACAAAATTATAATAAAAAAGGTAGCAGAGATGGATAAAAAAAAGAAAACAGGAAAAAGGAAAAAAAAAATATGATATTGGGATTTCTTACGAGAAGCGCGACGGAAGCAATGCACATATTCGAAGAAATTTCATTATCGAATGAGTTCTTCCCAATCTAAACCCCCCTTCATAAAATGCGCGGCTGCTACTCACTCACATCCTTTCGGCCGTCAATAGAAAGGCATCAGCTGCCTCTGCAGTGGAATAATTATCATATCAAATAAACCAACTTCTTCTTACCACCCAAGGGTTGCGCTTCTTCAAAGACTTGTTTTCCGAATAATTCTCCGCCACCCCCCGCAGATTGTGCGAAGGGACTCTTCATGCCACTCCAACAGTAGCGGCAGCCCGAGGTTCAGGGGCCTTCTACAAACTTAGGCTACTATTTTTCGGACAGATCTTCATTCAAGAGTAAAAGAGAATCCTTTTAATATATTCATATGCTTGAATCTGCCATATGTTTTGATTTTTTCACCATTTGAAATATCTTTTTCCCATCATATTTTACACGCATATGCGCATTTTACTAGAAGAAATTTTCTGTTTTTGAGAATTTGGATTACAAAATTGCCATAGTAATTAAATTCCTTAATCAAAGAAAATATTTAAATTTTATCAGAACATATTTGAACAACGAAAGTGCTAACATAATTTTAAAGATTGTATCAGGATTTTATTAACAATGCAGAATTGATTCATAGAAATGCATTTAGAATTCTACACATATTAGTATAATAAATTTTATAATGAATGTAGATAACCAAAAATGACAATTATAGTATTAGAAAAAAAAACTTTTTTTATTACTTTAGAAATCTTAAATTTTAAGCTTTCATTTCAAAATTTAAATTTCACTTTTTAATGCTATTAAACATACGATACATTTTTTTGAAAAATACAAATTTTTGTCTTAAATAACACACTTATAAATTTGGTTAACTAGTCATCATAATAATTATATTCCAGACAAAATATTGAAAACTTATCAAGCATTATTTTAAATACTTTGCCAGTGACAAAAAAAAATCAGTTTCATTATTTTATATACTTTTGCTTTTTCAGTGCCTAATTTACCAGATTTTATTTTATTCGTAATGTCGGAACATGATCAAGCAGTATAGGCAATATTTATATCAATACCTTCATATGATTATAACAAATCACACCAAACTTGTGTGGTACCAAAAATAATATATATAATCATATTCATCTTTTCAAAAATGAAAAAAATAAAAAGCATTTAATCTCGTTTGGTTAAGCTTTACCTTAATTCAGTAGACGATCCCCTGCATTTTTAAGACCCACCGATCAGCCCACACACGTGCACAATACACACTTCAGGATTTAGGCAAAGACATCGAGTGTTTGCGCAACTATTCTCTTCCCCTTGCCCAATTTTTCAGAAAGGGGGTATGGGGAACGATACAACAAGAGTGTGAACACCCCCATCCACCACCCAATGAGCGGATAGGATTGCTTCCTTTGGAACGAGACGAAAGAGGAAGCAGCCCTTAAGTTAATGCGAGTAGACAACAGAGAAATTTCCCAATTAAAATATTTAAACCAGTAGTGAAGGGTACAGCAATAGACAGGAGGGGGTGTTTAATCGAATCCAAAAAAAAAGAAAAAGCTTACTTTCCTAACGAGTAATATCGTTAGAAGAACCGGAAGTCCCTGAAAAGCAATATTCTGTCAATAATTTAACAGGTGTTTGGCAACGAAATTTCTTTTGTTGGCGAAAATCGAAGTCATCCAGATCAAATAAATCAATGGCAGGTGTGAGCAAATTCAATAGAATTTACTGCAAAAAAATTATGGGATAAATTTTATATTTGATCAGTGGCATCTATTCCATAGAGACTGAAAACGGGAAATAAATAAAATTTATTTTATTTTATGCATAGCATAATACTATACTTAACAATTTTAAATAAATCTCCAGACAAATCATATTATTTCAAATATTCTTAATGATTTCCAAGCATTTTTCCTAAGGATAAAGTTTGTTTGAGAGAAATATTTCCACTATTATTGTAAAGAATAACGAATTTTACAACAATAAATTAAGTGATTTTATTTCAAATGTGCTTAGAATATAAATATATTAATAATAAATTTTTTTTTTGTCCATAATACTGTGTAAATGTAACGTTTGGAAGTGAATATAAATATTGAACAAATGTACAATTTCAACTGCTAAATATTAAATTCACATCAGAATAATGATTATTTTATTTTCATAACTGCTTAAATATCAAATTTCGATTTTTATATGACTTTTTTGTACTTCCCGTGGATTAATATACGTAATGACGCCCTTTTTTTTAGAAATCAATTACTTATTATCTAGAATCATAAGCCACACACGTGTGACCTTGTTAGATATTCAGAGAGTTCACATTCATTAAACAAACAATACACGTAATTAATACCAACCAATAGCAATTACTGCCACATATAATCGAAAAAATGTAAAAAACTCACATTAATTTTTTTTTTGTAATGAATGACATACTCTATATAAAGATTAAAAAATATCCGAAATTTCAAATCAATAACTTTATAGAAGATTTTTTTAGAGTAAATAATTTTGCATTCATTTTTTCCTATCTCCTTTTCAGACATTTTCACTATATTTATCTAAAATTCCAGCATTATTCTCAATTTTTTTTTTTTGTGATCAAATCTTTAGAAAAGTATACGTTTCCCTATTCTTTCTCATTTCTTTCACAGTTATTTATATTTCATATATTTCATTATGAAAATAGCTGTTTAAAGTTTTTGAATGAAGTTACTTTGAAGTTTACTATGAATTGTGTATTCCCCCCGAAGTGTGTATTCTTTCAGATTCTTAAGTATAAAATTTTGAGAAGGATGAAATATAAATTAAAACAAATCACTTACATTTAATTCAAGGGTAAAGAAATTTAATTTTTTACCCATTACTGTAAATAAACAAATATATTAAATAAAACAGCGCTAAGGGACAGAGAGATTTCACTAAAATACCTGTTAATATCTCATATTTTTAAGGATTCCCTAAATCTGTGTTCTAAAAAAACATGCATATCATATATTAATGTAGTTCATATACTTATGTGTTAAATGAGAATAATTATCTTAATGCAAATTGTTGAAAGATTTAACTTCCCCAAATAGATGCTTCATTATTAACTCAATATAATTTCAGCAGTTTAATTCAATTATTTAGCTTAAAAATATGCCAGGTTCCCAATCAAACAAGGATATTAAACAGGCATTAACTGTTCAATCTATTGAAATAAAAAAAATTATTCAAACAACTGAGAAGCAATAACGCAAGACACTTCACAAAACATATTTTTTGCAAAACATCCAAAGGATCTATTTTTGAGCAACATTACTATCAAGATATCCAATCAAAACGACTTGATTTGAAATTTGGACCAATGAAGTTAAAGCGCAAGATCTTCTAATAGAAATAACAGCAATAGAAATGTGTAAATACAATTTTAATTATAGATTTTTTGAAAACAGAAATATAAAACATCTATTAGAAATCTATAATACATATTAAGAGTATAAATTCATCCCAACATTCCCTCACTAGGTAATAAGAGGGACGGAAGCACAGGAAGGGATGGATGGAGGAACATAAAGAAGATGAAGAGTGATGGAAGGGAAAGGAAGCTCAAGAGGCAAAGTGATCCGCAGGGCTATGCGCAGTGGACACCGTGCGCAGACACCGACGACGGCCTTTCACTTTGTGAAGGGCTATCGACAGGGAGCTGACGCACACGTCTCAGAAAGACTGACAAGGGGGATGGGGGTGGGAAGCAAACAACCGCCCTACCCTCACCTTGCAGCCCCCGCTTATCACGAGGAGAGAGAGAAGAGGATGGAGAGATGTTTTTTTATTCCCGCTTCTCTTTCTCTCTCCATTCTTGTGCAGCTGGGAAAATACACGAAGAAATAAAAAGGGGGGTCGTGTATTCATGCGCGGTCAGTTTGAAGAGGGTTAAAGCCAATACGTTTCAAATTATTTGAAGACAGTAGAGAAGTTTTTCGGATTATGTTTGTATTGAAAGGTTTTCAGCCCCACATGGCTCAAGAAAATATTATGCACTAAAATAAAAGCATATAATGTGTGTAAAGGAATAATTAAAAGATTTATAAAGCACCATATTTATAAAGAAGCATATTAACTAGGCTTAAAATGTATATTTAAATGACTATTTACGCGAGAATAAAAAGCAATAAATCACCCAACAAGAACACAAATTTCTTATACTATGTCGGAAATTTTGGAGGAAAAATTCATAAAATATACAAAAAGTTAATTATATTTTTTAAAAATTCAATTGTGATAATAAAGTGTTTAATATTAAGAAAACTAATTAATTAGTAAGGAAATTTTATTTATATTTTGAATTGGTTCCAAGTGATACATAATCCTTTAAATAACAACACCAAATAATATTTGATTTTTTTTAACCAAGAAGAAATTTTAAACTACTCCGGTGACTGAAAAGATAGGGAAATTTTGATTTAACACTTTATTTTAGTCTAGATCCAGTACAAATTAACATTATAAATTAATATTTATAAATATTTAAATATATTTTTATAATTTAAAAATTAAAAATATTTAAATATATATTAAAAATATATTTATAAATATTTAAAAATCTTATAAAAATATTGAAAGTAAACTTTTCCATAATTTAATGAGTGTAAATTGCATTTTCCCGAACAGATTCAATTATTAGGACACAATGAGCTGCATAGAATTAAAATTGTAGGATAATTATTAACTGCTAACTACTAGAAGACCCAGAATCACTACACTAACTTATTTTAAATCAATTGTTGCAACCAGTATGAAAGACAGTATCAACATCATTCACATAGTGACATGATAAATCAAAAAGCTTCTAGATAAAGGGTTATGGGTTAATTTAACACTCTATAGCCTTTTTCAGTGCATAAATGTTAATGCCTATGTAATCTATGGTTTAAAATAACTTGAAAACTATTAAAAATGTCTATTCCTAATGAAAGAGTCGAACCGATGAACTATTACACTACAGGGCAAGGCTCTAAGATAAAGATTGCATTGCAATGCAGTCGACACAGAAACAAAATATTTAATTGAATACGAAAGCATATCATCAAGGTTAAAAGTCAACATGGTTAAAAAAAAAAGTTCTTTCCTTTCTATAGATCCAATATATTTTCTAAACTACTCTAGAATATAACTACTCTAAACGAGAGTTAAGAACCTGCTATTTCTCCAATCATATACATGATAGATTTGGTAAAATAGTATATGAGTATGGACAGATAATTTTTGCATATATTTACATTTTTTTGACTAATTAAAATTTAACTAAAATTAAAGTAGCACCATGCTGCAGTTTTTTTTTTAAATAATAGTAAAACTTTTGTCGCAATGAATCATGCAGTGAATCAGCAACATCAGTGGAACAAAAACGATGTCATTCGTTCACATATATTTAATTGCATCAACAGAATGAGTTGATGAGGATTATTTGCGATGAAAACTTAGAAAAATAATCGGTCGGAGGAGTTGGATTATGATTCATTGAAGTGCAATACCAATCAACGCCAGTGCCTTTTCCAGGGATTCAAATCCAAATACCCAGAACAGAAAAGTGAAACTGCAACCAACATAAGACATTAAATGATTGCCACAGAAACACATCTGCTAATCAAGAACATCTACTAATTACTAATTTAAGGAGAAATTCCTGATTTCTCTCAGATAAAGAGTTTAAGAGGTCTTTAAGCAATTACAAGTACTTTGAACACTTAAAAATGATTCATAAAACTTGTTTGCACAAAAGCAAAAATAAATATATCAATCGCTCAATAAACTTAAAATAAATAAGAAAATTAATAAACTGCGATTGAGTATTTATGTATAACTTAAGCACAATACAAACCCACTATCTATTACATAAAATCATTGATTATTAACTGGCTTATGTTTATTATTATTTTCAGCTTAATAGGGCTGCATTAAACCGGATAAAATCTCTCGTTTTCTGAGGACGAACTAAAATCAGTGTGATATAGCAGTGATTTCCTCAACTCTAAATTTGCGACATGGATTCATTAATAGATACACAAAGACCATAAACATCAGTCCTAATCAACAACGGCATCGAATAATATCTTCGGGGAACACAGATAAATAAGGAGTTACGTTATTCTATGTCACTCATCTGATGAACGGCTCGAATTGCGCTATAAATCAAAACATTAATTACAGCAAAAACTAGTAAATAAATGAGTGAATGCACGACCGTGATTGGTGGCCGAGAAGCCTGGAGAGATTTTCAGGCAAAAGTGTTATTTAGGGGATCCTCCCTAGAAGGAAGTTAGCACAGTCGTAATTGGCAATTTTTAGACTCTCGTAATAAAAAGCCCATATTTTAGAAAAGAATTTATTATCAATAAATCCTCCGAAGAAGTCTTTTGTGCAGCCGGATTTTTGCTCTCGTAATAAGACGCTTTTGTAATAATACAATAAAAAAAATCATAATAATAACCAGAAGTTCCAGAAAGTCGGTCGTATATAGTTTTAATTATACATAAATACACATAGCGGCGACCTGATTTACGTATACAATCACGCCGCTCTCTCTCTCATTTTTTCATAGTTGTGTAAGTTGATCTTCAATTGTTAGAGTTACCTTATTTGGCGGTGTAACGCCCTTTATTTTATGCCAAAAGTTTTAAGTTACTATAAGTTGGTATAAACAAAACATATTTATTCTTTTAAAGAAAAATCTATAAAATGGTAACTTTAATATGAAAAAAAATATAGGATATAAAAAATATCTTAAACCTCTCCTTTTTTATTCAGTGATAATTTTACAAAAGAATAACTGCCTTTTTTTTATTTGAATACAGTGATTTACTAATGAAGATGTGAAAAATACAAATATGCGTTTACTTTAACGTTTCGAAAAATGATGCCATTAATTTATTCATTGCAAAAATTAAAAAAAAATGAACAAGGATATAAATTATCGACGAAGAAAGGAAAAACTAAATCAGAAACTAATTGTTTTGAAATGCAAATAACCAATCCTATACAGAAACATTTAATTGAATAATATGCACAATAATATTTGAAATATCAAAATATATAATTACTGATAATATATTTTAGGATTTCAAAAGTTATTCCTAATTTCTATTGATTAGCGAAAATGCTAAACATTTTTAAAAACTAAGAGTTCAATTATGTAATAAATAAAACAATTTAAAATAAATAAAAAATTAGCAAAAAATATTTTGGTACAAGGAATTAAGTTAGTATTACATTGTATAAGCAAATCTTGTAATATGCATAGTTTTAAGTTATTTTTATCTCGTTGACATTAAACTAATGTTGCATTAGTATTTTCAAATAATTTCAGTATTGAATTTGAAAGTGAAGCATTTTTCGAATAATAATTATCGTACTAAACAAATTAATTATCAAGTGTTCTTCATTAATAAAACTCTTACATCAAAATATGAGGACTATAAAATAGAAGAATGTTATGCTGTTTTAACACAAATTTCTCTAAATATTGATACAAGGTTTATAATTCCTTCCCGGAAAAAAAATGAAGAACCACTAAAAGAAGAAAATATGTACTCAGACGCATGGAAATAAAGTGATAAATAAACAAAATCAACTTCCACACAATCTGAGTCTCTTTGTAAGAAACTGTTAATGCAATAGTTCTGGTGCAGTTCGTTTGGATTGAAGTTCCAATTCCGCCCGCACCACCCCCCAACAATATCACCTCCCTACCCCAAGTCACGTTTTGAGCAAAACGCAGACAGACAAAATAAATACATTTATTTAGTAGCGAGAAAGGAATGGAAAAAATACAAAAGGAACGAGCAACAAAAGCAATGGAAGGGGGTGAGATATTGGAAAGTTTCCAGAAATTTTCCTGGACCAGAAGATTTAACACACTCGCCGAGAGTGTTTGGGAAAAGGATTTAAAAGAAGAATCGGAAAAAATTAAGAGGAATGAAGGAAAGAAAGGGAGAGCCGCAAAAATTTGTATTTATTGTTTCTCACTCCCTGAACCCCCTTCTACATCAGAAAGAAGGGAAAAATATTAGTTGACATCTGCTTTTTTTTTTTTTCTTCTTTAAGCTTTCCCTTCCTTAAAAAGAAGTGTGAATTAAAGACCTGAAAATTACATCGCATTTCCGTATGTAGCTTCAAAAGATGTTCGTATAATTTTCCGATAGAAAATACGAACGAGATTTTGTGCTGGACCCTACAATGGGAAATATTGCTAATTAACTTTAATTCTAATATATTTGAGGCAAAAAAAAATAATAATAGCGTATTATTATCTATAATTTTTATTTTCCTTAGCTTATTAAGGATGATTTTTAGAATAAATATATTTCAAGTAATAAATGACTTAAATAGTTAATTAAATAATTAGTAAGTATGGTTCAGAATCTTGAAAGTCAAATTTTTACCAATATATTTAAAGATTAGAAGTATATAATATGTAATAGAAAACAGTAATTTTCACAGGGATTTGTTTATCTGCTAGTTGCCATTTTATAAATAAATAATAAAAAGAAGTGGTTAAGCATTTTTAATAGTTGAAATGTTTTCTCCTTTTATTTATTTGTATAATAAAAATTTATTAACACTCAACTTATCCCGATGCAATATTTGTAAGCATGACAGTAAATAACAATAGAATTAAATATATATAATAATAAAAATACTTATGGAATATAATTATAAAATACTTATAGAATTTATATATAATTTAAATTTAAGTAATACGATAAAACAAAATGGAAGAAACAGAAATAATAGAAATTCGATTTATTTGTACACCTTTAATTTGGCGAGATATTTGGCTTTATTTCTATGTAAAAAAAAAATCCCTTTCCGGCAGCCGTAGATAGGGGCAACCATGTTTACCTCCTGCGTGAGAATGACCAATCATTCTGGATGATTGGCAGGCTTCATTCAGTTTATACCGCGGCCTTGGCGAAATGTCTTGTTAATGAAGGTGGCCCGGATGCAAATGAGAGGCATCTTTTGGTAGGTGTTTTAATGAAGGCCTGTAGTCGCCACCGCGGTTTTATCTCACAGAATTTATTTTTTTTCTGTTAGAAGGTGACCTTTCTGTTTGGCATCGTAAATCACTCCCCAAAAAGTTCACTTTGTTTTTGTTCCCGCCATAAAAAGGAGATTTGTTCGTAAGTTGCTATTATTCTTCTCTTTCTGAGAAATCATTTCCATTGAGATCTTTCGGTCGCCAAAAGAAATCGCCAATTCGAAAGAGATCAACGAACTAATTGGTAAAGCAAATCTTATATCCCGCGTTTTTGTCTTCGTAATAGCAGTTATTTTATAGCTTAAAAAATTCATTTACAATTTAAGCTTCCACTCAATAGTTCAAGCATAAGAGCTGCTCATTCATTTGCGATTCAAAAGAGTTGGTTTTTGATGCAATCATAAAATTGGATGAGGTTGGACTTTTGTGCGATATTTAAAACAATAACAGGATTTCGTTGATAAACATTTCCCTTGTTTGAAAAAAAAATGCTTAAGGCTCTCCCCCCTTTATTTTAACTTTTATTAAAATTATTCTCAGGTAAGATTAGTTAAAACATAATGCTTAAGTCACTCAAATTCTAAGTTAAGATTTATAATGAAGTGAAACCGAAATTTTAAAATTAAATCTTAATAAACATCTTTACTTCAATCAATAAATAAGGAGTGTACATAAAGTAATTTATAGCTGATAAAAAAATCTCAGAAAAATGGCTTCTTCAAATTTCTAGATTATATTTTTCTAATTAGTTTTTTTTTATAGTATTTCCGGTTCCAGTTCAAAAATATTCATATGAAGATACATGAACTTTAAAGTTCCCGAGGAATATTGATAAAATTTTACAGTTTGTTATATTTTACGGATGGAGAATACATACTTGCTTTACTGAGATACAAATGATACTGCAATAATGTATAAATTTTAATGGTACCAGAGACTATATCTATAATTTTACTTCATTGTCCAAATTGCATATGATACTTCTGATTTTTATTTTATGCAATTTCATTTTTGCACCAATGTTTTCCAAAACTGAATTAAGCATCAAATGTGATTGATATATAACAATTATATTATTAATTCTCATATACTCAGCTACTTAAGCCATACTGACTGAAAATTTGATTGTATACAAATACATTTTTCATTTCCCTACATTCTAAATATAGTCTTAAAATTTTAGGAAAACGGTTACTTTTCTGCTTTAGCGAGGATGTTGGCAATATCTATTTTCTTCAAATCATCAATCAAAAACGTAAATAAATTATATATATGACGCGGGACAATATTAATTTTTATTCATAAAAATTCCTATTACTTAGAATATATCTTCAGCAGGTTTTCTAATGGGTCATTATAAAATAATTTTAATATCAATGGCAAGGGGGAAAAAGCAAAAACAATAAATAATAAGCAGCAAGTATCAAACACCAACAAAATAGAAACAATAAAATTCCATGCACGTGTGCGTGGGGTCAGTCACGAGACAACATTATTCAATAGTGAGAGAAGTGTTAAAGTTGCTGGGGTGATTTGGTTGGCTATTTTAAAACAATAAACCATAATATATATATATATATATATATATATATATATATATATATATATATATATATATATATATATATATATATATATATACAGACCTTTTCCAATACAGAACAATACCAAAAAAATGTTTCAAGTGTAGGAACACACGACACAACACACTTCTATAAGCAGTTATGATAGATTTAACAGAAGTCTTTATAATTAATATCAATTATAAAGGATTTGGGTCCCATTTTTTGCAGTAAATCAGTAAAAATAACGTCCAAATTAAGAGTTGAAAGATTAGCTCCCTTGTCTTCTATTCAACTGTTAGTAGATTTCGGTTCAGACTTGGTTATTTGTAGAAGTTTTGAGTCCTTTTAAAATTGTAGGTAACAATCATTTTGCGCTCATGTGTAAAAAAGTGAGCTTAGAGCAACAAACAGACCGAACCACAGAAAGAGTGACATTTTCAATTTGTATTAATTTCAGAGTTAAAAATTGCTGAGAACAGAATGAGTGTATTATTGACAAGATACCGGAAAAAAAAAATCATTTCCGATTTAAAAATAAACTAGAATTTCAAGTAACTTTTTCCACAACAAACGGAATTTTAAAATACCTGCAATTTCACATTGGATAATCAATATCTAAATCTCGATATGTAAATGCGAAAGTAAAATGCGAGCATCACCTTTGAGAGAAGAACAAGGGTGAAACGAAAACAGAAACCATTCCTCGCTTGGTCTAGCAACGGGATGGGCTCCATCTCAAGACAACACAACCCATCCGGTCCTTTCAAAACAGACACTTCTGGGCTGTAAACCCTACAATTGAAAGACTCTGCAGATGCTGAGGAATGGATGTTTTTAGGCCCAAATCTTGTCAAAAAATAGAAAAAAATAAACCGACCTACCCAAGCAAACACAAACATCACTCACGTGCCTGCCACGGAACCGCTTATTTGGTATTCTACTTTGGATGGAACATGTCACCGCCCCTTCCCTCCATCGTGTAAAGTCTTTCAGATGGGTCCTTTCAAGGGCTTAAAATTGGCGGCATTTCGCACAGATGTGCGAGCAGTTGCAGTTGAAGCGTCAATCCATCAAGTGTCTCTGAGTGTCCCCGAGACGTGATCGAATTTCTCTTTTTCCTGAAGTGCTTTCTCGCTGTGCAATTTTTTTTGAGGGCTGCCAACTAAGCAAAAAACAGCAATTCGAAATAAGAAATATTGTTTCACAATTTTAAATATTACAAAGGAATTTTTAAACATACTGGGATCAAACAATAGAGAAAGAACTTGATGTATCTAAAGTTTTAATTCCAATTTTTTTCTTTCATCAAATAGTAAATGATTTTAGAAATATTTGTTGCAAACGATATTTATGCAATATATATTTGTTATAACATTGTTTTCATAAGCCGTTATTTTGTTTTGGAATAATAAAGGATGAAAATATCCACAATTATAGATAGATATTAATAGAGTGTATGATAATATTATGAGACTAATTTAACCATTATGTTTTCATTAACGGGACAGCATCACTATGTTTTGAGGGCTGCCAAAATAATATGAGATGGTTTCATAATCAAATAATATAAGACAATTATTTGAAAATGTTAATCTTGTACAAATTATCAATAAGATTCATCTGACATTTGATGATGACGCGTGCAATACGTAAAATGTTACAAATAACAAAAGCGTGAAATTCATGAGAATAAGAAAATAACATTATCATACCCATAACACGTTATGACTACAAATCTGAACCAAATTATGGATCACTAAAAAAAGCAATCAATATATACCAATTTTCTATTTTTAAATATGCAGGAATAATAAAAAAATACAATTAAAACATTTCCAGATATTACTTATGAATATAAATGTGTAAACATTAAGGAGTCTTTTTTCTTCATTAGAGTATTCATATCTATCTATCTATCTATCTATCTATCTATCTATCTATCTATCTATCTATCATATATATATATATATATATATATATATATATATATATATATATATATATATATATATATATATATATATATATATATATATATATATATATATATATATTAATAGAGTGTATGATATTAATAGATTTAACAAAGGACAATGTTTAATAAGCGAATTTCTAAAATATTTATTTCATTCCATAATGAAAGAAAAGATGTTGGGGGTAAAGGAAAAGAAAAAATATATTATGTAATATACGTAATATTTTATTATTTTTTGAAGACGTTCTTAGTTCTACATACATCTATCAAAAGAAGAAAATTCTAGCTCTCTAATTAGGCATAAAAACGCGAATTTAATGAGATTCCTTTGTTTTCCAGAGTTTTCAGATTGAAATTTTTGCAGGTAATTTTTATTAGCAATAGTCAAATAAATGTTAAGTTTTTAATGCCTAATGTCTTTATTTAAATGTAAATAGTTTTTGCGTAATTATAAGATGATAGAGAGATGTTATTCACTTAAAATGAATTCCAGATTATAACCTTTTTCAATTTAAGCAAAAAATAAACATCATAAAAATCACAAGGAAATAAATATTACATAAAATAGGCTTTTCTTATAGAAAAACTATTCATTTAAATTCATTTCATTTCAGCAGTCAATAAGACGTGAATTTAACAAATAGTAAATGGCAAACTAATGGTGTGGAATTTTATCCTATAAAAGCACATTTTTTGTTCAATCAAGCAGTTCACAGAAGTATGTATATTGGTATTCAATCACTTAAATAAAATATTTCTAATAATCTCAAAAATCAATATGAGCAGCTGAACAGCAAAGCATTGGACTCCAGAAAAAATATCTTCAAAATTTGATATTTTACTAGTAATTAACACTGCACGTCAACGAACTCTAGATAAAGGAAAGCTTCTGCCAAATACCAGCATTCTCCTACATTTTCATGTGCTGTTGTAACAATGTTGAAACAGGCCAACTGTTTCTCAAGACTTGATAAAGTTCAATAATCACTCCTCCTTTACCACCATCAACAACAGCGACCTGGAAACAAGACAACGACACGAGGGTATCGTCCCTCGAACCACCCCCTTCGAAAACAGAAGAGAGAGAGATGGACAGACAGACAGATAGACATCCAACAGCAACGACAGTCATAGAAGCTTTATCGACCCGCTTTTCCCAGAGAGAGAGAGAGGCATGTGCATGCCAGTCACATCCGGGCACATCTCTTCCCCCATTGTTTGAGGCGGTACTGTCAATCATTCGTCACTCCTGACAGGTCCAGAATGTCATCCAGGGCACTCTCTCTCTGCTTTGGAACAGAAAAGACATTTTAGCGTTCGTTCGTGACAGGATAGTACGAAGAAACTCAAGTGAAGGGAGACAAAAGCAGATGAGGAAAGAAGGATGGAAGGAATGGCCCAAGAACGAGGAGGATTTGCATGCGAAAGTGTAAAGTTTATACGGAGTGCGTGTTTTCTTCTCAGCCATTTTCTTTTTCTTGCAAACATCAGTCCTCCCTTTTTTTTAAAGCAGAAAGAGAGAGAGAAAGGAGAATAGATTGGCGATAAAGCCCCAATGTCAGTCATTCTCAAAGTTTTAAGCTGCTTGTCCTTCAAATAAAGATCGGATAGTAGATCCAAGAGTTAAATTATCGATCGTTAAGAGAAAATGCATGTAAAAGTTAACTGCCACTGACAAATATTTTTCTTCAATAAAAGCACTTGAATATTTTAAAAATGCATCATCTATATACTACAAAATAAATTTTAAGAAACTTTTTATTTAATCTCATTAAACATAAAACATTTTTTCGGATGTGGGGAAATATAAAATTTTACCCATTAATCTAATTCTCGAGAATACGCTATTATAATCTCAATTTCCAAATGCAGCAAACTGAGTCTAAGCGTTTTCCTTACACTTTTGTATTATTTATAGGTAAAGCCATGTTGTTGTTGCACCAGCATGCTTCCCTGTACCCAGCCCTAGGTTGGGCTCTACCAGTTAGAAAGCAGCAGAGTCTTCATGATTCTGAAACAGGAACAAAGCAGAAGACCCCCAATACTTGGCCTGGCACCCACAGAGGTAACATTTCACTGGGAGGACATTGCGATTTTTAACGTCCCCCAGCCGCCCTTAGTGAACACGACAGATCTTCGGTTAAGCAGAGATTCGAACTCACTACCTTCTAATAATGATAACGACGCCCTAATCAACCAGGCCACCGCTGCTTCAGGTAAAGACATGTTACCTATAAAAAGTCCACTCTGAATTGTAATGATAAGGCGGATGTCCGCAGGTATTACAACCTCCAGATGACAAGCTGTTCATTATACAGTGACAGTTATATTTCATACAGACGCATCACGATATAGTGTTAGCTCAATTCCAGGGCTCTCAGTAGCTTAAAGCAGCAAAGAACTCTTCTGAACAAGCCACTGTTGAAGAACGGGAAATGGATGATGTGCTTTTTACCTTCTGCCTGCACATTTGTCGTGGTGGGTTCTTGGGAGTTTTCTGTTTTTCTCTCTTGAGACATATAAATGCTGTTCACAATCTATGAAGTGACCTCCCGGAAAGCAATTTTCGAGATGGATATTAAAATGCCTCATCGTTAAGATGTGCCCTATGTGGTCTTGAAGATCAATTTTTGGACTCATAACATTACTAAGTGATAGGACAGCTCCCTTCCGATACAAAAATTCAGTTGCAGCTACCATTGAGCATCGGAAGTTGGTTATTATGTTTCCATTTTCTACATGCATATCTACAGGTGTAAATGCTCAAGAATTATTCGTGTTTCTTTCCTTGCGACACGTAAACATGCCCCACCATCGACAGAAATTCCTCCCAAAAGGCAATTTACGGTTGAATGCAATATGTCTTTCAAGAGCTTCAGACCTTTATGCTGTCAGCTATGCGTGTATAAGTTCAATACTAGCAAGAATGGAACAATGGGAAATGGATGTGATATCTATTTCTTTCATCCACATCTGTTAAAATGGCTATTTGTAAGCATTCACAGTTTTCACACGATAATTGAATATATGCAATATGAAAATTCTTCATGGAAGGAAATATACGGAAGATGTTACTATGAATTAATCGTTTTAGTAACTTATGTAATTCACAAAAGGTTGTTTTTGTTGGGGCTGTGGTAGCATAGTGGTTAGGGCTCGGCCTTCAGTCCGGAAGAGTTGGGTTCGATACCCAGTGCTGCCAAAAACCCACCGAGTCTGTGGAATCGAAAGTCCTGAGGTCGGTCTTTAAGCATCGATAAGCATGACTGTAACACACACACACACATACAATCTGGGGAAAATTCCCTTCCCATCCAATTCAAAATCAAAATTAAGGGAAGTGGATCCTTTGGTGGCGCCATCTATCGGAGAGGTCTTAGAGGAAAGACGCACCCTTCTGATTTAATTTCGCATATCCGTGGCTCATAAGCTTGGCTTGTCAATATATATAAGAGGTATAGATAATAACAACAACACAAAAGGTTACTAAATTACACTTCGTATGCATTTTATGGCAAATTTATAATCTTATTAAGAAATCGGTGTCCTTTTCCTAGGTGTTATACAGATTGTTTATATTTTGATTTCCTCATACATAATTCAAAGAATAACATCTTTGAATAATGTATGAGGAAATCAAAATATCTATTTCTATAATATCTATTTCATGACTTATCACATAAATATCTATTTCACGACTTATCACAGCATAATATTAAACACTTTCTCTACTTTTTATTTTCATAAAAATGTTGATGTCAATTAAGTGCTAAAAGTTTTGGCACTTTTTCAGACTTATCTTAATTGTTTTATACTTTACAAATATTTATATAAAAAATGATAATAATAATCCATAATGTTAAAATGCACATAAAATTTTTTAGAAAATTTTTATGAAGAATGACATTGATATAAGCCCAAAACATTTTCTTGAGAAGGGAGACTGCTAAGAAATGAAAAATTAGGTAATGTTGTTTAAATAAATATAAATTAATGTTTAAATAAAAAATAATAATAATGAAAAACATTAGAGAAAGAAATTAATAAAATAATATCAAAATTATATTATAAAATAAAGTACATATTGCTTGATTTTATATAATAAAACATTTTACGTAAAATTGAAGAATGCCAGAAGATAATTCGTAATAAAACATTACATAAAAACTATTTTATGACAAAAAAAAATTGATTAATTTTTACTAATTTGCCGCCTGAAAATTGTTTTATACAGTATGAAATACAAGTACACAATGGAATTCAAACATTTCACCGCATTTGTATTAGAGTATCATGTACCCAGGTTTGCTCAAATAGTATAGATGAATGAATTTTAAAATACATCTGTCCTCATATCATTTATAACTGAAAATGTACAACTTTTCTGTATTTTTTAAATTCTATTTGCTGTGTATTCCATGTATATATGTATAATGAAAGAGGATAACGGAAAATATCCTCCACATTCGAACAGTGATATCGAATCCTAGTCCTCCCTATCCGCAGTAACCTCATCACAACACCCCATCCCCGAAGTTCGCTTCATTACGCGTTGCACAGCTAAGGCCCTGCAATTAAATTACAGCCACCCCCACAAATCAGCTTTTTCTCCACCCCCACCCGCACCTCCGCACACACTTCAGATATTTTACGTCTTTTTTTTACTGCGTGGGGTGAACTTATTTATGGACATCCCCCTTTTATGGGAAGAAGGGGGATAATTTTTGAACCGTTTCGCGTGCTTATATATGACCGGAGAACGGATAGATATATAGAGGCGGTTATCTTTCGACTGGATTGTAAATTTTGAGTGAGGTAGGATTTTTTTTTCACTGTAAACTTTCCATGGCTTTTAATTTTACAGCTTGATTTAAAACGCAAGAAGCTGGCGTCCCTGTATTGAGAAAGAGTAAATGTCAGATGCTCTGCCGCTCGGAGCGTAATATAATGCCAATGTAAAATTTTTTATTTTAAATAATTGGACAATATTTGCAACAGAGCTGCCTGATGATAATCATTTCGAACCAGCGAAAGTGTTAACCGTCATGACGAGAAATTCATAACAAATTAAAAAATGATACCAGCAAAAGACATTTACATTTTCTTGCTTCGTTTTATTGTGAGAAGCAGTTTAAAAAATTTTTTAATTTTTTTTTTTTTTACCCCAATGTAGTAAATATCAGTAAAATATATTCCAGAAGTAAAGTATGGTGAATATTAGATATTTTTATTTAGGTTAGAAAAATTTGAAAATATTAAAAAAAATTAATGCTGAAATGCACAAAATAATCGCAATTATCACTGATGATTATCAAAATGATTGTTAAAATTTGAATAACTCAACTTGATCAGCACAAATTGAAGTATCCCCAACATAATGATACTGATTTGATATTTAGCAAAAAATTAGTTATATCTGAAGCGGTATGGCGGTCATATTAACTGTTCCAGATTGTTGTAATGCTTGAGAACATTTGTGTAATCCCATTCTTTTATTATTATCATAAGAAAAGAATTTTCATATATATTGTAAGTTATTTCAAGTATAAGAAGGATATTTGGAAAATTCCCAAGCACACACCCTAACAGGAAGTTCTAATTTTTTAAAAAAAATATTCAGAAATATTAGTTATGTATATAGACCTCTTATTATAACATTTCTTAGCTTAATGCAGTTAGAAAAATGGGAAAATTGGGAAATTTTTTGAATGAATGACTTACAGAAATGCATCATATATTACTTTCTGAGCAATAATATTACGGAACCTAAAATTTTCCACTCCGAAAAACTGGAATTTTATTTTCTAAGCAGTGTGGTGTTGTCTAAGAATTGGAATTCTTAAATTATTATTATTTCAACTTTTGCATAATTTTTATCGGATAGTGATGATGATGATGTTATGTTATTATCATGGAAGAATTTTGCAAAAACCCTAAATGTCCCCGAATCTGTCGAAGACAGCCCTGGTGATCTCTACAGCCTTATCTGTAAAAAAAAAAAAAAAAAAGCTCCACAGGCTCCTGTGTGCTGATGTTAAAAAGCTTGGCCAGCACTGCTGGACAGCTGAAGTGTGGAGACAGTAGGGGAATATCCGGGCTATGAGGACAAAACCTGGTGTAACTCCTTTGTCCGTCTGTAGAAATTTCATGCCTTTCAGTGTTTTGCTCTAAATCTGGCTATTATAGTTGAAATGGTTCTGTTGCTGTTTAATTCTGGAATCGAAAACTTTTTAACTCTTGCTGACAAATTAATTTTCAGCTGGCAATTGGATTGGAGATGCATTATCGGATAATATATTATGTAATTACAATCTTAAATTACATGTCTTTCGTTTGTAAGAATAATTTTCTCAACAATTTAGATTGTAAAATACCTTAAGTGTTTGAAAACTCCTTAAGACATTCTATTTTTACATTTTTTATTATATCTGATATTCTACTCCAATAATCTTTAAATGTGAACAGCATTTTATCTTGAAAACGAGATTTTATGGAGTTTTTCTTATAATAAACAGTACAAACTGTGTTATTCTAACTATCTACAGGGAAGAAAAATTTCAACTTGCTAAGAAAAAATATTGTACAGATAATCTTTTGACGGATAAATGTCTTCTACACAGTCGTTAAAAATTAGGTAAATATAGTCTCATTAAATAAAATATTAGTTAACTTCAAAAGAAATTCTAATATTTCAGATAGTAAGTTGTAATTTCTATTTATTAAATTTTGTGAAATTTTTTTATGAATTACACAAATTAATTGCAATATACTTATATAATAGTTACGGTCATTGTAGATTTACATATAAAGTAAGCTCTCTGAATTGCTGATTAATGATTAACCACTTTCATTAGTGATAATTTATTTTTCATACATGTAAATCTTACATGATACATATTAATAGGGGAATATAATACATACATTTATGTATATACTACTAAATACTAAACCAGCGGCACGACAGCCTATTGTGGGCCAAGACCTACCGTGTCAATATCAGTTTTCCTGACCGAGGGCCCTGGGGTCCGAAGCATTTGACCCGGTTTGGTGATCATCCAAAAACGAAACCCCTAATGTTTAATTCCAAAGCATGTTTGGTGCTCAGTTTATCGACGCGCGGAGGGGACGCTAAACTGAGTCGACCTTGCCCAGCCTGAGGATCGAACCTCGGACCTCTGCTTTAAGAGCGCGTGGCTCAACCACTAAGCCATCAGGTTTAAGGCCACGGTGGCCTAATTAGTTACGACGTCGCTTTCCTTATCGGAAGGTAGCGAAATTGAATTTCGGCTAAACCGAAGATCCGTTGTAATGGCGGCTGGGGCATGTTAAAACTAGACGTGGTCGCAATATCTTCCAAGTGAAATGATATCTTTCAGGCCAGGTATTGGGGGTCTTCTGCTTGGTCCCAGCTTAAAAATATAGAGACTCTGCTTCTATATAACTAGTAGAGCCAAACTCAGGGCCAGGTACTAGAAGGCATGCTGGTGCAACTAAGTCACCGGGCTTCAAAATATATTACTATTGAATTTAAATCTAAAAGTGAATTCAATGAAGATATATATATATATATATATATATATATATATATATATATATATATATATATATATATATATATATTACTATTAATTTAAATCTAAAAGTGAATTCAATGAAGATATATATATATATATATATATATATATATATATATATATATATATAATATATATAAATATATATATATATATATATATATATATATATATATATATATATATATATATATATATATATATATATATATATATAGAGAGAGAGAGAGAGAGAGAGAGAGAGAGAGACTAAATCATTTTGACCACTCTAAATTTTGTAGCACTCACACATTCTCACTTATTTTAAATTAGAAATGTAATCAAGTCCAGTTTAGAAGTTTGTAGATATATTGTAAAGGAAGATATGAAATACGCAACTTCAAAGATAACTCCCACCGATTCCAAATTTCCAGTTAACGTTAGGGAGGGAACATTTCGCAGCGCTTCATAATCCGGGGACTTCATAATTTCACCTTTTCAATCTAATCGCCGCAAAGCCGCGTGACAGCCATTTCGGTCCCATCACCGCTATATCGCTGTCAACCAATCAGGCAGCGCGGGGACAAAGGGTGATCCAGTGAAGAGTGCATCTCTGTCATTTTGGGCCCCTTTCCACCCCTTCTCCTGTTTTGGGAATGCCATTCCATTACTAAATGCCCGACGCCTGGACAAAGGGTGCTAAAAGGGTTACTTAGACGAATTAGTAGTTTCTAGAAACAGGAGCGAAAGGAAAGATGATGATTATTAGAAGATAATCTGGAGTAAAGGGATTAAAATGTAGAGAGAAGCAGACGAAACTCCCTCTGAATCAGTTTTACAGTCAAATATTGACTGGAAATGAGAGCCCCAGTGACAGTCGAATCGGTTTAACAGCATTCAAGATGTGTTTGGAAACAAATGTTGAGTGAAACGAAATAAATTATATTAAAATCTTATATTGATCAGATTTCTTATAAATTGTAACTTCAAAGTGAGAATTTTGTCTAAACTTCTATGAAACCAGTAACCAATTCCACATCTAAAAACAATTTCATCTCTTTAATATCATTTCTAAAACAAAATGAAGTTCTTACATTTGAAATAAGAATTCATCTCGGGAGAAAAATTTACTTGATTCTCTCTGAACACTGTTTTATGTGATTTGATAACATTAAGCGTATTGTTTACAAGAAAGATCTTGCATAAATAGTTGGCACTACTCATCGATTGCAAGTAAAGCTCAATAGTTAGAATCGAATTTGGAAACCTCGATTTTACAGCTCATACTTGTATCACAAGGCTGCAATACATTCTAAGAAAAATATGTTGTTAAACATAAGGAAGTATAATGCAGATAAAAAATAATTAAATGTAAACAAAATATTTTACTAATGAATTATGTCACTCTTCAATCCTTTCCATTTATTGAATCTCATTTCGTTCATTGATGAAAACAATACAAGAACAATAATATCGAATTTAATTATTTTATTAGTTTGATTATTATTCTCAATGCCTTATTAATGAATATCAATGTGATAAGCACCATCAATTCCAATACACAATACCTCGTCTTATATATTTCACAGAAAAAATAGTCTTCATCAGAAATAAGATTATAAATTATTCACACATTAGATTTTACAGTTAAAGTTTAAATAAAGAAAAATACTCAGTTTTAAAAACACAAATTTTAAGTTCGTGGATTTGAAATTCTTTACTTCTATAAGGCAGTTAAATATATTAATGATCTTAATTCTATTAACTAGTTAAGGGACAAGCCGGTCAGTTTTCGTAGGCTGAAACTTCCGGGGAGAATTTGTACCAAGTTTTTGGTGAAAAAGTGATTTAGAAAATAAAGATAGTTATATTAATTTTTAATTACATATTAATTTAATTATATATTTATATTGACTTTGACACCGCGTAAAAGACTACTTACAGGCCTAATGCTGTTGTAAGCCATTTTAATGTCCACCCCCTATTTTCATTCAGGGAGGACTTTTCATAGACAGTGGGTCGTATTCACGCGTCAAAAGGAAAAGTACTCGGAAAACTCCAAAGCACCCGTTTGGCATGCAGGCAGAAAGCAATATCCATCTGCTGTTGTTCATCAGTGTTGGAATCGAACCCGGGATATCTGAAGAGCAATATTCTATCATTAGGTAACGGTGTCCTCATGTACTATTTATTTAGCTTTATTCAAAACGTTTATAATATAGCGTTTTGTTGTGCAAAGTGATATCTCTCACATGGACCAACAACAAATAAATCGGATGAGAAGAGGGATGTTTGAAAATTCTCTTTAATTATAAAGTTATTAAATGATAAAATCGGAAATCTTTTTATCCTCATTCCAATGCATTTCTTATTTGAAGACTACTGGAAAAAGCGTAAACTCGTTCGTTTCAGTGTGTAAAAACAATACTTTTTCAAAACGAAAATTGGTAAATAAATTTTTGGGAAAAAAATGTAATTAGGCCTTGCAAACTTCAAAAGAAGGAGAGGATACGATGCTATAAAGTCAATAGTTACGCATAAATGACGGTTTTTAACTTTTAACCAAAATTTTTAACCAAACATTTGCCAAAACTTCTCATACAATCAAATCAGAACGAAACATTGTTAAATATCGACTAAATAATGTTTTTTTTGCATTATTTATAGAAAGAATTGCAACTATATATTATTGCTAAAAATGATTAATTTAAAAAAATTCAAGAGTATCAAAAGATGGAATTGCTTAGAATGCAATAACGCTTCAAGTGATTTTAAAATTCGAATCAGGCAATTTCCCCAAGATGAAAATCGAATAACAATAATCCTAAAAATTTGTATCAGACTTAGAAATGGGAAATGCGAGAATTATAAGAAAGGGTTGTTTCCCTGACGTATGACACAGAGACAACAATCTACAGCAAATACAAAATATTTCGAAAAATGTCCAAAAAATTCAAACTCGAAATCGTAAAAAAAGGCTACAAACTACAGGCGCAACAATGTAGTGAGAAATATGACTTATATTTATATTTCACAAAACCATTACGCAGAAGGGGTGTAAGAGAAATGGTGAACCAAACTACGCAGCAACGCGTAGTGTATAAAAAATATATAAATAAACTACAGCATCCAATCCCACACCATAAAACCAACCTCCCACCAACATCACCCAAGAAGCAAAAATAAGGAGAAAATAGACAAGCAAATAAACAAATTCTTATATGGAAAATAAAAAAAAGAGGGAGAAATAGAAGGAAAGATAAAAAGTATCCATACAACATCCCCTCCACGTTTTCCGTTGACGTATTGTTGGCAGTGGCCATGTATGTATATGTATAAACTCATGTATGCGAAGCTCTCCTTCACTTCACTTCTTTTCTCCATCCTCTTTTGACGGACTTGGATCAATAGCGGCACGTTAACTTTGTCAAGTGTCTTGCGCCCCCAGTCAATGATGCAGTAAGGTTGGGGTCAGCGCTGTCACTCCCCACAAAAACCGATCCACACATACACATGCATGCACCTCTCGCTCCTCCGCACACATACACCACGCGTGGTTTGATTTTTTCTCTCCCCCCCCTCACAACACTCTTCGCTGCTGCGAAACCCCCGTTATATATATATTTTTTGATGCTGCAGTTGTTTTTCGCTTTTTGACACTCTTCTCTTTTTTCGATGCTTTATTCGCGGTGGTTTTCTTCTCATCTCGCCCTCGTCTTCTCTCTATATTTCGCGAGATCTGATGCGCTCTCCGACAAAAGGGGACGGGGTAAAAATTTTAATGGCTTGATTATAGTTCGCAGGGGAAAATTGTGAAACAAATGAATCGCATTCTCCTCCCCCCATAATCAGAGCTACTTTACAACAAAAGGAACTAAAAGATTTTGAACATTTCTTTTTGAATTCAAATAAAAATTATTTAAACCAATTCCAAAGTAATTTTCCTATGCAAATGAATATTCGCTTCTCAATTTGTTTTTTATTTTTGTATATCTTTGAAAATAACTTATTCTTTGAAAAATAAAAACTTTAATAAGTAAAATTTAAATATACAGTTATATATAAAGAATGTAAGATGTAAACAAAAGAAATTTAATTAAATCTCATTAATATATTGAAATTAAAAATTCCTTTACACAAAAAATTGAAATCCTGATCTCCATACACATGTTTGAATTACATTTTTTGATTTTTTTTTTCGAATTTTTATTCAAAAAATTTACAAATACGAATATTTATTGAAGTAGCACAATTTGTATCTAGGAATTACAGTAATCGAAAATATAACTGCAAATGAGATAATTTTTTTTAAAAAAAATCTATTCTAAAAAATTCTATATAATTTTTAATAAATTCTATAAAAATCACAATTAACGAAACACTCTACAGAAAAAGAAGAAGTAAGCATTCTGTGGTTCTTTGCATCATGAATAATAACAAATTAAAAATTAGATTTTTCCTTTAAAATAATTTAAACACGTTGAAAAAATTTGGAAAAATTATATTAAACAATGCATTCAGAAAACTAAAAAGTAATTTCTTTCAAGTTTTTATTAATTATTTTTAAAAAATTTGCTAAATATTTAAAGAAATTAATTCTCTCACTACACATTTTGTTTATTTTATATATTAAAAGACATTAGAAGCATTTTCAATTTTAACTGGAAAATCATATTCGTAGTTCAAGAAATTAAAATATCAAAATATTTCAATTCGAATAATAAAAAAATATTATACATAAATTTTCTGCATATTCCCCAATTTTGTATCTATTTTAGCTATTTGAAAAAATAATATTTTAGCAATTAATTAATAAATTTCTTTGTGTTAGAACTATATACAATCGAATATACTATATAAACTTTTATAGACAAGTATATAATCAATGGCACAGAAGCTGTGTGAATTGTTTGCAGTACATCTGCTAAAAAAGGTCATAGAAATATTTGACATTGTTGATCCCATGATAACACTTTTAGAAATATATATGTACATAATTTAATCAATTTTAATTTGAATAAAAAACAATAAAGGGAAAAATTAAAAATTTTAAAATAAATAGAATTAATCAGAGAAGCTTATACACACACACACACACACTATATATATATATATATATATATATATATATATATATATATATATATATATATATATATATATATATATATATATATATAAGAGAGAGAGAGAGAGAGAGAGAGAGAGAGAGATAAATGAGTGTGTGTAAGATAAAAAGTTAACAAATTATTTCAAATATAATAAATGTTTTTATATTGTTTTACATAAATTAAATTTTAAGCAAAATAATGGTACAATGGCCAATTTTCATAATAATATTGTTATTAAGAACATTAATTTTATGTTATTAATATAAAATATATTTCAGATTAAAATTGTGCAAAAAACGAAAATAGCAAGAAAATGAAAAAATGTGTTGATTTTTATAGTTTATATTAACATCCGCTTAAGCCGTAAATTCATAAAGGGCTTATTAACAATATTATGCACCTTTGAATTCTAAATTTTATAAGTTGTGCAGATTTATTTCAAGTAATAAAAAAAAGGAAAGAAAAAATTTACAAGTTTCCTGAATTTCAATTGGTAAATTATGCTGTATTTTAGAAGTTATCTTTTTCAAAACACAGCCAAATTCTTCAAATTTTGAGTCAGAACAATTGAAAAAGCGAAAAACCATGTGGCCCCCTTTTCTCCACACCTCAGCACACCAGCGAAGAGACATTGGATCCTAGGAAACATTCAACATAAATAAGTACAATCTTGTTAATAAATCGAATCTTGTTATTTTCCGACTATGGAAAAACACTTTTAGTCACTATTAGCCGATTCTGTACATTTAAAAGCAATAAAGAATTCTTAAAATGTTAAATTATTACGCATATTTTTAAGTAAATTTAATTGATAAACAAATTTTAAAATTTCTTTAAATATTTAATCAATATCTTCATTAGATGAGTTTTATAAATGGACAAAATAATTCAAATATAAACACAAATTCTTTGTTTCAGGGTAATTGGCGCTATGTAGTTAAAAACACTTAAAATGAAAGTGAATACAATAACAGTTAGGAAACTATAATTAAAAATTTTTACTTTGGACTTAGTCCCTGAATCATTTCTTTATCTGTTGGTAGAGAGTTTCATGGGATAAGCGACGAGGCGGGAGCAAAAGGATAAAGAAAGGGGCAGGGGTGGACGAAAGAAAAACTCTTGTAGACAGTTCCGAGGATCAAGGGGAAAAGGAGCAATCCTATCCTCACGGCTCGCGAGAGAAGAATATTTCAACCGGAAATGGCTCCTTTTTTTTATTCCGCCAGAGCCAAATCGGGGGGCAGTGAGTAACAACGACAAATATTGAAATGTAGATTGCGCTGTCAAGATTATACTAGCCAATTCGCCAACTTGGCGATTTCACTTTCTTTCTGTATAGCAGATAAGGTGAATATTTTACACTTATTTATGGAATAGATGCTTTGAAAAGTAACTCTATTTTTGAAATTTTATCTAGGGCAGTACATTTTATCAAGACGTAAATAGGAGTATTTTTAATATTACTTTGCATGAGAGGATAATTCTGAAAAAAATTTTGATATTTAAAGTTTGAAATCTCATAGCGCAAAAATAGATTTAAAAACACATTTGAGAAAATATGCCTTTATTACACTAAAAAAAATTTCAGAATTTATTTAAAGGATTATTATTGATTAAAAATATATCTTGCTTAAGAATTATTCTTGTTGGTATAATTTGTTGATAAAAATATGTCTTCATTATTGCATTGAAAGACATTGCCATTTATATTATTTAATTTAAATCTAAAAAAATTCTGCCGTATTCGTTTAACTTTCTGATGGCATTGCCATAATCTAAGCAAAAGAATGTGTTTCTATAGTGATTAATTCCGCTAAACTATGGCCAGGAAACTAAGAATCACAATAACAACAACAACGAAAAACGAGTTTCGTATAAATTAAAAGAAAAACTCTAATTTGTCACATATGTCCTTCTTTTGAGAAAATTCGATAAATAAAAGCGATTCAGAGATTGCCTTTTATGACAAGGCGTTATGATATTAAAGATTAGCTGCATTCAAGAGTTACGAAGATAAAACACACTACTAAAGGCCTATGTCACCCAACCTTGATTTAATGATGGAGTTCTGTTCTTCGGAACAATAGACCACATGTTCAATACCGGTTAGAAGTGAAAGATGGAAAATGGAAATTAAGTTTCTGTATTAAGCATGAATATTTGCCTAGATGAATATTGGGTACTTTTCTGGTATTATTATCTGAACACAAAGTGAATGCAGTTCACAAGCAAATAAAATATTCTTGAAAAAATTATAGAAAACCTTAAAAAAAAAGTTTATATATGTATATATATATATATATATATATATATATATATATATATATATATATATATATATATATATATATATATATATATATATATATATAAGCTTTTTTTCATTTAATTTAATTTTATGAAAGGTAGTTTTACACTTACACCGCCATAATTCCATTATTTATAAAAAAAACTGCTCCAACTTTTATTTCGAATTTTTTTGATATTACAAAATTTGAGGAAAATAATATTAATCCTGCAATTTATATATAATATTAATATTGTTACTTATAAAGTTAACCATAATTCACTTTTTACGGCATTGTAATATTCTGAAACACTCAAAACGTTGTACCCTCTCTAATACCTGAATGGAAGAAAATATAATAAAGAGGATTTTCTAAACGTAATTCGGAACATAAACTTTTTCTTGATCGAATGAGGCCTCAGTTTCGCACGTCATAATATATTCAATGCGAAGTAAAAATAAGAGTATTTGGGACAACCCCTCCCAACGTTGCAGACGGTCCCCTTCCAACCGCAGGAACAGAGCGAGAAGATGGGACGGGAGGAGCATCTTTTAAAGCGGCAACCACTCCGGTGGACGTTCGGCCAATAAATCATAAGCACAGCCTCCCGCACGCCGACCTCCTTTCAGACCGTCTCTCACTCCTCTTTTCTTCCGCCACTTGTCAATGGGACGCGGAAGGATACACCGAGATGGCACGCGCTGCCGGATATCCGCTCTCCTTCGCTCAGTGACGTAACGGTGAGTAAGAGAAAGCGTAACAGGTGGTTGAGCTGCTGTTAGGGAAGAATATTGTGGTAGGTAAACATTTTCGACCTGTGAGGGGGTGTTTTCATTTTATTTTGCGTTTAATTTCAGCGGTTAGATGAAATATGCAGGAAACACTCTAGGATTTTCTAAATGATTTATATTAAACTTTTATATTTAAAAACAATTTGGATTTGAAAAGAAAATGGAATATAAAATTAAAAGCTCCCTTTTAAAGTAGAATAAAAGAAGCAGTTTTACAAATTCTGGCCTTCTTATTAATTTAGAATTTTTATTTCAAAAAATAGTTTAATTTGTTTCAAATAATAATTCTGCATAGAGATAAAGTATAAACATAAAAATTTAACATAAAAAACACAATTTATTTCAAAAGCTTACTTCAATAAAAAAACAAGTAAGTTTTTATCAATTCAAATTTTATGTATTTATGTTAAATGTTTTTTTCTTTCTTTTTTTTTAATGAAGAAACGTAAAATTGCTTTTAAAAAGCGAACATTTTAAAGATAAAAGTGGATGAGCTTTAATTACATATTGAACACCAGTTTTATGTTAGACTCTTTATTTACTTCAGCATTATGCTCCAAAGAGCGCTGTTATTAATTTCGTTTTATTTTGGAAACCGTTAGAAGACAGCCAAAGGAGTTGGGGTCGCTATAAGGCATTTTAGCATCCAGCGAGTAAATTGTCTTTTAGGAGGACTATTCAAAGATAGTGGGTCATATTCATGTGTCGTAATGGAGAAAACCCGGAAAACTATAAAACACCCTGCATGCAAAAGCGCAACATCCATACATATATAGTTCAAAGTAACAGATATTGAACTGAAAACCTTATATTCCGAAGACAGCTGTCCCACTTCTTGACCTCTAAGGCCCAAATTTCTTTTATTTGACACCATGAAGTGGACACCCTAAAGGCCGAGGGAATTTCTAAGGCAATTTCAATATCTACTGCGAATTCCATTCCGGGAAGTGTGTGGCCATGTTCTCATGTCGCAAAGGAGGAAACCCGAAAAACGTCCAAGAACTCACACCGACAGACGTGCATGCTTAGGGTAGAAGCTCAAAATCCATCTCCCATTGTTCAGTATTGGTTGGGATCGAATCCGGAGCCTTAATGCTCGCAGCAGCTTATCCTACCACAAGACCATTTAGAGTCCTTTATTTTATATGAAAAATTCGAGAATTTTTTAAAATTAATCCGCGGCATTTTTATATACCTCTGCAAAAAGAAAAGGAATGAATTAATATTAACATAACAAACACGGAGATTTATGAAGAAATAAACAAAATAAAGATAAAAATTTTTTTATATTTTTCAGAAATGAAATACACATATTTCTATTCACACATAATTTTCTCAATTTTTAAAAAAATTTCACCAGGTTCAACTGAAGTACCAAAATTATATTTCAGATGGTGTCAAACAGGTATATATAAAGGAAATGCCATAATTATCAATCTTCTTAAGCAACAATTCTATCTCATGTCAATAAAAAAGTGCGAAAAAAGCAATCACACATATTTTCCTTTTATTTATTTCAGTTTATACAAATCTGCCGTAAAATATGAACAGTGTCTGAAAAACTATTCTTTATCGCCAACAAAGTCGCCAATGCCTCTGCGACTTAGTAAATTTCGGAAAGAAAATCAGTTTTATCCTTCACATTTTTTCAAAGCTTATCTAACTGAAAACAAAGTGTCAATATGGAGAGAAAAAAAAAGTTCAAAGTAATTTGATCTCAGAAAAAGGGGGGGAAGAAACACTTTTATTAAGAAATTTGGTACTTTTCCATTATATCCTCGCTTTTGATAATCGCTAAAATAGGAAAGAAAAAATCGTAAATTATTGCCATAAGTAATCGATTTGAATCATGTATACGTTTACGTTTCCAGAAAGTACTAAAAAATAATACAAACATTTTATAAACTAAGCAATTATCAATTATTGATAAAACTTATTTAAGCGCCAATGTTTATTTCCGGCGAAAACTGTTTAGCTATAGCATCCATCGGTGATCGATTGCGTAAGATTAATGTAATAGTACAATTTTTTCAATGAGACAAAATTAAATTTTGCAGCATTTAATTGTTTTTTTGCCCTTAGTGATTTGTGACCGTTAATGTTTGTCTTTTAACCGACAAAATTATCACCAAGCAATCTTTTGCACTAACTAGCTTTAGCTTTGTTTAGCATTTAGTTTATTTACCATTGTTTATCACTTTTTTGTCAATTTTTGCACAAAAAATCAAATTAGTAAATATTAAAATTAAAATAAAATTCTGAGCCAATAAAATCATCGTTTCTACGTTACATAATTATCCCCTCTCAGTAAAATAACATGCTATTTCTTTAGTATCAAAAGCTTCTTTAGTATATAAAGCAAATTACTAGAAATATTAAAAATAGAAATTTTCATCTGTGTTCAGAAAATGAAATAATATATCGTAAAATAAATTTACAATATAAATATTTACAATGTGGAGGGAAATAAATAAGGAATATTTTCTAGTTCATTAAAAATATATATGTTTACAACTATTCTAATGATGAAAACTCTTGGATTAACTCTTGGACTCTTTAGACAACAACAAAATTAGAGTAGTCTTTTAAAAGTTTTAATACAATTTTTAATTTAATTTAGTAATTATGCTTTAAAAAGCAGTTCAAATTATATAACAATGTCCCTATGTAAATAGGATATTTTATTTAAATGTATTCATTAATTTGCCCAAAAGTTTTGGATTAAATGAGTTCTAAATGTAAGATTTTAAAAAAAGAAATTCTTTATTTTTCGGCTTACGATTATTTAAAATACACATCAAATATCTTCAAAAGATTTTGCAAAATTGTTCAATTCAATATCTTTTTTGTTATGATTAATGAGATAGATTTACATTTAAATAAAAATTAAATGTTAATTTAATAAAAATTATTGTCTTAAAAAAGTTAATAAATTAAGAACTGGTCAATGATTCAGTATAATTACATTTTTTTCTCTGGGAAACAATATTACTAAATACAACAATTAAAAGATTGCTATAACTAAACAGTTTTTTAGTAGAAACAATAAGATTTCAAGGAAACAATATTACATTACTACTACCTGGAACCAGGAGGTTTGTGTACCTTCCTGGGGCTTGAGCACAGCCACCAGGCGCGTCGGCAAGTGGTGGATAGCCGAATGTCCTGTAGGAATGACAGGATAGCCTTGAATATAGAATCAGAGGCCGCGAACCAGCTCCCGTAAACCCTGGTGTTATGCGATCCGTGCCTAGGGCTAATTGGCACCGCGGTATTGGTGTCTTAACGGAGCCCTAATTGCTTGGCGAACTTCTAGAGTAATTTGCCTTGCCCAGTATCTCAGGCAATGCTGGGTGGACTTATATTACCTGAGCTTTTTAATTGTTATCTTGTGGCTGAAAAGACACAAGAAGTAACAAACCTTTCTGCATTTGCAGGTGAAGCCTCTAAAGTAGACCTTGCTGAAAAAGACAAGGGAACTCAGAGGCAATCTTGTAAAGGGGCAGCAATGAATCCTTCACTTGAGGTAGAAATGACCTCTAAACCATCTTCTTTTGGTGAAAGTCAGGAAGCTATTCTTAGCATGACTGACTTTCTGACCAGATGGGACTGTTTCAGCAAGACCTTGTCTGCTGGAAATGTCATATGCAAGAGGAAACGGCAGAGCATGTCATTTACAAATGTGAGGCTCTTGCCCTCCCTAAATTAACTTCTTTAGTCTTCATCCATACTAGAGAGTTACACCTAGACTCCATTAAAGGGTTATTGGACTTTATTAGTAAAGTGGGTGACCCGAGCAATTGGAACTAGGAAACATTGGGTTTGGAGTTAATGGTACAAAATGCTGATAAAAGCAAAGGTGCCCAATGACATACAAACTCAATTTTAAGAAGAAGAAGAAGAAGAAGATATTACTACTAAATTTGTATAATGAAAATAATTTGTATTACAAGAATTGGTAAGAATACAATGAATTTTTTAATGAAAAAATTAGTACTTGATCTTGAAATTTTATTATTGTAATTCAACTACGAGAGTGTGCCCGCACATCAAATGCAAAGCTCCTTATTAAGCTCCTTTTTAAATTCCCATTTAAAAAAGGGCTTAATAAGGTGCACATGAAATGCAAAGCATTTTATTAAGCCCTTTTTTTCAATTCCCAATTATGAATTTCAACAAAAAGTTAAAATATTGATTGTTTCAGAGCTGTAATTTTGCTATACCAATGATTGCTAAAACATACAATTTGCTGTAATATAAAAAAATCCCTAAAGAAATTACAAATTAACTGTAGATAATTTGCGAATATAGTGAATACAGAATGATAATCAACATTTTTAGATCGACGAAGGAAAATTAATTCAGTGAAGTTTAAAAGAACTTAATCGTTGAAAACTTCAGCTGAAATATATTTTTATGGAATGTTAATTCTGAGAGGAAAATATAACTTATGTTGTAAATATGTGTAAATTTTTGCTATAGCAATAAATGGAAAGTATACTCATTATACTTATAACATATTTACCATTAATGAGACAGAATATTTAAAAATTATTCAAATTTCTGAAGTTGTTTGTTTCTTTAAATAATTAATTATATAAAACGGCATCAAATAACATGTATCATTACATTATTGTTGCTTATACTGAATTTAGATGTTTAACCATACTGAAAAGAAGCATTTTCACCTGAGTGGCGACGATAATTTTTAATGAACAGGAAAAAAAAGTGAATTGTTCAAAACAACAATTAGAGTTGCTTCAAATACAGAAGGAAAAACTATGAGTTCTATTTTCGTCAACGTGGGCGTTACCGTCGCTATTCGACACTTCTTGGAAATCGTCCTTTGTTCGAACTGTTGCCACTTCTCTCAACTCAAATATCCTCAATGTCACTCCGGTGTGCCGATCTGTCAAAGGGGACCGCCATTGTTTGAGTGAAAACTGGGTCAGACTGTCAACATTTTATCCCTCTTCGCTTTTGGACGGTGGCATTCGAATGACAGTCGACGACTGCAGTCGCAGTTACAGGAGGAGACAGACGGATATCTCTGTCCTCCATTGTCCACGAAAATTCCCTAATCTTCATTTTTTATGCTGTTTTTTTTTCTTCCACTCCTCCATTCATTGTAGAAGCGACGTTTGATTTAGTTCAATGGTTCTGTACATCTCTGGCCAAGGATGGAGTACTCTTAGTTAATAGGCTGCTTATTCAAATGACTTTGTTTATTTCATTCGTGTACAACGTGTAAAACTATTTTATGAATGCACGCGAAATTTTATGGAAATTCATAACTTATTGATTTCAATCATTAAAATTATACTACTTTTTCATCTAAATAATATCACAGTAAACTTGAATGATATGACAGTTTCTGATATGAATTATGATTGTTTTCCCATTAGTATGGCAACATCATCATCATAAACATACAGTAATTTTGGAGCATACATCAAAATGAGAATATTAGTTAAATTAATTATTAGGAATCTCAGCAGCATTTGATGCTTTTATTAGGATGTAAAGATTATTGTACTTGTTATCTAATTGCAATAAAAATAGAAGAAAAACATAAAACCATAAGAAGATAAAATCTTTCAACAAAAATCTGCCTTAATAAGAGAAAAGCATGTTAATGTTATAGCTAAAATGAGTTTTCATCCAAATCTCTTTTAGGGTGTAAATTCATGCAATATTTGATGATACGAATTTAATAAAAAGAATTTAAAGAGCAAAACATTAATAAAGATTCGCATTTGAAAATTGTATGTGAATTTATGACATTTGGAATTATAGGATTTTCTTTTTTATGACAATTTCTCCACTATTAAAGAAAAATTGTACAACTGATTGTTGTTGACAACAGTATGTCTGCTTACAAACAAATACATCACTTTTAGAAAAAAACCGAAATCCGAGTGTAATAAAAATATTGAAAATGTTTAATTTGATAATTTAAATACGAAAACAATAGATAAAAATGACAGCACAACTATATGATCCATTATTGTTAATGTGTGCAAATTTAAATAATTTCGTCATTAAAATCATCTTATTTAAAGAATTTGAAATTATACTCTCCAACGGATAACCTTCATTTGATTATCCTCACTACATTACATAATTATACATTTTTTAAAATTTGTAATTTGAAATTGTAAAATTTGTAATCAGAAATAAATTTTACTATTGCGTTATTCACATATTTGTGACTATATTTTGTTTGGTAATAGATTAAAGCCCTTATTCATTCTTGACCAAAACAGCAAACGACGGAAATTATGAAAAGTAAAAGAAATTGCAAAAAATAATTTGTTTGTTCGGAGAAACAAGGGCTTCATACAATTGCCTTTCACTTTTACTGGAGGCATGTAATGTGTTTCCTCAAATAATTTAATTGCACAATATATTTTAGGCTCTCCCAGGAAAGCGAGACAATGACAGATTATAAAGCGCTATGTAGACGGTGTGACATGTTATCCATCAAGTGTCACAATCACTTCCAGAAAAACAGTGACGCTTACAAGCATTTTACCTTTTTTTTACTACATGTTTTCCGCCTAGATCAGTATTTGAGAAATAAGAACAACCAGTAGAGAAAAGTAATAATAAGCTGTATATTTTTAAGACTCGAATGTTGCTGTACTAAATGCATTTTTGAGTGAAGACGTGTTAATTAAGTGAAGTGTGTAAAAAAAAAAAAAAAAAAAAATCAGCCATATTGGAATGTGATCTGCTTTTCATCTTCAAGGGTTGAATGTTCATCGTAAATAAGTTCGTATTCTAATTAACTCATATTGAAAAGTTTTATCAGCATAATTTAAAAAAAATTTAATGTCAATAGAAGCGAAGATCATCATCTGCAAATTTGAGTATGTCCGAATCATTTAAATTAATGTGATTAAGTAAAGCTATAAGATTCTTAGAAGTAAAATCGATAAAAAGGCCAAAATTTAAAAAAAAAATGAAATTTTGATTAGTCATTTTAAAAGAAAAATTATGATTTTGAAATCATTTACGTTTTAATAAATTTTTTCTCTTTTAATAATTGGCAATTGGGGGAAAGATTTAAATCAGATTTTCTCACTTTGCGCTGGTGCATTTTTAATAATGGCAATAAAAAAATAAACTCTAAGAGAGGGAAAAAAGTATATATAAATAAATTTCCTCCTCTCCAGACTCTAACTTTAAATTTTGCACTTTAAAATCAGCGTAGACTATGATTAAATTTTTCACGTTAATTATATGCAGTTTACCTCACTATATAATTTCTATAAATAAATGCATTTGAGAGTATACAAAATTTCTTTCCTGTAGACCAATATTTGGAATGCTATTAAAATACTCATTTATGAAAAATAAATAAAAATATATATTTAAAATTCTCCATCTATACTTTACACAGTGATATTAGCAACAAATTTAATGGAAGTATAAATAGAAATTACAACCATTAATAGTGAAAAAGAGTACAAATTCATAATAAAACCAAACAAACATTTTTAACTCCTCAATTAAGCACATATTTTCAAAATTAAACAAAACTCGGTATATCTATATCTATCTATCATATATATATATATATATATATATATATATATATATATATATATATATATATATATATATATATATATATATATATATATATATATATATATATATATATATATATATATATATATATATATATATATATATATATATATATATATATATATATATATAAAGAGAGAGAGAGTAAAATAATAGAGTATAATTTTTTTCTTTTTTTTGCGTTACAAAAATAAAAAATGGTTGCAAAGACAGATGAGCACAATCAAACAGCTTTAAATCATTTATAAGAACGAAAATGCGTTTTGCGTTCAGGATCAATCACAGATTGATCAAGATACCTGTTGGATATTGCACATCGACTACACTCTAAAAATCATTCTACATCCTTACGTTACTTGAAAAACAAAAAAGATTTCACAGCCTGGTTGCAGAATTAAATAAATTTTCGGCTTTTTTTGCCTAAGTTAACAGAAAGGTCCAAGAAAAATTTTACTATTTATTTTTTTAAAGTGATACTTGAACAATTTTAATATTTGATAAAAAAAATTATAACTAACTAAAGTTAAAGATGAGGAGTAAGATAAAAAATTTCCCAGAGAAAATGCTTACAATTTTTATTCCTGTTCCTATTAAAAAAATGTCTTTCTAGTTATTTATCTAATAATATAGTAAACCATTGCGAATAATAATACAAATATTTTCCTATTTTACGATGTATTTTTAGAACATTGCCGCCCGCCCTGTCTGGTGGTCAGAGTCCCTGACTACGGATAGGGAGATCCTGAGTTCGAATCCCAGCTCGGGCATGGATGTACTATCTATCCTGTCTTTGTCCTTTCTGTGTATGAGTGTGTTGTAAATGGTTGCCTACCCTATAAACAGGTCCCTATGGCATGTGTATACTGAAGAATTCGAACTCCACACCAAAACATGGTTTAGTTGAAAAAGTGGAGCAGCGCACCCCATATTGCCAGCCTAGCTGGCACCCGACAACAACAACAACATTTTAGAACATTAAAGATATTTATTCATGGAAACATAACAATATAATGAGAGACTAAATATAATCTAAATTCTTCTATTTCTAGATTTCATTGGCTAAGCATTTCTATTCATCAAGCATTGGTTGCTAATTTATTAATAATGTATTTAATTCACAAATATCAATCTTTTAAAATAAGTGAAAATTAATTTGCTTCTATAACAAGTTATGGTGTGTCAAAAATTCAAGAAAGATTTTACATCTTTTAAAACAAAAATAACATATTTTAGTTTTAATAAACGAAATCTTACAGAACATATTTAAACTATAGATGTTTTTGGATCTTTACATACCTTCCTCTGTAACAAAGAGGAAAATATCCATACGAAAAGCGAGGGAAAAAATTACAGGAAATTTTTCACATTTAAGTTCCTATGAATTCCATTTATGAAATTAGAATCAATTTTGTCAATTATAAAAATTATTCAACATAAATAAAAAAAATCAAGTTATTTTAAATTTAGATTTTGTAAAAGTAACTGCAGAAATATATTTTCAATATTATTAGGATAAAAAATAATTTCCATTCTTGTAAAGGAAACAGTTTTTAGTTATATTATTGGAGACAAAAAATTAAGGTTTTCAGTTATTTACTAAAAATAGGCATTAATAAATTAATATTAATTTATCTAACCAAATCACTACTTTAAAATAATATTATAATTTATTTACACTATTTTATATTTTAACAACTTAATAGTTTTCAATTGGCTCCATATTTGAAATTTACTCATCAAATAATATTTCATTCCTATGGTTAATAAATATTAGTTAATATACATATGGAACACCTTATGTGTAAATATGTGATACCTTTTTATATTTAAATATAAATTAATGTAAGAAAATTTCATACTTAATTTAAGTAAATTACCAAGAGAAGCTTTAATTTGAGAGTACTTTCAGACAGTAAGTACATATATATATTATTGAGGATATGTCTCACCATTTATTAATAGTCTGTTGTTTGTCAACCAAACATATATTTTTATATTTATCTTTGAGTCATATAAATTCTTTTCTCACTTAATAATAAATATTTCATTCTTTCTTTTAATTACTCAGTTATTTGTCTAAAATTACATATTTTATCTTCCATAAATGTCAAGGTTTTTCTATTTTTACAATTGCCTAATGGTCTCAAAAGAATTATAAATCATAGCATTTAAGTGTGTGTTCCGATTTTCATTCTCACATTTGCTATAAATTTTCATTATCTTTTCATTATTAAATGCCATAGTCCCTAATTACTAATAAGATATACATACGTATATAATATATATTTACACAAGAGATTTAGTACTAGTCACACCAAATATCTCTTATCTAATAAAGTCCCTAATTAATCTATCTAATAATAGTCCCTAATTAATAATAAGATATACATACGTATATAATATATATTTACACAAGAAATTTAGTACTAGTCACACCAAATATCTTATCTAATAAACGCACTTCTGAGTAGCATTCACAAAAAGAAATAATCTTTAAATGCTGATATTGTTGCGCTGTATGAGAGAGAAAAGCATTTTCAAATCAGAGAAGTCAAATATTATTCCGATTTAATTGCGATTCTCTCATATTGAATCAAGTGGACAAGACATTCTTCAATATTAGTGCCAGTAATATAACAACATATCCTGATCATTTTCCAGTTAAGTTTTTTTCTGTCCCCTTCAAATTTTGGGTATTTCTGCTTTATGATCACTTGCGCACAAGGACTAATTCAAGTCTAACCTTTTTGAAGTGAATTCCGAATCAGAAAATATCCGTGCCAGAAAGACAAATCCTTGAACTGTAAAATTAAGATAGAGCTGTAACCATAAAATTATCGGCCCAGAATATTTTCAGTTTTATTTCAAATATTTTCATTTCCTCAAAAGTCAGTAAGCATTTAATATTGAAAACAATAATTGCTTTTGTTTTCATGCGCACATAGTCTTCATATAGATAAATTAAATTGATTACAATTTCTAAAACAGAATATCAACGTTTCTTAGTGACTTGACGGTAACTTGTAAAAGCAAATAGGATGGAAATATTTGGTGATCGATTATCGTTCAGTTGTGTATACTGATGCAGAGAAAATGACAGGGAAATGTATTCGTCTTCTCTTAACAAGACTACTCAATAGCATCTGCATATTGATGAGGAAGAAACGAGGACAGGCGTATCCACTTCCTTCCTCGTTACGAGAAAGATGGAAGGAATTGAAAAGTTAATAAGCAAGTTTTGGATTACCATGAAGAAATAAATATAAGAGACCGATAGCATCGCAAATAATAGATTAAAATTGTATTGTTCTTGAAGAGGAATAGTGAGATAAAGATCTCTGAGGAATGACGAGTAAATCAAATCTCTGATGTCGTTTAAGTAAATCATACTGACTGCTAACAACAATGAAGCCTGTGAATTGTGCAATGGTAAAGCGGATAAGTTGATGAATTGTACAAAGGGAGCAAACATCAATCAATTCTTTATCACTGTGACTTCCCATCCAACCAAATTGATCAGTCAGTCCATGCACGCGCGAAACTTGCATCCCAAACAAGGAGATAAAGTCTGCTACTATTCGGAAACCGTATCTTCTCTGCTCTGACAGCCACTGTTCGAAGATTCCTCACGCGACAATCCAGAACGTTCGACTCAGAACAGGACAATGTGTCATGATGGTGGTAGGGGGCGGGGAAGAGCAAAAGATGAGAAAAAATGTTGCAACCGTTCTTTATTTTTCGTTCTTTTTTGGCAACGATCTGTAACAATTATGGAAGGAGACCATGGCAATGATGAATCTGTCCATTGTTTCAGAGAGCAACGTCATCACGCCCATTTTTCTCTTGACAAACAGCAGATGATCTGCAGTTGGTTGTAGAATTGAGATAGCTGGTGACGGTGGGATTAGTGAACAAAGAGTTGATGATCAATCAGTCAGTTCTTGAAGAAGAAAGAAAAATCGAAAGTTTTCAGAGAATGCCTTTTTTTTTATCCTATCATGTCTCTCGTTTTTACTGCGAGCTGAGAAAGAGCCTATTGTTCAATATTTTGGGGGAAAAAATCAGTGGAAAATATACATGTTGCATTTCATTTTTCTATCTTATAAAAAAGAATATAATTAGATATTAAAATTCATCACCAAATAACTTAAATATTAATAACCGTGCAATGATGTTCATAACTTTTATTTGAAAAACGCACTCTGCTGAAGTTAAATAAATTTTAATATTTTGTTCAACTTATGAAACTACAATGCAATGCAAGTTAATTACAAGTATGATACGAATCAAATATTTTTAGATAAATGTGAGTATTGATATTTTATATTTCCTTCATGAAATAATCCTAGAATGCGAGTATTGATCCATTAACACTTAGTTGAGTTTACTTTAAAAAATTAAAACAAGGTAAAAAAATACTATAATTGTGATCGTAATTAAGATTCGATATAGTTAAATTGCTTTTCAAATAGGCTTTATATGCTTTTTCTCAATATGAATGAAATATCTCTTTGCTGATTTATTATTTTATATAATTGATGCACTTTATAATCATCAATGTATGCATAAGTGTATGTATCAAAGTAAATTTGGGTAAAGAACTGATAGAAAAGAACTTGATTATGACAATACAAAGTTGAAGCAAAATCACAGTATAAAAGAACAGGATTGTTTTGTTTAGTTGAATAAAAATATGGCTTAGAAACATATTTTAGAATCTAACTATATGATGTTATTTGATATTGAAACTGTTTGTGATGTATGATGTATATGAAGTATGATATTGAAATGTATATGATGTATGATGTTGAAATGAAGAAAGTAATGAATATCATTAAAAGATAATAATTTTGTTACAATTAAAAAAAAAAACGTTTTTTTTTTTTTTTTATTTTATTCTTCTTCTTCTTAAATCAAACACATGGTTTTTAGTAAAGAACGAACGAATGTAAATTTATGTGAAACACTTATTTATATTTTCGACTTTGAAAAATTAAGAAGCAACCAGACTATAAAAGCTGAATGAATTTCTTATTTGAATTTAAATCTTATTGAACAAAGACAATTACATACAGGCTTAGGTAAAAAGTGTCGAAACTTTACTGCAAAATGACCTCCTTCTTAAAAAAGTAAACTAATGACACTTAACTCAAGATATAAGAACAAAAAACATTTAACCACTTCATAAAATGTATGAAGTTAGTATAAGAGATTAAATTTAGCACGGTTGACAGTTTCAAAATATTTCATTTTGCTCTTTTACCAGTTTATTATCTTAAGACAGATACAAAGCGGAGAAGAGTTAGTGTGTGTGACTTGTGATACATCATAAAAAATCACATTTAAAAGTGTCCTATTAATTTTGATCTTCAGTCAAATGAATTTACAAACTGTTTCATCTTATTCCCAGGGGAAATGTATTAAGATGTGACAAGTTATTATTTTGAAAGGTTTTCTATATAATGGTCTTTATCTGGTCATGAGATTAGTTTAACATAATTCAAAAACCAAGGCTGTTATTTTTGGTTTACAAAAAATAAAAAAAAAAAACTAATCATTGGGTCCGATTTTCAATATCATAAATGAAAAATATGATCATGTACAATCTTTATGTTAAACAATAAAAATAGATATCCTTATATCAATGTATGATGAAGAACATATTAATGTATGCCCTAGTACTATAAAAAAATTTGGTTGTTGTTAAATTACTAGCACATAAAGTTACTTCAGTAAAAAAATGTATTACTTTATATTTTTATTTTGACTAAAGTATTTACAACTGGTAAATAAATACAACAACTGCAAGTTTAGTAAACTTTCTCAAATATAAAATATATAATGATACGGAAGAAAAAAAATTTCATAAAAAGAAACAGTGTGATATGTTTACTTTTTTTTTATTCTTTATTTATTGTACAGGTTGAAAAGAGATAAAATAAAATGGAAAATAAACACAGGGGAATACTTTAACAAATGAAAGAGTTGCGATTACGTGAGTTATATTTGTTTTTATATATTTTAAAGAAAAACACTTAACTTTTCACTACATGCCAAATTCAAACTAAATAAATGAATCTTTTAAAATAACAATAATTCTAAACCTCAACAGCCTCAAGGGCTTCTGTCTGGGGGTGCAGAGCCACATTTTTTCCGAGCGTTTTCACGCTCCATCAACGCCAGGTTCCGGTAACTCATTCGCGCATTTATTTACGCGCCAAAACTCACCAACCTAAACTCACGAAAACATAAATCGAACACTCGGCGAGAGAACTATGTAATTTTTTTCCCACATCACACTCCCACTCCCTTCATGACATTTCGACCATTCTGATTTACGAGACGTATGGTCAGTAACAACACTCGCCTCACAGTGAAGAAATGGCTAAAATTTACTGTACATAATAAAAATTTATAAAGCATGCGTCGGGGAGGGGGCAGTTCTTTATGCCTCTTTTGGCGGTTTTTATATTTTTTTCCGACCAAATATTTTTTTTTTACCTCTCACGCCAAATTCTCTTTCTCTTTTGGCCGGCAAAATGCTGATAACACATCCTTTAACCCGGAGAGTTAGTATAAAGCAAACCACAAGTTACCCTAAAAAAAAAGCACCCTCCTACTCAGGCATTGCCCAGTCGCTCTTATCATGCCCCGTGCACGCGCAGGCCGAATCGGGATGGAGTGGCCCATATTCGTACCATAAAGCACTCGGAATATCTATTTGTAACACAGTCTCCGCTTCTGCTGCGGCCTTTCTTTCTTCTCCTCGCTCTTTCCCATGTTTTATCATCATTATATTTCTTTCAGTACTCAAATGCATTGAGTGCTTTGATGCGGTTGCAAGCCAAAATGAGCCTTTTTTTGTTTATTTCTACATTGAGTTGATAGAAAGATCTTCTAAATTGTCAGTATTACTTGTTTTTTTTTTCGTAGGCATTAGTTCCAGTACTAGAAATAAGGACTGAAATTTCTATTGATGAAGCTGAATATACTCATATTCTGGCACTACCAAAACTTTATATTTGGGATTCAGCCACTGGATGGATTTAGAATTGGTATCATTGTAAAGGTTACTTAAATTGATAAGAATTAACGATTCGTTATGAGTTTTCAACTAATCGTTAAGTAGTTGTAATCTAACGATAGATTAAAGCCTATTTAAACAATCGAAACTAAATTTTAAACTCTGTGGCACGACAGCCCATGTGGGCCAAGGCTTGTCCATCTTTGTTCTGTTTTCCTGACCGAGAGGCCCTGAGGTGAGAAGCGTATGTCCGAATCAGGGGATCAGCCTAACGCGAAACCCCCAGTGTTTAGTTCCCAAGCATGGTTGCACTCAGTTTATCGACCCACTGAAGTGGGCTGAGTTGAACATGCCCAGCCCGAGGATCAAACCTCGGACCTGTGCCTCAGGAGGGTGAAATGCTACCATAAAGCCACCGGGCTTCACCATTTAATCAATCACTAGCACTAATAACGAAAATTAGAAACAAGGTGATCCTTGTATGGGTGCCAGGCCACAAAGGTATCGAAGGTAATGAAAGAGTTGATGTACTTGCTAAACAAGGATCGTCTTTTATTCCCATTGGTGCAGAACCTTTTGTAGGATCAATTTGAAGACCACAAAAACCAATGTTCTTAGATGGGAAAAACGGAAGATGTATGAAGCTTGGCTCAACTCTCCTGGTCAAACCCACGCTAAAAGTATGATCTGTGGATCATCAGCGAGGATTGCCTCTGAAATTCTAAGATGCTCTAGGCAGAAGATTCATTTAATCGTAGGCTTCATAACTGGACACTACTATTTCAGAAAACACCTCCAGAACATGGGACTGTTTCAGCAAGATCCTATTTACAGGAAATGTCATATGCAAGAGGAAACGACCAAGCATATCATTTACGAATGTGAGGCTCTTGCCCTCCCTAGATTAACTTCTTTAGGCATCATCCATACTAGAGAGTTACACCTAGACACCATTAAAGGGTTATCGGACTTTATTAATAAAGTGGGTGACCCGAGCAACTGGAACTAGGAAACATTGGGTTTGGAGTTAATAGTACAAAATGCTGATAAAAGCAGAGGTGCCCAATGACATACAAACCCAATTCTAAGAAGAAGAAGAAGAAGAAAAATTAATGACATCAACCATTATACTTGATGACAATCATTGAATAAACTTCCATCGGATTTTTTGTTAAAATAAAAAATAGGACGAATTAATGAGCCTAAACAATCAATATTCAATTAGTTTAGTCAAGAATCGTTCCTGCACTATCAAAATCTTGAACAAGATTCCACTGGTCATGAAAACTGGCTGGAAAAAATGATAAGAACAATCTAATTTGAATATATGTTTTAAGACAGGCTGTATTTTATGTTTACTTTATAACCATATGTAAATGCACAGTCTAGAAATTGAACCAGTTCCCACAGAGCATAAGTGTTTTCTTTGAGTTTTGTACATCATTTACAAATGTCAGAAGAACGCGGCAAATTACACCAGCTAGAATAATTAATAAAACATTTAATATCAGTGTTTGAAACAACCATGAAAAAGGTTTTGACACCTAAGCATGACATTCTACAATTTTTTTAACGAAATAATCCCGAAGGGCACTTAACGTTAATTTCTCACATTTCTTTTTCGCGCAGAAATGAAGAAAATGGTGCTTAAAAGCAGCGCCAAAATTAAAACTTTTTTCCCTGTTTCCTTCTCAAGGCAGAAAGCAGATCTAGTCTTCAAATTAGTCAGCGGTAGATGGCATGAAGAAGAAAAAAAAGAAACAAACCACCCCTAATTACGACAAAAAGAAGATCAGAAAAAAACATAACTACACAACCGTTTTCAGACTTAACACGAGGTGTCTCCCCATCTCCTTTTCCCGAGCTTATAAATCATCTTCATCATACGCAAGCGTCCTTCAAGAACTGTCCAAAGGCCTCTTTCTTTTTGGCAAGTATCCTTCCCAAAGAGTTTTGTAGAGGGCTGGAAGAAGTAATAAAAAAACGAGAAGAAATGAATATGTAGAGTCTGTTATAAGCATGGAGAGAAGTCTAATAAATTAAAGTTTTTACGCGAGATAACGAAGAAGCCACTATAAATCAAGGTTAGTGATTCTTCTTCAAACCGTCTTGCCACACGCTATATTTACATCCACCAAGAAAGCAAAGGGGAAAGAAATTAGATTTTGTCAAAGGGGTTCGCGCTTTGGCTTTCTTGGCGCTATTTGAAGGTCGCCATAGTTTTTAAATCTCAGCTATAATGAGACAAAGTGATGTACAATTGCTGCTGACGTTTCGAGTAATGCTTATCGAGAGAAGATAGAAAAAGAAAGAAATGAAAGACGTATGAAGATGCTAGTACATGAAGAATTAGAATTCCACATGATTTTAGATAAAGGACAAAAAAAGAATAAATATATTTCAATTAAATTAAAAAGAAACTATACCAATCAAATTTTCAAACGTAAATTTCTTATTTCAATGCTAATGAAAGTGGATTTAAATTAAAAATTACATGTTATGTAGAAACATATTAAAAAAGGAGTAAAGAGTAAATTTTTTATTGTAATTTTTGCAACACGTTTTTATTTATATTGACTTCGACAATATTATTTTCAAAGTGAAGGAAAAGAAAATAATCAAAAATTATGAAGATAAACAGTGTTATTTATGTGTTAATTATTTTGCTGTCCTAAAAAGGAAAGTTACAATACCAGATTTTTTAACACGCATTCTAATAACACTTCTTTTTTTTTTAAAAAAATATTTTTAAATTTTCCTTTATTTTAGCATCAAACGCATTTACCGGCAATTATTTTAAGAACAATAATGTAATTTTTTTAAATACAAAAAAATATTTATTACACACAGGTAAAGATTAAAATAATAACATATTCTATGTTTTCCTAATTTGAAATCTCTTACAAAGACTAACCAAATTACGACGATTTTTGGAAGACACTATAAGAATAAAGGAATCTTTTTTCAACATAATCAGTTTTGGTGAAATACTATAAAATTTACTTATGAAGAGTTCACATATTTGTGTTTTAAACTTTGTACATAATATTTATATTCTACCTTTTTACGTATTATCACCGTGCCCTTATTTGAATGCAAAACATTAAACATATTTACCTCGCTTAACAAACATAGCGATAATTTCTTTTTAGGAAAAATTAAAATAATTTAAAACTGCGCATATTTTTGAAAGGAATACAAATGTGCTAATGTTGCTTTCTAAAAAACTAAGTAATAAAACAAATAATTTTAAACAAAGTAGGTGGATACATACAAATTAGAACATCTAATCAATATAAGAGTTTTACAAGTTATAATAAGCAATACGTCAGACAATGACTTATGAAATTAAAAAGAAGGCGTGCAATTCTTTAAAATGATATAATTTAAAAACCACTATCTGAAATAAAAAATATAGGCAGTGATTAATGCTTTCTTAAATTTACTTAGTACCTAAGATGTATTCCAGTATTTTCAACTATAAAAGTTTCTTTTAGACATACATGTATTTTTGATAACCTAAACATGACATAATGGAAGAACAGCGTTTTTTAAAATGAAAGAATCGGAGTTTGGTCCAAGCCACTATTGAACACTGAGTTTGGTTTAGTTTGATTTGTTAGCCACTCTAGTCCTTTTCTGATCACGAAGGATAATTTGACAGGAACTAATACATTAAAGCAAAATTTGAACCACAACAAATATTCGTTATCAAAAAGGGAATCAAACCTACTAATTGCTTAACAAACAACTAGAGAAATAAACCTTTAGCTACCAAATTTGTGATTGGAAAATGGGATAGGAGTATTTGCATGCTACTTTTTTTCTGCATGTACACTTGTTGGGATGAATTCCGAGGATTCTTCAGTTTTTCTGCCAAACGATACGTTAATAGGACCAAGAATTTATGATCATTTCTCCGGGAAAGTATTCAGCAGTAGATCTTCAAAATAGCTCCCAGCTTTCAGATTACTTACTAGGCGGAACCACAAATGATTTTGCTAATTAAGTATAATTGATATCTAAGAAAAGTTTTAAGGTTTCGGCGACTACATTTCAAGAGCCTTTTACGCTTTTACTGAGAAAGCTATCAAGCTCTGATAATAAAAGGAAAACGAAGTTGACGGCATACATATAACGAACATTATTAAACTCACGTATCCTTTAGTAACAACGCTTTCCACTCAAAAATATCCTGCATCGAAGCAATCATATATAACACTCAAATAACGGACAGTAAACGGGGAACAAAAAGAGAAAGAGTGAAAAAAGTAAACGGTAGCTCGTCTCGTCAGTGGAGGTCAGACCCAGAAGGCTTGAAGCCCAAGCTGCTGCAGGAAGATATTGGGCTCCAGATATACACAGATATCCCAATTAGCGCCTAGCGCGATGGCTCATTAATGACTAAGGAGGGAGGCTCCAAAGAATGGAGAAAACAAGCAAAAATAAACAACACCAGATAACTACTGGAAAAAAAGAAGAGAAAGAAGGCGCTATGTAAATAAAAATAATAAATACGGAGACAGGAGAACGAGCGAAAGTAAATAAAAAAAAGCGTAACTTCAGTCACCTCTTTAAATGATCTTTTTAGCCTGTCAGATGAATGTCAAGTAATGCAGGCTCTGGTACGTCATTTAATGTCTAGCGTTGTTTGGGTTATTATTACTGGAGGTACGAGAAGAAAAGCTCGCTTTTTTTCCCCTCTTTACTCAACCCTCAAGGTTTTATATTAAAAGAAATTTTCCCACTCACGTGGACTCGTGAGATTTTTAATCAACTGTGAAGTCGAAGAGATCTAGGAGGAGAGCCCCATAACGTCCAACTTTTGAGCGTTTCTGAAGGGGGAAGAGAGTGAAGCTTAACGGAATGAGAAACAGACAAAATTAGAACACATCAAAAAGGTGATGTTTTTTTCAGAGATGATTTCTTTTGTTTTATGAAAGGGAAGAAAAAAAAATGGCGAAATAACACGACCTCCGTTTTAATAAAATTTCATAATTTTTCTCATTTTTATAGATTCAATACTCTTCTGCTATTTTTTTCTCCAACTCGTCAGGATTACGAAAAAAAAAAAAATAAAATAAAAAGGCTGGTTTTAGTTGGTCTTTCATAAATCTAAAATCTTATTACTAAGAAAGTGTTGTTCTTAATGTCTATGGTAAATGACATTGAAGATTGAAGACAACGTACAAGTCGTTAATATGTTAAGAAAGCTTTCAGTTCATTGATAAAAATAAAGATATTTTTTTTTAAAAAATACAAATTTTTACAATGCTCTTCAAATAAAACAAATATAGAAATAGAAATGCCTGAAAACTAATAAACCTATAAATAAATATTTTAAAATAATTTAAAGTGTATTTAATGAGCAAATGCATTATGTTTTGTAAATATGGTATTTCCATTCGGTAATTAGGATTAATTCATGTTTTTTTTAAACAAAAGTAATAAGATAAGAAATACATGGGCAATAATTATTTTATTCTTTACTAATTTATCAATGGTCCAGTGTTTAATTTCCAGATAAAAAGTATTAAATACAATTTGTTCTGTAATTCGACTTTAAAAAGGAATAAAATTCTCATTAAATAAAATAAATACAATAATTGCAATTATTTAGGACGAAAAAGTTTATTATTATGAACGATTACAATTAATTTATCAGCAATTTATCTTTACATTAATGTCAGAGTAATGTATCAAACTATATCAACAAATAATGTATACCATTAAAAGAATAGTATTACTCTTGGAATTCAAATAACTAAATGCAGCTACGTAGTACACAATATTTATCAAAAAAAGGTTTGTACGAATTAGATTGATTAATATAATAATTTTATGATGGACTATATAGAGGATAAATACATGAAATTCTAAATAAATAAAATAATTTTCACGAATAATTTTGTTCCTTTGTTAATATTTGTATCGATTTTAAGATGACGAAGTCGATGATATCATTGTCTGGACGTTAACAAGAAGTGCTTATTATCATTTCACAAAAAAAAGAGATTGTATTTCGAATGATTCTGAAACCTTCGAACGAACGGTAATTAACTTTATATGTCACGCAGTAGTCAGTAAATGAACCATTGATAAAAATCACAAAAACGATGAGACTTCAATCATAAAAAGTCATGAATACGGTTAAAGTTAATCAAGACCTTCAAGAATGATTGAAAAAAATCCATCCATCAAACTAGTTAATCCGTTACTCCGTCAACCAATAAGTTATCAATGTATAATCATTTTTCTGAAGAATTTCGAAGCTATTGAATGTAAGAAGATTTAGTGACAAGAAACAAACCCTTGGAATAAACTTTGAATAATTTAGGTTACCTGATACTTAGTTCATTAGTGAAAAAGTTTGATGAGAAAAAACAGTTTATTTTTTGAGTTGGTAATTAAACATTTCATTTTCAAAGTAACCAGACAGCTTATTTGTTTGTCAATTCTATTTTAGTGACCCCATTCACATGCTTAACAACTCTAGCTACAATAATGACCTGCCCTTAATCACAAAGTATAACAAGAAGAGAAGAAATTAATTCATTATAATTAAGTCAGGTTTTATTTCAAGCGACTTTTGAGAATTGAATGAAAGACTGTCACCTTAAATTAAATAAGTTATGAAACATTTTCTTTCCATAGTTTATAAATTATTCTATCCTGATTTCATATATACTCTAAAAATAATTTATATTACTTGTGGTATAGTGAAAAAAGTTTTAATCTTCAAGTATCTGCTCCATAATACATTTAAAAATAGTGTACAAACTAAGAAATGATTATCCATGTAGTATATAAAAATATAATACATCTTTTAAAAAATCAATTTTTTCTCTTAATTAATGTAATAAAAATTTGTTAACATATTTACGCATAAAATTTGTTTCGGGTTTCCAAATTCTGGGATTTGAAACTTAATTGCTTATTAAAATTTTATGAAATGTCTCCTATTATTAATTTAAATATTAAGGTTGTTTTAATATTCTGTCTAGATTTATTTCTTTAAAAAAAAGAAATCTTAAGTTTATTTTGTAGAGAATTAACTTGCCATTTTATTTACTTTAATAACACTATTTTAATAACTTTATGATACATTGATAATTTTAATAATCTCATCGAAATTCTAAATAGAAACTTTGATCCAACAGACGAGTACAAATTATAAATATGTGCAATTTTAGTTATCAACAGTGACCGGATTTTAAAAATTATCTATTTAATGTTTTTTTTTGCCTCTGTTTGAATATAATCTGTTTAGTGATATCCAAATATGAATTAAGATATAATAAGATTTATATTCAAAAAATAATCAATACGAAATATATTAAACTTAAAAAATAATTTTGCGACACGTAAATTTTAATATTAACAAGTCGCGTTCCAATGTACGTAAAGGAGAAATTTCTTGAAAATGAAAAACAATTTGCTATCAGTATCAACCTTTGGTATGAATTAAAATTTTAACACAATTATTTCAAGAGCTATTTTCAAATTCAGTTATTCTCAATGAGTTCTACATTAGATCTTGAAAACATAAGAAATTAGCCCTGTCAGTATTTATACCAAGTTTTCGCTAACAAACCAAAATTTAACTAATTAGCGAATCAAATTTATATTTAAAAATGATTTCTTCTTCAGTACTTTGGTTTACAGGCTCTTTTTCATTAAATTGTCTCAATAGTTATATGCTTTTTTTGGATAGAAGGGATTAAGGGTTCAATTTTGTAGGCATTGTGCAACGAGCAACTAATGATACATTTTTGCTGATGCTTAATCTGCTTCAAAAGTTAATTGTTAAACAGTTCTTTAGTTTTTCAGTTTTGTAACAAAAGAAGAGTCTACTATATTAAAAAATCTTTCTACTCACCAATACGTGATAAAAAAAAATCCACAAAATGCTTAATGCAAAACATGTGTTGTTAGTCCGTTCACTATTCAGCATCAAAATATTAGCCAGCATTAATTGTAAGAAATTGTCGGTTATAATATCACAATGTGATGACACATTAATAAATGTTTAAGCATTATATAATGCTTTAATTTAGTTGTACATGAAATGTAGTTAACTAAATATTATATTTAAGAAGGTTCAGGGTAAGGTTAAGTGGTTAAGATTTACTGTAGATAAAATTTGGCATACTGATTATTGCATTTAAGAATCAGAAAAGAAATGAAGCAATATTAAACCTTTCTTGGCAACTATTCAGGTTTTGAAAACCTTCTACCATTATAAAGCAGAGTTTAATTGTGACAGCACGGTTAAAGTTATTTAAAGGGAGATTTCACAAAACAATTTGCTCTAACTAGAGCACCGACATTAAAAGAAAAAAAAACAACGCAATGTTTGGAACTAAGGAGAGAACAAGAAATATATCCTTTAATTAATACTTTAAACAGCAATTAAAAAAGTAATTATAAAAAACAGAATTTTTTCACCCTCATTAGCTTAAACTCGAATTCAACGTCCCTTAAAGTAATTAAACTTCAAGTGATTCACCTACTTGAATAAATGTAGCGAGAAATTAAAACGAGTCCACAACGGACCACATCGTGGTTACATTGTTTTATTGCCAAGAGTGGATAACAATAACAAAATTCGGCCAAGTGTGCGTGGGAGGGCAAATGCCCTCTTCCATTACAATCTGTGGCAAGGGGAGGGAGAACAGTGAAACACAAAGCGCAAAAGCTAATCTTTCAGACCGCAGAGTGTTATTTGCTCAACAGTTGACTAAGCAAGTGTATCTTCAGCGTTTCGTGTGATCTGTGTGTGCACACCCGCGCAACGGTCATCTTGTCACGGATCCATTGTGACGAAATGTCATTTCCTTCCCCAAAATTGAAAGAATTTGTTTCGTGCACCGTAAAGAGCTACCATTAATTGCAGATTCGAATGAAAGTTTTCGATATGTATTTGGCGACCAAGCGCTTGCTTGGCGAGTATTCATTGAGATTTAAATTTACCAAAATAATTTTTTTCGTTAAAGTATGTGATAACTTATTTTTACTTTAGAAAAATATAGCTCATTTAAGACCAACATATTAGTCACTCTTATGTACAATTCATGTTATAAATTCTCTTATGTTCTCATCTATCTACAGGTAAAGAACTAAAACTATTCTTATATATATATATATATATATATATATATATATATATATATATATATATATTATATATATATATATATATATATATATATATATATATATATATATATATATATATATATATATATATATATATATATATATATATTAAAGTAATAATAATAATTTATTAGATAATTTCCAAAATTTTAATGTTTTTTTTAATAACAGTTTGTTAAGTTTTGTAGAATTTTCTGGGTTTTGAGACATTTTTAGAAAAACTGTTATAGTAGTCATTCATTTAATTGTTTGCTTATTTTAATTAAAAACTGTAATAATTTGAAGTTTTAATCAGCATTTAATTTTATACTTTATAACGCATCATTTAATCATTAAATTTTGCTTAATTTTTTTAATAAGAACTTTTAACGTTCAGAATATTAAAAATATTATAATACTAGACAAATTATAAATGCAATATTTATTAGTAATCAAAATAAAAAAGATTTGTATATTTGATTAAATGTGTATTTATCTGTAATAAAATAAAAAAGAGTATCAAACATAATATTTCCAAAAAATAAATTTAGATAATCATATATAAGCATGCAATATTTAGTAAATAATAACACCTAATGATTGGAATTTTTTTAAGCAAATATATTCAAAAAAATATTACTAATTTCAGTTTAAAAATGCATAAGCATTGTATAAATATAAAATATTGATTTTATAAATAATTTGAAGCTAAATTTTTAAGCAATTTGTTTATAGGGAAGTATACATAGTATGAATTCAGTTGTTTACTGAAGTAACAACAGAAAGATATTATACTCAGAACTAGAAACATAAAGGTTTATTTTCGTAAGGTAATGTAAAGATAATTCGTAAAAATGTTTAATTTCGCTCGTAAGGTATTTAAGATTAATAAAATTAATTAGTAATATATTGAAATATTATGTGGTTCTGAATCACCAATCAGTCATGTGATAAAAGATCCCTAATTGTTTGTCGCTCAACGGTCAATTTTTGCACACGAGAGCTAATTAGACCGGGACCTACGGTTTAAAGTGGATTCCGAACCACTACAAACAACCATGTCCAAGGTGGGATTCGAACCCACGAACAGCTAAACCGAAGGCAAGAGCGCTAACCATTCGGCTGCCAGCTCGGCTAGAAGACCTCTAAAGTAAACGGATAGCATTCGTTACTTCCAATTTATACACCCTACATTAACAGGGTAGTATCAGATGTCAACTAATTAGTATTACACAGACTTGATTGAAAAATACTACATGAGTAATTTTTAAATTAATTTTTAATTCTGGTCATAAACTCTGTTGACTTTATAAAACCCTAATTCTTGTTGAATTAAGAAATTTTGAATAAAAAATTAATTCATTAAAAAAACGATTATTGAATACTAAATAATAATTGACAGTTATCCAATGAAAAGCGAAATCATAATTGTTAGTTAGAAAAACAATCTATTTATTACTGAGAAATATTCACATGCGCTTATATCATAACATGCAGAAAATATAACGATCTCTCTCTATGTAGTGTATGTATGTGTGTCTGTATGTATTATGAATGTTTTTGTGTATGAATGTACGTATGTATGTTTTTACATATGCATGCATGTATTCTCAATCTTAAATAATTCTCAATTTTCAAATAATCTCTTATTTGAAGTACATGATTTTAAAAATGTATTTCTGTTCACTTAAACATTATTTAGAGGGATTAATTCAAATACAGTTTTACTGTAAAAAAATTATTAAATTGCAAAAAAAGCCTTTTTAGTTAAAGATCAATAATTAAATTTTGTACGCTTGTATACGGTAATATTTTTGCTCTGAATTTAATTCTGCAGAAATGATGCGTTAAATATTTTATAAAAAAATTTTGGTTTTCTTAAAATGTTTCGCAAGCAATTCTGTACCGAATATAATGCGATCATATTTCATAATTTTATATTACAATTTCTACTAATTTATGAAGCTTAATGCTAAAATAGAGACTCATTGAAGTGGATTAGGACTGAAAAAAACATCACGATGTCCGTCATAAAATACATAAAACACAAAATCACTTTTCTTAAATCACCAAAACCGTGGCGAAATTATTTGGCGACGAAAACAAAAGGTAGAGAGGGAAAAAAATTATACAAAAGACAAGGAAGGACACGAAAGAAAAAAAATCGCCTCTTCAATCGAACAGTGACGTACTTTCGTCAAGAAAAGGAACACCCCACGGGTCAAGGAACTGAAACGTTGTAGCTGTCAGTTTCCTCAGCGGGGGTGGAGGGGGAGCAATGTGAAGAAGAAACTACACTTTGTAGTAAATCTCTCACCGTAAAAATGTCTTTCTCTGTCGTCTTTCGCTCCTTCTTACATTCTTTCTTTCTTCCCGTGACTAACTCGGACGGGGCATGCAATAGCGATTTATGTGTTTCGTTCCAAGTTTCGGAGTGAATTATTTCAGTTCCGGAACACTTTTCTCTGTTCTCAAGGTTTTTCGGAGAGCTGGAGATATGTAGTCGGAATATTGATGCAATAGACAATCCTCTCTTTTTTCCAGCCAAGGAGAGCAATGACTGGGCAGTGTGGCTTCACTGTGATAAGGTGAAGTTTATTGAAGTCCGGCACATGACACATCTTAGGCTATTTTTTTTTTTTTGTTAGTTCATTCCGGCTTACGATTCCGTAATAATACTTTAAGGAAGAAATCGGCGATTTCTTCCTCAGCATTTAAATATTAGAAGGTAATTCTCATTATTTCAGTATGCAGTCAATAATTAAAGCAGTATTACACCTTTAATTAATAAAATCCATAAATTCAAATTTTATATAAACATGAATATTGATTCTGGTTTCTATCCTATTACTACCTACTTAAAATTTCATCAATGCTGCATGCAAGTACAATCTATCTTCGAAAATCTATTATCCTGAAGAAGTCCAAAATAATATTATCATTTGTATTGATATTAAGAAAATATTTCATTCAAGCTTAAAATATGGAGATATAATAATAAGAGTCATTCATGCTTATTATTATTATTACTATTCTGGCAACGAGATAGCCGATGAGCTGGCTAAAGAGGCCCATGATTCTCCTCAGCCATCCAAATGCTTGACCCTCATTGACGCCAATGCAATTAATTGCCAGCCGAAAATTAATTTGCAAGCAATTTAAAAAGTTTTCTATTCCAGAATTAAACAGCGACAGAATCATTTCAACTATAATAGCCAGATTTAGAACAAAACACTTGAAAGGCATGAGAATTTCTACAGACGGACAAAGGAGTTACACCAGGCTTTGTCCTCTCTGCCCGGATAACGCCCAACTGTCTCCACAACCCATCTTCAGCTGTCCAGCAGTGCTGGCCAAGCTTTTTAACATCAGCATAGAGGAGCCTGTGCAGTTGCATTTTACAGATAAGGCTGTAGAGATCACCAGGGCCATCTTCGACAGTTTCAGGGACATTTAGGGTTTTTGCAAGCACTCCATGGACACGACATTATTATTATTATTATGAGTTTTACAAAGTCAAAATTAATTGGGATCTGTATAAGCAAAAAAATAATTTCTTTTATTTATAGCACAAAAATAAAATAATTTTCAGCCATTATTTCAAACTGTTACTTGTTTTTCTAAAAAGTGCAATCGATTGTCAAATAAGATTTCATTAACTGTAATACAGTCTTAAAAACTAAGATAAAATCTTTCCTTTGTTTACTTATTAAAAGTAATCCTAAATATTAGTTTTTAGAAACTAAACCTTTAGTTTTTATAAATAAAAGCTAATTTACATTTTTATTTACATTTTAAATATTATATCTCATCGCTTTAGTCTAATGATAATTTTGTTGATCTAATGATAAAAAGGTTTATTGATAATTTTGTTATTTAATTATTTTTGAAATATTTGCATAATTTAAATTACATTTTTATATTTTCTCCGATTTTTTTTTTGTAACTTAATTTTAATTGTCACATCACAAAATGTAAATGTAACCATATAAAAATAATATTTTCTGTATGGATAATATAGAAAATAACTAGTTAATATTACAAATAAATGCTGAATATAATTTTAATAACATTCAAATAAGCTTAAAAGTTTTCAAATTTTGATTCAAATAACTTATAAATAGATTATAGTACACACACATAAAATTTTTACAGGCAATTAGTACATTAGAATAAATATAAAACTTCATTTGCCATTTTTTATTATGTTTCATACAAAATCAAATAATCTCATCTCTTAAAAATACAAATATAAAAAATATATAAATTATAATCTTAACGTTACCTTATGATAAAATTATTTAGCAGAATTTTCAGCTTAATAGTAGAAAACACATTATAAAAAAGTGGTTAGATTAAGAAGATCAAAAGTATAATTTTTTAGATATAAGAATATTTCTATTATTCTTATATCTAAAGTTCTACTTGCGGTACAATTGTTCTAAGCAGAATTTTAGGTAGGAATAACAATAGCAGTTATAAGGCTAATTGAATACATGAATTGATGTTCAATTTCAAAGAATTTAAGAAGCTTATTTAGAGAATATCCAAAACATAAAAAAATGTTTTAATATACATAAATTACTTCAGATATTACTAAGTTAAAATCTGTCTCATTTCAGGAAAAGGCATATATTTTTTCATGGATTTCAGCATTCTTAATGCTAAAATAAAAATATAATCAAAGGAACAAAGAATAAATATTTCACCTACATTTTAAAACTTCCGTGAATATTTTATTATCGGAGAAGTTCGAACTTATTTTCCACATTGTAATCGAAAATTTAATGAAAAAAAATTTGAGCTACTTAAAAAAATATTTTAAGAAACACCTCATATACATAATTCGAAATAAATTGCACCCTTTTTATATAAGAAATTTCTGTCCTTGTGCATTTTTAAATTTTAATTTCCAATCAACTTCGAATTTGCAACTAAATACAAATTTCTCCATGTTTAGTAATTAAAAATTTAAAGTTTAGCTACATGTGTGAGATCGACAATAAATTTTAGATTGGAGCCTCTAGAAGTAGATTTCTGCATAGATTTGAATTTTAATAATTTTTACGGTGACACTTCCAGTTGCAGGGACAAATCTAGATATTGTTAGGTCCAGGGCTGGATTCTTGATGAAGTGGAACAAGCCTCATTCCCAGACGGTAAGTTAGTCAGCGGAAAGACGTTGTTACAAGGGCAAGACATTCAAGGCGAATATTAAATAACACAGAACAGGAAAAATAATTCCGAACACCCAATCGAATTAAAAGTCGCAAACCCGAGAAAGCAATCGAAATGTCGCTCTCTTTTATAACTGACAAGCAAAACAACGCAGAAGGAAGACAGAGGCTGCGCCTTCATTAAAATTCGAATCACACGACAAACCCCCCCTCTTCGCCGTTGAGGTCTTCGGTCCCTGAGAAACACGACTTCGCCTCGCGACAGAGGGGACTTTGTATCTTCCTCTTTTCGACAAGTCCGGGCCTTTTGCTATCCGATGTTCGCGAAGGAAAAGTGGCCGGGACAACAGACAACACGCGCGCGTCGAAGACAGCCGCGGGTGTTATTTTTCCACGCGGCCGCGAGTGCGACAAGCGACTGCCGACGCATTAAACACAGGCGGGTTCAGGGGTGGGCGGTGGGTGTTTTCGAACAGCTGGGATACAAGCTATGCCAATCACTGCTCTCAGCGCTGACAGGCTCTTTCCAAAAGAGAGAGAGAGAATCCTTAGACCATGTTTCGTTCCCCTAAACTCTCTTTTTCTCCCACCCCCTTTGCTCTTATCTCTGATCTTCCTCATCTTCTTCTCCCTCTTTGATCCGAGAAGCTTCGTATAAACGCGAGAGGATGAGGTCTCGAGAGCATCACTTTGGATCCGGAGATTACGAGCGGGATTGGATACAAATTGCAGTAAAAAATAAACGATTTGGGATTAAATATAAAACATTGTTTCTAGGTATTTGTTTTAGGAAAGATATCTCACACTGAACAATACATCCCACACCTCCAAATGTCTAGAATGAAATTTAGCAAATAAAAATATGTGATTAATTTCTATAAATATCTTAAATGAACTCCGGAGTGATAAAAAGCAAATTATGAAAGTCACGGAAACAAACTTACAAAGATATTGATATTATAGAAAGATTATGTTTATTATGCATAATAAAGTAAAAATTAAATTAAATCGAAATACAAATTTTTTATAAAAAGTTTTGAAAAGAGGCATTTTTAAATGCCTTTTTTGTGATGTACTTGGGTTACTTTCCCCGGAATCCAATTACTATTTCGGTAACAAGAAAATATTGAACAAAAAACAAAAAAAATGCCCTGGATACGTTTAAATAGATAAATAATGCAGTCATGTAATCAATTTTTCAGAAAAATTTATATATTTAATTTTTCCAAAACACAAGATTTTATTTATTAATTTTTTTGCCAATTAGAAAGAAATTTTAATTACTTTCAATAATAAGTTAAATTAAGTTTGTTGAATTTCCTTAAGAATACAACGCTTCACTTTTAAAAGCATTAATATTAATATCTAGAATATTCCCTCAATTAAAAATTTAGGATTAATAAACATAAAAAATATTTGAAAAATCTAAATAGAGTCATTAGATTAGGATCGTAGTTTTTAATGATAATCCTCATCTCAAAATCTTTTTTAACATTGACATCAAACGTGCACAATTCACTAACGCAAAAGACTCAAAATGGCTCATAAGTATAAGAAAATACAACCCCAGCAAAATTGGGGAGTGGCTGAAATTCGCAAATTAAGCGATTTCATTTTTTCGCAAACAACGTCGGGGAGCTGTTTCTGTACAATATCATAGAAGGGAAAAGGAATAAAATGGCCCACATAAGTATTTGCTTGATTAATAGAAAAGAGAGGCGCTTGTTGGCCAATCTCCAATTATGTCTTTTAACACTCTATTGTTTGAAAGTGGGAGCAGCTTTTACGTAAAAAATGTTTTTATATTACTTCGCAATGAGCAATCGAATTAGATCATGACTTTCTCATATGTATTTATTATTATTTCGGACTGAATTTTGAGTAGGACACAATTTTGAAACCAGACGGTTAAATTACGAAATCTTTCTTATCAGTAGCTGAAAAGGATATTTTTATTTTATAACGTAAAGGAAGCTTTCTTTTTTTTTTTAACGTTACGATTTGAGTGGAGAACTTAAGCATGACCATTGTGAGTTATGATGACATTTTTAACTTGTAAATAACAGAATATGAATAAATTTAGCAGTGGGTAGACATTTAATTTGTCTTTTAGGTTTAAATCAGGGATTTAAATTAGCTATACCAGCATAGCAGCAATTTAAATATTTGGTGAGACATTTTGCTAAAAAGGGTTAAGAATTTTAATGAAACAACTGTCAGCGAGACAGTTAATGTATGAAAAGTAATATTAAGATATAAATTAGAATATTCTAATATCTTATTTGCTAAATACGGTCTATTTAATATACAATACTAAATTTAAGGATATTATATCAGTTTACTGAAATATTAAATTAATTTCTGACTTATATAAACTCAAATGTGTGAATTCAAAAGACCTTTTCCGTACTTCGAATACCCCATTGCATACTTTATATAGGGTGCGTTCAATACAAAATAGAACAGAAAACCTTCTAATTACGATGAGGATCAACTATACTTTCAACTATTCGTTCAATAAAATATTTTAGAAATTATCACTCACTCATTTCATGCCACTTAGTTACAGATAGCTTCTCAATTAGGTTATAAATTACTAAATAAAATTAAGCCCATATAAGTATTAATAGATAGGCATGTTTGATATAATGAACTAAATTATGCATGACTATACGCAGATTTAAAAAAATAACATATCAATGTTTGAAAGAGTAAGATTTTATTTTTAATTATTAAAACCAGAAAAAATATATTACATTATAAAATTATTCTGCAAAATATATGTAAATTTTAAAAGTAGTTACAGAAAGGGTATTAATATTTTTGAATCTATATTTTGTAGTTTTGGAAAAATCAACTTTAAACCCAAGAAATTTATGAAAAAATAATAAGTAAAAAATAAATGGAAGTTAAAAAATCTTTTAAAGTAGAGAGCAAACTACCCAAATAAAATTTTATTTTAATTACTTACAAAAATACGATACACATTCACGCAAACAGAACAGCAATAATTTTCAATTATTCAGAACTTACCTAAAATAAAAAGAAAAAAATGGTTAAAATAAATAAGAGCAATATTTTCTAGAAAAACAATAAATTAGATTTATTTAATTACAGAATAATTTATAAACATGATTTATCAATAATACAAGCATCATGTTTATTTTAAAATAATTAGCTGTTTATTTTTAAAGAAATCTTCTACTTTTTCTAAAATAATCCCTTTGAGATGCATAATTCAAATTTCAGTATAAAAAAAAAGAAGAAAGAAAAAAAAACATTTTTCTCCGAAATTTTATAAAGATTCTCAACATAAACTATAAGCACTATTTAACATTAGCAGTAATATAGTCACTGAAAAATACCTTAACAATGATGAAAATTCAAACTTGTGAATGTTAAGTTTCTAAGATTTTTTATTTAAAATGTTTATGTTGAATTAAATCGATGGTTTTATAGGATTTAATGAAAGTCCTATTCATGTTGAGTAATACTAAATTGCACATTTTCAATTTACAACAAAAGAGGAGGAAAGTAATTAGCTAATGTTCTGCATAAAATATGTAGTAATTTGTAATAAATATGAATTAAATTACAAATGAGACAATAAAATATTTATAGATATAAAATGTATCAATCAAAAATTAAAATGGAACTATGAAACTGGATTCCACCTAGTTTTCACATTCTACCATGATGCTGCCCTGTGTTACATTCTACTGTAAGGAGAAAACACTTTTACAGTTGTACGCAAAAGCATAAGAATTGAAGTAGGATAATTGACTTTTCCTGGGAGGGGGAGAAGACTTGAAAGAAAAAGGGGAGAAATAGGAGATTCATTTTTATGAACACATGAACAAGAATACCATCTATTAATATTAACTAAATAATTTTGTCAAGAAAAATCTCTTAATTCCTCTATTAAAAATTCTGTTGTTGTTTGTTGCCTATGACACTTGGCAAGCCAAGCTCGCAATCCCGTCGGCTGTGCGATTTAAGTCAACAGGATGCGTCTTTCGTTTGGATATGAGCACCAAGAAGGTGAAAGTACGACTTTTGCTCATTTTAAGGTGCCTCGTAATTTTGAACCACGGTCAGGTGACGCGGTCACACCTGAGCTGGCACCATCCTCTCCACATCCACGCCACACCAGCGGAAGGACTTTGGACGACACAGATTAACGTGGACACGTCCCTAATCCACGGATTAAAAATTCTGGCATTATTCATTCATAAAGATTATTATATTTTACAAGCATCGATTTTCATTCATGAAAAATACTTATTATTTATCAAATAATACTCGTTATTTAGCAAATACACGTATTTACAAGAAAAACTTCTTATTGTTATTATAAAATATGTAAATAAAAATTTAATAACAGATGTAACAGCTGATTCAACCGTTCAAAGTTGAATCGAATAATTTCAAACACAATATATATTTTCCTTAACTCTGGAATCAGCGTTTATGAATTTTGAATTCAATAACTTTTTATAAGCGTTTTATATCGCTGAACTCATGAATGGTATCATGTGAACCTTTTAGATTCAATCATTTTGTTCCTGGGCGTATCCACAAATTTCGATTTGATATACTGCGCTATGATTGACACACATACAACTTCATAACATGTATATAACTTGCATTGAGATAATTGCATTTTTAATATAAAAGTTCTACTTCCCCTCATAGTTAATGATACAATACAATCAACAAATCGAAACTTCATGAATTAAATTCTTAACTTGAAGTTTTCACACACACACATTATCCAAAAATAAAAAAATTAAGAATCAAATAATTCTTTTAACCAAAGGATACAAGGAATTAATAATTGTATATTTTTACTCTTGAATATATTCAAGTAAGAAAAAATGTAGTTACGTTATCAACAATATTTTATCCAAATATTAAGTGTTGTAAAAAAAAAAGACTCTTTTTTAATTAAAAAAAATAAGGATTCAAACAAAATTACATTTTCACTTAAAAATGCTCTAAATTTCTAAGTTTTAGATAATCGCGTAGTGATAGGATGATTAGGTTATAGTATACTGAATCACTAGAAATTACCAATTTATTTCAACTTCGTTAAATAATCAACAAATATTAGTAAAAAAAAACACTAGTTTATTTTTCCTACAGAAAAGTAAAATAAAGTAAAAATTAAAAAAAAAATACAATTTACAATATAACAAAGTGATACTTCCCAAAGATAATTGCTTGAAATATTTATATATGTTACTCTAATTTTATCAAACTTAGAGCTTAATATCGATTTCCAAGAGCTTTAGCGGCTTTTAAGAGAAACATAAAACCGATGACCACAAATAAAGCGCTCCTAAGCGTTGCTCTTTTAGGTATGTCCTCTCGATACTCCCACTATTTCTGCATTTCAATAGATTCCCTTGCCACAGTTGACAAACGGAGCACGACCCAGAAGAATGTGTGACTCGAAGTTTGGGGAACCTCTCAGCACCCCCTCTTCTCACCCCCTGGAACATCCCTTAAATAGTCTTCTTGCGTCATGTCGATTAGAGTCCCCAGGGTTGCTCGACACCTCTTTTAGTTTATTCTCTTTCTCGAAGACAGCGTACCACATTTTTTTGGGGTAACTTGTTTACTTTTCTCTTGATATATTTTCTTCCCGTTCCTTCTTGCCATGTTGGCTTAGGATTTTGTTTTTCCGCTAGACTCCGGAGTTAACCCCCTTTTTTCCCCTCTGAATGGTCTCCCTCGAGATGTGATGGTAACAACAGTTGATCCTTCCTACAAGGAATTCCTCCGAGAAATTGGCGGGAAATATGTTATTATAACAAATCTTTCCAATAAATGTATGTTTCATGATTGTTTTAAAAATGACTAAAATCTAAAACACTATGTCTTTTTTTTATTTTTCACAATATGCGCTTTAACAAGAATGTCTACATATAAATCAATTTTAAATTGTTAAATTAAAGTTAAATATCCTTTTCTTTGCTTACGATTTTCAATTTTTTTTCTTGAAATTACAGATCCCTTCATAAATGTTGTTAAAAATCTATGTGTATACAAACATGTAATAAAATCTTAAATATTTTCTTGTATTATTAATAGACGGAAGACAATTAGAATCTTTCATTTAATAGATTTGACACCGTGCACACACTCTATGCGCAGAATGCTATTTTAATGAATTTTATCCCCAATTTCAGGGCGATGATAAAGGGGATAAAATTCTTTACAACCATATTCGGCATATCTATTCAGATAGTATATCACTCCAGAGTTTTTTATTTAAAAAATAGAATTGCATTAAAAAGATTTTGTAGTACAGAAGAATTTATTGGATTTAATGGAAAAGAAAATGGCATAGTTTTTCTATCACAGGGTTGCTTATTTTTTTATTGAACAAGAATATTACAAGTATCTTAACGCAAAGATTTATTTATTTAGATTTTTCTAGATCAGTTATACCATTTGGCTTAGAGAACTGAAATATTGAGACGCAACAATTGTAGAAATTAAAGTAGGATTCAAAGTCTAGTAAAAGTAATGCTTTTTATATAACAAAAAGAGGTAGGAAGATACTGTTTTTTGGTGGTATTTCGATGTTTGAATGTTTTGCGCAACTCTTTATTGGCTATTTGACTTCTGGGTGGATTTTCAATGATGGTAAGTAGTATTTGAATTTATGTTACAAAGGATTAAGAAAAGAAAACTCACAAAGAACTCAATTCAACAGTTATACACACAGGAACAAACATGAAGCATCTATCTCTCAATGCCCAAACTCGGTTAAGATAAAAACTGAGACTTTCCACGTTACATTTTTACATTACAATTGCATTTTTGATTCAATCACACCACTACGATCCTCTCGAAGTTTTTTTCTTGTCTATTTGAGATTTAAACAACTCATTTACCTGAGATTATAAGAATTGATGTCCTTATAAAATTACAAAATCGATGTCTTTTTGCAAATCGAGATATATGAGCTTTGAAACATTCCTGGAATTTATTTGGAAAATTAATTATATATCATAATTTTACTGTTTCTGTTTCCGAATAAAATTTTCCATCAAATTCAAAAATAATACATACGCTTCTCATGATAATACGATAGCAGTGATTAAATATTATTTAAATTTCCCTCTTTATTCTTCAATTCTTTCTATAAATTCTAAATAAGGTTCTCATTTTAATATTACTATGTCAATAAAAGGAGGTAACAAAAAGGCAAACATATCTTTAATAAATTAATTTATTGTTTCATTTGAAAATGGTGTACAGATATTATATTTCGTGAAAGCCAAAAGAATTTTTAATTCATTTTGACAAAGTAACACAAATAACGCCCACAGTGAATCAATACACCAAATGAAATTTTACGTTACATTTTACATTTCAACTTCCTATTATGTAATTAAATGAATAGAAATGAATACTGAGAAAAAGAATATTTACTTAGAGGCATGGAATTTAAATAACATTTACCATACATAATCACTTGTTTTTTTTTACTAATGACGATAAATGTTTCATTTTATCATAACTTTGAAAATAATTTTTATCATTATAACTACTGTAAAAATTAACATTTAAAATAAAGCGATTCCACAATCTTCACAAATAAATTCGGTAAAAGAGAGAAGTATTAATTTTACTACAAGAATGCATTGACTGAAGCATGCGAAATTTCTTCAGCTCTATAAATGCGAGTTTTTCCGCAACAAAGGAATTAATCAGGCATTAAGAAAAGAAGAGGAGTTGGATAATCAGTTATCCGTCGGTAAAAATAGAGGGTTGCAAAACCGAGAGAAAAATAGCAAATAACTGCATCCGCCGTTTATTAGAGGTGAGAAAAGCACTGAATCGAATATCTGTTGAGAAAATTGTTGCTGTTCGAACAAATAAATACACTGGAATGTTTCCAACAAAAGAGAATTCATAGAAATTTGGTTTACATACATACATATGAAACCGCTGTCGAATATTTGATTTGTTTTCAGTATTCGATTGTTTTTCCCCCCCACCTCACCACACAATTGATCTCTCTTTGGCAAGCATAATGCATATGTTGACTTAATTTCGTTGCAAGATGAAAGACAAGGTTTGTTTGTCTGAACGGCACAAAAAGAAGTAAAAGAACGCACTGAAAATTAATCAACTTTGATAGCGAGAACTAACCTTTCTTTCAAAAAGTATTATTCCAGAAATGCTTTCCTCTGCACGTGTTATTTCTCCACCGCTTCGACACAAAGGATCACGTTTGCTCACCAAGGTTTTGTCTTCTTTTGTTTGGCATCACCACAGTTTGGAAATCGACCACCACATCATCTTAGTGATTAGCATGCGGCACTATAAAACGTCGAAAGAATGAAATTCGACTGATTCCTGGAAGATCTCCCGACTAAATGAGAGAATAAAATAGTCTCGAAGAGATACCGCGGGATCAAAATATTTGCATATTATGAGTTATTTTACTTGCTAAAATCCTCTTTCTTTTTACGAGTTGCAACATATCTTCGCTTTAATAAACAGTTCTTTTCGATAATATTCCAACTTGCAACACAATAATTAATTTTGTCTTTTTTGTCAGTATGACATTTTGCATTTACGTAAAAGTCTAGCGAATTTAGTGATTTATATTTTATAGGAACTAGAGAGAGTAGACACCTTTTTACTATAAGTAGATGCATTGAATAACTATTATTTACTCCTATGCAAGTAAAGTCTTTATAGTAAAAATCAGAAAATAAAGCTTTTCAAGATCCTATCTATCGTACTATCTTCGTCTTGTTTTTATAAACAATGTACCAAGTATTTATAATTTTCTCAATACTTGGAATTTCATTTATTATATATACACTACGCTAATCTTTGAACGTTGCTTTTGAGAAAACAAATCCTAAAATTTAATTTCGAGTTAAATATTAAAATTAAATACCTAGAAAAGAATTTCTTATAATTGAACAATATTTTTGCAGAAAATATCAGTTTAGAATTTATCGAGTTATATTTTTATTGAAGACCACAATTTCAAATAAATAAAAATAAATATTGTATAAGCAGAGTAGGGAAATTAGCACAATAACTAGTTATATATAAATTAGAAATCAAGCATAACTAAATATAGTATGATAACATGGGTTACAAGCAGATGGATACTATTGGGTTGTTCGGAAAGTAATTTCGTTTTTCCTACATGGATCAGCTTTTTGCTAGTAAAAACCAACCACTTTATGACTGTGGAATCGTGCTACTACCAGAAAGATGGTAAAAGCTATTGGACTAGAATAGACAATGTGCAATGCAATACAATATTTATTTGCTGCACGTTTTTCATTTTCACGAAAAACGAAATTGCTTTCCGAATAACCCAATAACTACTTATAACTGGAATTATTGAATATAGATCAACCGATATACAAAATATGAAAACCAATATGTTTCAATATTGGTTGGTTAAATAATCCAGTTATTGATGTCAACATTAGTTATGATTAAAAACATTTTCGAAATAAATATGGCGTATATTTTTTACAATAAAAATGCCTACACTTGTTATCCCACGTAAATTTATACTTCATACTTAAATATTTGCTTTTCCACGCAAGGCTAAACAATAAGGAAATATTAACTAGTTAAAATAACACAAGCCTTTTAAAAGATGATCAAAATGAAAAACAATTCTCCAATTAAAATACAGTACTAGCTAGATCATCTAAAAAAATACAATTTGTGGTCTAAGAGGATAAATCTGCTTCCAAAAAATTCAGCAATGGAGAATCAGCGCGAAACTAATGAATGCTTAAAATTATGAAACAAGGAAAAAATATTTCAGTTTTTCGAAACAACACTGATTGTTTTGTGCAAAAATGTTGAAGAAAAACGACGAAACAATGTAATAAATTACCACCAAATTGAGTAGGCGTACAATGTTCCAGCAATAAACGTCACAACAATCGTTGGGTGGAATCGAATTTAAGAACGTTTTCTTGTATTTAAAACACACTTGGAATAGTAATGCAAGTTTAGGGATCTGACAATAAATGGAGAAGGAAAGAACGAGTTCCGAGAAGTCAGCAGTTAAGAAAGAATTGTAACTATTCCTATGAACAATGCACAAAAGATTTGCATTTCAATAATTACACGAAAAATTATATCTTTTGCTCGTTAGCAAATATAATCTTTAGATAAAGATTTAGATGTGTTTAAGAAAATGAAGCTGAATTATATAAAATTTAATTGATAATTATATAATTGTCCTATTCAAAACAAAATTTTATTTTGTACTGTACTTAAATTTAATTTTTCTTTTATCAATTAAACTCAACTGAGCTTATAGTTGAAAAATTTTACTCCATGCTCTTGGAGAATAAAACTTATTACTGCATAATTAAATGATTTTTTTAAGCTTTAAGTATTTACCACACACAAATCATTTTTAAGAACATTCTACGCGTTTTATTTGAGGTCTAACTTAAACATTTATCAAAATAAAATTTTTTAATTGCATGGGATATTGGTTTTAATTCCATTGATTGATTTTAATTTAAATACTTACAAAAAAGAGTACAAATTATGGTTTTAAATTAGACATTTAGATAAAACATATTTTTTGTTCTAAATAAAGAATGATTATCTTTCAAAATTTTATTCACAGTTTTTTACTAGAACATTCTAAAAATAATATCAATTGTTATTACAAGTCATTTGTTTTTAAAAACTTGAAACGCAAAATTAAGTTGACTTTTTTGTGTTTTAAGTTTAAAAATAAGGAAATAATCAAATAAGTCAAGCATGTAAATTACAGTGACTTGCATTTTGTGTAAAGCGTATTTGTTTTAGTGTAACAAAAACTCCATTCACAGACATCTCAATTCTCGTGATTTGGAGACAGATGGGGAGAATTTTTTGGTAGATCTGCCAAATGGATTCTTTCTAATCTTAATAAATAAAGTCAATATTATATTTTCAAGAAGCAGAATAAATATTTAACTATTAGTATTCATACAGTCTTTTTATGAATAAAATAAATGTTTAACTAGAGACAGAATAAAGCTTAATAAGATAAACAAATATAACTTTCAATAAACATTTCCTGCACCAAAACTAATATGAAATTTAGATTAACCTCAACTATTTTTAAAAAACTATCAAAAAGTGTTTGAAAAATATAATATAGTTATTTGATAGAAACCACATACATATAGCACTGCTTCCATAAAAGATTAACATTGAATCAGCTGGTTTAGACTTAATTAACATGGTAGTGTTTACCCGATGGATCAGCTAGCTTTTGTTCGTAAGGGTTGGCAACGAAAAGATGGTCAACAGAGTCGGAAGAAGATGGAAACACAACAAAATGACGCCTTTCACACAATGCTGATTTCCAGATTCAAGCGCCCTTTCGACGGCTGAGTGAATAAATCACATTCATTAAGCGGTCCTTTCGATTTGTGGTTCTGTCTGTCCATTCGGAAAGCGTTTCGATTTTGTAGAAGGGGTCGAAAAGTATCAATCGTCTTCTAAATCCCCGCCCTCCTCGTCCATCAAATCGAGCGGAAACCCAGGCCTAGCCCTGCAATTAGAAGACTCGGAAACATCTATACATCAAACTAATATTCGCCACAAATCAAAACCATCCGTTCTGCCGAAGCCGGACAATTGACGGTTGGGATTCGGACATTGGCCGGACCAACACCATCGCGGGAGTTTTCGAACGAAATCAATGCTGCCATCAAGGAGGTTGAAGGCTTTGGTGATCGGAGGAAAGGATTGATAATGTTGCTGCAACCGTACTCTCCCCCTTCACCCCCTCCTCCCCTCTCCAGATCTCGATCAGCATCATCTCGATCACAGGGAATGAGAGAATTTTCGAGAAAGAGATAGATTGAGAGAAAGGGTTATATTCTGATTTGCTGCCGCTGCAATTATTATTTCGGTTTCGGGCGATGATGTCAGGGGTTTGCGGCGAAGGAGGAGGGGAGAGAAGCAGCGGCCCCCTTCCATTTGCGAACATGATTAAGTCGGAGAGAGAGAAGGAGATAATTTACAATGCGCCCCATTTCAACAGTTAACGGTTTAAATGCGGGGTTTAAATTTTCAATCGTGGTTTTCGGTTTTGATAAGAATTGAGATAGAACCAGTCTCGGCCAGAGAACGTTTTGAAAGATGGGATTGATATTCAAAGAGAATTTATTAAAACTTCTCTATTGCTAGTTCGAATTGCCAAAGCGTCTGCTTGAAAGGGGTGAATCCTATTTTATGCAAAGTAAGAACGTCAGTTGATTTCGTAAAAGAAATATTTTCCGAAACCCATAGTTGTCATTGTAATCAGATTCATTTCAAATATATTTAAAATACTAATGAAATTAATGCATGTATTTAAAAAAAATTTATTAAATTTTGAAAATTTTCTCGCTTTTAATAGTTTTTTTTATGCAGAGCAATACTAAATCACAATTAACTTTAGGAATTTTATGGTTGTTGTTGTTACTAATGACACTTGGACAAGCCAAGCTTGCTATGCGAATTTAAGTCAGTTGGGAGCGTCTTTCGTTTTAATCAGGAATCAGAAGACCATGACGGTGAAAGTACGACTTTGCTCTACACACATGCCACAGGTATCCGTTTATAGGGTAGGCAATCATTCACACCTCATTCATACAAGGAAAGGACAAAGGCAGGATAAATAGAGAGAGAAAGTACATCCATGCCCGAACCGGGATTCGAACCCAGGACCTCTTTATCCGCAGTCAGACACGCTAACCACTAGACAAGTTGGGCGGCGAATTTTATGGTAAACAATAAATGCAAAGCAATAATTTCAATTAATACTTTTAAATTTTATATATATATATATATATATATATATATATATATATATATATATATATAAATACATAATAGTTCAGAGATTCAATTTAATGATACTTGATAATTTATTGAATTATATTTTTAGCCCGAAATTCCGTCAATTAATACTAACTAGTGAATATTAATTTGTTTTCCAAAATCATAAAAAGACATGCTATTTAAGTTGCATTTAAGTTGCAAGCTAAATCAGATCTAATGAAAACAAATTCTTGTTTATTTTTTTAAACAAGCAGATACTTAGTTTGATGGGCACAGATGCCGTATAATCCAGGATGCCAAATTCTGAGTTTGGCGGATTTTCTCATGTATCTGGCAACCTCATTTTTATAGCGTCATAGATACGGAAACCTATATGAATTATGCAGAAAACTCTACTTTGGTAACCTTAGTATTTACGTCATCGCGCATGTCACGATACGTCATCTTGGCAACATTTCTTCATCGCCAAAAAAATTTAGAATTTGGAATCCTGGATTATGCGGCACCTGTGCCTTTTGAGGTTAAAAGGGTAATATTTTTAGTTATTTCACTATAAATTCTAAAGATTAGCACTGTTCTTTATTTACTAAGTAACACTCATAATTACAAAGAAAGAGAAAAGTAAAATTGTTTCAACACACACTAAACAAGTTACTAGACAAATAGAGAGTAGAATTCAATCTTTAAACTCAAAAGTTTACATGGTTTGAATCCAACAATTAGCTAATGTATTCATGGTGATAATATGGCGATCGTATATTTTTTCAACTCAAAAGCAACAAATAAGATTAGTCTTATTAAATGCATTTCATACAGTTAATTTAGTTTACTAAAAGAAATTTGAAATGCTAATCATTCACAGAGAAGAAATTTTCATTAGCTGAGAGCATAATTGATTTTTGATGTTATTTCAAAGCCTTCTTTGATGTGTCACACCACTGGGTAATCGGAAAAGAAAGTTTTAAAGATATTTATACCTTTTATATAAAGTTAGGACAATTAAATTTTCCTATTTGCAGTAAGTCATTTTTCCCTTCAAGATATTTCATTGTTGCTTTTCGAAGAAAAACAGGAACAGGAGTAAGAGCGTCCCAAAATAATTAAGTGCCGAAAATTGAATCGAAATGAAAAATGAGCTTTTCCCTGTCCAAACGGGACGTCCATTAGACATCCACGAAAAGGAAAAACACAATCAAAAGTTTCGTTTTCCCATTTAGCTCCGAGACTGCGAAAACTGTACACACACACACTGTTAACGACATCCGGGTATTGTTCCTGCAGACGATTTTAAACAAAATGGTAAGAAGGAATAATAATAACAAGAGAAAAAAAAATAGAGGAAAATTCTTTGAAACTTATCAACTTAGAAGGAGAGCAATAATAAAAATGATGTCCCGGATAGGTTTGCAGGGAAAAATAAGTAAATAATAATGGCGAAAAAAAACTGAGTCGTTAGCGCATTTGTTTGGGGAAAAATTTAGGGGGCATAGCTGAAGGGTTTACGATCTTATTCGATCACGGGCCATTCATATTCTTTTGCGGCTTCTTGCCATTCAATATTCAATACCCGTTTACCCTTCAGGGCATTTCGTTTTTAATTAAAATTTGCAAAAAGAAGGGGTGTGGGGGGTATTGTGAGAAATGGATAGATTTTTGTAATGAGAACCGACCCGGAGGCACAACAAAACGCTGTCATTTGGTTAAAGTCGTTATCTATTGGAAAGCTTTCCATTTTCCGGGGGTGCAGGTGCAAAGTAAAGAACTTTTTTTTTTAAGCAAACGGCTAGCCTTAATGTACCGTCATCAAAACCAACTCCCTTCATAACACCTTGCGCGATAACGCCTTGTCACTTTTCCCTACGACGTCAAAAAGAGAGAACTGTGGGATAGATTCTCCAGTGGCGCATGCGCGGCGCGGGTAATTTGTCAGTTATCTCGTTTCGTGTCCTCGCGGCCATGTCATTGTTGGCTAAACTAATAACTCCAGTCATTAGTGCCACGGAGTTGTGCAGAGTTCTTTCGAGGAAGATCTTTTCTTTCCCCTTTTATTACACACACACATACACATGTGTTTTTCACCTTTTTTATCTTTAGATATTCTCTTTTTTTTTTCTTCTTACCCTTCTTTTCATCCCTTTTGTCGCGAAAGTTCGACGTTTCTCTGTCTCAAATCTGTTTAAACACCCCCCTGATTGGTTCAAAAGGTTCCCTCGGCAAATATGTATTCCTATCATACAGATGCCCCCCAGGTGTTTCAGGTCTCTTCTCTCTTTTCCCCTACGGCGGATGACGAGGAGGAAAGCTTTTCCCTTTTGTTTACCCGCACGTCGCATTATTTTTATGACGTAATTATGATCACTTCACTTCGCTTAGGAAAACCGGAGTAAACATCTTCTTTTTGTGTGTCTGTCGTTTTGGGAAGGAACGGTCGAAGACAAAGATTTTTCCCTTAATCAACTCGAAAACTGGCAGTTCCAACAAGAATGGCGCCATCAAATAGGGAGTTTAGCGCTTCAGATGAGCTGTCATAATCATCATATTATCCTCCGCTGGACAAAGGGGTGACATAAAACACTTTCTAATTGGCAGAATGAGGTATTGGACCATCTCTAAATCTAATAATTCACTTTGTAGTTCTTTTAAATCCATATACTGTGACTTAAAAGTGCGGTATGCTATCAAGCAAAATAGATAAGTCAGTAGAAATGTTTTCTACTTCGTTTCTTTAGAAATTAAATTCAGGTAATCAAGAACTATGATATATCAAAGAATATAATTCCTCCCTATTTTAGGCTTATTATATAATAAAAATTTTCGTTTAATTTTCGAAATCAAAGATATAGTTGATAAACATGTATAAGTTATTATCATCGATAATTTGATACGCGTGCATTGGTTTCAATAATTAAGTTTTGCTGAAAGTTATAATAGCTACATTGTGCACCCGCCAAAAATTTTTCAGAGACAATATTACGAAAAATTCGTTGTAATCTCGTCTCTAATTTAGAAGTTGAATTAAATTAATAATTGTGTGCCATATTGGGTCTTCAATGAATAATTTTCAAGTAGTTTGTTGGGTAAACATAACATTAATTTAAAAGTGTATAGCATGTAAAATAATTTTGTGCTTATGCGAAATTTTTTATATTGCCACATTTAAATAAAAATTTGGGACTGAATTAGAAACATTAATCAATATACATTAAATAATAATAATAATAATCCATACTACGTATAACGGAAGTTTTATAATCAATTGTTGACTTTGTAACAAAAATTGATTATAAAACATCCAAAAATAAAATTATTTTTTTGATTTTGTCAAAGACTGTTAGAGATATTAATAAATTTCTGAATTGTCAGAAGTGTGAGAATTATAAAATAAGAAGTTAATATTAGGAGTTGGCTTTATTATCACTAAAAATTTCCTGTCAGTTGTGCTCTGGACAGCGGATAATCAACATGAAAATTCCAGAATACGAATAGCAAGAAATATCATATCTTCATCGAAAGAAACTTAATATCTTTTGAAAACCTACAGTATAAATTTTTTCAAGCTTTGAATCTTATTTTAAAGTTTAAAAAATCAATTAGATATTTTTTCCAGTTAGAAATAAATGATTTCTGCAGAAATAAATGCAAAAGTATATACAAATAGACAGCAGATGGCGTTGAGGTCAATGAGCATTTGAAAGAACGATTCTGATGAAATGCTGTCTGACTAATGCAAATCACAAAGAGTTCCGATATATTTTTTCGCCCATTGAAATAGCTAGAGAATCGAGAATATAAATCTTTACTTTCTTCGTGTCCCACCAACGTTTCTAAAAGTCAGAGCAGAAAAAATGTATGCAAGGTAAGGGGATGGAAATTGAGGGTGGGGGAAGAAAGTGGTTTCAAGTCGTCGATATCTATATTTCACTCGACGGACAAACGTAAATCCGGGTTTTAAATTACAACTCCATAGGCACAATGACACCTATTTTTCCCTCTATTCTAGCTTTTCAAAAAATAAGAGGGGGGAAGGGGCATTTTTCGTGGGAGAATATCGCGAGTAAACCATGAGACCATGTTTTTGCAGCTACCTAGTGAGCCATAAATCCTTAACATCGTTTCTTTCGCCAGGCATCGGTCGTTTAAAGATAATCGTGAATAAGGTATGACGTCACAGTTTTTTCCCCATTTGTTAGGGAAAAAATTGGCAGGTAGGCTTAACGGAGAATAACAGAGAATATGTCTACTGTATATATAGATTTGTATATATAGATTGATAAAATTAAATATTCTAAAAATAAATTTATTCCATAATTACAATGAAAATTTTATTTAGTTGCTATTAAATTAAAAAAATTTTAAATTAGAGAATTATTCCACAACATGCTATTTTTTCTTTCCATTGACTGTTGATTGTACTTTTAATTGTTATAAGAGTATGATAACAATATTTTTTTATAAATTACATAAGCATCAAAAACATTTTTTTCTGTTAATGCAATAAAAATAAATTTCAATCAAAAAATAATCTTTAAATTGATACGAGAAACATAAACTTTCATTTTTAAATAAATTTCATGAACTTTGATATTCCACAAGTGTAAAATGTTAATCTTAAAATGATTTTTAATAACAAAATCCTTCTGAATTTCTAAGAAAAAAACTTATTAAAGAAACGAAAATGTAATAAATTATTTTTCAAATTTATTGCAAATATTTTGGAGAATTGTTATCGTGTAAAAATTTTTTATACATAACCTCAACTTGAATTTCCAATTTTCAAGATTTTAGTTTTATAGTACCAATTAATTACACATAAAATATATGTTTTTACAATTTATGAATTTTAATTGGATTTAACTCTATCAACAGAAAATGTATTACAGTAAAGAAAAATGTAATAACTTTACAAAATTAATGAACTTAATTTTCTTATTTCGTTTTTAAAGGGGGAAAATTTTAATACAAAGTATTAAAATTAGCTTGGATTTCGAAAGTTCTTTTGTGATGCTCGTGCTACCATAATAAAATGGATTCAGCATATGAGCTAATTAAAAACAATCGTTTTGAAGTGACAGAAACAATTTTATGAGATGAGACTCAATAAACGTCAATATAATGAATATATGTTAAGTTTTTTTTCCAACGGCGGGCACTTGAGGGTTGAACCTTATGCCACAACAAGGCCAGAAACTGCTATTCATTTGTCGTTCCCCAGCGGGCACCTGTGAACCAAGTCACGGAGGCGAGTAGCGTTACCCGCGTCATACCACCAGAAACCCGTTTATAGGATGAGCCAAATTCATACATCATCACGGAAGAAAGGATAGAGAATCACAGAGAAAACAGAGAAAGAAAGTAACATCCATGTCTCAAACCAGGATTCGAATCCAGGACCCACAGCTCAGGAGTCAGGAGCGCTAACCACTCAGCCATCGGTCGGCATATATGTTAAGTGAAAACAGAAATTTGGAAAGAGTAGAAATATCATCATTCAATTAAATGTCTGCAGTCTAAAATAATTATAAATTAATATCCTCTTGTTGACTTATTTCTTTTCTTTGTTTTGGCTCATCTGTTTGTTTGCTTTTTTTTTTTTTTTTTTGCATGCAACTATTTTGATACGCGTCTTGAAGAATAGTATCATACCGATACTCTGTATGATACCATTCTTCAAGACGCGTATGAAAACAGACAAATATGAGTTACATCATTTTTTTAGAATACAAATCACTTTAAAACTATATAAAACGATGATATACAATAATCAAATTTATTTCTTCCAGAAAACAAATTGACCATGAAAACTGAATAACACAAAACATTACATTCACTACGATAGTTTCTAACCATAAAATGATTGTTTCTTTCGTTCCTGTTGAGATTATGACTACATCACTTTATTACAATCCTCATTGGTTTAAAATATCCATGACGTCAGATAACGTTTCATCTTTATTGAGACGGTGTCGTAAACCCGACAAATCGACGAATTTGTTGCCTACTTTCAAATCGCTTTCTTCGAGTAGAAGCAAGCCGAGCTGGCAGCCGAATGGTTAGCGCTCTTGCCTTCGGTTCAACAACTCGTGGGTTCGAATCCCACCTTGGTCATGGATGTTTGTAGTGGTTCGGAATCCACTTTAAGCCGTAAGTCCCGGTCTAATTAGCCTTCGTGTGCAAAAAATAACCGTTGAGCGACCAACAAACCAAACAAACCAAATCGAGTAGAAGCAAACAAGGCGAAATTCTCCATCGAATGCCTGATAATGTTGTAGAAGTTCATTTTGTTAATAAAAAGATCACTTATATAAGGACCAAATCATCGGTTTGAGAAGCCCTTTTCCATTTATTCAAAGTCATTAACACGTTGACAACAGGACAGAAGAAAAAACAAAATGAAAAAGAAATACAAAACATCCACTTTATAATTAGTTAAAATCAGCAAGGACGATTTAAATTTTTAAAGATTTCCATTAATTAATAAAATTTCAAAATAATAATTACAATATTTGCTAACAATTTCTTTTAAATCTTAACACTAATGCTTTGCTTACGCCAACATTAAACTTTTTTATTTTCACAATTTTACAATAAATAAGTGAACTAAAAAAAAAAAGCTCTAAGTATAGATAAACTATGAAGTAGGGAAAACTTGAAAGAAAGAAAGGGAAAATACTCGAAAGAAGTGGGGAAAAATATTCCACCTCATACCAATAAACCTTAAAGTACATCCTCTATAGATAGACAATGGATGTGTTTCATTCAGGAGTCTGCCTGTGAGGTGAAAAGTGAGAGGTTGTACAAGGAACATAAGTCACCAACCATCCTTTAAGAATCCAATGCATTATTCAATGGAGGAAGACAGGGAATGTGATGGACAGAGAGAAGGATTGACGGGAAGACAACGACGTCGACATGGAAAGTTGGAGAAAAATTAAAACTTGGCGCCATCCTGCAGCGGCGATTGGCTCATATTTCTGCCACGTTCACGTATCCGTGGGATAAATGCAACAGAGAATGGGCAGTGTCTGGCGACGTCCCGTTGTTACCTTTGCATGTTCGCTTTTTTATAGTTTCGGTTTTTTAGAGATTTATCAAAGAAAGCAGGATTCCACTTTTTGTTTCCGTCGTAGCAGTGTAAATATGAAACGATAAATAGTATATGTATATCTGTTTCCGCCATTTTGCTTACGAGGCACTTTGTATTTAGTTCACTAAGCAAAAAAACTATTCTCGCAAAAATACCAGATTATTCAATGACCTATTAAAATGATTATATAATTCATTTCTTAACACTCATTTTAATGTTGTTCAAAATAATGATTTTTTAAATTTCTTTAACATTTGATTAGATTTGTGAAACAGAAAAAATAAATCGTTTTTATCACATCAATAATAGTTGAATAATGTTTGTCAAATTGTTGAAATTAATAAAACGTTTGGATATCTGATATTAAAGGATCGTCATTAAACTAAACTACCTATATATCAGCATTTAATGAATACAATATATCACATTTAAAATTGCCGACCAACTTGTCTAGTGGTCAGCGTGCCTGACTACGGATAAGGAGCTCCTGGGTTCGAATCCCGGTTCGGATATGGATGTACTTTCTCTCTATTTATCCTGCCTTTGTCCTTTCCTTGTATGAATGAGGTGTGAATGAGTTGCCTACCCTATAAACCGGATAAATATGGCATGTGTGTAGAGCAAAGTCGTACTTTCGCCTTCATGGTGCTCTGATTAAAACGAAAGACGCTCCCAATCGACTTAATTCACATAGCATAGCGAGCTTGGCTTGTCCAAGTGTCATAAGTAAACAACAACAACATTTAAAATTACAATTTAAATAATTCATAAGCAATACATTGATATGAATAAATGCAAATTTACTTTCAAAATTGCAACAATTTGCTTTCTAAATTGCAAAATCCATTATTGCACCTTTAAAATATTTTGTGCATTAAAAAATCGTTGATGATGCAGGAATAGTGCTAGTAATAACAAATATTATAGGCGTGAAATAAAAGCAAAAGATAATAATAACTAATGTAAAATTCTCTCACATTTACATGAATATCTTTCTTTTTCGGAATCACTCATTATAGTGAAAGGTACGGAAAAATACCAATTACAAAAAGCCACAAAGTATAAACCCACACATAGAATAAATATGCTTCTGAATAATGACTAATAGAACAGTTTTAATAATTCGAATTTAAAATATTTTTATGATTATAGAGAAGTAGTGGATTTTTGAAGCAACACTCTTTGAACCAAGATAATTCTCTGTCCTTATAATTGTCTCTCGGGCACTATTTAGGTCTGTACTTGCTATTGATAACTTAGGATGTTTGTAGGAGTCAACAAATAGCTGCCTTAGATACTTTTCCTCATTTGGTGGATAAATTTAGTCTTGAAGAACCAAGTGTATAATTTTCTTGACTATGTTTGGACCAATAGTTGTAAAAGAATGTTGCGTATTAAACTTACCACAAAATATTTCATTTCTTGCAGGAAAATGAATAATCAGACATCATGAATACTATTATTGCTTTAGAAAAAAAATCCTCTTATTATTCTTTTTTATGCTTCAAAATTTTCTCCTCAAGACTCATTTATTATGTGGGTTTTTTTTTTTTTTTTTTTTTGTCCATGGAGTTTTATTTATGTAAATGTTTTACTTATGAATAAGTCTATGAATTATTTGTAACAATACTTCACAAAAAACTCGCTCCTATTTTGCTACGAGGGTCTAGCAATTTAAGGTGTATTTCAAATCACTACAATAATCAATGCTCTAAGTGAAAATCGAGCATACTATCTATTGAACGAAAAACTAGAAAGCTTAGTGCCTCAGTTTTATGCATCTAAAAACAAAGCATACGATTGGACAATACATAAGTATGCATCAGGATGGAAACAAGTTGTCATATGTTTTGCTTCAATGAATAACTTCTATTTTGTCATACCATTTCTTTTGCCGAGCTGGCAGCAGAATGATTAACGCTCTTGCCTTCGATTCAACAGTTCGTGGGTTCGAATACCACATTGGGCATGGATGTTTGTAGTGGTTCGGAATCCACTTTAAACCGTAAGTCCCGGTTTAATTAGCCCTTGTGTGCAAAAAATTACCGTTAAGCGACAAACAAACCATACCATTTCTTGTTACTGAATAAACGTTCAAAATTTTGTCTAATTTCCTGATGATGTCAATATATATATTTGAATTTACATTTCATTTATATTTTCAAATCTAAATTAAATTTACAGATATGGATAATATTACTAAATATGAATAAAAAAACTAAAATCAGAATTAAATTTTGTCTAGCTAAATTCTTAGTGAAAATTTATTAAACACGTTCCTTATTTATTTATCCATTATAATTTATACTATTTGAGGTTTTCAAAATTTATTGAAATTCAACAAAAAAATTTTTCACAGCTGATTACAAATTATTTATTTACAGGTATTAAATTTACTTTAATTTAAGATGAAAAATTGATTACCATTTAAATAAGTTCTTTTGCACGATGAAAATTAACAAAAAATCAAATTTCAATGAAAACGAATGCGCGATGCAAAATTTCTCAATCGAGTAACATTTTTAAAATTTCAATAATTACAATTTATAAATTAGATAGATAGTCACGGGAACAGAAAAAAAAATGTTTGTCGAAATAGAAAAAAAAATTCACTGGAAAAGACTAGAAATCTTGTGATAAATTTGAAGCAGTTAAATAATGTAAGAATTATCTGAGCCTTTTGTGAATGCAGCGAAATCTTTTGAACTTCAGAAAGTTTATCATCCTTCAAGAATACAATACGCTTACAAGGCAGAAATAATACGCCTTCTACTTTAAGTAAACAGCAACTCCTACAAAGTCCAGTTGGAAAGCATAACCACTTTTAAGGACCTCTTGAAAAGCAAAAGGTTCGAGGAGATATAAATTACAGCAGCTCTAGAGGACGGCTATCTATAAAGTGTCCGCAAGCAAGCCCTCTTCTCGAAAGGCACCTTCATAATCCGGTGGAGGCTGGCCTCATAAGTAAAGTGAGGGAATGAGTGACGCGGGCATTACTTGAGAAAGATGGAAGGAATAAAACTGGAAAAGAGGTAGGGAGGAGGACCGGGGATGAGCCGCCGAGGACACCGGATACATCCCATAATTCAAGAGCCGGGAATGGCGGAAATAAATCTGGCTTTCTGGGCAGGTCCTTCATTAACTGTTGTGTCTTTCTTGAAGAAGCCTTGATTCGGGTGGGATCTGTATCTGCTCATATACCCTGCTGTCTTCTGATCCATCTTGGTCTGGAGATTGCTTGATGTGAATGCTTCTTCTTCATCTTCTCTGGGAAAGGTGCAGCTCTAGGGTTGCCAGAAGTGTTGAAGACGTAATGGTGATGAGGACGTATCATAGATGGCGAAAGATGGGGAAAAGAAACAAAATAATAAGGTGTCATCTTTAATTTAAGAAATGCGCCAGAGAGTAGGACGACGCCAATACTTGTAGAGAATCTAGAAAATTCTCAGGAAACTTCATCTCTCATTAAATTTTGAAAGTAGACAGTAAATAACCTTTGAAGAAATATTTATTTATTATAAAGAGAGAGTGCGATAAAAAATGTAAAAGAAAAATTGACAGTTAAATAATCATGTTCGGGTTTATTTTTCAAGCAAAAAATTTGCATAAAATTTTGCACAATTTTCATAAGTACTATTTTAATTTTTACAGTTAGTTAATATGTAAAAGATGTTAATATTTCCAAACAATTTGTATCATAACTATCGTTTAACACTTTCTATTAAGTGAGGAAAAAAAGATTTATTTTGACGATCCACCATCACTTTTTGCTTACAAAAGTAAATTCGATCTAGATTAATAATTTAAAAAGAATTTCGTAACATTATATGCATCCGTACTCAAGTTGATGAATGGTTGAGCAACTAAGAGATACGATACGTACCATCGTAGGCTTCATCACTGGACACTATCATTTCAGAAAACATCTCCATACTATGGGACTCGTTCAAGACCCTAATTGTACGAAATGTCTTAAGGATGATGAATTGGCGCATCGCATCATTTTTGAGTGTGATACTTTAGCCTCCACTCGTTTTAATACTTTAGGAATCATCAATACTAAAGAGATACATCTTAGCTCCATAAAGGGTTTGTCTGACTTTATAAATAAAGTGGGCGACCCAATTTATTGGAACTAAGAGTTCATGGGCTTCAGGCTATGGCACAAAATGCTATCGAGCAGAGGTGTCCAGTACCATGCAAGCCCATTAAGATGAAGAAGAACTAAGAGATACAGCACTATATATTTAATGATTAATTGGCGAGAAAAATAGGAATTTTAACAAGAGAAGTAATACATATATTACGGAAAATTAAATTTTTTCTTTTTAAGTTTTAAGTAAACATACATTTTGTTTAAGAAATTATTATATGCTAGAAGGTGATAAAAAGTTTATGTATTGAAACTTTATTTATGATTTCATGTTTTGTTCTAATTGAAATGTTGTTGACAAGGGAAAGAAGCTATAAAGTTTATGTACTCCCAGAAAATATATCTGAAATTAAGAGGCTATATTTATTAATAATAATATTTCCATGAATTTTCAAACTAGAAGGATACGTATGGATCAAGATAACAAATACTCTATCGTACTTTTTAAATTCACGCAACGTTACTAAAAATAATTAATTGAATAAGTTTAACAAAGAAAAATTGCTTACTATACAGTCTAATACTAATGTCATTTAATCCCTCTAAACAAAGTATTAATCAAATATCAATAAAAAAAGCTCTTACTCATTTTAATATTTAAAAAAAATTTTTTTTTTCATATCATTCCTGAAAAAGTTATAGGTTATTTATATTAAATTTCATAACCATTCCAAACTAGATCGCGGGAGTAACAATATCTTATCTTGTTGAAGACGGATGTCTATGATTTGTTATAATTCAGTTCTTTTAAAGGAATACTTGTTAGCATTTATCAAATAGTTACCCTATAATTTAAGAAAAAGTGCAACGGTATTGAATAAAATATAGGTACGGTACATTTGTAATCAATTTATGCGCTAAATATCTTCATTCTACAACAGTTCTGAGGCAGTTATTATCCGATAAAATGTAACGTTGTTCTTTCCCCGAAAGAGACATCTTTATCCACATCATATTTAAAAATTTGAACAGGAAACCTGGTTCAACAGCGGATACAAGTTGCTAATCTTCCTGAAAATTGTCGTAAACAGTATGCGTACCATTCCAAACGAAAACTTTTCATCATTTCTGAAATAGGCTCTTTTGCTAATGTTGAATTTAGGGGAACTAACTTTTGTTTTTTTCTATAAGTATATGCATTCAAAATTTCATTCATGATAGCAATTCGGTTCTTAATTAGGTAGAAAAAGTTAACTGTTCCTTTATTGTATTCAGTTATATTGGCTCTCACTCTATAGTAACTGGTGTTTCCAATGATGAGATGCTAATGATACATGATAATCTAATTGGTAAAGTTGGTGCGCTGCACTTATTATAATGTCTGACTATCGTGAGCATAGAGACCACTTTTATGTAGCCTTTGTAAACGTGATGAAACATAATATCAGATACTTAATGGTATTGTAAGTAGCCCTTTTCATAAAATTTCTCTTCTCTCTCGTCTCTTCTCGCTACTATACCAATGTTTAAAGGTGATTGAATTTTAACACAGATCACCAGACATATCCATTGTCCACTGTTTTTGTTGCTTGATAACAATAACAAATTATAAGGCTCTAAAAGTTTGTAAATGATAATAAAAATAACTCCAAATTCCTTGTTAGATTATATCACGGATGACACATTTAAATTTAATTCGTCTTTCCATGATATTAACCCAAGTAAAGATTTTCCGATGACATATCTTTTTCAACACTATATAGCTAATAATCTAAATTAGAAGGACTTTGTAAGGTGATTGAATGACCCAACACACACTGTTTCTGCATTGATTTATTGGTTTCTTTGTCACTCAAAGATAAGTTTTTCACCTGATATGAACTGTAAGTCCCGGTGCCAACTATAACCTGAACAGATTCGCAACCACTACAAACAACTAAGCTCAAGACTGCAAAAGAACTCACAAACTATTGAACCGAAAACAAGAGCGCCAATTCTGTCAGCCTGGAAGATCGGCCTTTGCTTCCTGGGAAGACTTTTCATAGATGGTATTTCACGAATCACAAGGTATTAAAAGCTCTTAAGCCCCCATTTCCAAAGAAACGTATGCAAAAAGTATAAAAGTATTGTCCATCTGAATAATAAATATGGCCAGTATCGTATTCGAGTCCCCTCATTCCGAAAAGCTTGGTCCAATCATAAGGACCATTAGAGCTTTGGACTACATTCAACGCTTACCTGACAGTCTGCCATACTATACAATATGGCAATCATTTCATAAGTTGAATACATCAACGAACAGAAAGTTTATTAATCCTGAAATACATAGAAAGTAATTGCATCTTGTTATCTCTTTCGAAAAGTATCTTTAAATAGTTATCTTTTTGTAAAATCATTTTTTGCAGCTGTGCTGAATTAGAATATTATAGAACCATAAAAGTGTTACAATAAAATACATAAAAAAAAACTTTTTAAATTCGGAAAGGTACCTTGAATTCATCGGATAAATTTTACCAAATTAAGTTGATCACTTGCAAATGAAATTCTTAAAAGACAAATTTTTATATATTTATATATCACACTATTAAAATCTAAAGACTCACATAAAATCTGCATATTTAGTTGTTACCAGTAAAATTTATTTCCTTCTATTTACGCAATAAACAAGATCAAATGTTTCATGTTGCATTAAAGTGTTTGTTAGAGAAGACATTGTAGGCATACTGTTAAGGTAGACAAAAAGGCATTCTGCATAAAAATGTTGGTAGTTTCCACCTCTCGGAAAAAAGACCGAGAGTGCAGTTCTTTCAGAAAAGAAAATTATTTGGCTATCCCACTTCCCAGCTACCTCCATTGGCCCATACGCTTCTTTATTTCGCATACAATCCCCTATCTCCACCCCTCCACAGGGAGCATTTATTCTTGCGAGAGGAAAGGAGAATATTGCGCATAGAATTTTTCGGGTACTCTTCTTGCGGTTCACGTCCGTCATTCCACTGACAAGTGTCTCCCTGTTTTCCGCAGTGCTTTTTCTCTCCTCTTCCGCATCCCCATCTCCTCTGCTTAACTACTGCTCAGTAAGTGGGGGTCGTGCACAAATTTATTCAGCGGTGTTTACAATCAAATGAATCGTTAACAAAACATTTGGTGAGAGTTATCTTTAAAAATAAACACCTTTTAGGAGGTAGAGTGGACAAAAATAACATTAATTGTTATAAATTTCCTTTTTTTTAAATATTCAAAAAATGTTATTTTGCTAGTAATTTGAATATAAAACAGCAATTGCGCTTTTAAAAAAATTAACAATAATTTTACGCATTGCTATAGGTACAAATAAATTTATTTCAGCAAATAAGCATTGTTGAATTTTTTTCGTTAAAAAGTTTTGGAAGTAGGCTCTAGGGCACTTATTCAAATGTGTTCCGCGCTTTTTAACCACTCCCCCCCATTACTTGCTTCGAACAACTTTCTCCTAGACGAATGGCCAGTCCAGGAATTGTAATGGAGTTAGGCAATTCTTCCCTCCATCTCCATCCGGCTAAGCGCCCCCTAAATATCAACCTTAAAAAAATGAGGGGTAAAAGTAGCCACACATTAGAGAGATATATAGAAATCGCCTGTTACGGACCGCGCACATTGAATACAAAGGATTCTCCAGTAACGCATACAGGCTGCTTTTTTTTTTTTTCTTTGCTCTATCTCTTCCCATGCCAAGAAGGAAACAGTTATAATCTGGCCGGAATAGCCAATAGCATATTTTTATCACCTCTCATGATGTGGTTCAGGTTTATTTTCAATATTAGTTATTTTTTTTATAATTTTTTATTCCTTTAAAATACCAGATGTAAAAGTCCTTATCTAAAAACATTAAGACTTTTCAATTATGTTATGTGGTTATTCAAGAAAAACATTACTGAATTTGATAAAGGATGGTGTAACTTCTGTGTGTGTTTAATAAATTTCTTTCATTAAAAAAAACAAACATAGAATGTTTTTATTCTTCAAGCTGTGTTATATGGGAATAGTTTTTAAAATACATTAAATATATGTTATGATTATATTTAATATATTTTAAATTATGAATGTATTTTAAATAATTATGATTCATTTAAATAAATAATTATATTTGCTAACCTTTTTATTGTTTTCTATTTTTTGTAAAAAAATGAATAGTTTACGAAGTAGGCATAAAAAATTTTTTATAAATTTTCTGTGCATTATTTGAATAAAAAGTAAAATACATCTACGGGTAAAATCATTCAAAAATGAAAATATTTCGCGAAACATATTTTATATAATTTTAAATATTTAAAAAAGAAATAACATTATATTTATGTTATAAGACAATTTTTTGTTGTCTATCAACATATACATTATGAAGATGTGAAAAAAGATGACGTCAAATTTTATCTCGAGTTTTAAATAAATCTAAAAATTTCATGAGTATTGATTTTGTCGTTTACTCTAAATTGGTAATTACTTTACTTGGTTAATTATTGAAAAAAGAATTAAATTTAAAATCTTTAAGATGCATCAATTTTAAAATAATAAATAAAATGAATTTTATAATAATCCACTATTCAAGTGCTTTTTTTATCAACAATTATGTTAATAGTTTTAAGTTACTTATTCTCTTAAAAATAAAATATTTTTTGTTAATTTCTCAACTATTTTTATATTAATTTTTCTAATTATATACACGATGATCTTGACAAATTTTATAATCCATTACAATTTTTTTTATAAATCGCTGAAAGAAGCAAGTTGCAAAGTTGAAAATATTGTACTCATTTTTTTTCTCAATTTTAATTGACATAATGAAAAATGTGATCCTTTTTTTATAGAATAATTATAAAAACTGTCATCTTTTGATATTGAAATTTTGAGCAAAATTTTATTTTAGTTATTTACAAAATATACTTAATTACAAATATAACAATGAATTTTTTTTAAAAAAAAAAGTATTACATGACAGATTAAAACGGTGTATCTTTCAAGAAACTAGATGAAAAGTGAATTATTTTGATTCTAAGACAACCACCAAAGGAAGCTTTTAATTAATATTTGACAGGACTAATGCTTCAACCGTAACTTGAACTTCTGCCATCTTTGTTAACTGAAAACTTCCCTTTCATTAGTATGAAAAAAAAATCATATAAAATTGAAAAAAATAATAATAAAACCGGAGAAACAAATCTTAAAGTAATTAGCACACTGAATTAAAATCTTTCTGGATGCTCCTCTGAAGGAAAAAATTGATTATACATATTTAATTCCAGTATCGCAGTTGGGCATTTTTATAAAAAGGGGAAGCCAAAGGCACACATCTTAAAATATTTCCTATGATGCAAAAAACTATGCTATTCGAAATCAGAATATTTAATAAGGGGAGCAAACACGTGTTTTTATTTCATTTTGAGAGTTTTTTTCCTCTGAAGGGAGGAGATGGGGTAGGAGGAGGAATGAAAGAGGAAATTTTTATTTCATTAATGAACTCAATTGCTCATGCATAATAAAGTTACAGTACTACTGACAGATTTTTATGCAAATTCCTCCTCTCTGCATCTTCCTGTTACATTAGCCTCTCCACGTGGATTCGCGTTTCGAAATTAAAGAAACATTGATGAATACATCATCGCATAATGAAAGTATCATAGATATGTCACTAATTAATGGATTAAAAATGAGAAGAAAGCGCAAAAAACAGCTTTCATCTGTGTGCGAGGATATTTGTGTATGAAGGATTGAGAGTAAAAGTGAACCGAGTCCTTCTCTAGTTGGAGTTTCAACAAGGACAATGAGATGTCGTGAGTTTGAACAAAAACAATCAGATTCTATGAGTTCAAGAAAAATTTGACAAAAAAAACCCCAATATATTTCGTTAATTGCATTTTAGAGGTAACATATATAATTGCTATTTATCTTGAGATGAAATTTATAAACATTCACCGAAAACCACTAGACTTTTTAAATTTAGCAATACACACAATTACAACTTTAAAAGATACAAGTTTTCAATAACAACACTTTTTTTTTGCTGAGAAAATTATAGAAATGAATGCATGATGGCACAACAAAAAATTTAATACAAAATATTACCATAAATTTGCAACTTTGAAGAATATAGCTAGTAAAGTTTGTTTTTAATTCTTTAAATAGGATAAAATTTTAAAATAACTGCCATTCATAGATATATTACTTTAAAAGAACTGCTATGCATTGATATAATATTTTAAAATATTGGTATCAAATCTTATACCAGTGCACCATAGAATAATTATTTTATTTATTTTACGAAAAGCAACATTCAAGAGCTATTTTTATTAAAATATTCAAAAAGGGATAAAAATGGATATTAATTCTGGTAAATTTTTCAAATCAGCATACAATTTACGTAATAGAAAATTAAAAGAATGCAACACATTCCATTTCTTTTTCTTAGAAACAACTTAACAACAAAGAAAAATATATTAAAAATTAAATTTTATTGTTTTTTAAAATAAAAATAATTACAAAAAGAATAAATACAATATTTAAATATTAAATCAATACAAATAACACTAAAAAAATCTTGCAACAAAAACTTAGGCAGAATTATAATTGAACTTGATATAAAAACTTAAGATTAAACGTTATTATCTTAAGATTAAAAGATATATAATCATAATTCCTTGTCTCAATGTATACTACAAAATTGCCAATGATTTAAAATCTGATACAGAAAAGACTAAGAACTTCAACTTTGACTTTTGCCATTTTGCTACTAAACCAAGGGATAAATTAAACCGTTAGGGGTAAAATAATAATGGAAAATATTTTCTGACATTTCGATTTCAAATTAAAAAAAGAAGCTCCAACCGTGACTGATACCTAGCAAAAGGTAGGAAAAAGCAAAAACCGGATTGCAGGAGTAAAGAAAAAAGGAATGCAAATAATGCATGAGATTTAAATATTAAATAATCGAAAGAAAAAATGCCAAAGCATTACCCTCTTATAAAATACACTCACAAATCTAGTTTAGTTTCGAGTTCCATTACAAAAAAAAAAAGTTATAAGCTTTAATTAAGAGAAAGATACATGTAAAGTTCTAAATAATGAATTTAATCAGAAAGGAAGCTTTTTCTTTTAAATATTTTAAGAATACTTTATTAATTATATGTGTCATGCATTAAAAATTATTCAAATTTAATACATTTTTTACAGAGATTGCTAAAGAAGGAGGCTTGTTTTTTTTTTTTTAAGGGGAGGGGGAAACTTCAATGGAAATCGTTAGGAAAAGATTTTTATGAAATTATACACTTGAAGGATCCAACAGAAAACTTCTTCAAGTAGTTTGAGGAATAGATTTTTTAAAAAAAAAATATTTGAGAAATTATAAGTAAATAAATGCATTAAGGCCACGAGAGTTTAATGTCGCATTGTATATTTAATTGTAATGAGATTTTGTAACAGAGGATTAATGTAAAATTGAAATTGCATTTTGTAATTTAATAAAGAAAGCAAATATATTACCTTAATGTTATGTTGTAAAGAATAATTAATATAAAAATTTCGGCAGGTAAAAAAAAATAATAAAATAAAATAAAAAAAACCCGAATGTGGAGAGAAACTTTTAGGATTATTTTGATTAAGCAGGAAATTTTAATAATATCAATTTTTTTAAATTTTAAACCTATTTACAAACGATTTCTGCATAATTTTGTTATACGTTGCTATTTTTCGAAAAGAAATTTTAAACAGCATTTGAATCAACAGATTTTTAATGAAATATCAAATATTAAATGAAGTACCGAGTATTTGTAATTTCTGCAGAACCTTATCAGTAGTATATGTCCGGTGTTCAGGACACACAATTTTCTGCCCTAGAGAAGCAATTTTTAAGCATTTTAGCACGTATATACCTCAAAAATTAATGTACTCAGAGTAGAAAATTATTTTTTACAACCAGTAGATCATTTTTTCGCCAAGCAGTAGATTAATTTTTAAGGTATATAAAAGCAAAAATGCTTAAAAATTGCTTCTTTAGGGCAGAAAATTGTGTGTCCTGAACACCGGACATATACTACTCTTATCAATTTGGTGTAAATGATTGAATCTTTAAACTTAAGTCTAAGATATTAATTCAACATGTATAGAACGAATTTAATGAAACATTTTAGGTAATGCGCATGAAATAAATAAAATTCATAAAATTAACACTCTTTGAAAACAGCACATACAATTAAACACGAAATTTTCAATTTATTTTATTTCTGTCTATTAGTTCGTTAATAAATAAATTAATGCATTAATAACACACCTACCTGGAACCAGGGGGTATGCGTACCCCTCTGGGGCTTGAGCTAGCCACCAGGCGCGTCGGCAGGTGGTGGATCGCCGAACGTCCTGTAGGAATGACAGGATAGCCTTGAATATAGAATAAGAGGCCGCGAACCAGCTCCCGTAAACCCTGGTGTTATGCGATCCGTGCCTAGGGCTAATTGGCACCGCGGTATTGGTGTCTTAACGGAGCCTCTAGTTGCCTGGCAAACTTCTAGAGTAATTTGCCTTGCCCAGTATCTCAGGCAATGCTGGGTGGACTTATATTACCTGAGCTTATTAATTGTTATCTTGTGGCTGAAAAGACACAAGAAATAACAAATCTTTCTGCATTTGCAGGTGAAGCCTCTGAAGTAGACCTTGCTGAAAAAGGCAAGGGAACTCAGAGGCAATCTTGTAAAGGGGCAGTAATGAATCTTTTACTTGAGGTAGAAATGACCTCCAAACCATCTTCTGGTGAAAGCCAGGAAGCTATCCCTAGCATGACTGACTTTCTGACCAGATGGGACTGTTTCAGCAAGACCCTATCTGCTGGAAATGTCAAATGCAAGAGGAAACGGCTGAGCATATCATTTATGAATGCGAGGCTCTTGCCCTCCCTAGATTAACTTCTTTAGGCATCATCCATACTAGAGAGTTACACCTAGGCTCCATTAAAGGGTTATCAGACTTTATTAATAAAGTGGGTGACCCGAGCAACTGGAACTAGGAAACATTGGGTTTGGAGTTAATGGTACAAAATGCTGATAAAAGCAGAGGTGCCCAATGACATACAAACCAACCTTAAGAAGAAGAAGAAGAAGAAGAACACACCTAAAATGTTTTTGCACATTTTGAAATAAAACATATGACAGTTAGAACAATAGTTAAGTACGATTGTAGTAAATATGTTAGTGAAATAAGACCGTCCGCAATGGTTGTTCATGCATATGAAATAAAAGTATATTCATATATACTACTCTTTGGCAAAAGTATAATAATCTCAATGTCAGCAAACCTCATTATATGATAAAAGTAAATCTACACAAAAATTCAGATATGAATGGTATACCTTCTTTAATCGCATAACAGCTGCCTCTGCAGCACGCCTTTTCCAGGCAAGTCAGTCCAGAGCGACACTTGGCCAGTTCCTAACTTTCCGTATCTTGAGGTCATTTTCAGTGTCAACGAGCCACCTTGTTGGTGGCCTTCCTCGGGTACAGGATTCTTCGGGGTTCTTAAACGTTGATATTCTAGTGGGGTTGTTTTCTCGGCTTCTCCAGAAATGGCCAAGCCATCTTAGCCTGTTGCTTCTGATAACCAGGTAATTTGGGGCTGGTTATACAGCCTATACAATCCAAAATAATATCTGGTTCGCCAGCAACCCTGTTCCTGTACTGGCCCATAGATAGTTCTTAATACCTTCCTTTCAATGGTCTCCAGGGCTCGCTGTGTATCAACATTTAATGTCCACGTTTCGCTTGCATATAGCAGCACGGGTAGTAAGATTGTAATGTAAATTCTCAGTTTTGTTTTTCTGCTGATAAGTTTAGATCTTAGTTACTTTTTCAGTCCAAAAAAGCATTTATTTGCTGATTTGATTCTGTTGGTGATTTCAGCTTTCAGCTTGTTTTTATCATTAATGAATGGTATATCTGTCTAAATAAATTCATAAGAATTATCTTTTGATTAAATTCAAAATACGTACAAAAAAAAGAATATATAAATCTCCCTAAAATATGAATTGAAATAAGAAAGTTCTGATAATTTGAATTTGTTTACTCAAGACTCTTGACACTTTTAAAGTAACATGCAACCATTTGTTTGATATGTCGTAATAAAATGTCCATGCTTAGAGAAAATGTGCAATAGAATCGGGGCGGAGTTTTCAAAAACCATATTCCCCCTTTTAGCGTCAGTGGCTTGATAAACCACTGGTATATCATGACTGATACCATATTTTTTTATTAATATGCGCATGAAATTCAAAAATGAGTTATAAAAATGGATTTTAAGAATTTAATGCCATGCATTTCACAATAAATATATTTTGGAATAAATAAATATTTATTTTGAATTAAGTGAACAATATCAGATAAATTTTTAAATTTATGAGAAATAATTATTTTACTAAGCAAAATTATTATTATTATTACAAATTATTTGGTTACTCGTCATCAGAAAACGTGATTCGAACTTTTATAATACTGCAAATATGGTTTTCAAATATTCCGCAAGTTATGCATTCATAACAACGCTCATATTGATAGTAATTTTCATTCAATCCTTTATCATTTGAACTATACATCATATTAATAAATAGCTGTATGTTTTTTCGTATTTCATTTATCTTAATGTATTTTGGTTTGTAAAAAATTATCAATTATTTTCCGACTGGTTATTTAATAAAAACACAACGATTTTCACTTCATAAATAGTTAAATTTAAATTTAACAAAATGAGTTACATTTCATTTAATGTTTATGAAATATTATAGCTCATACTGATATTTGATTTCACAGATATTTTTGGTATCAGATTTATCTGTTGATCACAGATAAATTTGAAGGATTATATATAAAGTACTATATATAATTATATAAGTACATAATAAATTATAACATGTTAATAATAAATAAAGATAATGCACTCGTAAATAAGTTTATTTGGAAAATGTATGAAAATTCCATGTGTATGTCACATACATCTGGAATTTCTTAACACATAATTATTTACATAAAACTAGTAATATTTTATCATATTTTATGGATTTTTATGAATAAACATCACTTTTTTTCCCGTTGTAATTAAAAAAGAGTAAAATTTGCTATTTTGGAGAATTTCGCTCGTAAATATGTTAACAAAATAATAAACAAGTTAACGATCAACATTTTCACTGAAATAAATTCAAACTGAGTATTTAATAAGAAAATGTTATTTCACATTTACCTGAAAATGCAACGCCCGATACGAGAGAGCTTGCTTTACGAACCATATCAACTGAAGCCATTGCCACTTCTTGAGTAGAAATAACCAGAAAATAAATATTAAAACCATAACAACTATGTTCATGGAAAACAATGTGGCAAACAGTCACCAAAAAAAAATAATTTGTAACATGTGAAATAGCAAAAAAAAATATCGACTGTTCTGGAGATTTCAAACAAAAAAAAATAATTACGTAAGAAAGCGAAATGTAATTCATGCCTGTTCAAACAGGCAGGAATTCTGTTTAAGAAATAACAAACAATTCTGTTTTGGACGTTCTGAATATTACTAGATCGAAAACATCCATCACACTCTAATTGAGATACGGCACTTTAGATCGATTTATTATGACATTTAATAAAAACATTACCTAAATAATGTTGTCTCAGCTGTGGAAAAATAGTTCTGAACTGATTTACCAATCTAAGATTTAAAACATTGGTCACATTCAGAAGGTAGAAAATGAGATATGGCGTCACAAAATTGTAAATAAGAACATAATTTTTCTGAATAAAGTTTGATAAACAGATATGTTACTAGAAGCTTTTCTTTTTAGTTTTATAGACGGTAACAATGTATGCTCTCTTATTGTAGATTCGTAGTAAATGTTCCTGAAGTTGAATTAGAAGAAGTTTTATTCCATAAATACAGTTTACTTAATATATGACTACCTTGAAGGTTTTAATTGACTGAATATATTTTTCCAACTTTTATAGAACTATTATGCACACGTATTTCATTTTAAAGAGTCTAAAACTTTTTTTTATAAGTTTAATGCTTATTAACAGTTAAAATTTCAATACGCTATTAATATTTTGACCTTATGTTTATTTTATTTTTGGAGCAATGACATAAAGAGAAACAGATTTAGAGAACTTGGAGTAAAAATTTAAACAATACACATAAATGTTTTTAAAATTTTCAATTTGAATTATATGAGTTTCATCCCAAATAATACAAGTTAAAGATTGCAAAATATCAAGTCTAGATTAATATGTAGTATCAATATTAAGTTGAATCTTTGATTTTAAATATTAGTAAATAACAATAAAATAATTGTATCTATTTTCGAGTATCTCTAGTAGAAAAGTTAATTTTTTCACCATCAAATTTATTTTGATCTTTTTTTTTTTCGTTTCCCTAAAATTAAGCTAAAACTGATAATTAACAAAAGTAATTTTATCTGCGAGTTAATGAATTATAATAAGCTCAATAAAAATAATGCAGACGTGCAATTTGTTAATTTAGCAAAATTTCTAAAAATTTTTTCATTGATAAAGCTGTCAATGTATTTTGAGAAATTTCATATTCATTATAAATTTGATGTTTATTTAATAAGTATTTAATATACAGAATTTCAAAATAATAAAATAAAGTAAAAAATAATTTAATACAAGTAAAGATATTTATTTACTGCACCATTGATATACGAAAAAAAGGAAATTGTAAGACTTTTTTAAACTAGGAACTAGTTGACGTGGATCACAAAATTAAAATATCATTTCAGATAACAATATCTTACAGTTATAATTTTTTTAAATTGATCCTATGGTTAATTAATAGAAATCTTATTTAATCGTAGGCCAGATTTTGATTTGAAAAAGAGTTGTTTATATGAAATTCAATTTTTCACAGTGACACGAATTTGCTTATCTTAGAATCGCATAAATTGAGCTCCAAATTTTTTAGAGAGATGATTTTATTTCAAAACTACAAATAAATAGTTATTTTTAAATTTTATATAAATGGTGAGTAATAGACACTTTAAAATTTCAACTTTATTTCATTATTAAATAGACATAAACTTTCAACTTAATGTTTGTGATTAATTATGATCACAAATAAAACGAATTGGTTATGAAAAATGAACTATTATATTTTGTTTCATTATACATAACCTATCAAATATAAATAAATAATCTATGTTAAAAATGTTCGTACTCTCTAATATTTTTTGTAAGAAAAACTTTATTTTCTATAAATTGTTTGAAATTATGTATATTTTTTCTGTTCATGGTTGCCTAATATACAATAATTACTGTATATATTTGCGTTGATTTGTGAAGAGTACGAAGTACAACTTTTTCAATTTTTTTTATTAACCAACACTGCAGAAAAATATCAATGCAATTAGAACTACTTTGTCTTAAATATTTATGTAAAATAATTATTAATTAATTAATTAAAATATAAGAATAATTGTTAAAATCTGTTGGGGGATTTTGTAAATATCCCAACAGGATTTTGTAAATAACCCAAATCAATACAGTTGCTGAGGAAAAGGAACAATATCATATTTCCTTTTCCTCAGCAATTGTATTGATTTTAAGAATAAATATTAAAATTTCCCAGAATAATAAAAAAAATCACAATAATAAAATAGTTTTTCCATTTAAATTTTCAGCTTTACGCAACTGTCTGAAGAATTTCCAGCAAAATAAAATGAATAAAAAAATCCATCCTTTTCCTTTTACAGGATCGTGTATTCTTTAAACTTAAAGAAGACTTCATAGAACTAAGCAACTGTATGTGTGTGTGTTTATGAATATTTTTATAACAAATGACACAATACATAGTAGTAATCCGATCAAAATACAAATTTCATTTTGTTCTGTTTGAATATACAATTGCTTTTTAAAATTAAATGTTGTAAAAACTGTATTTCTCCTACCTTCAAGTAAAGTCAGTTTATGAAGTGATAAAATGGCAATAAGTCAGTGAATCTAATAAAATGATAATGTATTAAGGTTTGTGGTTCTATGGGACATGTTCGCACATTAAAATGCAAGATTTCCAAACCATTACTAACCTTCAGTCAGAAATGGAAACTAACTTAAGAATTAATAAAGTGGAGACGAGAGTTCAAATAATTAATTTACAGCAAAACATAGATGGAAGTATGAAATACATTTGTAAATAAAATCGGTTATATTTTAAAAGAATTCTTCATTGAAATAGCAATGTTTTGGTTATGTTCAGCCACTTTAAATCAATGATCATTTTTATCCCATGATTACTTGTTGATGTTATTCATTTTTACATAGTGTTTCAGTTTTAAAACTATGACATATTATATCTCATATTTAACTATATATATAACTATAATATATATAACTATAACTATTACTCGTGAAATGTTTATAAACTCTGAAAGGAACATGCCCTGTGGAATGTGGTTTAAATAGCTTTGCATGAGTGTGTATCTTAATAGAATATATACTCAATACAGATTTGGTTTGGTTGTCGCTCTACGCCATTTTCTCAGGTTATGGCTAATTTAACCGAACTTAAAAATATTAAATATATCACCTTATGTATTTGAAATAAAATAAAATTACGCATGTTTCTTGTGTGAAAAACGAGTTTTTAAAAACAACTCGCTTCAATTCATGTTAAATGTTTTACAATGGAATAATTGAAAATATATATTTCTAAAAAACTCATTAATTGTCAGAGAATCATTCAATAAATACATTTTTGCTTTGGATTCATATAATACAACAAATTAAAAATATTATTTAATATCTCAACAGTTAATAGTCACTAACATAAAATTTGTTTATCTCTTGGAAAAATTAACCACCAACGTGGTAGAAAATTTATTCAGCTTTTTATAGAATTGCCTTTAATTTCAAAATGGAAATTTTACTAGGTAGTATCTCTTAACTAGTAAATATTAATTCACCAGCATACATAACAAAAAAACTTAAATATATTATGTATCTTTTATTTATTTATTTATTATTATATTTTTTAATATTTAGTTTAAAATTCAGTCCTGTAAAGTGCAAGATTATGATTCATAAAACAATGTGCGATGAGCGACTGTATCATGGTGACCTACGTATCATTGACATTCATGTAACATAATTACTTCTATTTACGACTCTCCTTTGTTATGTTAAGTTTTCCCATCTAAGGACCATTGAGAATAACTTTATCTACCAAATGAATGTCAACATTCTTCAAGGTGCATATTTTTGCAGCTCTTCTTTTGTGGCGGAAGTTAATTTGAATGATATCTTTTTGGAAGAATCTTAACTTGAAAATATCATTATTAGCAGTCCATTTATCTATCTACATGACAAACAGATGAGATTTCTGTAATAATATGATATTACAATATTCAGCATGTCCTTCACTTACCTCAAAACCATGTTTTGGAAATATTGTTTTAGAGGAAAAAATTTTTATATAAGGCATTTGAGTTGTGAATATAAAAATTATAAAATCTTATTTCTAATTTTAAACAAGTAATATAGAAAACAATTTTAAAAAAATAGAAAACACTAAAAAAATGTTAAATTTATTTTTTGTTATATTTAACATTTATTCATAACGCTTGCGAAATCTCATTTACCTTTCAAGTTTCCTTTTGAAACAATCTAAACAATTACACAAATACAAAAATATGGTGTTAGTAAAAGTATTGTCTAGAAAATTTTCATTTGAAATCATTGGAAATACAATGTGGTAATATTAACATTTTGTTAAGATTCTATAATTTATTCATTTTTTTAAAATAAAAATAGCAACATAATGGTAAGAAACTAAGAAAGATATTGTTTTAAAAAATTTATTAAATTTTGTTACAAAAACCATCATTGAATTTTTGAAGCATTATCTTTTTTCGTAAAAAAGCATTTATAAAACAATCTTATAATTTAAGTTATAGTTTAATAATAACAAGTTTAATAATTTGTTATTTTTTTACCAAAAATATTAATTCACTATTATTAAAATTTGTCTATTTCAACAATTTTGGTCAATTTTAATCGATTCACGTGGTAAATTCGGGTATACTATATAACATTTACAAGTATTTAAAATATCACTTGTCCAAACGCAAAATAATTTATGAAATCTATAATAAGAATTACTCTCGCAACATATTACGGTGTTATAAACACCGGAATGGCAATGAAACTGATAAAAATCAGGCAAAAATAAGGACAAGAGTATTTCCACCATATACGATAAACAGTCGCACAAAGGAAAACAAAAAAAAAGTGGACGAAGGATCATCAGTCTGGAGAGAGATATTAATCACGGAGTAGAAAATATGCTACGAGTCAGAAACGTAAACGTCGGATTATCATTGGTTGTATGGCAGCCTTATCACGTGACAGATACATCTAGGGTGTCATAGCAAAATATATCCTGTACCACACGGATTTGTATCCATGTCCTGGCCCGAGACCATTTTTCAGCTGTCATACGGTCAGTCAAACGAGATGTCCTAATCTATCATATGACTGCTTCGACCAAGACGCATACATATATCATATATTTTCTGTCTTTCAGACCATCACAACAGATAATAATGGGATCGTTGAAGTACTGCGAGATACTTAACACCTCGGTTCCTACTGCAACGTAGATTTAATTTCATTTTCTTCATTTAAAAAGACTGAATTAATATTCATATCATAAAATGGATCAGAAATAGAATAAATTAATGCCATCAACAAGTTTTGAAGATTTTTGGTAACCAAAATTTGAAGATTTTTGGTCCTAGATGAAATTCGGAAGGGTTATAATATTTCAGCTCAATCATACATTTGTAATTTTCTAACTTAAACCTAATAATTTAAGCCCTCAAATGATCTGATATTATTTCTTAAATATGGCTACAATTTCACAGGTCAGTCCAGCAGAGATTACTATATGTATTTTTTAAAAAATATCAAGCATTAAATAAGACATTTTTTATCGAGTGGATATTAAATCAATCTTTATGTTTGTGATAATTTTTGTTAAAAAAAAAAAAAAGCCCCAAAACGCAACTAAATCCCACGTGAAAATAATCATTTTGAAACTAATTAACAGATAAAAAAAGGGTTTTTCCAAATGAAGCAAATTTTAACCACAATGATTATAGCGATAATTTAATTATTTTTAATTTATGATAATTACTCCCTTATTTTATGATAATTCCATTATTATAATAAAGTAAGGTTTTTTCGTTAATTTCCTTTTCACCAAACGGATAATAAACAGTAAAACCTAAGAAAGGGATTAGTGCTTTAAATAAACACATATAAAATCCTATTCAATTGGTAAATATGGGCTAGTTATGCTCAATTGTGTCATAAATGTCTTTAATATGTATTTAACACAGAAAGAAAATATTCACATATCTAAGCATAAAAAATCAATTTTGATTCCAAATTTTAACACACAATATTTGTTGTTCGCATTTGTGAACAATATGTTTCAAATGTGGGAATAGTTTTACCGAAATTCATACATGTATCACTTCATATGTCTTTCTACCAAGCTCTGTAAATTTGAAAACATCATCATTAAAAATAACTTATCAAAATTATTTATTTGAACTGATACTGCAATAACTAATTTTTTTTAAATTGATACAAATTAAAATATAAGGTAAATGAAATTTCTTACCCTACTATATCCATTTTAAGAATTTAAATGCAAATGGAAAAAGTTACACTTTTATTTTGTAAGAAGTAAAAACTGTTTATTTTGCACTTCCAAAACACTAATGGAAATTAAAGAAATTTAACAGACACAGTAAATGACAATGACTAAGCCATGGCAAACATGTATCGATGGTGGTTTCACAACCGTGACTGCTCAGATATAGAAAGGAAAAAAAGCTTAACTTTTTTTTTAACAAAATTCACTTGAGAATTTACTCTTTGTTGCAAAAAGTTCTGTTACAAGTTGTTCAAACCAGTTACGAAGTGTCGCATGTAATTTATTTCTCGGAAAAGCCGAAAACGACGGAAAAAAAGCGACAATAAATGGCAAGCACTGTCATTTCCTTCTCAATCATTATATGGTAAAGAATATTGATACAGATATCTACAAATTTTGTAATTGCTACGGATGTCAAGAAATTTCTTCGTTCAAATCGAGGATATGTTTGTGTAACTTATAAAAATATAAAATATTCAATTCATTGATCATAGTTGAACTAACATAATTCACTTAAGCACTTAACATTATTTTATTATTAAGCTATGTAAAAGGAACAAAGTTAAGTTATGGTAATTGTAAACAGGAACAAATTTCAAGAAAAAATTTCTTGGACTTAATGGCAAATCGGAACGTTTTTAAGATAAAGAGTAATATCTACGATTATGATAAATTTTTTCCCATTATGTGCAAAATAAGGTTAATGTTGTACATAGATGGAACCAGCATCAGTAAAAATATAAGAATATGATTTTTATTGACATTGATTAATATACCATGGTCGACTGTACTTATCTCGATATAAAAAATATGCTTTCAAATATATGCCAATTTGTGTGCGAAATGTTATCCCCATCATCAGACAAAGACTATGAGATATCATCATCATTTAATGATATCTGCATCGCATAATAGTCAAGAAATAAAATATTTTTCTTTGTTATTATTTTGTTATAGATGCCTTTAATTTAAAATTTTGGAATTGATAATCATTATTTATTTTAAAGTTCTTTCTAAAAACCAGTCACAAAAGATTTTAAGGCTTAGCCAAACAAAGGACAGAATTGATGGCAATTTATAAACAGAGATATCCAATGGGTGTGCCATCGACACTAAAAGATTCCCTCTTATAATATAAAAGCAGAAAGAAAGCAGAATACCGTTAAACATGGACGGCCTCTTCCCAAAAGTATCATTTCACATGGATGATATTGCAACAACAACCTGTTTTACACACCCCAGCAGCCATTAGTGAACGCGACAAATCTTCCTCAAGATTGGAAACACTACCTTCTACAATGAAAATGATCCCCTACTCAAAATGGCTATGCGGACTATTTTTCAATTCAAGCATTTTTACATAAAAATTATTTAAAATAAAAAATTCAATTTAATGTAAGTGTAAATTTATAAATTTTTAAATAAGTACAGAAAAAAAATTGTTACTAATGTTATTACAAAGAAATACAGCGTTGGCTGCTGGTTTACAAATAGATCCAATAGGACTGCCAATTATTACTAAAAGTGCATATTTTGTTATTTTACCACCTAAAATAATTAACGTAAGTATCATTTTGAATCGTCATGTTTCAAATAATTCCAACATGAATCAATATGAAATTAAATTTTACACCGAAGACGAAACTAAAAAATAGAATTTTTCCATCCAAATAACAAATCGAATACTACTAATTAAATTATAACCCCATCATCAATTTCAAGGGATTCCTTTTGAACGCACAGACATCTAGATTTCCATTGGCGAAGTAGGCTCATAATTAAGCAAGCAACTGACCATTTCGTCGAAAAAGACAAAATATATCACCGCCACCTGGAGCTAAAAGACCGAAACACAGAACATTGAAATCAATCGGCGAATGGGGTGGCAGAAGAAAGAGGAATAATTGCCCATCAAACAAAACTTCTCAATTCAGATAATAATTACTGAAAAACTAATTCAAGCACGTAAGGAAGAGCACGAAAATGGATAATAATTACTAATTTATTCATTCAATTTCTCACAATCCAATACAGGCAATCATTTCAATCCCCCCCAATTTCATATTTTTTTTTTATGCTCATCCTCCTGAACACGAGCAAAGAATGATCAAATATTGCTTTTATTACACAAAAGCACCAAGCATACACACACACTCACACTAGGAAACAATTTTTCTCTCGTTGCTCTTACGCTATACGAGCATTCAATAAATGGGGAGCTCCTTTTTAGCGAGAAAGAATTCATTAACCGAAGGGGGTTTTACTACCAGACGAACCTGATTAGACTGTGGTTGCAGGCCTATTAAAACGCCCGGACGAAAATAAATAGATTATGAGAGCGCGTGATTAACTTGTCCACAATTGCAAACAGTTCGATCTTTTCGGTGGGATGCATTTTTAGGGGGAATTATGGATTCCGGAGTGCAACATTCGATCTCTTCTTTTCCCTCATTCTTTTTTTTTCCTCTCCCTCCCCTTCTGATCTCAGCGATGCGGTTTTATTTTATTGGGTAATCGGGAAATCTCACTCCAGAGCGATTGTGAAAACTCTCTCACTCTTTTACTCCTGGAGGGAGGGGGAGATGAAAAGGGTTGCCATGCGGTAATGCAATATCATCGCAAGATTATCAGATATCAGTGATTGAAATGATGCCAAGAAAAGATTAACGCCAAGGAAATGGGGAAACCGTCCGATTTGATACGTTGATGAGAGGGGCATCTATTTCCAGGGGATTAAGGGGAGGAAAGTGAAATATGTTCCTCACCCCTACACTTGGTCCACTCCCTTCCCAACTTCTTCTAAGATTATGTACAAGAAAGTTCATCAATCCAAAATATAACTTTGTTCTTCCACTAAATCAAACGTGGTGAAGTGGCATCTTTTTTTGTTGGCCTTAGAAAATAAATGCGTTGCGTCTAATGTCTAATATTCTGAGCAGAAAGTACTGATAATTGTTTATTAATTAAAATAATCCCTTTGATAATCTCGAATTTTATCAGGGAGAATTTGTAAATTCTTCATCTTTGAAATTTCAAGTCACTAATCGATTGCAACAAGCATGCTATATAAGAACTCAAGGCATTTATAATTGAACTATTATATAATTATTTTGTGGAATCACACACAAATGGTTACATTAAGGAGTATGTTTATTTATTATTATTTTTTTTTTTTTTAATTTCAGGTTTCATGAAATGAAACTGTTTTCAAATTTTTCTTCATCAGATTTATTTAACACAAGTTATTTTCGATATCTTTTTTCTCCAAAGTTTAAAATTTTTACAATATTTAAAAATTTTAAAGAATAAATCAAGAATATCATTCAATAAGTCACAGAAATTTAAATTAGAGTTCAGACATAACTGGATGGATTTAAGTTAATATTAAGATATAAATTTAATAATTTTTTTCAATTTATAAATCTTATTTTAATTAAGTAGAAGTCTGTATTGAATCTCCACATAAGAATTAACACTCCTCTTTTTCAGAAGTCTTTGTATTATCTTCAACAAATTTTTATACTTAAATTTTTCATTCAGCGCTTGCCAAAACTAAAAACCAAATCAATCTATTCTATATTTCAATATAAATTTTAAATCAGTGATTAGGAATATGGAAGATAAAAGCTCTTTTGAGAAGCTTTTGAATCGGATACTTGATTTAAAAATACCCAATTTTACAAAATTATGATTAAAATAAAATTTGGATATTGGAATTATTATTTTTTGCGATATATTACCATAGTTGCTAATAATTAGTCTTCCCAGATCTTCATACATTCTTCCGCATTTGGTTTTCCATTATGATAACTCCATCTATTAAAATTCTCCTGTTTCTTATTATTCAATAAAGCTTGTTTTTACTAAATTAGAATAAGAGAAATACTTGTCATTTCAATTAATATAATATTTATTTTTTCAGTTGTTCATTTTGTAAATACCCTTTATATTCAATCAACCTTTTGTAAATGAAACGACTTAGGTTTTGAAATTTTAATTATGGTTATTTGTGTTTATTAGTAATAATAATATTATCTTGACAACCGCCAAATAATAAGTACCTTCAAGGAAAACAGATAAAAACAGATTGAGGAAAACGAACAACAAAAATCATAACTAAAAAAAAAATATTCTCAGAAATATGAACTTGAAAATAACAAAAAAAATTACAGTTGTAATTTTCTGGAACAAGCTACATTGAATTATTCATAAAATTATATACAAATATAATTAATAATATAAGTAAGCAAATAAACACTTTTAGAAAGAAAAATAAAATTTAATAAATAATGTATTGAAAAATTACAACTCAAAAATATCTCATATGACTCAAGCACACAAAATATAAAATAGTATTTATTTATTTTTTGCATTATTTTATTCAATTATTTTGCATTATTTTATTCATTCACTAATTTTAAAAAATTATAGAAAAAAAAGTTCTGTCATTACGTTATGCATTTAAAAAAATTTAAGTTTGAGATGTTTGTTGGCGCCAAAAAGAGCGCTGTTCAACTGAATGTGGAAACCCACAAGGAAATGGACGAGAAGCGAAAATTACAGCTATCGTTGATCCTTGATCGTGCCACAGATAGATAAAATAGGAAAAGATGCGCCTCACCGATTGGCGACTCTAACTTGTCTGCCCCACCTGCCAATATAATAAATCGAGATGCATTGTCTAGCGTGTAGTGAAGTTTATCAACACTGCCAATACAACCGGCTTCCATTTTTGGATTTCTTTCATCCCCTATCCCTGCTCCCCTCAATCTCTTGTTTTTTTTTATATATATTTTTTTGTAATGAGTACACACGCAAGATAGCGAGCAAAATAATTACTGAACTTACACTTCATCGTTTTGACAGTTTTATATATATCTATCTAATTTTTTATTTTTATTTTTAATTCTTTCAGTAGAAAATTCGAATTGTTTGGAACTGGAGGTGAAGGGAGGGTAGTGGAATCGAACTAAGTGACCGATGGAGTTTTGAATTCTGAGGTTAACTCATCAAGAAACTGTGTCTTCGAACTGCGATTGATTTTTTTTCCTCCATTGAAGAAATATGAAGGGTTAATTTTTTTCCGGTTTCTTATTCCACTGAATTAGAACACTTTAGACAGCTTTGTATCGATGACTCGTTTCTTAGTTTTTTCAATCGATTATCAATAGAGAAAAGTGTGGATAAGTTGAAGGATGAAATATTGTATTGGTATCTAAGTTGGCAAAAAAGAAGTTTTGTTAAGGATTGATTAACGCGTCATAATTAGAAAATCTTTCTAGACATCTACTTTTCTAGAGCCTTTTCAAAAGTATGTACATTTATAAATCCAGTATATAAACAACCAGTAAATAGTATGATGTTAAAATTTTGTATTTTCATGTAAATAAAATATCATTTCCTTAACTTGAATGAAGCTTGTGTGTTTTATTTTAATTATATTACTGAAAATACAAAAAATTAACATTTCATAAAATAAACTAATACAATTAGCTATTGCCTAGTCCTTTGCAACCACAAACTAAATATTTATTTGCCTGTTATTCTTTAAAAATATTATTGCTTCACAGAAACAGTCAACAATTTGGGGTACTCATATTCAAATATTATTTTCCCGATTACTATTTTTAAAAAAACAATAAGAACTACTTTATAGTAAAAAAATATTCAAAAAATTTATAACATTCGTTATAAGCTTCATCTTTATGAAGCCGAGCTGGCAGCCGAATGGTTAGCGCTCTTGCTTTCGGTTCAACAGTTCGTGGGTTCGAATCCCACCTTGGGCATGGATGTTTGTAGTGGTTCGGATTCCATTTTAAACCGTAAGTCCCGGTCTAATTAGCCCTCGTGTGCAAAAAATGACCGTTGAGCGACAAACAAACCAAACCTTCTTTATGAATGAAATAATAAATTAATCAAACTTTATAAAATTTTTACTAGTTTCATACATTTAATAAACTTTTTCTTCAAAAATTTCTAAACAGAAACATTTAAATGTTTATTTGCTTTAATTTTACTAAGCAAATTACTCACACATAATTTATAAACTTTTAATAAAAATTTATTAACTCTTTTTAAACATTTATTAAATGCTTTACAACATATTCAGCCACAATTTGCTTAGAAATTAAGTATATATTCTTAACAAATGGTATTTAACTTTAAGATTTGTTAGCCGATATTGCTGTAAAGGAAATTATTTGCTTTAAATAATATAACATGATTTTACGGTTAAATTTCTAAGAAATTTAAAAGACTATTTCAACCAAATATTATTATAGCTAAGCATTAAATTTAATTCTTATGATAACCAAAATGAAATATATTTCAGAAAAAACTTCATTTAATAATTTATTAATCTAAAATTGGTTTGATTTTACTTTAATTATAAAATATATGGAAAAAAAGGAAATTCATTAAACCATAAAATGAGAAATCCCCTATTTTTCTCAAGAAATAAACTATTATTTCATAATTTAATTTTCATAAACGCAGATAAGATGTATTTTCCTTGGAAAAGAACCTTTAGCAAATCTTTCATAATTCAATCAATAATAAGACATCATAAACTCCTTTTCGATTGTTTGATCCCCAATTGTTTTAACGCTTCGTGATAAACTTTGGCGACAGAACAGGAACTAGTATTTAAATGATTAATATGAAATGGAGAGCAGTGATTTTTTGTTTCTGAAACAATTAAATTTAATGTTAATGTTTTACAGTATTGAACCAAAGTAGGCATCCTTCAATAGTTTTAGTACGTCGGCCATTTAAAAAGTCATAAAATGAATACAGTCAAACATTTATACTATAAAACATAAGCTTTCATACAATACAGGACAAATAAAAAAAATATTCAGGTCATCAACATGCATCAGGATTTTGAGAAGACACGAAAGTTGAACGCAATTCCATTTTTATGGGCAATACAAACGCATCTTCAAGGCAATGATAAAGCCACATTATGAGAAACAACAATTTCGAAAACAAGGGCGATTAAAAAATAACTTCATAAAAGTCATCAATTAAGAAAGGTAGTTTCTAGAGAATTTATTCTCATCCGTATTATTGGGCAGTCTTAATGGCTGCTCCCACAGTGATTATATTTTATTAACTTTTATACATCGGTGCTGAATCAAACGGAAATATTTGGGGATGATTTGAAAAAAAAAAGTACGAAAATAGCAGGTGTACTTAGTTAGAGATAAAAGGATTTATTTTTCGGTAACTAGGTCATTTTAAGTTTATTTAAAAAAATAATAATAATAAAAATAAAAAAAAACAGTGGTTGAATTTAGGAACTTTTACTAAAAAATTTTTCAATAAAAACAAATATATAAAATAGAAAAAAGTACATAAATTGAGAAAAAAGTAGAAAAAAAAAAGAAAAACGTGTCAAGCAGGAAAGAGTTTTAATTACTTTTATTTATATTTTGGATAAATATATATTCCATATCAACGAAAAAACGGTAAACAATCCTGAGTTATAAGCAAAAACACTTAAATGATAAAAGAATAAAATTTGTATAATGATTATTCTATTAAGATGTAGTCATGTAATTGATTTCCTCTGTAGATTTTCATGCCGAGTAATGGGCATTCTTACGCTTCAGCATTATTATACTGTATTTTATTAAATTAGTTAACGAATATATGTATCAATGATATTTTGAAATTTATGATATGTGCCCAAAGAAACATGGGTCGTAAAAAAATAAAACTTGGAAAATATCTAAGAATTTGTCCTTGACCAGCACTATGCCTTAGCAAAGAAAATTTGAAACTCCTGTCCTAAGCTATTCTAACCAAAAGGAGATCAATCTTCTACTTTTCTCACCAATAGCAATCACTTTTATTAAGTTGTGGAGGTGTTTATGCGTATTTTAGTTCTACGTTACATATAATGTCTCAAATAAATCGAAGTTCTTTTGAAAATATCAAATGTGTGTAGTTAATCCAAATGGAATTTTACTATAACTTCCAAGAAATTTACCATTTTTTTTCACTTTTATAAAAGAAAAAAGAACCATATGGATGACTTTCGAGTAAGAAAGCTAGAAAACTTCTTTTACTAATGTAGAAATCTTACATGCAGCATCCCTTTCTTACAGTTGAAGTAAGGTAGGTTTGTTTTGATTTTTCACTCTACAGTAGACTTTCGAATCAGAAAACTAGAAAACTTCCTTTACCAATGGCTGCTATTGTACAAATCTTACATGCAACATCCATTTCCAATTGTTGAAGTACGGAAGGTTTGTTTTGATTTTTCCCTCTACAGAAGTTTATTCACACGGCAGTTAATCCTACTAGGATTCACGATTTAAATTAAATTCTAAAATATTAAGAGCATGCAGCACAAAGGTGAGAATCAAACATACGAACAGTTGAATTGAAGACGAGTGCATAAACCATTAAGCTTCTAGCTCAGAGGTAGGTATCCATATTAGAAACAGCAATGTAGCGTTTGCGTAAGTTACGCTTCAATGAAGAAATATTCAAATCATAACTTATCAAAATATGCCTTGTTTATAAAACTGAAAAATTCAACTAATATTTACGACTCTAAAACATATCAAATTATGTTTATAAAAATATAATTCCTTTTAAATGTGTTGGTAAATATTTTGGAGCCCATAATATTCTTTTTCTTAAAAGACATTAATATCTGTTGATGAAATGTTTCTTTTTAGTACGGGTAGAAATGAGTTTATTTTCTTTAGTGAAAGCAATCACATTTTATTTACTCGTCGATTAATAGGTATTCAGGTGTGTTTTTCCAATGTACTAAATAAGTTAACTTTATTTTGTGATACTTTCTAATAATTTAAATTAAACCCGGATGACTATGCTCGTGTATTACAGCTGAAATACTGATTTCCTAAAAATATTATAATATATAGTTCTCAAGATTTTTAAGCTGTAATGCAGATCAGTTTGAATAAAAAATTAATATTCACATTATTTCAACTAAGGTAATGTAAGAATATGTAAATTATATTGAATTTTAATTTATATGTGTTTCTAAATCAATTATTTATTAGATGAAAATGTAATTATAATGTATATTTCATTGAAGACTATAAATTCCTGCACTATGAATAATTAATAACACAGTTTTTAAATTATACATTTTTCACAACTAATTGATTTCAATTGTAGTAAAAAATATACTTCATAACAAAACAAATACTTTTGGTTTTAAGGAAATACTTTTTCTTAAAACTGTTTACATAACATAAATTTTCTTTGAGATATTTAATATTACTAAATGCTTACAATCATAATAATTCGAATATTAAAAGTTTGAAAAGAATAAAAGTAGAGCTTCGGTTTGATGATGGACATAATATACGCATAGCGATAAATAATACTAAAACAAATCCCAATATTAATTATATTAATTGATATAATTTTCTAATTTAATAAATAAAATTAAAATTTTATTCGTAAAAAAGTGTATACAATAAATTATACCTTTTTTACTTACAGTTTCATATTTAATTATGCGTGTTTGTTTTCTTTTATAAATTAGAGACATTTAAAACTGGCATTAAGATTCGGGAGCGGATAGACTAACAGTTGAAAATTTTTGAATATTCAAGTTATAATGCCGAATTGAGAAAAGTTCTCCAAATTTATTTAATCGATACCAAATGAAAAAAATAATTTAATGTCACACTTAAATTTAATATTAGGCTAAGGTTTGAATAATTTGCAATGCCAATTTAATTATATCACCACGTTGTATTTCTATTTTAACATTAATTTTCAACTACACTTGAAAACCGAATATCCAAATATCTAAGTTTTCTTGTTAATGTACAGTCTTCTCAGTAATATTCTTTATAATTAATTAAAAATTTATTATTAATAAATACAATTATAAGTACAATCGATTTATTAATCTATAATTTGAAATGTTGGCAAGTAAACATAAAGCAAAGCAGAAAAAATTGAAATCAGTAAAGTTGAAATGTTTCAAAATTTATTTATTTTCTATTCAATTATAATTGAAATGATTAAGTTAAACTAAAAAAAATATTCAGTTCTTTTCTTTACAAATCTTGATTTTTCTAGAAATAATATTCAAGTAATTTTTAAACTAAAAATCAATCTTTAAAAAAATACATGTAAATTTAACAAACATTTTATGCAATTAAAATAATTTTTCTGATATCTTTATAAAAAATTAAAAAGATATTTTATCTAATTATATGATGAATTCATTTTTCTATTTTAGTTTTCAAACTCTTTACAATTAAAAATTATTACGAGAAATTATAATCGAATAAAATTTTAAATTAATTTTTCTTGTGCTGTAATTTATTTTCTTAAAAAAATAATTTAATCGAATTCACGTATGAATTTTTAGAAATAGCTAAAATAACAGTTTTTTTTAATAAGACATATTTTCATTTATTTTCAAATAATTAATTATAAATTTTATTCAAGCAAAAACTAAGTCTCTATTTTTATTTGTATCAGAGACATCGAATCAAAGATAAACATAGACTTAGAAATAAAATAATTTTGTGTCGGCAATAAAATCCAGCTTCACTATTTATTTCTCAAAATTTATTTACTCTTGTACGTCTAAACAAATGATGTGATTGTGAAATCAAATACAAAAGATAAGTTCAAATAATAAATATATGGAAAGAAAAGAAAGTGAACAGGTTATTAATTAATCTCAATTTTAAATAAATATGTTATTTTTAAATAATAATACCTAATTTATGAGATGTTAATTTGTGGCATTTAAAAACATGTTTAATTACACAAGTTACGAGATATTAATGTGTTTCGCAAAAACTATTAAATAAATATATCTTTTAACGTTTTTCATTTTTGTTTTTATTATAATTTGAAAGAAAATGAAGTATGGATTTATGTAGTTTTCTGTAAAAGAAAGTATGCCAAGTAAAATTTTGATTTAAAAATTAAACTCTTTTAAAGAGATGGTTAAAGTTAAAAATTTTATCCTATCCAAACTATACTTTTTTTAAATTTATTTATTTCATTAACTTATTATTTTTTGCTATAAAAATGATTTCTTAACTTATTTAAATTGTTTTTGAAAGCTTTTTTGTTATTTATTATATAATCTACAAATATAAACATAATCCTCCGTTACTCACCTAAAAGGTAATTAAGTTTGGAATTTTATTATTCTATAGTATAAGTTTAAGGAATTATTCATCTTTTTTCATATCGGATAAAAAAATGTGATAAATATCAATAAATATCATATTTTGAGAAAACACGACAATTGATTAATACTTATTCAATAATTAAATTCCATTTGAATTTAAAAATGAAATAGCAATATTTTTAAGAAACTTGAAATCTATTAAATTCAAAACTTGAAGAGGAATGTTATTTTAAAGATCGAGAATAAATGCTTAAAATTCCATTTGGTAAACTAGAGTTCGCATGTTCAGTAAAATAAGTCACAAAAAAAATGGTACACTTTAGTTAAAAAAAATGATGGAGACTAGTTATTTGTAATAAATGTGTATAAATATTCGTGCTAAACAATCTAACATTTTAAGAGGGTAAAGTCTTACCTTCAATTCCTTCCTTTTTTCTAAAAATGCATATTCTTACAATATTTCATTTCTTTTTAAGAGTATGTTTTATTTATTGAAATTTTTATCAGATTTTAACATGCACTAAAAGTAAAAAATAACAAATGTTGATTCTGATTGCTATATATGAATAATCATATATAGAAAATGTTTCTCATTTAGAATTTCTCTTTTTCCGATTAAAGTATTCTTGTCTAACTTGACATGTTTGATGTTAACAAAAGTACCGGAAGAATAAAGATTTTATTGCAATTTTTTGATGAATCGTGTGAAAACTCTAAATTTAATCCCCAGTGAGAAAATTTGAGTAAGGTCTTTCTTAATTTATATGCAGATTCATCTCTGAATGTGCTTATGTAAAACAAATGCGTATATGTGTTGATAATTTTTTTATAAATTTTTGTACTTAAAAAATAAATTTGTCAGATGTTTTATTTTTGATATATTCTCTAAAATTTCTGTTTGATGATTACAGGATAGATTATAAAATAATAACACAATATATGCTCGTTACAAGAAAATATAATAAAGTATTAAAGTAAAAAATAAATTTTTCCTATTTTTTTAAAAAAATATGAAAACATATATTGCTAAGTTTAAATTAAATAAAATATATTTTTGATCAATGATTGATTTAAATGAATCAATGAAATAAAGAATGAAAAAATACATTCTTTATTTTATTGTTTTAGGTAGCAACATTCTGTTCTATCTTAAATGATTTTATTAATTAAGTAATATTTAGCTGTAATAATAATAATAATTGCATTATGGTCAGATTAACACATTCACGTTTAATATTCTATAGTAAGAAGTGTAGTTACGAGTCATTGTACGTTCATTCATCGATACAGGGGTGCTATTTTATTGAACTAATTATTTGAGAATTATGACAGGTTTAATTGGTAGAATTCATTTAGTTAAAAAATCTATTTCTACAATCAACTGTCTGATTAAAAATGGCGACAATGGCGGCAGTCCAAGGAAGAAGGCAGACGAAGAAGAAGAGGAACGATGACGTCATGAAACGGACCCTAAGGCGAAATCCACTAGATGGCGCTGTGGCAGAAGCTGTCAATCATGTGACGTGGATCACTCAAAATGGCTGCTTGGCTCAGCTACCGTTGCTTTCAAGTGCATAATCAATATTTTTCAGCCATTTTGCTGGCGTCTTCTCGTCTCTCGCGAGTGATGGGATGTCTTCCATGTTGTGTTGAGTTGAGGTGGAAGGCGTCTGATGAAAATGATAATTGGAAGCGAATAAATCTTGTTCGTTTTAATTCTCCATGACTTATGCAATTTAAATAAAATAATCATCAATGATCAATTAGAAATTAATTTTTAAAAAAGTATATTGCACGAAATAAATCATAGACCTGACTTATTTATTTTGCTAAAAAATATTTATGAATATTATCCAATTAGTATGAATATTGCACTCATTAAGCAATTACTGTTTAAAAAAATCCACTAAAAATTCAATATCCCTTATTAGAAATACAAAAATTTCTGAATCAATTAAAAAATTACAAATAAGATAGTTTCTTTATTGTTCAGTTAAATATAAAATAATTGCGATTCTGCTATTTATATTAATGAAATTAATTTAGATAAGTGAATGCAAACAAGTACAAAATCAAAACAATATTATGAAAAAAATAGTCATAATTTAGATATATACGATTTATAAATTAAAGTTTGTACCGAATATTTAAAGTTAATATTTTCTAAAATTATTGTTTAAAGTTTCTGTGAAAGATTTAAGAACAAAATAACATAATTTAATAATGACTAATAATAATTTTTTTTTAAAAAAATAAGAAAACATTTGAGATAGAAATAGTGATAATTGCACGGAATTATTTAATAAAAAAGAAAATTGAAAATATTAATTATAAATTGTTCAAACATAGTTTATTTCCTTTTTTTCATTTTCTGTATAATTATTTGTAAAAGAAATCGTTAATTTTTAATGCCATTCATGAAATTACCAAAAGACTTAATTCCATACAATTCCAAAAATTTTGATGCAGCTTTAGCCTCTAATGATGCTCAGAAATCGAAGAATAATTCTGCAGACGATAATTTCCACCCTAATATCGCTTTGTATATACGCACATTAGAATACATAATATCACAGCCACATACCTTAATTTCGCGGGCATTGAAATTACTTCACACAAGAAACTTAAAAGCAAAAAGAAAACAAGTGTTGCATTAAAGAAGTCAATTAAGGGCTTATTATGAAAAAATTTTCGCATTAAAATTCCTTTTGCAACTTTTTCTGCATTTTTTTCAGTGTTCCATTCGGCAGATGTGTTTTTTAACCGGAGTCACAACGCAAGCTTTGTAATTCAGAGAATTAGTTGAGGAATTTTAATGTTATCGTCGGTAAAGTTCTTAATTACATTACTTTAGAATTGTTTTGAAAAGTCTTAAAAAGGCTGATATTTTATAACTGGCAGCAGATAACAGAAAAGATTTCAGGTAAATAAACATTTAAAATTTTGTTTAAACCAATTTTTTTTCGTTTCCAAAGATAAAAATATCATTACGTTAAAATAAACAACGTGAAAAATCATTACCCTGTATAATTTGGAATTTGTCTGCATCATTTTAAAGATTGTTAAGATATTACCCACTATTTTGATTTATTTTCACCTGTTAATGAACAGATATTCATACACACAAAAATCAATGATAACTTGAGCATATATTTAGCTCGTTATACTTTAAAACAAACACTTTAAACTAGTTTTTGAAAAATCTTGTGAATGTGTTTATATACAAAAAATTTAGATAGAGTTTATAAATGGTTCAATTAGATTCAATAAGCAATATTTTTAATCAAAATTTTAGAAAACATCCATCTTTGATTAAACATCGTGTTTTGGCTAACATTTTTTTACATCAAAACAGAATCTTATCTAGCAAAATAAAAATCAATGCCATCAATTGAAAAATATTTTTCACTGAAGTTCATTAAATTCGTAAATATTTTTGTCATCTTTTTGAAGAATGCGGATGAGAAAACTAATTAAATTAAATTTGACTAAAAGTTATATCAACTTGCTCTGCAAACTAATAAAAATTATAGAATATTTGTAATTAACTTGATTAAAATGTATTTGAAATAATTTAAAAGCAATATATGTGCCAATAATGAATTAAATTTTTAATTATCTTAGAATTATATGAATAAAAACCATTTTCCCAGAGGATCGCTTAATTTATTTTTGATCAAATTTTCAGTTAATATCTTATAACTTGTCTTTAATCAATGGCTTATAATTTATTATTTTTACTATAATGGTTGGAATTAGAATCAAGAGATGGAAGTTATCATATATCTTGCTTTTAAGAGTTTGAAGAGATTCTGTATTAAATTTCCTGTATACAGAAAACACAAAAAAACGTACTGTGTTTTAGATGTGTTGATGATTCAAAGGAAAAGGATTCTAGTAAATCCTTTAAAAAGTTATGTCTATATAAGTTCGTAATAGTCTAGCATTAAACGCAAAAGAAATCCACTTGCAGTTAAATACGAAATATTTAAGATGAGAATGGAAGAAAAATAATTTCTGGTTACAGCAAGAAATAAATATTCCATACTTTATGCTTAAGATAAGATTACTACAAAACATATTGTTTCCAATATAATTTCAAGCTGTTAAAATTTGAAAATAAATATAAATTAAAGGATTAGATAGCGCAAATAGTTTTATCATTGTTTTCATGATAGCCGTCATGTTCAAGCACGATGAATAACATGTGTTTATCAAGAAATATCGAAATGCATGCATCGCTTATTACATGAGTGACAAAACTGATGCCATAGTTAACATATGAAACAAACAAAAAGGAGAGAGAAAATAGTTCATTGTTTCCCACAATATGGCATTCAATTAGACAAATAGACAACAGCATTTCAGTCAAGTAACTCAAACTCCACACATCCTCACACAAATGAAATTACTGAACGCGTTTCACCGAAGTCAATTTACGTGAAATCAAGTAACAACAACTTTTTACCAAAAACAGAAGGAACACATTATGCTGTCATGTTTATTCCGTCATTTAGTCTCAAAAATAGGGAAACAAATTTTAGCGCATCAGGAAACAGTGGATTACACAATTATTGCAGAATCACATACTGGAAAAGACATCAGTTTACTTTCAGTGCATTGTTTTCTAAATGACAAACTCGTTACCTTTTCCTGTGAAAACAATTCTAATTAAAGTTTAAGTAATCATAATTTAAAACAAAAAGGAAAATGATGTCATATTGAACTGATTTTTATTATATTTTATAGTTTTATTGCAGCAAAATGTTTTAATGTTGCTATATTTTTATTTCAGATTTATTTAATGTTTTAAAAAATTATATATAAAAGCATATGTGAGATCAACATGTAAAAGTAGCATGATATATATTTGCATACATACTTTAAATATATATCATTATATTTATTATATATTTGATTTTGCTTATGGCAAAAATAGATGTACTTTCAGTATTCCGATAGCATTTTTACATGTGTATTTATGTCACAAGTAAGATCAAACAAATTCATTCCATGGGACTAGAGAAATGAACTAGAGCAATTCAATGAATAATATATTTTGTCACAACATAGTTCACAGTTTAACAGTTGAAAACTGTTCTAAGGTCCTTCTAAGTATCCATTATATGTTTGGCTTAAAATGTAATTTTTAAATAAATAGCATCCTATTGTTATAAGAGAGAAAATTAGAAAATTGTGTGTGTCAATCACACAACCCAAAAAATACCATTTTAAAAAGCAGAAACGCAATATGCATCATGTTGGTTTATCTCTGGGTTCGAAGTAATAACATTAAATAGATAACCACGGCACTATTAAATTCAGATTCATTCAAACTAATTTGATAATGCAGAATCGAACCTAAAAGATTTTATATGAAGCAGTGAATTCTTAATTCTTGATCAATTATAGTAACAATCAATAAATAACCTTTATTCTTTATATTTTTATTCTTGGTCAAGCTCTCGAATCCACGCTTACTTGCATTAAAGGTTTCTTAAGAACTTACTTAGATCACAATTTTCTGTCATAAAGACCTTTGTTAACATAAAGATCATGTACACATGATTTTAAGGACAAGAGATGAAAAACAAAAATAATTTTATCATTTTCATCGTTCTTAATAAAATAAATTAATATATATTTCCATATTATTTAATGATTAAAGTAATTGCTGATCTGAAATTCATATAACATAAAATTATCAGTAGATTACCTTACTTGATAATAGTAATAATTGTGAAGGAAAAGCAATAGTATGTTATATGTATTTAAGAAAATATTGTTTCATGTACAGAATTAAAATCATTCAAACATTTTGTAAGAAATCTTATACAATTGAAATGTTCTTGCTTCAAAAGAATTATTTTACAGCCAGTGATAATCAAGATTAAAGTGATTTTACTCTTGTATTTTTTTACTAACAAAATTCCTTCACAAAGAACTAATAATTTTTCGTATCTTTAAAACGATGCAATATTACACTTGAGTAAGTTCTTAAAGAGAAATGTTTCATAATTATTCATAATCCTTCAAGACGTTTTTCTTTTCACTTGGTTATTTCAGAAACTGGTTATAGAAACGCAAAGCTGTAAACATATTACTATCCAAATTAATATTTGCCCTTGAAATGTCTAAAATCGCGTTTGAAATAAGAATTAATCCTGAGTTATAGATCTTTACATCTTCATCAAGGTATTCAGCCAACTATCACAAAAAATATAATTATGATTCATCTATATTGTAGACTTTAAATCTCTTTACTTTCCTAAAAGATCAGATTTCCGATAACACAATGTAAAAATTATATGGTTCACTGAATCAATCAACTTGAATATATTTTTATATGTTTTTGAAAAATTAATTTCTTATTTTTATATAAAGGTTAAAAATAAAAATGTTTAGTTCTCTAAAGTATTTTAACTTTATTTCGTTAAAATTGACTTATTGGAATAAACTGAACTAAAAGCATTCTTTTTTATTCTGAGAAATTTTTTTGATTTACAAACTTTTACAGACTGTCCGAAAGATAAAAGAATATTATTCAGAATTTATTGCATTTAAATCAGTATGATATTTCCTTGAACAATCGAAAAAAAAAACCTATATCAAACTAATAAATTAAAATATATGTTGATAAATGGATATATGATAGAAATATACAAGAAAAACATAATAAAGAAGCAGAGATTTAAATATGTAAAAAAAAAATTTAAATTGGAGCTTAATACCTATTGAATTTTTCAACTCTACAATATAATGAAAATTTTAAGCTGTAAATTAAAAATTTTTTGTTTATTTCGAATTTGTATATTTTTGGAGTTTATTTTAGTTTGTTTGTCGTACAACGTGCATGCACGAGACCATTCTTTGCCCATAAGGTCTAATTAGACAGAGATTTACAGTTTAGAGTAAATTATGCAATGAGCATCCCTGCTTGAGGAACCAGGAACCCAGGGACTCTAAAATATGAGTACGCGTATCATTTATTTTTATTTATTTATGCTTTTTCGCATACTTGTAATAAGTATTCATACAATATCATGACAAGAAATACTATAAAAAAATTCTAAAAGTTTCCTAATTTTCTTACGCAGTATTTTTAAAGTACAATAATAAATTTACCCAAAAAGTTCTTTATATGTCAGAAACATGCACCAATATATTTTCAATTACCTAATAAAATTGTGAAATATAGCAGGATGTGTTATTGCTCTTATAAACAATAATTTTACTCATGAAACGACATTAATTTACCAAAAAAAGAAAATTTAAAACATGACAAAAATTAGGTAAAAATAGTTCATTATTTCATCGCAAGTAAGACATATGCTTCACCAACTCATTGACAAATTTTCCGTCATGAAATTGCGTTTTAAGGCAGGATATATTCATAAGTTAAGATGAATGTAATTTAATTATAAGTTTTAAGCGACACTTTAGAGAAAATATTTTAGAAGATGTTAAATATCTAAAGAAGTATTTACTCTTATTATTTTAAATTAAATAAAGGAATTTGTTAAAAAAAATTCTTCGTTTAATAATAATTTTAAAATTCAATGCTATACACAGACATCGTAGAAACAGTATTTAGAAAAAATATTGTTTTGAAGTATTACATAATATTTTTAAAACAGTAGTACAAGTTCAAAATATTAAGGTTAAATTTTACCAAATTGGTTTATTCAAAATTCATTTAAAATTTCTTGCTACATATATTTAAAAGATTACCGAAATATGAGTTTGCAATAGATTATAGAAAAGAGAAAGTAACTGTGCCTAAAGATATTTTCAAAGTAGTAAAAAAATTAAACTCACTGCAAAACGTACAGCTGTAAGAATCAGAAAAATCAAATTTTTTATTTAAAAGGTGAACTTGTGTATGTAATGAATGTTATACCTACAAGTTGTTTAACATTCATTAGAAGACATAATGACAAAATCTACATGTATAAAACAGATACAGAAATTCGAAATATTTTCGCCAATAGTTTCGTATAATTTATATGCTAATCAATGATAATCGATATTAAAATTCAAAATATATGCCAAATTCAAAATGCTTAAAAAGTTTCACAATTAAATTCTTTGAATTCAATAATAAATAAGGTAATCAAAAATTTAATTTTTCTGATACATATTTTTACTTTTTTTACACATTTTTGGACGTCATAATTAAAAATTATTTACTAAATAATATCAGAAATAATTCTTAAAATATCAAAACAATTTTATGTAAAAATATAATTAGATTATATATGAAATTTAGATCTATTTATTTTTAAATTTTTAATAATAAGTATTTTGCAAATTTTAAAACTGCTTAAAAATTACAGAAGCAGAATTTTTTTTCTTTATAAATAAAACAGCGAAATAATTTTAAAATTATTTTACTACTCTTTAAGATCTGCTTACTTTATTGACAATTTTTTTACACCGAGGATTATTATATACAGGATTTACAGTTTTAATCCCATTTCAATCACTACAAATATCTGCACATAAGGTGGAAAAACGAACACCTATTGTTTGTTGAATTGAAGGTGAACACGTCAACCCTTCATCTACAAACATGGTAATTCTTGGAATCTAAAACATTTTGAGAATTACTGTTATATAATACGCTTATGCAATTTAAAAGTTTAACTATATAATATTATTTGCTATAAATTAATTCTTTAAAACATTAAGTTCATAAAAAATCAGTAATAAATGAAATATTATTTCAAATTTATTAATTAACTCACAATAAAAAATAATGAAGACTATTTTTGAACACATTTGACTACAAGAAAAATTTTCTTTAATATTAAGTAAAATTTAAAAAATATAACTCACAAATTAAGTATTTTTGTATGAAATTCATTTTACGTAAATAATCAATTAAGAAAATATATATTAAAGAACGTATTTTTCTTTTTTTAGTTTTTTTCGCGTTATTAATGAAGAATCCATACTTGAAATTTATTCCCCTCGCTTTACAATAATTGTTCGAAACAGTTCAGCATCTATCAATCAGTAATCAATCTAAAATAAAGGAATCCAAGAAATCAGTATGAAATCGAAGAAACACTACTACTGCATTTATTAAATAAAGACATGATTTATGTAGATTGATTCATCTAGCTGAAAGACGTCAGACCAGTTCATTTGGCGAACTGGTCAAGTAATATCCTTTCAAGCTTTGAGACAGGTAGTCAATTAAAACAGTTAATGGAAGTCGAGACCAGTTTCACCAATCACCGAAACTTCAGCAGGTAAAAATCCGCCGATTTCGCAACAATGAAATATGGGATTTACCTGTTACTCAAAAATCTTTCAGGATGTGAAGTAGACTGATCTGGGACAAAGACCAATCCTTTTTCGTAGTCATCACTAATTAAACCTTGCAATAAGAAGAATTTCATATCATAAATCAAATTTTCAATCATAATATATCTTTTAAATTAATAGTTTGGAAACAGTTTTTAGAATTTTTTAAATAGAAGGTCGAGGACAGACTGAATAAATTTTTTATTTTCTTTATAAATTAGAATCTTTTTTCATTTCAGAGTATTTCAATGATTTATTTGTTTATTTAAATGACGTTTCTTACGCATTTAGGAGGATTGGATTTGCTACGCTAAGAAAGAACACTAATTAACAAAAAGCAACAAATTTGATTTATAATTTTTCTATTTTTATAGATTTATCTTTAATGCTGTTAGCTTGAAGATTCACAGTTTTTAAAGAACATTACAATAAACTGAACTGTATATTACCAGCAGCAAACTTGATTATGTTAGAATTTATTTGGAATATACTAGATACGTATTTCAAATCAAACAAGATAGTAATTTATCTGTATTTTAAATTAAAGTTAAAACTTTTACTAATTATTTAAATAATTCTAGTTCAGTAAAGTAAATTTTCGCAAAATTTAACAAAAATAATTAGCATTTAAAATTACAGGCAAAGAAGAAAAAATAATTTATACGTCATAATTTTATTAAAATATTTATTCACCACACTACATTATGTTCTTGTGATCATAACACTGTCAAAAAGTGTCTGAGAATTTAAATTGCTTCTTATTATAACATTAATTTATGAAGTGAAGTGAATAGAGTAAAAATATTCATCTTCCTATCTTTTTAATATTTACACACATGTATCCAGATGTCTTATTAATACAAAATTTACAAATATTTCTGTTAATACATAAAGTATGCAGAGGGACGCCACCAGTGGAAAAGAAAATAATCAATTATGAATTCAGTTTGGAAACGGAGAAATAAAAGTTATCAATTATGAATCGAACGCAACTGATTGGTTTTGTGTTTTCGAAACGCTGATCAAGTGTTAATCAGCATTTCCATGGTGTTAAGTATAAATAATCCACCTATTTTTAAACGCTTAATATACAAGAGGAACATTTTGGACAAATGCGTAGGAACTAGAACGTTCGAAAATTCAGTTCTGACATAAATAGTTGATGTCATTCAATATACAAAACTTTGCCACACAGCCAATCCATAGGGCATAACACCCTATTTAAAACGTTGACACATTCTTTATTATGAAATTAATCGCAACGAGTTAAGCTTTCGGGGAAGGCTAGAGCGGGTGAACAGGCAATATTCTAAAAGAAGCAAAAGAGACAGAGAACATACGATATGCGCTCCGAGAGGAACCACACATCCTCCTTCCTTGCCAACCCCCTTCTTTAAGTGGAACAAAGTTACTCCCCTTAATTTTTCATTCGTCTTCGATTTGGATATTTGAGCTTTTTGAATTCATAAGTGAATTTTCGAAAGGAGAAGTCCACCCCATCCCTACCTTTTGAATTTCGAACACATACATACTTCGGTTCTGCGTTCCTAGGGAATATCCACATTTTAATCCGCTTCCCCTAACCCCACCCGGTTCCGCAACCTCGACATTTCTCTCCGTACGGGAGGAAATAAATAAGCGTCTGAGGAAAACTATTTTTAAAGCTAGCAAATCAGTCAAGTCGCTTGCTGATGACCCCAGGGAGAGAGTACACCACGCTCCTACCTGTATGTGACAAGTGGAAATCCCTCACCTGTGCCCGAGAGTTTACGTACCAGGGGGTTCCTCTCTTCTTGAAGAATGCAAATCATTATTAAGTGAAATTTAGGTTGGCGGAACTGGCAACGAAAACTGTAGCGACATCACCTTCCGTGGAGATATTTCCGATCGTCTTACAAATTGACCCACAGATCAAGGATCCCACCTGGACAAGACGGCGCATTTTTAAAGTTCGTTTCCTCAGCGGTTTGGCAGCGATTTCTTTAATAATGTTTGGAATTCTCTCCACTCAGAATAATTATTTTCTAGATTTAGATTCTCCTATGCATAAATTAAAAAACGCATGTACTTATTAATCCTATTATTGACGTTTTAATTGAATTGTATAATCGTGCTTTATCTCAGCGTGTGAAAAGGAGCATAATTAATTGCCAAATCATTTCAAATAAATCATGCTGAGTTTAAATATTTCTGCCTTTTTGTTAAGTCCACATTATTTACATTTTATGCAAAATCTTGATACATGAATTTTAATCAAGAATTAATAAACTGAAGGCAGTACATTTTCCAATCGCAATTCTTTAGCATTCTACTTTAAATGTAAAACTATTTTTACAAAAAAATGGTTATTTTTCGCAGAGTAATATTTTATTTCTTCAGATTATGGACATAATATCTCCTATTGTTGATTAAGGTAATAATAATAATATTTCTTATCTATAATAAATAATTATTTATCTTCACAACAATTTTAACAAATTTAATTTAGTAATATATATTAGGAGCCTTTGTATTTATGAGCTGTATGAGGGATTTTTAGCATAGTAATGGATAATTTAACAATAATAAGCGTGTAAAGTGGCATAAATAATAAAATCTAATATTTTTCTAGGAATATTTTTATGACATTTTAAAAAAATTATATTGCATTATTTCATAAAAATATAAATAATATAAAAGAGAAAAAATTATATATATATTTTTTAGTCTTTTTAAAACCCTTGGAATTTATCATTTAATAAATATAGATAAATATTCTCGAGAAAGCATTAATATGACTTATACAGAATAATTTTCCAGCAAGTTCATTTTTTAAGAAATTTTTTTCCTTAGCAGAAGTATGAGATTAATGCAATCACCTGTTTCAAGACTAGGTGATGTAACCACACACTAAGTTAGACGCCAAGATGTCAGCCATATGATGAAATGAAAAAAAAAAATTTTTTTTTAAACGTACGAATTATAATTCTTATACATATAGTGACAAACACGGTGACAAGGACGATTCCAAACAGGTTTAGATTCAATGTCTCCATTGGAATTTTTCGAGAAGATAAAAAAAATACGGAAGTTAAGGTGGGCGAAGACAAGTCACCTGCTCAGACGCTGCCCGAGAAAGGACATCCAATAAGTAAATAAATGCAAATAAATCTTTAGTTGTTTGGGGCGTAATATCTCTTTATATTACTCTGCAGTAATAGAGATGTAAATTAATCGCATGATTTCAATATGCATAAAATAGGGGAAGGGGCAATAAATTGTTGAATCTATGACAATATATTCTACAAGTAGAATTGTTAGATATCATAGGAATTTTGATTTCGTTTTTTTCTTGTGAATAGCAGGTAAAATATATTAAATTATTACAAAAAAATTTACTTTATGAACTATAACACAGTTACAAAAGTTTATGTAAATATTTGTAAAAATATATTTGTAAGAATAAAGCTTTCTTTTCATTCATTACGAATAATTATTGATTATCCATGCTTAAGGATATTATTTTAATACCACTTTATAAACTGAATTACAAAGAATGTCAAGAGATAATAATTAGATGCTAAGTAAAATTCATCGCAATATACGAACTGTATATCTTAATAGCATATACTTTATATTTAAAACTTTAAAAAGAAATGATTTATTAAACAAGCAGACTTTTACTGAGAGGTTTGATTTGGCTGTCAGTTGTGCTTGAGGCCTAAATCAACCGAGTCATACAGTTATAAGTGGATTTTGAAGAAAGAAAATACAACTTACGGCAATAATATTGTAAATGTCAAAACTCCAGATTTTCAAATGTTTACATTTTTGTTTCCGATGAAGCGATGGTTCGGAAGAAACGAACATCCAACCCGAGGTGGAATCTAACCCAGAAATTGTTCTACTGAAGGCCTTTGCAAAATTGGTTTAACCAAAATACCTTCTTTCACGAAGACTAATTCAAATTAATTTTACCTCATGATTATTATTTGTTTGATCCATGAATTTATTATCTTACAAGTCAATCAAGATTAAATGATTAGATTAAGAGACTGCAACATTGGCCTAACGTGTTTAAAAGAGTAAATGTATAATCGGATTATAAATGTAGGAAGTAATTCACAATAAACTGAAAAGTAAAATGTACATATAGAACTTTTTACTTCCAATTTATTTTTTAACCAAAACTGAAATAAGTTGTCAATTTTTGAAAAATATTATCGCACTTTGCTAATATATCCAAATTTATGAAGTTTCTATTTCTATTGCTTAGACGGAGATAATAAGAATACAGACTCTCAAAAAATATTATGTACATATTAAAGACGTTTAAGCAATTAATTATTTAAAAATGTTTCATCAGTTACTGTATACGTTAAAATTCAGGTAATCAAAGAATAAGTTAAATAAATTCAAAAATGATTTATTTGTGAAAGGAAAAACATACGTTCCAATTAAAATTCTGAATGTATCTTGCTATGCAAACAAAATTAATTTAGAAAAACTTTCCTGTAAGAAATTTTTTAAAATGGAAAATATGGTAAAATAGTTTTGTGGTTATGAAAATAAAATTTTAATGCATTCATCAATCATTTAAATTGATCAACGAAACTATATTTAAATTTAAATAATTACATCATTCACACATTCCACTGTAGTGCATAAAATTAATGTGATTCAGTGACTAAAATAAAAAAGTTTACGAGGAAAGTATACGCTTCCTATTAAAATTTTCATTTTAAAATTTCTCACTGAAAGATAATTTTTCAAGATTTGACGAGTTTATACAATAATCTTAATTAGAGAGCAAAGAAATGTCTTCTGACCAAAATCTTTCATATTTTTAGGAACAATTATAAATTAGAGGAAAGTAAAAATATAGATTTCGACCTAAATTTACTAATATCACTTAGTATACGGCCCACATGTTTGCTGCAGTAATCTTTGAGTGATGCCTGTCAGCAGCGGGAGACGTAAAGATGTTCCTCGGGTAGACAGCGCCCTCTACGCCGCATGCAAAAATGAAATTTCTTTTCTCAGATAGTTCGACAGCGCCCTCTGTCGGCCGTCGAGCGCAATGACGCGTGTTTCTGTTTGCGGCCTTTCAGAATGAGACGATCTTTGTGACGGGCGATCGATGAAATCTGACAATGGTGGCTGAATGTTCTAGAATTTCTGATGATCGAGGAGGGAGGGGAGATATTTTATTTCAATAAGTTTTGTTTTCACACAATCCTCAATTTTAAAAATAAAATTTTATTTTTCTAAAAATATTCAAAATATTAATAACTTAATTCTATTTATTCCATAAATAGACGAGTTCCATTAATCATTAATTTAAAACAAAATACAATTAAATCTAATTAATAATCTAAGAATATGTATCAATACCATTATCAATTTATAAAAATGTACACTTAAAAAATAAAAATTAAGAAGGCATTATTAATTTGAATTGTATTTGTACATTCCGTACTTACAATTCTTTGTATAATATAGTGATTTGTATTTTTTTAAATTATTTACATAATATAAAAAAACAGTAAACAAAAGATCCTATTTCATATGTATTATAATATAAGATTTTAAAAGAAAAAAAGTCAGTCAAAGGAATGAGATTTGATTTGTTTTCAGAAAATTTTGTTATTGAAAATTTTACTGCAGAACAAACAATTCATAACTTTATTTCCTACTTAAAACTTTCTTAATTGTATTCAAATTACATCTAATTAAATATTCAAACCTTCAATAATGAAAGTATGTCTGCAATAACAAATGGATAATTTTCTATTCCTCTTCTATTTATACCAATCTTAAACGTCCCTGAAGAGTATGACCTGCTTGGTACCGTAGGATTATAATTATAATTATTATTATTATTTTGCTCCGGTACATTAATTATTTAGCATTATAAGTTTTAACTAAAATTCACATTCCTAGGTAATGATAAGATAAAAATCCCTATTTTTAAAGAATATTGAAAAACTTTTTCATATCTATTAGTTCAAGGAAAAATTACAAGTAACGTTATATACTGAGTTCTGTTTCTTTAAACTTCAGGTAATAATAAACATAATTGCTATAATTTTGACAATAAAATCTGTCATGATGGCTTTTCAAGATAGTATGCATTCTTCATTTAAAAATATGAAGTGTAATTAATGTCATATTTAATATGCTATTGAAATCAGTATTAAATCAGTATCACTCAGTATTAAAATTTAAATTTAATACTGAGGGTAAAATTTTTTATAATTCATCTTACAAACTAATCAGCATCAAAATATAATAAAAGTATGCCTATTTCATCCTACGGTATATCGCAAAAATTATAATATTATTATAAAAATCTAAAATTTTTGCTGTCACAAACCTCTATCAAAATTCAAAGTTTTGAAGTATTCAAAAATTTGAATCTCCTTTTCTTATATAAGTTTGTTTCTAATTATATGTACAAGTTATTGCACTATTGTTATATGATTTCAACTGAATTATGTGTATTACAATCTACATCGAAGAAAGAGCTATTAAAATTGGTTAACCAAAATTTCCATGATATGAATATTATGAATTTCAAAGAAAAGAGGTAATGGTTCATTTTGTGGGATGATAATGAAGACTCGTTTATTTATCCTAGTTAGGTCACTTTTTAGCACTCGAGGATGAATTCATCGAAACCTATTGGATGAAGTGTGCTGTAAGAAAGAAAAGATACGAATAATAATTATGGTGCAATGTATTTAAATTTTTAAATTCAATAACTTTTCGAAAAAAACCAACTGTGAATGACTATTTTTTTGCATAATATTGAATTACATAAAAATTGAATAATATTAGAATGAAGTCTTTATCAGCACAGGCTAACAGTATTCTGTAGGAAAAAGTGCAATAAAAATGCTTAATTGCTCCAAAGAAAAAATAACTTATTAAATAAGAAAGTTCTCTTTATTTTAGAAGAAATCGAAAAACTAATCGTTTTATTTCAAATTTTATTGCATTAAATATTTATTTGAAGATATAAAACGCAGAGGATAAAGTTATATTAAATGTACTTGATTTATCAAATCATAATAAGCAAATTTTAAAAATGCAAGCTTAGCATATAAACATAATCATATACGCAAGATTATTTTAATATTTAAAATCTTAAACGAATCAAATTAGCAGGCATTTAATCCGAGAAAGGAACTGTTTTGAATTTCAATAGATTAAATAATATAATTTTGTAATTTCTGAAAACAAAATCAAAAATTTCAAAGCAAAACTGAAAAAAAAAATTAATGTTTTGATATTTTAAGAATTTAATAATAAGATTTTTTATATATAATTCTGAAATAAAAATATGAATGTAAAACATTAAAATTAATTTTCAATTTTAACTATAGAAAATGGATTATAAATTAAGTTTTCTTTTGCTTACTTAATTTTTAAAGAAAAATGTCACAGCATTTGTTTTTAGATGAAAAATAAAATTCCATCAAATTTAATATTAAAAAAAAGCTGATAATTTGCTTAATTGTTGTGATAATTCTGTATTATTTATTATTTTTTTTTAAAAAACTTATTATTTATATTTTGAAAAAAATTTAATTTTCTCAGTATAAATGAAATAGAAACATGCCTTTAATATAGAATAAATTAAAACTCTTAAAGAGGATATGATTCAACGGGTGAGGAATTAGAGATGGAAAATTCTGGGGGAGGAAGGAACTGCTCTCAGTTTTCCAGGAATGACTGCGGAGGCTCTATTTAGAGGAGTGACTGGACATGACTACTTACATTACTTTATTTCTGCATGAAATTAGTGTAGTGGATTCCCCAAACTGTGTTTTGTGTGACTCTAATTAACCAATGATTTTTGAACATTTAAATAATTGTTCTGTATTTTCTCAATATGAGGACATTGTGAAGAAGAATTGGAAAGTCCATGAACTAATGGCTTAAGCACTAATATTTGGCATTTGTAAAATAAATAAAAAAATATAGAATAAATTATATTTTTTATTATTATTAAAACTAATAGATTGTAATATTTTAAAATTTTCGAAATGTAATCGTAAGCACTATACTTTCTGGGCATTCTATTCTCCTGCGTAAGAAAAGGTGAAACAGAAAATCAGGAGAAATGCAGGTACAGTTTGATTGCGCGTGACAAGAAAAAGACGGAGTCCAACAGAAAAAAGGGCAACCATTTAACACCAAAGTGGAGAGGAAAAAAACCAAAATGAAAAAATACAGAAGAAATGGAGAAAATCGATAAGGATTGCAAACCGAAATCTCCGAAAATGGTGCTTCGTCCTCTGCCTTCTCATTTGCAGCCCCTGTGTCTTGACGACTTCCGTTCCTTTGTTTTCCAAGTCTCGGAATTGGCTCACGTCCGTCATTTATCCCTTTTCGAATCCCGAATTTCGCTCTCTTTCTCTTCTTCGGCCAGGTGACCAGCCTTCACCCATTTATCGCCCACGTTTGGCGAGAAAATTTATTCTTTCAAAATTAAATTCTTTATTCATTTGTTTTGATATTAAAATTTTTTACCACGTACCTTATATCCATAATTTTACGTTCTGATATTATTTGTGAATAACTTAAAAGCATATATATAAATTATGACTTTTACTGGAATCACTAGAATAGATCACTTACAGAACTTTAATTGGATTGAATATTTGACCAGCTCATTGATGGATTGATAAAGTTAAACTTCGTCACGTAATATTTAAAATATTGTTAAAAATGTTCGCAATGAAAAAGGGAGAATTTTGATAATGCTCTATAAGATAGAATTAAGCGAATCATTTTTACATGTTTATTTTTTCAGTTTTAGTATTTTGTTGATAATAAAAAAACTAATTATAGTGTTTTTGTAAATTTAAAGAAAATCAAAATACATCAAAATATTATTTTATGTGAAAGTTTTTAACATGTAGAGTTAAAGATATGTTACCGCAGATTCTATTTTTAAATAATGTAAATTAAACAATTCTAGTTTATCATGCAAATGAAACAACTTATTTATTAATTTATTTATTTTCAATACGGGTGCGAATTATGTAAATATGTTTTTTTATTAAATCTATTTAAATAATATAATTAGTAAAAAGTTAATAGCTGTATAAGAATATATTAAATATATATTCACTGTATTTTTGTATTTTTACTAAGAATCGCTCATAATGAAATATTATCATAAGCTATGAAATTTAATTTTGTTGTCTTCTAATCTTACTTGATAGTCAGAGACATCGGTCAAGTCCATAAACCCGATTGAGTCACGATGAAAGGTGACAAATGAAGCTTTAGGAGGTTCAAGACCGAGAGGTACTAAAGGTTAAAGTCTGATTTTTACCTCAAACCCTGCAAAATCATTTAAATGAGCAAATGTGTTGATCTTCCTAATTTAGAAGCAGAGACAAGGTAGAAGACCCCCCAGAGGTATCATTTCACATGGAAACTACCATTGCGACCACTGCCTATTTAACATGCCTCTGCCGCCATTGGAGAATACGTCAGGTCTTTGTTTGGGTCAGCATTGAACTCACTGCCTTCTCTAATGAGAGCGAACGCCAGTTTATCGCAACCAGTGAAAAAAATCTGCCCGAAGTGTGTCAAGAACCCTGGATCGTTAAGTTTAAATCTAATCACCTGAATTATACAATTTTAAAAGAAAATTTTTAAATCTGACCCCAACGAGTTAGACCAAGAGTTGCCTTACCGATATATAAAAGAGAAAACCTCTAAACAAAATAATAATAATTACTTGATTCTAAGAAAGTTGCTTTTACAAATAACACATTATTAATTATGACTTAGCTTTCTTTAGATGGGTAACTATCACTAACTTAACAGTGCTAACAAATACACGTTTAGTTTCGATACTTTGCATACGATCCCCCTTAGAATTTTCTCCTTTAAAGAAGTGCGTTAAATGAAACAATAATCAGAAGGAAACAAAGCGGAAAAAAAGAGAGAAAATGTTAAAATAAAAAATATATATATATCAGAAAATCCAGTTCCAACAAAAATGGGGGAGAGGTGCCTGTTTACACTGCACGCATGCGTGGACGATTTCGAGTTGCCCTAGGCAACCATCATGAAGCACCCGTTGATAATGAGCCCGTGTAGATTGCCAAGATAGACAGGAACTATAAATCACAAGAAATGGGTGAAGGGGTGGGGGCTGACCATAAGAAGAACGCTGCAGAGAGGGGAGGAGGGCAAAAAGAAATAAAACCTATACACAGTGGTGGTGTGTGCACCTAGGCTATCTCAAGTGAAGGGTGGGCTTATATTTACGACCAGGCAGCTGGATTGTTGTCCGTCTATACTTGAAAAGGGGCTATCACCCCACTGGGAGCTTGGATTTGTTATGCGGATGGGAGTGGAGGGAGACTAGGATTGGGCCTATCCATCACTTCTGTGCCGGACCGACTTATAAATTGCAGAAGTGTAAGGATTTATCCGGAATGATTTTTATGTGACCTTCCCCAAGTTCCCTGATTGGTCATTGACGGGGAAAAGGTAGTAACGGTCAGGAAACTGTTTATTCCCGTGGTGGTATATATATGCATTTTTTTTCTTCTTCCCATAGTAAGGATTATCTGCCAACAATCTGGGGTGCAATCGTTTATGATGGATCTCCTTCTGTCTGGATGGTATTAAAAGAAAAATGTGTTATGTGTTTGGTGTGATAGTAATAACAAGAAAATTTCTATTCAGGAAAATTCTCTTAGCTGTTTAGGAAGAAAAACAGAGTAATAATACTTTGGATATGAATTGAAGTTCAAATAATTGATATTTCGATTAAGGATATAAGATTATGAAATAGAATTTTTAAATAGCAAAAAGATATGACATACATTGCCAACTTTTATTTTGTCCTCCAATGTATTGAAATAAAATTTAAATAACTCAGAAATTAAATTAAAATACACACGTGTTTAAAAATTAGGGATAATGCCGAAGCAGACAACTAAAGGTGACGAAACAAAAACGTGATTTGTTCATAAAGCCCATGCGTTAAGCAAATGAGAAAGTGCAAAAGAGATGGTGCATGTATGATACTAGGCGAGCACCCCATATATCAACTGTACAGCAACTGAACAGTACATTATTGCTATGTCTTCCATATGAGGAAATCAGCCCGTACAACGACGAGGTATGCTGAGGATCAAATTATCAAGTTGCATTTGGGGCAGAGAACTCCACTCGGCAAACAAGATTCTCTGAAGGTTCGGTACAGGTGGTTGATTAGCTGCATTTCGTCAGCCAAGTATGTCGGTAAGAATGCGGGCCATTCCATATGGGTGATATCTTCCTATTAAAGGCAGTTGTTGACGATGTTCGAACGGTAAGGATGGGTGTTACCATTCATAAACACAAATTCAGCACCCATGGCATCCCTAGACAAACGGACATGTTGCAGAATGAAGTCCCGATAAATTTGGCAAGTCATGGCTCCGATTTTAATATGCAGATCTGATCTGGAGCCCAGTATAATGCATTTTCAAACGAGCCCTCCTGCACCACCGTACCTTAGCCGTTTAATGATGTTGTCTTGGTGGTACTGGTACCTGGCGTTCTCCATATGAAAGTCCGTCGTGAATCGGATTGCAAGCAAAACCTTTACTTGTCGGGAAACACAAGCCCACTCTGACAGTGTCCACATTGCATGTTCTCATCGTCAATTTAACCATTTGTGAAAGAGAGCTACCATGAGTGGAACACATCAGACAAGTCTCCGAGAAGCCATTTTGTCCTAAAGCTCTGTACATGGTTTGCCTTGAAACATTCATACCCATGGCTGACGATACCTGACGTAATAAATCCGCTGATATGCTCAGCTTGTTTCTTTTGGCTGTTACTGTCGAATTCCGGTCGTTATTTGGCGTTGTCACTCTGGAGCGATCTGACTGTAGCGTCTACTGACATTTCCATAATCTAGTAATCGTTGCCACAGATGACACTTTGGGAGATTCAGAGTTCCTCGGCTACTGCTATCTGTGTGCGCCCGCATTGCAAACGGCCGATAATTCTACCACGTAAATCATCTACGTACGCCTTCTATTTCATACCTACGAGGTAGTGCATTGAGCGTTGTAGGGACCAATTGTGAACATGTTTGCTTTCTCTTACGATCTCATCATTGTGGCGTACGTTTGGCGTCATCAGGTAATTTCCTATAATTTGCATACTTGTATATGAATGTGATATTTCTGCTTATCCTTTAACGTATGATTTCCGTACGCTTCTGGATTATCTCAATTTATCGACATATATGTATTACATCATTTAAACAGTTTCGATTGAGTAACAAATACTTTTACTTAATAAACAAATAGCTCAAGAACTTAAGTAAATGTTTCTTACAAGACCGAAGATTTACTTGATATACTTTAAATCAGCTATTCACTAATTCATCTTGTGTGTTTTGTTTCCACATCGTAGATAACACAATAACGGCAAAATTTTAATGAACATTTTGACATTGCGTAGAGGACATCCTAGTGGCCGAAAGCTGTTGTAGAGCATTTTAATATCCACCGCATAAATTGCCTTTCGTCTTAGGTAGTGTCCCACATAGCAATCAACGTAAGTAAGAAAATTCAGAAAACTCTCAAGCACACATCCTCGGAGACATGCATGTAGAAAGCAAAAGAGCAACATCTATATTCCATTGTTCAACAGTGATTAGAATGTTGTCTGGGACCCCGAAGATAGCTATCTTATCACTAGGCACAGAGAGTCCCAACCCTTTTTTATTTATTTTAAATTCGAAGGTTTTTTAAAGCACTCACAAAACAAAAGGCAGAAACAGCATTCATTGCCTATTGCTTGAAAGCAATGAAGATCAAAGTTGGGATATCCCAATTTAACGAATACCGTTCTACCATCAGGAAGATCATGTTTCTAACTAAAATTAGTAAAAAAAGAGATAATGGACTAATAACGATAAATATTGGATTCCTGCGAGTTATTGAAACTTTTAAAATAGAATATTATTTCCGTATTGATTATATTTTTAATTTTGTCCTGATTAATTAAAAACATTAACGAATTATATTAGGTTGTTTGGAAAGTAATTTCGTTTCGGAAAGTTTTTCCCACCCGGATCAGCTTTATGCTAGTAAAAACCAACCACTTTATGAGTGTGAAATCGTGCTACTACCAGAAATATGGCAAAAACTATTGGACTAGAATGGGCAATATGCAATGCAATACAATATTTATTCGCAATACGTTTTTCATGAAAATGAAATTACTTTCCAAACAACCCAATACTTTACTCATAGTCATAAGAAACTTGAGCGAAAAATTTTAATTATTTATCAATAAATAATTGAACATCAAGTAAACATTGAAAGAAGATTAATTTAAAAACGAGAATACATTTACGAATTACAAGCATATGTTAAATTTATATATTGTCATATAAAAGGAACAGAAAGTATCTGAACACAAGATGGTTTATTGTTTGTTTCATTCTCTTAGATATATTCGAGAAACCTTACCAAAGAATTCAAAGAGAAAACAAGTCCAAGTACTCCATCACACCCGAATAAGTGTATCAATGTTTATCAAAGATTTATAACTCAAAGTAGTAACACGAAAATACATCAGAATGTATTACAATAAAATAAATGAATCTGCCACAAAATAACGATTTAATGGGTAGGTTAACCAAGATGGTAACTGAATGACCAACACTCTGGTATTCAATGCAACAGTTTGAATCTTCAAGCCTCACTTTGAATATGGGTGCTTGCCATGGTTTAAGATGACAAGTCAGGACCAATTTAGCTCTTTTGCACGAAAATTGCAAAACAAAATTTTCATAATAGAAACCATTTTTTTATTTTTTTGATTAGGATCGTAATAATTTTAATATTTCTGTGGTGGCATGTTATTGATAATAAGCAAACAAATCAGTGTTGATAGACTTAGAATTAAAATTGTTGTTAAAGCTAATTTGAAACCGAAATTAGTAAGAAATTTAAAGCTTTCTATCAGTAAACTTATTGCTCTGGCTTTTATTATTAAGGTAAGACATGGCCGAGCTGGCAGCCGAATGGTTAGCGCTCTTGCCTTCGGTTCAACAGTTCGTGGGTTCGAATCCCACCTTGGGCATGGATGTTTGTAGTGGTTCGGAATCCTCTTTAAGCCGTAAGTCCCGGTCTAATTAGCCCTTGTGTGCAAAAAATGACCGTTGAGCGACAAGCAAACAAACAAAAATAAGGTAAGACATGCTTTATTATCATGATAAGACAATTTATGTTAAAGCTTGGCAAATTTCAACTGAAAGTAGTCAGGAAAATTATTTCGATATTTTGAAATCAGCCCCAGTAAAACAAAAACTAACATCACTTATAAATTACGATTCAAATATTTTAAAATAATTTCGTTCAAAAGAAAAAAAATTAAAAATAGAAACTGAGATATATGTAGTATAGATAGATTTAAAAGAAATACTTATGATCCACAAATTTTGGAAACGCAAAATATAAATGAGGCCGCATAACTTAAATCTACACGTAGTAGCATCTTTGAAAGCGTCCACGGCAGATGACTTACAATTTATAATCTTACTTTTCACTTAACTCGAGATCTTTTAGTCAGAAAGAATTCCGGAAAAAGAAAAAAATAATTATAAAAAAGTTATTTCAACTAAAAAATCCAAAGGGAAAAAAAATTCCGTCCCCACTCACACATTAGCTCTTACATTAAGTTTTTCATCACTTTTCTTTGAACATTAAAAAAAAATTTTTTTAACCTTCGCTTAATTTCATTTTTTACACTGCCACACCCCCACACCGTGATTATGTAACGTAAAGAAAGCAACACAAAACGCATTCCTACTATTAGAAATCTCTTTTTCCCCTTTTCCTTTTTCCCATTTTTATTTCATAGTGTGCTTCCGAATGTGCAATTAACCATAAATTATTAATTGTGTTTTTTTCACCATCGTACCACGAGTGCGCTGCCGGAACCGTAGGGGAAAAGGGAAAAAATTCTTACCTTTAGCTAATGGGTGCTTTTTTCCTAGGTATGCGCTATTATTGCTAATTGTGAAAGTTTTTTTTATGCTCTTAATTTTTTTCTATCTGTCTCTTCTCCCTTGCTGTTAACTCGATAGATTTTTTTTCACTGCACAAAACTAAAAAAAAATTCTGTTGTATGGCCGGAAACGTCTGAAGCACATCAACATTACTAGGGTAGAGAGTTTAAAAAAAAAAACGACAAAAAGAAAACTATGCTCCGTAAAAAAAATTCCATGTTAGCTAAAGTATGTTAAGCGATATTCTAACAAATGAAGCTAATATGCATAGGGATTTTTTTATCTAGAAAAAAGCACGAAAAAATTACCCCATACCCACTGTTGCTTTTAATAGTCATTTGGTTGTACGTAAAGCATAGTTTGAATCAATATATTAATCGGAATCGCTTCTTCTCAAGGGCTAAGTGAATTATTATCTAGCAGGAATTTTTTAAAGGCTTAATTAGAGAAGATATTAATATTGACACTAATAACTCAATGAAGAACATGAAAATAGATTCAACGTAAGTAATAACATATTTAATGATTACCTTTAATAATACCCACTCAATAAATGACGTATGTATTAATTAATATTGATATTTAATGAAATTGTTTTGAGAAATATCTCAAAAAGATGTTCAATTCTGCATAATATATAAATATTAGTCACAGTAAATATGCTATATTCTTTAAAAGATAAAATTTTCTCTTTATCTTCCCAAGAATTTTTTTTAAATAGGACACATTTATGATATAATAATTATTTGACAAAATAAGATAAATGTTCTTTTACGTCTCTTTTATCATTCTGTTTAATTAAAACTCGTACAAAGCATAAATATGGTAGAATGTTAAAAGTATTAAATATAAAATGCGTGAAATCCATAAATTTGTATTTTAAATCTGAACTAAAAGTTCCTTTTACTAGCGCAAAAAATTATAATCGAATAAAGACAATTTGTAATATAATTGATAGATTATTTTTGCAGGAATAAAATGGAAAATTTAATACCAGAATTTTTATCGATGAGAAAAAGAGAGAGAAAGAGATTTAAGTTAGTGTTTAATTTAGTAAACTGATATATCATCATATTATAATTGAGTAATAAAAATATTAAACTAAACTCTATGGCACGACAGCCAATGTGGGCCAGGACGTACGGTGTCTATCTCTGTTTTCCTGACAGAGAGGTCCTGGGGTGCAAACATCTATCCTGATTAGGTGGTCATCCCAATGCGAAACCCCCAGTGTTTATGTCCCAAGTATACTTGGTACTCAGTTTACCAACCAACTGAAGGGATGAAAGGCTGAGTCGACCTTGCCCAACCCAAGGATCGAATTTGTGCCTTGGAAACGCTACTACAAAAGCCATCGGATTTCAAGAAATAAATATTAGAATGACCAGCAAAGTAAGTTCAATATTATTATTAAAGCTCAATGATTACACCCACACTGTCTAGTAGTCAGCGTGCCTGACTGTGGACAGGGAGGTCCTGGGTTCAAATTCCGTTTCGGGTATGGATGTACTTTCTCCCTATATCTATCCTGTCTTTGTCCTTTCCTTGTATGAATGAGTTATGAATGGTTGCCTACCCTATAAACAGATTCCTATGACATGTGTGTATTGAGGAAGTCGGACTCCACACCCAAAAATGGTTCAGTTGGAAAAGTGGAGCAGCGCACCCCATAATGCCAGCCTAGCCAGCACAAAAGCAACAAGTTCAATGATTTAACTATAAAGCAAATAAGTCAGTTCTCCTCGATTATTATGAACTATATAAAGCACTCTGGTCTACAGAGAGCTGACAATATAATTTCTAAATATATAATATATCACAATTTATAACTGAATTCTCACACAAATTTTATCTAAAGGCGCCCATGGTAAAAAAGAGTGTATATATAGTATATATTATCCATATGCTGCAAATATGTACAGTCGCAGAATGAAGGTTTGCATTTGGCAATCGAAAACAATTATCTTTTACTTTAGGATAGCAAATTAAATTATTAAGGATAATCGTTAAGTTTGCATCCACTTAGATAAAATTTAAATTTGATGGTCATCCCATCTTTGGCTTCACTTATTAATTTGCAATTAAAAAGCTGTTATTGTTTATAGAAATAAAAAACTTCTGAATCGCTCTTTCTTTATCTATGCAAATGTACTTACTCATTAATGTTTTCGAATCCACAAAAAAATAACGAATTCAATTCAGCACTTACCTGAAACAAGAAAAGAAATTATATAATACAAATATCAGTAACATATATATATATATATATAATTTTTCAAACAAAAGATCACCATTATTATATTATTATAGATATTTAATTTATAAAATGTAGGAAAAGTTCCCCTCTTATTTGACATAATTCATTTTATATTACGTAGAAAATTTATTTAAAAAATGTTGTTACAGCACCACATATGATATAGTTCCAATTATAAATTTAAACGTATATGTATATACAATAGGCGCTCGTTTTTATGAACTCATTGGGAACAATATAACTTCCTAAAATCAGCAGTTTGTAAAGTATGAAAATATGATTGTAATATTTTAAAGTTAATTTTTTAAACTTGTTCCTTTTATATAAAAAAAACTTGAAAAAATTATTTGTCCGCATTTCAGACGAAACAAGGTAAAAAATAAAATAAATACTTATAAGCAATTTTTACTTTCATTTTACCGATGAAAAATCAGTAATCTTTTTTTTCTCTGTTTTTAAACAGTAATTTTAAAAAAAAATTTTTTTTCCATATTTTTGATATAGGAAAATCTTTTTTGTTGTTTTCCATAACAAGAAAAATAAAAGTACCTCAATTGTCAATCATACAGCTAGCTACTTGTGTCAAAAATAATCGTTGGCCTGTTTGATTTTATTCTGTGTGTTTGAATACTTAAAAATTATTTTTCATTTTGTATTGAATAATTTCATCATCTGACACGCATTCCTTACAAATTACGTATAAAGTTCAGTTCACAATCCAAATTTTTTTTAAAAAATCTCCTTTCTTTATATGTTTTTTTTAGAATTTATGTATGATTTACTAGTACTAACTCTAGTCATCGAGTCATTATTTATTTTTCAACTATAATCTGCAGTAGGAAACTTCTTTAGATATCGTCTTTTCTTAAACATCATTCAGAGTATAGATTGTCACGTGCATTGCCTCCTAGTGTATCAGTGTCCAAAGTTGATCCAATTCTTTGCCGATGATCATTTTTTGCATATGTACTCTTCGATATTTTCATTGGAAGTTTTGATTATGCTCCAATCCAGGTTCATACAATGAAAAGGTGGAAAAGGCATGATTATTTGTCTTGTTTTGACTGTCACTCAACGGTCATCCTTTTGACACAATGGCTAATTAGACCGGGTTTACGGTTTTAAAGTGGATTTTGTACCACTAAAATCATCTAAGTCCAAGGTGGTATTCGGACCTACGACCTGCTTAACGGAAAGCAAGAGCGCTAACCATTTGTTTACAAGTTCGGCTGGACAAAACACGAGAATAAACCGCAAGAATTGATTCAAATATTCTAGGTCAACAAGGGGAGTAATGCAGATATCCACAATTAGAAAAATTTAACGATTATCAGTTAAAATGCATTAATTTGATCTTCTTATCAATAAAAAAAATACAACCAAATGAGAAATAGAAAATTCTGGTGAAAAAACAAAAGATGTATAAAAAAATATTTCACAGAAAAGAGATTTTTCAAAATTTTAGCTCATAAAAAGAATTAAAATTATTATTTTGTCTACGTAACTATGTTAGAAATCAGCTACTAGTTAGTAAAATCTTAAGAGCTAAGAATTATGCATGTATATAATAAACATACAAAAGTACGTATTATATATATATGCATATATACATATATATTGTGTATGCATGAAATGTATTACTGATGTATGATAAAAAATTTAAATTCCTATTTTATGTATAAATAACATTATGTTATCAAATTTTCTATTATTGAAAAAAAGATGCAAAGATTATTTTGTATTCATTATAAGGTACATCATGATATCACTCTTGTGATATAATTCTGTTACATAATATGATTATAACATTTTTTTTGTTTTAAAAATTATATTTATAATGTAATAAAAATATTAATTTTAAAATAATAAAATTAATAAAAATATTATATTTATAATGTATAAATTGCAATCAGAAATAACAATATTTTTCAAAAATTATCATAAAAATAAATTGTATTCTTTTATATTAAAATACATAACTGTAATAATAAAATATGTATCATAATAATAATAAAAACATTCACACTAAAGAAAAATTGTGATGAAGCAATCATTATAAATATAATTTAAGTATTTTAATTTTTTAAATTTCTTTACAATTCACAGAATATAAATTATTCTACTATTTGCATTTAGATTCTTTTTATTATTTTTTATAGAGCACACATTTTATGAATGATATAAAAATAATAATAGATTATTGCAGTATTAAAAACTCAAGATTTCATAAAAAAAAAAAAAAACTCTTTTTTATTATCAAACAAATTTTTAATGAATAAATGGGTCTCTCGCAGACGGTGACAGTTAACACACAAGAGAAGAGTTTGTTGACAGAGAGAGGAAGATCTCCAACACCACTGTATTCGAGGGTCTCCTCAACTCCACAAAGGACAACACATAACGAGGATTCCCCTATTAAAATCTCGTCAGCACGACAGATTTCACTGCCATTTTTTTTTCGAACTGACTAAATCGCTTCTCATCTGACATCTAATCGTTGAAAAGGATGCACGGTAAAAAAATTCGCACGGTGTTCCATTACAGACACCTAATGGAGACGGAATCAGATTGGCTGGATGGAAAGGAACGATGAAATAAAATTCCGATTCCACGTGAAAATAAATAAAAACAAGCTTTGAAGTATCTTTGTTACATCCGGGGGAAGGCGACGGCTACAAAGGTATGTTTTCACCTAGTATAGATGCTTCTTGAACCATTGCTAAGAAGGGTGTAAATGTAAGTGCCCCTTGGCGGACAGTGCTTTCGCTTTTTAAGCATATGCACTCCAGTTCAGAGCAACATTCAAATGCAGCCAGTCGAGAAATCTCCACTTTTAAAAACTCTGCAAGATGGGAGTGGAGTTCCTCCCCACTTTTTTTCACCTATTCTAACTTTATCCATTAATGTAGGGATTTTTCCCCTCTCCTTCTCCATTTCTTCTTTGTGGAAAGAGAGGTGTTCGATTCCTTTTTATTTTTCCATTGTGTTTAGGAGGAACATCTGCTTTAGCAGACGATCCGAAAAGGGAGAGAGTTTCGAAATGCCAAAGCAAATGTGTTTGCAGAGTGATCTGTGATTTTTTTCCCTTAGATTTTTTAAAAGGTAGACGAATGGTTTGGTGGCTTTTTTTTTAAATCTGTCCTCAAGATGTAGTTCAATTTGGAATTTTTCTTTAACCACCAATCAGAGATGAATTTCAGTATATCTTAAAAGGAACACTTTCTAAGTTTATTTTACATTAAAATGGTTAAATTTCTTCTTATTATATATAATTTCATACGCATACAAGTATTATAAAATCTGTACACACAAACAGGAGGAAAACGAATGCGATTACAGCAAAGTTAAAAAGTGCTTTTGCAAATTACAAAAAAAAAAATCTTTACTTTAAAATTGAGAATAGCTTAAATAACATATTTATTATTATGAATTAAATGTATTCAATTTAGGAAAACAGTGTCGAATTGTTAAAATACATTCATTTTTTAAAATATTTTTAATTGAAATTTTAAAAGAATATTCAGTTATCAGTTGTCGTGCATATTGTGAATTTAAATAAAATAATTAGCCTAAAATGTTGAGATTATTTGATATTTTATACAGAGATAAATTACTAGTAGCCAAATCGAATAACACAAAGTTTAAGTTTTGTAATCATTATGTACTTTTTTATTGCCTTTCAAAATCCATTGTTACTTTCATTGAATAGTTTTTTTTTATATCAGGCTAAAAAATCTTGATTGTTGAACTTCCACATCATTCGATGTTAGTTTAGTCCTTAGAATAGACAAATAACCAATCAAACGCAATTCATCACGTGATGGAACAATTGGCGAGAAATGCTTTTTCTCACGCGAACTGAGCGTAGAAATGTATTTCATCTGTATAGTTTTATTTCGATAATGTATAAGGGGATGGTTATATTTTTAAGAATTACTTTCAAAATAAATTGTGGAAAATTGCTATATGTGTGTATCATTTTCCACAGTTTTTACTGTAACTGAAAATAATATTATTTGAAATCGATTCAAAGTGAATTGTTGGATTATTTCTAAATTCAAAGTTACTTAAGCAACCTGATTTTTATATATATACACGCACTTGCCAGAAAAAGTTTGCGTACAAACACGCAATAAAAATTCTACAGAAAATAAATGTACATTATAGTCTCAATATTAATTTTATTTTTATACAAAGCTTTTCTTTAACAATTCCTTAAATATCAGTAACAATTTCAGAAAAATAACACACATTGTTTAAAAGTAATAATAATTAAAAATTAAGTAAAAAGTTACCAGAAGAAGTTTGCGTACAGGTAGAAATTACAAAGATATTTGCAAATTAAACTTAATTTTTTAGCCTCCGTGAGCTTGTATGAAATGAAATATTGTCTGCATTTATTTTTTACCTTTTATTCATTTTAACTCTGGTGCCTAACAAATAAAATAAAAAAAATGTTTTGTTGATTACATTAGACTGAATTACTACATTAGTACTTGCAAACAAGTAAACTCAAAATGGATTCAATAGAGAAGAGATTTTTCCGGACGAAAAGAAAATCATCTTAAGACGAAGGAATGAAGGCAAAACTCTTAGAGCAATCGGAAGGATAGTTGGAAGAATTCAATTTTCTATCCAAAGAATAATCAATAATTACAAGTTATTGAAATCTGTTATCTAAGGGCCCCGGAATAACGGACCATCTAAGCGGACTTTACGAGAAAAGATATACATCCTGAGTTCCTAACATTTAAATCCAAAGATTACTGCATCTCAAATGGTAACTGATATTAAACAAAGATTTAAAAAATCTTTTAATGAAGATACTATTCTAAAAATTCTGAAAAAATATGAATATCACGACCGGTAGCTCATAGAAAGCCATGTATTTAAACTGTCAATTTTCAAAAAACGTTTAAATTTTGCCAGCAAGTATGTTAATAAACCTTTTGAGTTTTCTGAAAAAATAATATTCTTTGATGAACGAAGTTTTGTATCTTTGGGATCAAAGGGCGTTAAGTGGAGTGCAGAAAACAAGGTACGGCTTTCGAGAAGCAAAAATTTGTGTCTACAGTTAAACACCGTGAAGGTGGCGTAATGATTTCGGGGTGCATGGCAGCAAGTAGAGTTGATCGATTAACTTTTATAGACTCCACATTAGATCATATGGGATACCTAAATATATTAAAAGAAAATTTAAAGCAGAGTGCACAAGATTTGAATTTAGGGAAAGACTTTTAGTTTCAACAAGACAATGATTCAAAACACGCTGCCCACAAAAAAAAAAAGATCTTGCTGTTATACAATATCAAATATCAGTTGCATACTCCTCCACAATAGTCAGACTTACACTCCATCGACCGTTTATGGGACTCATTGGAACGCAACATTCGGCAACATAACTTAATATCAAAAAATATGCTAAAAATTGTAATTACGTTAGAATAGAATAATATTTCATTGAAAAAATCATTGGGTTTTGTAAATATTTTTTATTTTAATTAAGAAACATGTCGTCAGAATTATTATTATTCATATACACGTATTTTTTCTTAATTTATTTTGCAATCAAACTTAATAACTCTAAGAATTTGCATTAACGTTAAGTTGCTTAATCCTAAAACAATGTAAGCTTTTAAATTGCAATAAAAACATCATAATATATAACTTAATAAAAATTACACGAAAAAAAATTATTTAATTCTGATCTACATTACACACTTAGTAGGGTAAAATAATTTTATTGCTTATAAACATATAAATCGCTTAAAATCTTTAAATGCTTTGATGCTATGGAAGGTACAAAAACTTAAAATATTTTTCAAAGACAGTAGAGTAATCGTTAAATTGTTTTAAGAAATTATGAGATTACTTTTAAAATAATCATTTATATATATATATATATATATATATATATATATATATATATATATATATATATATATATATATATATATAGATATATAGATAGATAGATAGATAGATAGATAGATAGATAGATAGATAGATAGATAGATAAATTAAAAATAAAAAATACATTAATTATACCGCTTATATTTAAATAATGTTAATTGTAAACCAGGAAGTTATAGAGTATTTTGATTTTGTCCATTGAGAAAAACACATTCAGGAAATATATTAATAAATATTTACAATAAAAGAATAAAAGGGCTTTCAAAATGATTAACTAATTATTTTTTTACGAAAATAATTTGTGAAATTTTCACAAATAATGTTCAGAGATAACATTCCTCATAAATATATGCAGAGTCTCTCTATTTGAAAATATTAAAAACTTCATTATTATTTTCATAGAAAGAAGTTTTAATTCTTAATATCAATACAAATGAAATTTTTAACTCATAAAAACAAATGTCTTATAACACCACCTTTTTAAGAATAATTTATGTATCCGTAAAACCGTAAAATATTTAAATTCAAATAAATGATATAAATTTAAAAAAACTAAATTATTGTTTAATATTTACAATCTTACAAGCGGAATCAAATTTAAATTTAATGATACTATCTATACCTAACAGCTATTCTTATTTCTAATTTGAAATTAAAGCAACAGCAACAATTGTTTTATCACGGTAAAGGACTTCGTTCATAATGTACATATTTTCAAAATCATTGTAGAATTAGATTGTTTAGAGTGCCTACTTCATAAAATAAGTAAGTTTATGTGAATTCAAAAAATTTTCTTTCTTTCGCATTTATCAATGCATATTATAAAAAAAAATTATATTCTCCTATCTTCTAGAAAGGTATAAAAATTTATATAAATTTTAAAAGCGTACACCAATTATCTTCAAGCACTCACGTTCTCACCAGGTTTAATATTATATGTGCATTATATTCTATTTCTGTAGCCTCATTACAAATGAAAATTTTTTTCTTAAATAAAACAAAATAATATTTGTCAAATTTAAAATCCATTTAAATACTGAAAATATACATTAAATAAATTCAGAGAGCACGGGAATAATTTAAATATATAAATCATACAGTTCACGGAAAATAATGTTAAGTTTATTATAAATTTATATTTGAAAAAAATGACAGTAAATTCTAACTGTCGTATAAAACTTACATTGTAAGTTTGAGAACTTCATTTGATGAAGACTTTATTTATTCGTTTATTCGCTTCAATAGATAGACAGTGGTAAGATGGAATCTAGCAAAATAAAAAGCGAAAAAAAAGTTTGAGGGAAAACATCCTTCTTGGAAGAGAAATTAGAAAGAAAAAAAACTTTTAAATTTTTTCTCTTATTTCTGATTTATTTGCAATTTTTTTATAAGTCCGAAATTCTTTCTCAGATTGATAACGAACGCTTTAAACCCATCACTTCGCAGTCATAGGAATTTCCGACAATCAATCGTAATTCTTTAAAAGAACAAGTAAAAAAAAAACAGTTGCAAAAAGAAAGAAAAAGAAACGGGAGAAGAACAGGAAAAGGATTTTGGGAGAAAAAAACTGAATTCGAATCAACATTTATTTCATTCGTTGTTATTGCTACGCTCGATTTTTCAAATTTTTTTCTATGCTTTTTTTTTTTCTTATTCTACTTTTTTTATAACCCCCAAGAGTTGTTTAATTCCAAGACTTTTCCAATTACCGAAAATAGAATAATTTGATAATTAGTAGCGGTGAAAGAAGCAAACGATAATTAGAGGATATTAGTTTTAAAAGAAGTAAACGTCAAAAACATTAGAATAGGATAACTGCATTCTATTAAACATATTGCTCAGGTACTAAAAAAGAGGTATCTAAAAACACCGATGTATGAGCTTTACATCATAAAAACTGAATATTTATACACGATTCGATTTTTTCATAGTCATTGATTGAAGTGCAAAGTAGTTAGGTCGAACCATATAATTAAGAAACCAATTTATATTTCCTTTTTTTTTCCTTAAAGCTAAATGGCTAGATTTATTAAAGGCAAAAACATGGAATTTTATCAGTATCTAACTTCTTATCTTAAAAAAAAGTATAATTAATTTTTTTATATATATAAAAGAAAAGATATTTTAATTGAAAAAAAAAATAAATTTGTTGACTAAGGGAACTTACATTAAATTTAGGAATAATAGACGCATTATTCACTAAAACCACTTTTGAGAAGCCCTTTTGAAATAACCATTTAGATTTTTAATGAAATTTATGAAAGTAATACAGTATCATGCGACAAACACCATAGAAAGTTCTTATAAAAATTATATTTAAAAATTAACTGTTTTGTAGAATCAATAGTTCACACAAATTGTAATACACGAATAACTTGGGAATAAGGTTTTTTTTAACTTGGGAATAAAAATTGACTGATTCTCGTCACACGTGACAAAACGAAAATGATTCTTTTAATATGAAATTTAACTAATTTAACAATTAATTATTAAATTTTAAATTAAAATAATAAGAATATAACCTTATTTTATTATATTGGAGTGGCTAACTATGTTTGCGAAACATATATTGATACTTCTAAAAAGCATTAAGACCGAGAAGAACTTTCTAACAAGAATACTATTGAAAATTTCTGTAATTCTTGCTTTCCTGCTAAACCAGAGATATATGAGGGAAGTCGTTTTACAGTGGGAAAAATGAGAGAATTAGAATGGGGAAGTATAGTGGGAAAAGTGAGTAATTTCTTTAACAAATTGAGGATTCCGTATTTACCTTAAATGAGACATTGTAATATGTAGGTTTCAAGGTTTTTTTGATTCAAAATAAGCATATTATTATTCTTTAAACACAAAAAGTAAACTAAAAAAAATTTTGCTTATGGTTTAAAATATGTGCTTTCTATATATATATATATATATATATATATATATATATATATATATATATACATCTGTGTGTGTGTATCTTTCGAAAGTATTACTCTCTGAAAAAACTAATAAAACGTATAAATGCGAGTTATGTTCTGTTTAGTTATATCACAATATATTTATTAAAATTTTATGTAACTTTATGTAAGCATTGCATAACCAGAAACATAAAATTTAAAAATATAAACTACATTAAAAAGTCAAGGTTTTTTTTAAGTTAATGGATTTACTATAAAACTATAAAAAGTTTTCTGCTTTTCGAAATTTGAAAAAAGAATAAAAATATTATTTACTATAGAAAGCAATAAATCTGAGATTATAAAACGATAGTGAATGGTATTTGCAGAGTCTCTTACGAAGTCACCTATTTTCAAGATGTCAAAAACGAGAAAAATTTGTGAATACCTTCATAGAAAAGTTTTTTTCTTGCACTTTAATCAAACGTATAATTCAATTAAAACCAATATTTAACTATTTCGTTAGGTTATCAGTATCTTCGACAATGCTCTCATTCCAACAGACCACAATTCCACCATATGATCACTGGTATATTTTCCCCATGTCACCAAGAGATACACATATTAGAGCAATTTGAGAAACACTTCATTTATTGACACAGTTTTTGGGGACCACTGCTCGTGACACAAGATAATCTACATTGCTGCAAATTAAATTCAGATGAGTGTGGTAGTTTAAGTCATAGCAAACGAAGAGTAATATTCAATTTTCAAATATTATCTTTCATTAAAATAGGAAAAAAAGGACAAAACCTTTCATAAAGACAAAGTTTGCGGAATGTATCAATAGTACAAGAAATAGGATTGAGTAACGAGGGAAAAAAGGGACAAGAAAGAAACGGAATAGGAAGAGAGAAAAAAAAAGGGGGGCAAAGATGGAGCTGTAAAAATCCGGTTCATCTCGATTCAGAAGCTATAAAAGAAAACCGATAGTAGGTCCTCTTCAACCTATACACACGCCATTTACTTTGAAACTATGTATTGCCCGACAAGGAGTGGGAGGGGGGCAAAAGCTAGCCTTTGGCTTTGAGATGACAGCTGATCAATCTCTAGGGTAAAATGAGCCAACTTAGGTTGCCAACTTGGCGAACAAACGTTTCTATTTGGCATTTTTTTAAGAAATATTTTTATTATGATTGTTTCTTCAAGTTAATTGTTTGAATCAATTTCAATGTATTTTTTTTTCCCACAAAGCAAGTTTTTCTAAAATAGAACACTGTAATAATTTATTATTAAGTTTTAGATATTATGTTATTTTATATTATATCATGATAATTTATTAATTTTCTAAAATATTTATGAAGATTTCACAGATTTTATCTGAAAATTTTTAGATACTCAATTTTTTTTATTTATTTATATAACTGCATACTTTATTTGTTAATTCAAAATTATACTTTACAATTTATTGATCAGTATCTGTATTACTATTACTCATATTTAGATTAAATTTTTAAGTATATAAGCTTAAGTAATCTCAAATTAGTTATCTGCATTCAGTTTTTTTCTTTTGTCAAATTCTTAAATTAAAATAAATAATATATTTTTTAAATCAACACTAGAAGATTAGTTATAATTCACATTCATCAAACGTATTTTGAATGTTTTTCAGTAGTGTTTTTTATCTAAGCTAGTATAGGAACAATAGAAAACATTTTATGAGACCTAAAAATAACTATATACAAATTAATCAACAATTCTTTATAACTTACACTCCAATAAACATGATGAACACCAATTGTTAGAAACAAAATTATCAATAAAAACAAAATATTCACTTCACTATTCCTAAATATTCTTTTAAAAAATTATATTCTTAACAATGAATTATTAATGCATTGCCTTCAGTAGCATTTTTTATAGACTATTGAAAAACATTCATAAATCAACTCTTTTATAATTCGATACAATTAGAGGAAAAATTCATACTTAAAATATATACCTCAGAAAATATAAGAAGAATATAATAATAATGTATCCAAAAATAATAATTCTTCCGAAATCATACAAAAAATGATGACAAAATAACACTTTCTGAAATATTTGTAATTATTTTGCAGCTGTGAGTTAAATTGATTTAAATTTCAGTTATTGTATGTACAATAAAAATAAAAATATATACTAATGTGTGAAAAACATACTAAACACTCTTAAAGTGTATGAATTCATTAATTTGGTAGCAATATAATTTTTTGTTTTGTGGTTATTTTTCAAAGGAGCAAATCGTATATTTTTTTTTAGAATGGAGAATATAAAATCTCAAAATAAATCAGAACTCCATGATGTCTTAAACTAAATAATAGCTTCAAGCCTTCATTATTATTAAGCGGAACAATTTTAAAACACTTAAGCTGAATAAATTCTCTTAGATACAATCAATTATCGAATACCATTTTGAAAGATATTCCAATTTGGGAATCAAATAATGGCATCCCCTCTGCCCCCAATTTTTTTGGCGATTAAGTCACGGTCGCAGTCACACCGTCATTGGTAACCCTTTATTTACACAATGGGGGATAAAAGAAAAGGGGAGAGGAAATAGCAAAACTCTTTTTACCCTACACCCCCTCCTTCCGGACTGATGACGAGAAGTCCTGATATCTATCAAAAAGAGAATCCATGCAGCGAAGGGTGGGTGGGGGAGTATGTCTCATCGGTAATGCTTGAAACGGTCAGGGGAGAAAGAAGAAATCTCTGCTCGGCTCCCCTAATGCCACCATTTCCGCATCTTTATTGTCAAAGGGGACTTCAGTGACCATCGTCCAGCCGCCGAAGAATGGGAAAAAAGGGTTTCTAGTTTCATTTCTCTCTTAACGGAGAAAAAAGTAATAGACAAAGAGAACGTATGTTTTCCCTTGTCGAATAGGGATTTTTTTTTATTTCATAAAGAGAGCTTAGTTTATCGCATTAAAAGAGCAATAATAATGATTATTACATTTAATAATGATTACGTAGGAACATGCTATTTCAAAATATAAAAATAATACATATCAAACTATGGTTAAAAATATTTAATGTAAAAAAATAATAATAATAATAAAAATTTCAAAAGTCGTTAAACATTGTTTAGTAAAATATAACTGATATATTTATTTAAATAATGAATTTATACAATCACAATTCTCTCTCTATAATCCCTATAGTATTTTCGCTCCTTATTAGTATTTTCTTACCTTTCTTCCATTATAAATTATCAGGATTTAATTTATATAAAATATTAGATTGGGAACCCTTTTTATATGCTTTTTATACATTTCCTTTTATATAGTACATTATTCAAAACTAAAATATTTAATTATATAATCTGATAACGACGTAACAGAAATTGTTGTAAGAAGAAACCATAATATTTATTAAAAAGCATTACTCATAGATGCTAAGATAAAATTACTCTTAACTTTATTTTTATTACCAGCATTAACTCTAACATCAGTAATGAGGGTAAATTAATTCTAGATAAATCCAGTATAAAATGAAACGTTTGTTCAAGTTTAAATCTTTACATGTGTGTCAGAGTTAAAAAAAAGTAAAAATGCGAATTAACTACCAGACAGTACTTTTGAAAATTTCAGGTTAATTAAATTAGCATGAAGCAATTATACTCAACTATCAATACTAGTAACATCAATATAAATCTTGTACCACAAAACAACGCCGGTGATGTACTTCAGGAAACTAATTATGATATCTTTATTCTGAATCTAAAAAGTCATTATGGTATAGAAATTTGCAGGGTTTCTATGCAAATTTAAAAATATGTATATACATTTAAGAGTTTTTTCGGGTGAAATATAAATAATTTTAAAATGTTAATTCATGTTATCTAAAGAAAATGTTATTAATAGATTATAATGCGTATACATACTGATCTCAGAAATTCATTTTTATACTTTTTTTGATGTATAATATTTTATATTTAAGCAACTTTCTCTCTCGTGTAAATTAAATGTATTCCTTGCGAATTTCAAAGGGGCCTCTAAAGATTAGTTAGAAGATACAGTTATTATAATTAAACTAGAAGTAAAAACTTTTTGAATGCAAAACTATCGGTAAGAGGGTGTATTCTTTGAGTTACCACTTCAATATATGAGTATGGACAACATTCTGAAAAAGGTCTTCCAGAGGGCCAAAAAATATGAATATTGAAAAACCTTAGCACAGCATTCAACTTTAGATTGTCCACTATGTAGCGTCAAAAGTGGTATATATATGTATCGGCATATTTCCTCCTATACCTACACAGAAGTTACAACAAAGATAATTCAAATAGACGAATATATAAAAAATCTAATAAATCCATGTATAAATTTAGCAATAAGGGAATTAAAGTTGAAGTAAATTGGTGCATTTATTATTGATGAAAGAATAGAAAGTCAATCTTAATATGAAGTTTGTATTTCGAATTAAACTCTGATCTTAGGAAAAGTTTGGCAAAATGATGCATCGATAAATTGGAATTAAATATTATATATATATATATATATATATATATATATATATATATATATATATAACATAAACATTATGCTTGTACCATCAATCTCTCAACATCCACATTTTTAAACTAAAATTCAAATTCATATATATGGAATGGCAATATAAAAATATTTGAACTGGAGTGTTGCCAAATAAAATGTAGCTTTAAGTCATGAAACATATAAAAAAATTAAATGAAAGCAACAATTTTATAGTCGGTCAAAATGATTATCAATCTGATCAAAATCAGGCTGACACACAGCATATGGTTTTTATATCATGAAATTATTGTGTCTTTTCTTGTAATTATAACTGAATTTATGTAAAATATATATAATCATGCTTTATATATCTCGGAAATACTCAAGTTAAAAATGAAAAAAATACAATTGTAAAATTTGCGTTATACTCATTTTATCATTCAGTTACAAACTCTGAATGAAGTATTTTTTCCCAGTCTCACTAAGCAAAAATGCTACTAATGCGTACAAATATAAGCCCTATAGTCTTACATTCCTTTTTAATGCTAGGCAGCAGAAATCCCAGAATAGATGTTACAAAGATGCTTGATGGCTTCATCATTGGGTAAATACTATAGGGAATATTTCTACACGAGCGAAGGGGAAAATCTGGGAAAGAAAAAGGGGGGAAGATGTCGTCAGTATGCTGGACACGTATCTCTTCTGAATGGTATGTGAGCATCGAGGAAGGGACTTTTTTGATACGGAATGATGGGATATGATGGATCGCGGATCACAAAAGATTCGGAAACGGGTATGATTCTAATCTTAGTAAGTAGGGTTCTTTTACGTGCACAATCGCTACTGCGCGGAGAAAAAGGGCTACTGATAACGCATATTGATAACAGATATTAGCAGATGTATCAATTCTCATGTCACACATAAAGGGTTACTTAAGAATATCGTTATAACTTCGGTATTATTCAGTAAACATGTTATTTTCATTTTGAAATTAGTAAATTCTAACGTTTGACAGTTGAATATGTCATGAAGTAAAAATTGGAACTATGCATTTCGGAAATTAAACCCGAGATTTATTTTATGAAACATTTTAGAATTTTTAGATTAATTTTTAATAATCTTTCTCGTGAATTTAAGTTCACATCTCAGCATATAGTTTTCATGAGTATATGTGTGTGTGTTATAAGTGACACAAATTCTAATTAAGAATTACAATACATTAAATTTTACCTTTATATTATGTGAATAAAATATTTTTTAATCTTTCATGCTGCCAATTGAATATGTTTTGTTTGCAAACTAGAATATTTGGTAGGCAAAATTTCTTTTTTTATTATGACAACAAAATATCGTAATAATTGCTGGTGCGCATATGAACGGTTCAGTAATCTTAGAATCTGACTCATAAATACATTCATTTAACTCCGCAGAAAAATTTGAAAATTACATTTTAAAAATAACTTTGAATTGATTTCATAAATATAGAAATAAATTGCTTAAGTGAACACAAAATGAAACGATAAGTTAAAAATAAAAATAAATCTAAAATAAGCTACCGTGTTTTCAATTCATAGCTTAAATATATCGAGAAAATATAGGAAGACAATAAATTTTTCTAATTTGTAATTTTCATATAAAAGAAATCATTTCAAAAGGATCGAAAATAACATGAAACAAATTTGGAATAAACTTATTTTTTGCAATTCTAAAGAATAGCTGTTATATTCCCCCAACGTATATAAATATGAGACCTTTCGATATAAAAATGACACATTTGATACAGAAATCTTCAAAATCATATCTACATTACAGCTGTAAGGAAACTACCAACGAAAATTGAAGTAAAAAGCAGCTGTCAGAAGATTTTGAAGGACTTCAGAAGTGAACAGTCCCTTCTCACTTACAGTTTTTTTCTCTGCAAGGCAGTACGAGGTAGTTTGTTTAAGACTGTTAAGGGAATAAACACAAAGCTGATTTCCATGATAATGACGCATTTCCACCGTAGATTCAAAACCCTTCAGAAACTTGTCTCCAAACGTCTTCCAAAAGATTCCAAGAGAAAGAAGGGAAAAGCGAAAAAAGTGGAACCCTAACTAAGCTATCGATCTCACACAAGTCTTTCTTTCTTTCTTCAATTCTCTTTGTGTTCTCAGGGTTTGGTAAAGAGCAAAATTTTATCTTCCACTGCATCCCTTCTCTCTCTCTACCAATCAATCAGTGGGAACTTGCAGAAAGACCCCGGGCGGCATTCTTTTAAAGAGAACAACAACACCAAAATTTTTGTTCGGAAGAAGGAAGCCGTACATCTTTCCCGAAAAACAACGGGGCCTAACAACAACCACGAATTTCCTTCGTGTGTGGAACTTTCCTTCTTTTTTTATTTTCTGTGGGCTTCCTTGCTGGAGCCTCTTTTCTATTCGGGTTTCGAACCTAGTCTTCTTTCAATCACTTTCAACCCAAATGGAGAGAGAGCAGTGGGAGACAAAGGGTGGCTAATTAGCACCAGCAGAGTAAATCTTATTTTGTCACACAGGAAGAGTAAAAATAACTCAGCAGCAAAAGAGGCATTGATTAAAAAACTAAGATACAATCATAAAATAAAATAAAAACTTTGTGTTTATGGAATGTGCTACTTATCACTTTAAAAAACTCATATTTATATTGATTTTTTAAATGTTTCCATAATTTAATCCATGGGTAATACAAGTATGCTAAAATAAATTATAATTGTGAACTGTGAAGGTACAAATTAGAATTTCTATATCAGTTACAAACTGGAAGCATTGATAACTTTCCAAAATGGTCGTAAAATATATGAAAAAAATTATGCAAGGAATTTGTCCTCTGATCGGTCTATTAAGGCGTTATCATAATTTCAATCAAAACAACAAGAAATCAAAATTCAGTACATTTTTTCTACTTTTCCAATCATTAAGTCGATGCTCTTTTATCAAATAAAAGAACCTAAATTGTGTATGTTATGAACAAAAATGATTAAGTGATAAAAATTATTTTTTAACATGTGCAAAAGTTAAACACCCAAGCAGCAAGTAAGTATTGAAATTTAAATATCACTTCAGCGTATTTCCGTTTTCTGTTTATAAATATAGCAAATATAATGCTCTTTAAATTGTCCTAATTACTAAAAAGCTTTAAAGCGCGCACGCGCGAGTACAGAAATTAAATTCAATATACATTAAAAATAAATCAAAATACAAAGAATATTATTTCCCTTGTTTCAAAGCATTAGAATGCTTTAAAGTACACTTGCAAAAATTAAATTGAAATTAAGAAAATATTCTAGGAAAAAATATTTTATTGCTGTTCAACAAATAAATTTGCTCGACATAAGATGTTGCTAAATAGTCTTTATTGTCAAGTAGACTCATTATTAATTATTACTTCACTTGAATTTGCAAAGGAAAATTTTAAAATGTATTTTCAATATTTCCTGTAAAAATTTCCAATTGGATAAAGATTTAATGAATTTAGCGCAACTACAATAATAGCTTAATATTCCACAAAAAAAATCTCAGCTGATTTCAGTATGCAATATGATATTAAATCAAACTAAAAAATAACCAATATATATAATTCAAAACTTTTCTTCAGCAAAACAGTCTTCCGAGATTTTCTTCTCTCTCACACGATTGAATATCTCATAAAATACAATCATAATGAGTATCTTATAAAATGATGACTTTTATGAAATTCTTTAAAGTTTATCTTCTAGTTTCAAATGTTTTGGTTGCCAAAAGATACGCATAACGTACTTGCATTACTTGCTCCATTAAATAATATATATATTTTTGCATCTTCCATCATTCTGGAAAAAATATTTGGACAATCCAACATTCATTCTACCATTATAGGAAGATAATGAGTTCGAATTCCAGCTTAACCGATGATCTGTCGTGTTCGATAAAGGCGGCTAGGGCACGTTAAAACCGGGAATGGTCGCAATGTCCTCCAAGTAAAATGATATTTCTAGGATTGCAAGCCAAGTATTTGGGGTCTTCTAATTGGTTCCTGCTCCAAAAATTTACCAAGACTCCACCCAATTGCTTCTATCTAATTGGTAGAGCCCAACTCAGGGTTACGTACAGGGAAGCATGCTGCTCTACAAAAACAACAACCATTCAACCATATTTACATAGTAGTTCTACTTCCGGTACGCGGGATTGAAATTTTAAATTGACAAAACCTTCTAAAGTTATTGACATGAGCAGTTCTTTTCCATTTTTGATGCTATAAACATGTACTTCCAAATTTAAAAAAATTTTCCATGTTTTTTTGAAAAAATCAAGAACTTACACAAAAAATAAATTATTTTGAAAATAACTGTTTGCATTAATTAAAATTTATCATACATGCCAATCTTGATAAAAAAAAAAGTTATGTTTTAACACAGTTTAAGAATTTCAGTAGACTCAAATTAACATTTTGAATCTTAAATATAATTATTTAAATATAATTTTTTAAAAACTAATTTTATATTAATAACTAATTTTGATAAAAAAAAAAAAAAGTACTTTACAAAAATACCATTTGCAAACATTAAACATTATATGATATTTTCAGATTGTTATTTATTAATTCTTTTTAACCTTTTTTCTTACTTAACCATCTTATTTAATATTTTTATGATATTTTACCATTGTAAATTGTTGTAAATTAATATATATTTACATTTATTAATATTCCACCGGGGCATATTAGCTACAATTAAATATTTTATCATCTAGATTATTTTTATTTAGGTTATATTGAAAAAAAATTATACGATATAAATAAAAACTATATTAAATGCGAAATGAATAAATATATTATTGCAGATTTAATTTGATCACATTTCCATACTATATTTGATTCTGTACATAAATAATTTAATTAGCATTTAATTTTATTAATTATAATGTAATTGAAATAGGTTTTTAATGAAATATTTTATATCATTCTTTTAATAATTTAGCAATATTTATTAAAAGTTTTCTTTGTTATTATAGTTGAAATAATAGTAATAGTATTAATAATAAAATAATTTCTTCCAGTAAAGATTATAAATTTAATAGGCAGAAAACATAAAAGAAAAGTTTTAGAATACTAAGCAGGTTTTATATTTGAGATATTTTTATGTAGAAATAAAAAAGAAACAAACATAAAAATTTTTATTATTCCTTCCAAAAAATAAAGACTACAAATGGTTGCTATTAATTTTGTGAAAGCTTCAATAATATTATAAATGAAAAAAAATCACTTGCGTAAAATGATGCGAAAAAACTACAGATCATATTATAAAATTTGAAAAATATCGAAAGGATTGATATTTTTCAATGCAATTCTGAAATACATTTTACTAAACAGTAAAGAATTGCAACCTTACAAAGTAACTAATATTGATTGAAAATAAGATAAATGATTTAATACCAATAGTGGGGTTAAATTTAATTTAACATTTAAATAAAGTTCATAACCTCATAAAGATTCAAATTCAAAATATATTCTCTCGAAGACTGAAAGTAATTTGATTTGGATCATTATAACAGAAAAATTGAAGCGATACAGAAGAATTGAACTTATTCTGAAATCATAGATTCACAATTTTTACTCTAAAATGGAACAGAAGCGGACAACACCAATTACTAGAATTCCTTACAAAGGACGGATGAATTTCATTCCTATTTTTATAAGAATTACTGAAATGCATATATAAGTTAAAGATTAAATAGATTCATATGGTAAGAAGAAAACTTAGGAACGTGCTTTGCATCCATATTTCTCACTTATAATCTCTCTTTACATATAGTATTTTGCAGACAACTAGAATACCAAAATCACCCATTAAATGAGCTGGACGTAGAATTGCTTTTTTTCTTGCTCGGAACCTTTACTGAGCTTCAGAGATCATTACGAATGTCACAGGCAGGACGGAGTATCGTAAAATTTTCTCTCATGAAATAGAAACAATTGTAATGAATAGATAGGATCGAAAGAGAATTTTAAAAAATGTAAAATTGGAATAAAAGAAAAAGGTACCGAACTTCGAAATGGACGAACAAGAATGCAATTACCGATTTCTCAATCCTCGATGCCGAAACATTACGCGGAGGCATCAGAATATTATTCGAAGCAGAAAAACTAAAGAAGTATGAGCAGCATAAAATGAACTGGAACTAGCTTTTATCTCTTCATGTATATATCCCTTAACATTAAAGTAAACAATAGACCATTAGCTTAAAAATCAGTACCTTCGTCAAAAATTTTAGTAGTACCTTCATACAACGAGATGTTTAATGTTAAGAAAAGGGTAACCTGGTCTTAACAAAAAATAATAATAATAAACAAAATACGAAGCTTCCTAGAGCTCTTTCAAACAGTAACTCTCCAACCTCCAGTTGCCAACCTCATTACGAGACACTGCAAGTTGAAGATAGCAATTTGTCTCTCTTTTTTCCCTCTTTTTCCCTATTCGATATTCCTAAACTTAGTCTCCATTTGTGAATAAAATATTGACTGGGGACAAACGAAGCAACAGCTTGGATATTCACCTCCTTTTTATCCCCATTCTTCATTGTAACTTTTGTTACACTTAGGTATTTATTATAAGATTGCTGGTGATTAGTCTCTCGAATCCTTTTCTATTTTTCAAGCTTTGTAAGATTAAAGATTGCTGAAATACAAAACCCGCGTTTTAAGCCTAAAATAGGTATTTACTAAGGAAATAAAACAACTTTCACAGCGCTAAGGGTTTTAAAAATGTCAATTACTATGCGAGAACTAACTTATAGAAGTTATAATAAAACTATAGGAGGGTCTTCAAATAATAGTGGGTTACGACTCTAATAAATCGCATCTGTGAGTTGGAAGTTCTACTTAAAAAGTCTTTGAAGGGTGATAACTTATATATATATATATATATATATATATATATATATATATATATATATATATATATATATATATATATATATATATATATATATATATATATATATATATATATATATATATTACATTACGTTTCAATGTATTCAAAAATTTTACGCTACTTTTAATTAAAGATAAAAATTGCTTGTAAATTTAATAAATAAATGTATTAAACTTAAGTATAAATTATGTATAAAAAATAAGACTGTAAAGAATATATTAAACCTAAGTGTAAATTAAGAATTAAACCTCAGTATAAAAATATTTATAAACAAATTTGTATTTATTACTTTCTTTTTTTTAATATTTTAAATCAAGTAATTATATACATTTTAATTTTAAATCAAGAAAAACTATTTAAATTTATTACCTAATTCATTAAATTGTCGGAAAAATTCTTTAGTTTGATATATTGCAATGAGCTATTATAAAATAAGTTGATGAAATATTATTTTAATGTAATCTGAGTTTATTATTTTTAGAAATATTTAATCAAAATTAGGAGAAAAATATGCGTATTCATATATCTGCATTTTAAATACTCTAATATATATTTTTATTTGTAATAATCAATAGTTCTATTTACCTGAAATATTGTATAATATAGAAAGGAAAAAATAATTGTAATTTAGCAAATGCTTATAATGAAGCCATTTCACATAAGTAATATAAAAAAATGTAAGTTTATATCTGTGACCTGAATAAAAGAGGATAATATGCTTAAATTTATTATATTCCAGAATTCCATCATATTTTAAATTAATATAAAATACTTTTCATTGATAAAGTTAAATGAATTTTCGGAAATTTACTCTGATTTTGTAAAAATAAGAACATAAATTAAATTTTAAACAAAAAATAGTTGTTGTTACTAATGACACTTGGACAAGCCGAGTTCACTATGCCATTGGCTATGCGAATTTAAGTCAATTGGGAGCGTTTTGCGTTTTAATCAGAGCACCATTAAGATGAAAGTACGACTTTGCTCTACACACATGCTATAGGTACCCATTTATAGGGTAGGCAACCATTCACACCTCATTCATACAAGGAAAAGACAAAGACAGGATAGATAGAGAGAGAAAGTACATCCATGTCCGAACCGGGATTCTAACCCAGGACCTCCTTATGCACAGTCAGGCACACTGACCACTAAACAAGTTGGGCGGCACACAAAATGGTTAATCATAAAAGAGAAAGTTTTTATGACGAATAAAAAATTATCTTTTAACTTTAAAATAATGAAAGAATATGAAAAAAGTTCACATTATATTTTACAAATCAATCTCCCTATATGATGTTAAAATGAAAAACGCATAAATATAACTCAATGTATTTTTAAAATATACTTTTTCACTGGTCCAAAATTATACAATATGATTATAATAACAATGCAAACAACATTCTAATTTTAATTGTTGATATGAGTAAGCTTTTTAACTTCCAATGTAAAAATCAAAATTTCAAGAGCAATAAGGACAAATAAAATAAATGACACATATTTCTTAAAAAAATATTCTCACATTAGTTATTATTTTTTAAAATTTTTGAAATGTAAGAGAGGGATTTTATAGTGTTTATTATAAAATAAAAAGGAAGTAAACAACATCATTTTGTTTATAGTTAGCAGAACTAATATTTTCAGCACTGTATGATGATTTTGTTGTTGCAAATTACAGATGATCCAATTCTAATACTAGACCAACTCCACAAGTCCATAAACATCCAGAAAATCCAAAAACATTACGGGCTTTGAAAGAACCTCATCCAAGTCAAAATTCAAGTATCTCAAGATATACTCTTGGGCTGCTTGAATTTTTGAGAAGACTATTTTAATCGGATAATCCCAGATGATCCAATTCTAATACTAGACCAACTCCACAAGTCCATAAACAGCCAGGAAATCCAAAAACATTAGGGGCTTAGAAAAAGCCAATTAAGGCCTCTTCTAAGTCAAAATTCAAGTAGCTCAAGATATACTCTTGATGTCTGTTCAGCTTTACATTTTAGGCACCGACTAAGTCTTTTCACCCTGCATATACTTGAGGCCCCTTAGGTGACCAATGGCGAAGCGTGAAATACAAATCTAACATTATTTTCTTGATGAAATAATCAAGTGATTTTCTTTTACAACGAAAGTATCAATGGCGTAGGTTATTTGTGAGATGTGTAACAAATGTGAAATTCATTGATATAACCTGCCTCGTAATCTGTATACCCGAAAAGACACTTGTTCCATCATTAATGGAATACCTAATTAGAATTCGTTTTTGAAAAATAGCTTGAGAGGTAATAATGTTGGAAATTACGGAATTTCAAAAGTCTCTCTTCCACCCCCGTCCCTAGTATGAAACGAACAATGACTCGGGAGCAACCTGCCCATTCCTTGAGTCGTAACGAATCACGTGATTGGGAGGAATTATGTGCACAATAAGGGAACTGGAATTCCGATCCAAACCCAAAGAAATGATTGGCAGCTGGAGATCCGCTGCACCGGACGTATTACGTCACAACTTCTCCTCTTTTATATGTCTGCAGACAGAGTAAAAAAGAGAAGAGTAAAAGCGGGAGAAATAAAAACGGGGATAAAGAAGATGAAGAATGGAGAGAAAAAGGTTCGGAAGATGAGGCTGACCAGGGTCGCTCGGAGTCTTCGCTAATGGCGAGGCTATTCATCTTGGAAGCCCCCTATGTAACTGACAGCTGTCAACGCAAAACCCTAAAAATAAGTATGAGAATGGCGAAAAAATCTCCAACCGGGGGTTGTTTAAGTGATTTATGAAGGATTAGAGCAGGGAAGGCGGAAGAGTTATAATAGTAATTAGTAATGGTGAAAAGTCGAGTAATGTGTAATAAAAACGTAAATGGAGTTGTACTTTTTTTAATTGCGCCTCATCATTTCTTCCCCGATACGAGGGAGTCACCATGTGTAATGATGTACATAATTAAGGCGAAGTTGTGCAAGAAATGGGTTAAAAAAAAGCTAGAAATGGTCCAATTATGGAACACGCTTGAAGATGAATGACTTGCTGCAAACAAGAGGATGATTATAGCTCTTGGATGGATGATTTTCTAACAAGATATAGCTTTTAAAGATGTGATCAAAAACTCTCAAAAATTGTTTATTAAAGAAATTAAAACAGTTCTCAGAATAGAATGATTGGGCTTACCAATAAAATGTATTCTGCAATGAAACAAGTGCAACCTTTCTTAATCTAAAGTGAACCAAATATAGAGATTAAACAAAAAAGAAAATTAATTTTTCAAAATAAAATATTCTTCAGAAATAAAAACCGAAATATTATTCGTCAAAAGCTTCTTAATTTAAGTCAGTCTTTTTTTAAAATAATGACATAATTTCAACTATTAATCCAAAATATTTAAAAACTCTCATAGCTTCTAATCTTTTTGTGGCTAAAAAAATCTACTACAAAGCATTATCTTTATAATTTGAAATCAAATTATTTTATTTTTTTACAAAACATACTTCGCTTTGTAGAATTTTTATTAAAATTCTACAACAGTTTCCTATTTAACTAAATGTTTCACAAAATAGAAGGGACAAAATTAACAAGGAAAAGTTAATTTTTCATGTTACCATATTTACCTGCCGATTGAATATTTCTTTATTCGGAAAGAATGGTACTATCAATATTCATCAATTCTCATCAATTCTTCTTATTCTTCATAAGGAATTATTGTTTCAACTTTATATATTATTTTATGTATTCGATTTTACTGTCACACTTACATTAGTTTTGAAAATTTCCCTTTTGTTACAGTAAAAATTTTAAATAAAATTTTAAAATAAATAAAAAAACTAATTATTTCTACGGAATATTTTACATTTTAAGAAAATATTAATATATTTTACTTTCAACATTAAATGTCATTAATATTAGAGGTTTATTTTAAATATGAAGCGTAATATTAATTATGCTAATACGTTACACTATTGAACAATAAAAAAAAAACAAAAAAATATAATTGAAAATTCAATTAAACTATAAGATAAAAAAATTATTAGAAAATTATCCAGAATTTTTTTTATATTTAGCTTTAGCTAAAATTATATCAATTTAAGAAAGAACATTGGGTTATAAATAATTTTAACAAATTTAAATTTATAGTTACTAAGAAACGGTATAGATTTAGTCAATTCAAATGTCAAATTTCTTTATTTTTAGCTAATAAAATTAAATGGTAAAATATTCTTTCTTTGTTAATAAACTGTTACATGAAAACAATGAACCATCGAGCGCAGTTAGAGAATATGTTATGTTTTTTCTGCGAAGAAACAGTTAAAAAAATGCAACAAAATGAAAAAACACCAAATTTCTGTAAGTTCTTAATTTAATAGCTAAAGTAAAGAAATATAAAATATCTACATATCTGTGTTTTGAGATAGTTACGTAAGTGGTTGAATATAATTGGCAACTATTAAAAATTTTGTCGGACTCAGAAAAAACATTATGAGTAGCGAAATGTCACCAAAATAGCGCACACAAAAAAGAAATTTAATATTACGCCTGTATCAAAAGCTATTTGTCCTGTTTTATTTATTTTAATTTGCGAAGCGAACAGCAGCCTATAATAAAAATTTTCAGTATGTGGATGGCCCCCAAGACGAGTAAATAAAATCCTCTCCAAAAATGAGAAAAAACAGAGGAAAGAGTGGTTGAGGAGGTAGAGGAAGATTTTGGTGTGTACAAGATGAAATCTTCCATGGGGTCTTCTGGGCAAGGATTTGATGAGAGAGGAGGTGTAGGGGCTGAGGAAGATGTCGATCGTTTGTTTCCGGATGAACTTCACCCCCGCACACCTAAAGAGAGGGATCAGTTTTATGTTAGAGACTGACTGACACCTGACTGACCTACCTTGTCAAGAACTTATTTTGTTGACGTAGTCGGAAGAAAGTGACATCGCGTAATTTCCCACATGTCGAAAGATTTAATGTGTATCACCTCGACTTCAAACAACTTTCGAAGGCCAAAAATATTGAATCTATATATTTTAATTAAGAAAATTATGAACTTTAGTGAAAACCTCAAAAGTACATTAAAAAAATTGAAAATGAAGTATCAAAAATATATTCCCGCAATATAAAAGTGTTTCTTATATTTATTTACATGTTACTGTTATACGAAGAGTTACATAGAATACTTTTAATGTTTTGCAGCAGATTTTTACAGATTAATGTATATTGTTTTAAATATTTGTGGTTTGTCAATTTTTAAAGAATTTTTACGATGGGTTGAAATAATTACCTTTAATGTTTTTTTATAAGTAAATCAAGATTAAATCTTAAACGTTGAAAATCTATAATAAACAGGCTTATAAAAAATAATAAACATTGGAAATTGTAATTCAAACAATGTGATCAAGCGAAAATATCTTCCACTTGTAAATGTTTTCATCAAATTAAAAATATAAATCCAGGAAATGAATATAGATTTACATTATAAATTTTAAAATGAAATAGTTAAGATTTTTTAGCGCAGTTGAATTGTATTTATAGCTATTAGTGACATGTTTTCTGATAACCAATACAAAAATATATAAGAAACATTTAAAACATCAGAGAAAAAAATGACTTCGTAACAAGCAAGACAAGAAAGACCAGAAGCCGCGTTCATTAAAATTTCCTGTCTCTCCCCCAAACGCGAAGTCCCATTGCAACGTTAAATGATTCCCGATACGGAAAAAAAGTCGCATTAAACAAACAAACGATATGAATATTAATAACCACGCAGCTACTCCTCTCAACTCAACTTAAATGAAAGACGAGGAAAAAAATAATAGCCGCCGTGATGGATAGCTGCAACTGCCAGACGCATTTCCAATTTAATAGCCAAAAGCATTGTTGCAGCGGTGACGGCCAGCACACCCATAAATACAGCAACAATGACAGTGATGTACGATATCCGTCATTGTTGTGCGCTGGTCGACCCCTGCGCAACAACCACCTTGAATATAAATCAAAATAATTATGAGAAGAAGGTGAGCGTCATAACGATGCCAAAAGGATGCGCATGCGAGATGGTCGGCGGCCATCTGATGGCTTGTTTATGTCGGACGGTGGTACCTCATCAAAAAGACAGCGCTTTGGCCATTCAAATCTGTGGAATAAATTGCCGAACACAGATACTTTATCTATTTAGACGCCAAACAATGGAGGATTTTTGTTTTCCTTCTTCGTGCATTAATATTTTTACTGAATCAAAATCTGTGGTTATGCAAGAGAATTTCGATATGAGAATTAATTCGAAAATCAATTTTAAACGAATTACAATTTGGTTGTATTTTTATATTTCTGTAATTTTTTTGAAGAATAGTTACAAATTGGGTTTTAAGAGGAAATATATCTACAAAACTGATTTTAAGATTTTTTTTCATTTGATATTAAATTGTTTAATCCTTATCTTAACATAGAAAGAGCGCTTGGGAAATAGGGATTAATTTTATTACATTGGGCAAAATTTGTAAAATATAGAAGTGAAAATAACTAATGTTATCAAAAATAAAAATTTGCAAAATATTATATAAAATTTTGAAATTTTTTAATTAAATAAAGCAGCATGTCACACTAAAAAGTCAATAAAAAATAAACACATAAAGGAATTCTTACGATCAGTGTGAAGTGATAATTAACAAAAGCCTTACAAAAATATAAAAAGAGAATATCGGAAAACCATAATTTATATATTTAAATTCACTAATATAAAACTTGTGTGAGGTGACAATATGAATAAATCATGAATATGATAATAGTGCATATAGATTTTATGAAATTTTTGATTTTAATGCAAAAATTGAAACTGTTGGCAGTATACTTAAATGTGATCATCTATACCTCATAATAAAGTTAAAAAATATCCCACATATCCAGACGATATTCCAACGATACATCGAAGATAATTTTTTACTGTACTTTAGTAATTGGTGCAAATTTACAATTCAGTTAAGCTAAAATACGCATTCACAACGAGAAAGAGCAGTTTTTATAAAATAAAATCTCTTTTTATTATTATCTTTATTAATAAAGAAGATTATAACATAAAGATGATTTTCATCAAGATGCAGAATACTTTCCAAAAAGTAAATTTGACCATTGAAAAATATAAATACATTAAACCATCTTTACAAAAATATGTTCCGCAGAAAAATATTGAAAATTTTACCATTTAACTTACTTTAAATTCTAATTTTAACTTCAAAAAAAATTGCAAAATTGTTTTCATATAATTTGTAAGTCAGTTTAATATCCTTTAACAATCTTTTTTTTTATAAAAAATATTTCTGATTTTCAAAAGTTTGCTTTAGAAGTAACAATCTATTTAAAAATGTAACTAAGAAATGCATCAGTGACTATAGGTATCATAGCTCGGAAATTACATGTGAATGTAATTACTTGTAAATAATTTTTTATATTGAAATTGTGTGGATCTTCCAACATAAACATTTAACAATAAATAATAATTAAATTTGAAACAATTAAACAAGTTTTATCTTCGTGCTTGTATACACTATAATAATTTTAATTAGAAAAATAGAATCTTGAACAAAATATATGATCTTTTCATTTATTTTATCAGATAATTGCCTCACGTATTCTATGAAATCTTTAAAATATTCTGCATTAATGCAAATCTTATGCAAAAATGTAGGCGTAAGCAAAAATTTGTTATTGAAAAAGAAAATTAGTATATGAAGTCAGAATAAATAGAAATAAATTCAGTACTCACAAAAGAACTATCTATGACTTAGCGAAAAAAGCATTCTTGAGTTTTTAACCTGCCTACCATTAAAGTATGCAACAGTTAGACTACTTTAGTATAAGTATATTAAAATAGTTATTTCTGAATACTATACATTAAGCAAAACATGACTGTTCCTAATAAAGTTCTTAATGAAAGATATTTTGTTAGCAATTCTCGCTCTTAAAATTGCAAACTCTTTAATAAATCCACTGTAACATTAAAATAATAGATCAAAGGGAATCGGATTTTAGAAATCAAAATAAATTTTAGTAGAGTATTATTAGATCTTGTCTATATAAAAAGAATAAATGGTAATATTCCAGGCGTTGAATAATAAGTCAGACGATAAAAATTTAAAAATATATTGAGATAACCAACATATTTCTATGCATGAAAAATTATAATTTTGTAATTCATGTCTATACATATTTATTTTATAATTTCCTTAAAAAAGGTGATAATATTGGATATTTTAATTATAAATGATTTAATTGAATGAATTGCAAAAGAATTAATAGGTTGGAGAAAAAATATTTTTGTTGTGTAAGAATTCATAAGAGTAAGTTTAAAAAATAAACACAAAAACTGAAAAAATTCTTATTGAGAGTTTGCGTCCTTTTGAATTCAAATAAAGACCAGATATATATAATTTCCATTTTTAATTTTTTTATTTTCCTAGAATTGCAACTTAAATACTTAGAACACCCTCTGAAATGTGATCGTCCACTCATTAATCTTTTTCTTTGCTTTTCTTAAGAGAACTTGTCTATCGAAACCTAAATTTTATAGTTAAATCAACAGGTGTTCATCATAAAAGTTTAAAATAAAAATAAATGAGAATTCCCAAATTTCAACGAATTTTTCTGGTAAAATTTGGAAAGCAAAGGTAACCGGATATGTGTAAATGGACAGACCTGAAGACGAGTTTCAGTCCAAAAAGTTTGAGCAAAATCAAGTGAATTAGAAAGGTTAAGTCACTAAAAATGATGTATAGTAAATGTTAATTTGAATTCAATGTACAATATTATTAGTTGATATGTCTATTTACTTGTACCATAAACATTATTAGTAAGATGAATATTTTGCCATTTTCAATAGATTTTGGTAAATTTAAACATTTACAAATCAATTTATGTGACATAAAATGATATAATCTGATGGAAAAATGCAGAGTGTTTAGAACTTTTACTTAATTGTGACTATTTAAAGTACACAAATAATTATCTATTCAAATGTTAACGCAAAAGTACTCTAAAATTTTTAAAAATTGCATTTAATTTTCCATTATTTCGAGACTAGATAATAATTAGATGATTTTAACAACCCTTACAGTTCAAATTAATTAAAATTTTGAATTCATGAAAACAGTATTCACTCATTCAGTAGAGAGTAATTTCAAGCTATTTCCAACTTAGAATTTTTTCAGTTTACCATGCTACACTATAATTGATCCAAACTTAAAATCCTTTAAGAACCAACGAAAGATCTTCGTAGTATAAATGAGAAAAATCATCAAGACTTATTGGATTGGTTTAAACATCATAGATAAAAAAAATAGTACTTTTGCAAATGATTTATAACTAAAAATAACATCACTTAAAATAGTTTTTGTAAGAAAAATTTCAACTTGAATAACTTCAGCTGCCATATGACAGAAGCCTAAATTCAATTCTTGCATGAAATAAATCATTAATATTTAAAAACAAGAGTTAAATCTAAGACTGTGCAAAGGAGACACTCCATTACCACAGCTCGCTTAAAATTCTTCAGCAAAACGCACGTTTATCGATAGTACCGCCTCTATTCACACAACAAGATCCCCAAGGCCATGTAGATCTCCTGACAGCAACTTTTATCGCATCCAAGTCCATCCTTTTCAAGTATCATTCCATCTACTTGACAGGCAAATGGATACGAATTGAGAAACGGTGATTATCCGCTTTATCAAAAGGTTAAAAAAATAATAAAAACAAGGAGTTAAAAGATGAGCTGGAGAAACACATACATATAAAAGAAGACCATCATTAATTTTGAATTGGCATACACAAAAGTTATAAAACACGTCAACTACTTAAATACCCTTAGTTTGATAAGAGGTCGATCCATTCAATTTTCTAATTGCATTGAACTGCGTTACAATGATTGATTGGAGCGCTTTAAATGCTAAACAGGACATCTTTGTTTGTAAAAAGGAGGAAATGATATTTGAAAGGCATGTCATTAGGTAGACAAATGACCGTCTTCAAGTCTGACAGGCTCAGAAGGACGCTTCGTGATAAATGCAAAATAAAAATAGAATGGCTGATAAAGTTAGACCTCACTTCGCATTAAGATGATGTAATTAGTTAACATTGAGGATATATGTATATAATATGGATTAATTCATGTTATAACATATAGTATCACAGCAATCAAACATTGAAAAACATGATTTTCAAAAAGGAAAAATTGTGAAAAGTATTAACTATAAATGTAAACTGAAATCTACTTTCTACCATCAGTTGTTAAATCTTTTGAATGTATGATTTGAATTGACGATAAAAAATGCTATTTCTAACTAACCACTATAAGAGTATTTCTTAATTTAAAATGTAGCTTTCATTTATAGCAAAAGAAAGGGTTTTTTGGAACATTGGATTTAGTGACAAAAATCAGTTGAAATAATTGAACAAAATATAAATGCGCCGACTAATATTATTAGGTTTGAATCTTAGGAAATAGGCATAACTCTTGAAGATCCCTCTCAACAGATAATATTTGCTTTCATCTGAACATTTATTTGCTAAAGTCAAAAATATATCTTAAAGCTTTAAAAGAAACTGCATCTGAAGTTATCACAACAAATGTAGAATAAGACCGAATTACACATAGTCGAATTTATTATCAGAAAAAAACAGGTTTGAAAAAATAAAAATTATTTAATTTTTTTAAAGAATTGTAAATATTTAAAAATTTTGAATAAGTAAAACAATCACTGATTGAAACATCAAAAAAGTCAACCAAACTGCTTCATTTTCTTTCCCGAACAAACAGCTGATAAAAATCAAGTAAAATTAATATATATTCGATTATTCACGCTAAAATTTCCGGAGCTCTTTATAACAGGTGTTCGTTCCTGCAAGATCTGAGCCAAAAGGGTGGAGTAGAAGTGCAGTAAACACATACGTCTTACAAGACAAATGATTTTCGGAAGTTCGTAATTTGAGGCCAATTTCGTGTCCACTGTACTTTTTTACAGGTTCGAAACGGTTGAGCGGCTTTTCCGGTCAGCAGCGAGAACAACTGCTACCAGTTCGCAGAGAACACTGCAAAGGAACATGATATTTCTTGAAATTTAATCACGTAAGAGCAAGGACAAGGTATGGTTGCGTAATTGGTGTGATGACATCGCACAGCCTGTCGAAAACTTATTAATTTTTCTTTCAGCTAAAAGATGTCTGCTTTCAATGCTGAGGTCAGAGGAGAAGTGTATTGTGGGATACATTAATTCTCAATGATTCATCAAAGCAAGATACCTTTTTAAATCTAATTTGGTAGTTTAGCTTGTATCCTAATGTAATTTAAAATATAGCTAGCAAATACGTTTAATTTTGTCCAAATAATAAAGTTGATGTGAAGACAAAGGTTTCTCTTTCTCTCTCTTCTAATCGAATCAATCATATAATATTCTGTAGTGAAGTAAGCGTTAGATCAATTCATTAACAGTCACAAGCCCTAAATTATAAAAATCATGGTCATAAGCATAACAACTTAATATTAAGACATTTTTTTTAAGTGACCACATCCATACATTATATAAACATTTGATTCGTAATCGTATTCAATCATTACTTGCAAAAGACATACATACTAACTATATTCTATATCTCAAACGAAATAATAATAAATGGCATCACAAATACCACGCGCTATTATGTATCATAAATCACATCAGGTTTTTTAATATTATTACAGACTATGTAACTAACACATTCTGTAATAAGTGAAAAAAATCTACAGTTATTACATAAATAGCCCTATTTTCAGAAGATTTTAAAAAATAAAAATACATAATTTTCGATCCTTCCTTTTACAAAATGTGTTAGCATATATATATATATATATATATATATATATATATATATATATATATATATATATATATATATATATATATATATATGAATTAACATTTATTAGCTTCCTTCAGGAGAAAATATATTTATTATAACATAAATAGAATAATTAGTAATAACTAAATTTTTTAATACGAAATTTTTATGTGTTTAAAATCAAATAGTTATTGCTAAATGGAAAATGAAAAATGATCCAGAGATATATTATAACTTTTCCGGGGACAAAAAAGAGAAAAGTTTTACGCATCTGTTGTTCAACAGTGCTATGATTCTATCTTCTGACCATCCCACTCTTTTTATAATTTTAAATAATAAACACTAACAAATATCCCACAAGCTTTTAGTTTTAAAATCATATTTAAATATTGTTATGCTTTAGTAGTTAAATAATGAATTGTAGTATAACTAATAATTTATGAACGATAATTTTTTGTGAGTGATATATTTCATTACATCAATAGATTTGAACAAACAAAGACTTAAACAGATAACATTACGCTAATAATTCTTGTGAATAGAAAAGTGATATTAATGCTTCACAGTAAAATGCAACATTATGGATAAAATTCAAAATTTATGGATTTCTAATAGAGCAATATCTTTTTTAGATATGAAATACATACATAACATAATTGAAGTCAATATTTAAATTTAATTATACATTTGATTTTACACTTTTAAAAGAAAAAATTAATTTATTTTAGTTGTTATTTAGAAAAAAAATTTTTTTAGTCTCTTTAAGTGGACTTGCGTATGAAATTCATAAAGATGTTAATCAAAGAAATGAGTTTAAGAGTACATCTTTTAAGATATATTAAATAATTTGTACAGCTAAGTAAAACATCACTAATTATATTTTATTGTCTTAAGTATTTGGAAGTCAGTTGGGAAATTAATAAAATGTATATGTGAAATTCATTTCAGCAACGAATAAAATTTTTTATTTATTAAATATCTATAATGATTTTATGAAAAGTAATTTTAATTTAAGAGATAATTTTCTTAATTTTTTTTAAAAACTTGTCTGAATTGTGGAATTCAGAAATATTTTTAGTTGCTGAATACAATGGAAACCTGAATTTATTATATTTTTGGCATAGATTGTTTCCAAATTAATATTTAAATAAATTTATAATTATTTTTAATATTGTGATAAATATTTATTGCACATATTTAACTCCACACATAATAATTTTTTCGATATTTTACACACACAAACACAATGAAAGATTAAAATGAAATCGCCAATCGGGCGATAAGCAGTTCGGGATGGTACAGAAAAACACAGTGATTTTCAGATCAACTTCATCTATATTTCATGAACTTCCGTAGAAAGAAAGACAGATCACCGTGGGAAAAGGAAATAAAAAATAAATAGTAAGCTTCTACGCATACCCCTAAAGTCAGTTTGAAACTGTTCTAAATTTCAGGTACACACGCTACTGTAAAAAATAGAGTGTGTGTGAAAGACAGAGAGGGAGAGAAAATGGAAACATTGTTTCAAAAATACCGAGTAAGTTATTGCGTGCATGCTGATTTTCCACAAAATAACTACTATTTAGGACTTGGTTACTTGTGATTATTTTTCGATTCGGGGTGACAAATGTTTTAAGGAATTGCCTCTGGGGAAAAAAATTCCATGTGATATTTACAAGTGGAAGTGATTGCATCCATTAATGGAGAGAAAATGGAGTGTTGTGTGTAAGTGAAACTTCGAAATACTTGCAGTTAATTTTACAGGTCTATTGAGATGGTAATGACAATTATTAATTCATTGACTTATACATCAAACAACGAAATGAGGTAGTGCCAGACAGATTACTTTGCCATTTTTTTTCTTAGACGGCTCAAAAACGCGCGGTAAACTGTTACAACAAATGGCCAATCTTTAGTTCATTTTCAATGAAGAAGAGAACAATCATTGGCAGGGACAATTAGTAGAAACTAACAGTGTTTTCAGGCAAAATTGGTTTCAATTGATGAAAAATCGAAATATATAGCCAAAACAATATATATAGGACAGTGAGATGATCAGATATTAAATCAGCCATTTGGGATCTGTAAGATCTTTTATAGAGATCTTTAATCACATCATAGAGGCTAATAGATTAAAGACATTCAAAAATAATTCAGGACATGCAACATTTGATTCCAAATGTGTCTCCCTTGAGTCAAAGTGCACGTAGGGCAAGATCAAAAAATGGCTGATGCATCGTCGGAGTAAATTGCTAAGAAATGATCAAATGTACACAAAATTAATTTAAAAGGACAAAGGTCACACTTAAATTCAAAATTATTTAATGTTTCGTAAATGGATTAGCAATGGAAATGTAATGAGGGACAACACAATATATGGATATACAATATTAAACATGCTGATTTTTTATCTATGTCCTTGTCAAACACCACAAGGAAATGCAGTTCCTTTCTGAACACACCCCAATACTTGAATAATTCCTTTTAAAAATCTCATTTATGGGGGAAAATGTTGGACATAATTTAGGATTAAAAGTGGGAACCTAATTTGTTGGTGTCTCTTTTAGGGAGTTTCTGCTACTATTTTGAAAAACTAGTTATTAATGCAGTTGTGCATAGGAAACATGTTACACTGCATATACGAATGCAAAACTCGCAAAACTGTGGCACTTAAAAACGGCAAAACAACCAGTTGAACTTATACCATTTCTTCGAGATTTTCTAGCAAAATCCATACCTTTTGCACGAGATAAATAAGAAAATCACCTTTGTCTAAGATGGTTAGAATTTTCATTGAATAATTTTTAGTTTAATAATAATTGTTAACTACAAAACTAATTTATTTTTTTCTTTTTTAAAGAAAATATATTAGTATTCTACATTTAACAACTTTAGGTGTATTTTATGTGTAACGAATTTCATTTATAGATTCTACTAGTTTTCCAGATCCAACTTCCTCAAATAATCTTTTTCGATTCAACACAATCGTATCAAAAATATTAAAAACATTCTAGAACAGTTTATCATCAAAAGTAAGTATTTACATTTATTTCTAATTCATTTATCATATAACAAAAATATTATAAACTTTAAAAACTGTATATAGGCAGTAAAAAATTTAATTAATATGAAAATTACATTATTATTTAACGCAGACAGAATACGTGTTTTCTATATTTTTACATTTTCATTTTATTGTATTTATTCGTTCATTTTTTCATAATCGCCTTTTGTTTGCATTATTTTATATATTTTTTTTTGGACAGTTTACAATTGGATTTTTATTATCAGTGTTTTGAGATTTCACAAATGCTATATTTTTAATAATTTTTATAGAATACATTATATATATAGTCTAGATGAATAATATATTATATATTCTATGACATTCGCGACGATATGCTCGACTCAATAAATTATTCAATGTGTGATAATGATATTTTAACTCTGTTAACATTATATAAGTTTGAGTTTTAAGAGACTAATGAAACAGTATATCGCAATTCTGTTTCATGCTATTAATGAAAGCCCAGTCATCACTAAATGTATCACGTGGTGAAGCAAAACCTGATAACTAAATGTTAATATTTCTTACATTATTAGACTATGAAATACGCCTTCATAATGTTAGACTGGTACTTTATTAACTAAGGCTTTCTCGAGTATGTATACATACTATTTTCCCTTCAGTTTCTGGCCAGTTTGGCGCCATATTGGTAGCGATGTTGGTTTATTTCTGATTAGTTTTTCGTGTTTTCAGCGCCCTCTGTTTTTTCAAACATGCACGAACAAGCTTGGCAAAAAAAACATGATCGCCAATTTTTGCCAAGGGGCACCTTAAAGTAAATTTTTCCTCTATGAATCACGAGTGCATTTGTAGAACATATATGCATTTACTTCAAGAATTTTTAATTATAGGCCCATTGCAAGCAGACCTAGGGGTCGGCCCAAACTTAAATGGACTGATTGTGTAGAGGAAGACTTTAAAGTGCTGAAAGTGACAAATTGTAAAACTGTCGCCTCCCTGAGAAAACAATGGAGGAGTGTTCTGAGGAAAGCCTTGGCGCATCCCGGGCTGTCGTGCTAAAGAAGAAGATATGCATTTACAAAATTTACATAAAAATTTTGAATAGATTTTTATGAACCAGTTAAATGGTATATATCATAGAATGTTTGAATTCATATTTTCATGTATGACATGTTCCAAATCTGAAGTACCCTTGCAATTACATATATTCTTTCGTTTTCAAGCACACAGAATGAATTTAAGAAATAATCGGAAAAGATTAGGTGCAATATATTTCAAGTATTTTCCCTACTCTACAGATAAGTTATCCATATGCAATTTCGATTACCATGAAATGAAAGCAAGGAATTAGAATTTATTTTGATGTTTTTGTAGAGTAAAAAAGATCCCAAATAATGAATTTGGCACTGAATACTTTTAACTATGAATGGGCCATGCGATACAATAGCATGCACAAAAATTTATTTAAAATTGATTCTTTTAAAATGGAAGCTCTGCTGCATTCGAATTTAACACAAATTTGCTTTGACAGTTTTATTTATTTTTTGAGAAGATCTACCATTACACTGAACTACATAAATAATATTGAAATATTAGTTTTTTGCCACTCAATTTATAGCTTCAATAGAATTGTGTACTTGATAATAAAACTCTTACATTCTTTAAATCTTAAACAAAACTTATAAACCTTTTACAGTTTATTTTTAAAATAAAATATGCTATATTAAATTATCAAACAAAAGGATGATAAAATAATGAAAACAGAAATTTACATGATTTCGATTACTTCTTTTTCAGCTAAATTATTTTTACATTTATGTTTAATCTGAAAAAAAATCCAGAGAAAACAATGCATACTATCATAATGTTTTTATGGGATTCCTTACACTATTGGAATATTTTAAAACATCGAATATCGTTTAAATATTGTTTGATTTAATTTTACACAAGATAACCGAATTATTTCCCTTATGTAATAAAACTGGACAATCAGATAGCTAATCGGTAATGGCTGCGGTCAACATTTTATTGGTTTATGTGTTCAATTCTCATCTCGAGTTGTACGTTTATATTGGTTTTACATAGCAAGTTCTGAATCAATCTTTGACTACAAAAAAGTGATCACAGAGACATAAGCATATTAATATCCTAGTAAAGCTACAAAATACATGGAATTAAATTTTAATTTAACTGCTTGTAATGCGTAATAATATTTCGGACATATTTTAAAATTAAATCCAGTTTCAATGAAAGATTTCAACTTATATTTTTGAAGTTATCAGTCAAATCAAAAACACACAATTCACATATTTTTTTACATTAAATTTCGCAATTTAAAAAAAAGTAAATACAATTATTACTTCAAAAGTAAATAGGTAAAAAATTATATTTTTATGTCGTTAAATACATCTGTTTCATTTCATTTAAGAGCTTTTGTTTACTAATCAATCAATTTATAAAAAAATGTTTGAGAAAAGAAATAAAAAGACTAACTTAGAGTAGTATCAATTTGTGTGACAAAGTCACAAGAAAGGGAGGGAGATGCAAAAAATTTGCAGTGTAGCTGTTACCTTTTTCTTCAGAGGGGCACTATGATGGTTACGCAATATTTGCAAACAGTTACATAACAACAAAAAATGCAGACTCCCACTATTGTGGGTATTCTATTTGAAAGGGCTCGGGGAAACGAAAGGGTGCGAAACTGCTCTTCCCCCATTCGATCTTGTTAAACACCTTCCGACATAAAGTCCACTTCCCAAACGACAGCTCCAACATTTCTCGACACCCCTCTACCCTATCTTTGATGTACACCACCCCATACACCCCCTCTGGTCTTCTTCCTTCCTAGCTACTTAACTGCGATCTCACAGTGCCGGACGTATAAGGGGTCGTTGACAAATTGCAGCTCTCATATTAATACCTCGAAAGTATGTTATATTAAAATTATTAATAATACTATTACTAAATTTTTTTTAAATAGCTATCACAAAATATATCGAAACATAAAAGTAATTTTGGTAACATGCTCTTTTCATGTTCACATGTTTAATTCTGATAACTTATTGGGTTTTTGAATAAATTTGTTGCATTTATCATATATTCCTTATTTTTTTTAATTATAAGAAATTAGCGGGTATAAAAATTAATTGCATTTCGTAATCACACACAAAAGCAAATAGTGTAGAGATTTTTTTAAACAAAAAACACCATTTTTATATAAAGCATATAACTTTGATTTAAAATATTTTGAAGAAAATACAAATACAAATAAGAAAAGCAAAGAGAGAACAAATACATTAAAATTTTTTGTGTTTTAAATACATTGTTATTAATATTAAGAGGAATGCAGAATCTTTACAGAATTTTTAAAAAAAAGAATGTGGAAAAGAAATCTTCCAACTTTACTCAAACATAAAATATTGACAGATGAAATTAATCTATCTACGGATTTGTAAATGAGATTTATATCTTCTAATAGTTTAATTTCAGTAATAAATGAAAGCTTCATTTCAAATAATTCAATAATTTATAAAGAACCGCATTATTTAAAGGGAAAATACATACATTGCCTCACTAAATCATCAGGCAATCACTAGAAAAGCCATTAAGCCATTCCCAAAATTAAAATTTAAAAAAAAAATGATATCGAGACTCAATCTGAAGACGACCCCCTATCATCATACTGGAGAACCGCAGAGAAGTATCAATAGCGGAACAAATGTGGTGAGTGGAAATATCAGGAGGACAGGGAAAATAAGAAAAGAGAAGGGGGAAAAGAGAGAAAGAATTGCGAACACAAGTTGCGAACGCAAAAAGTTCTCTCACACTTACGTATAAAAAGAGAGAGCTCTGTATTTCAACTTAAAGGATATATATAAAATAAGGGGGCGGGGACAGCTCGTCCTCCCTCCACCCAGATCAATTCAAAACGGTAACTTAACCTGAAGGTTCAACTTTTCTTCTCTTCTATTTTTTCCCTCTTTTTCCCTCTCCTCCGTTCAGAAAAAAAGGAGAGTTAGCTCCTGTTGAAAACATGTCAGTGCAGAGATTCCGTATGCTTTTTAACTCTTGACAAAAGTCGGTACAAAGTGAGTGATTCTGCGATCTTCATCAGATCTTTTTTACCCACCCCCAGCCCACAGTTCAATTTTTTTCTTCTATTTCTCTTCCTTTTTCTTTTTTTTTAAATTCGATTTGAGGAAAGCTTCAGAAGAAATTTTTATTTCATATCCCCACCATGTTACTATTTAGAATTCTTTGAATAGATACCTCTAGCCACAAAAGTAAATAAAAAGAGTTTAGAATCGATGAAAATATTTTTCCCTAAGTCGTGATTTCTATCCCCAAGTCGCGATTTTTTTTCCCTAAACGACGATCAGCTTAAAACTGTTAATTATTTTTTGAATATTATATTTGTTCAAACATACGATTTATTTATTTTAAATTCATTTCCAAATATTGATAAAGCAATCTTTTCGTTTATTTCTCATGAACTATTTCTTAGTGAACTATCTATTATTTTGGGATCAATACCTCAAGTGATAGTTCTTCTTCTTCTTCTTCTTAAAAAATTGAGTTTGTATGTCATTGGGCACCTCTGCTTTTATCAGCATTTTGTACCGTTAACTCCAAACCCAATGTTTCCCAGTTCCAATTGCTCGGGTCACCCACTTTACTAATAAAGTCCGATAACCCTTTAATGGAGTCTAGGTGAACTCTCTAGTATGGATGAAGCCTAAAGAAGTTAATTTAGGGAGGGCAAGAGCCTCACATTCGTAAAGTGATAGTTGTTATAGAGTTCATAATATGCATTTACATACAACATTAATAAAATTTTGTACTGAATTTACATAAATCCCTCACACGCACACCTACAAGAAAAACTTGAAAAATTTCTTAGTTTCAAGCACAAATTCGTATTAAAAATTCTATTTCTAAGTTAAAAAAATAATTAATTCATTTGGATAAAATTGACATGGAAAACAAAATTACTTTTAGTTTGACAAAATTAATTAAATTATTTAAAATACCAAAAATACCATTATTACGCTATTTATTTCAAATTAACATATATTTATGTAAATGAATACATATTAATGCATGCTTACGACAAACAAAAATTAATTTGATAAAAGCAGGTTTCTTCAATATTATCTTTATGTGTGAGATAATGACACATCATGAGTAATAGAATATTACCTCTCTAGATCAAAATATTTGTACTAATTCCTATTAAAATCACTTTTTTGCCGAATGAAAAGAACAGTGTTTGAATTTGATTTTTGTAAATAAGCAAGAACGGGATATATATGAACAAAAAAATTTATTCTAAGATAGTAACATGGTCAGATCGTTTCTAAATTCCCCATCACTAAGATAAGAAATCGTAAGAAAATATTTAAGAAGCATTTAAAACTGTTGTTAAGTGTCTAAAAATTGTGGCAGATTAAAATCCAAACATATTTATTCCATTGGCAACAAATCATTTCAGCTCCTAGATCAAAATTTACTCTCAATGGAGAGCATTCTTTCTTTAGAGCAAGGCAAGTTGTCCAACATACTACTGACTGATATTAATTCTCCAACCGTAAATTAGATTGAAAGAGAAAGTACTACAAGCAAGCTTAAAATCTGTTACGCCAATTAGGAAAAACCTCATAAACAAGTGGAAATACAGTGTTGCCCAACATACTTTCAAATACAGATATAATCATCATTACCACTTAAGCAACTCAGATTCGTTTTTGGAAAGTTGTATAAATTTAGTACCATTAGGACTCACCATGGCCTAATAGTAGGATTACAATCTGCTGTTCTTTCTCATCTCCATGACCAGCAATTGGTAAATCAGGTCCATGAGTTCATTCAACCTAAAGAAATCCATTACAAATAGCAGGTCTTGAACCATGTCTGGCCTGGTAAATCTCAAACAATATAAAATGTGACCAGGGGAGGCTTGTGCAAAAGAGCACCTAGTGCAGATTTTCATCTTAATTTTCTTGTGGTTGGCAACGAGACTTATTTGTGAGAGGGTGCTGGGTATGTTCATGTGGAGAGCGCATGGCGAAGTGAAGTAACGAGATGGCCAGGAACCGGTTTGGCACCAGGAAGGGAGAAAAGAAGGTCGAGTTTTTTTGGGAGAGACCAGTTCCGGACACATGGAGTTGCCAGGGAGAAGACCCGAGACTGGAGCGGTGCGAGGCGAATCCCTCGTAAAAACTGGAGAAGATTTGTTTCAGGGGTTAAGCAATTTAGATGATATTTCTACGGTGGCTGTGACACTTCTGCAAAATCGCTAGAGATTGAAAAAAGGCAGCAGAGTACCATCAATTAGCATTATAAAAGGAGATTTCCTGGTTATCCGGTGCGATACTAAGCCTTGCCCACGTGGGCTACTCTAACGTTCCCAGATTACTTCGTAAGTTTCATTTGAGTAAATTATTATTTATGTTATCCCCAAATAATTCTGTAAATTATTATTTATGTTATTCCAAATTAATCTGTAAATGACTATTTATGTTATTCCAAGTTAATCTATAAATTATTATTTGTGTAATTCTAAATTAATCTGTAAGTTATTAGTTGTATTATTCCAAATTATTCTGTAATAAACTTAGTTAACTAATTATGAACCTGGAATCTTATTAACTGTCTGCTAGTTATATTATTTAAAAGATGAACTCCAGCATAAGAAAACAACTTTCTGACAAGACTTAAAGTTGTTTTCAGTGCAGTGTTTATTGCCTCCGATAGATCATCTGTCATCAATGACTTTCACTGATGACAGGTGACCACTAATGAGAGTACTTTGATCTCGTCTACTGCTGCTTCGAACCAAGGAGCCACCAGGACACAGATTACAATTACAATCTTCAGAGTGGAAGACACCTTGTGTTTGATCCAAACAACTATCGAACAACAGAAATAGTTGCATTTTTGTTTTCTGCGTATACAACGACCGGATTAAATGCGTGGGAGATTTTTTTCCCCCTTACAAAAAGTGCATGTGACCAACTATCTATGAGATACCATCCCTGAAAGCAACAAGAAGCGATCGATGTTTTAAAAGCCTTACAAAATCCTCCGCATTTATGTTGTTATCCACAACACAGCATTATGATCTCATTCATTTTTCAATTTGAAGATAGTGCACCAAATGCAGCTAACTATTATTGTCAATAAATCGTCCTTTAGAGATCGGTTCTGTCTCCAAAAACCAGATTTATCTTGAAATGACAGTAACAATTCTGTAACATGCTGTTATTTAGAAGCCAAGAAACACTGTGTGTGACCTAGTTAAAGTTTATCTGACGAATTTCTTATATTAATTCAGCAGCGATATATTTGAATCGCATTGATAACATCTTTTATCGTTTTTGCAAACTATGCCACAACACACATCGTTAAACTTGAAGTCACTGTTGCGACAACTGATCAGGAAAAGTGTGTTTAAAAACTTCAGATGGCATAACATTGAGCTGAAACACTGCAGTTATATACAATTAACTATTCGAAATTTAATTAAGAGTTATAACTCAAATAAAACTATCTAAATTTTTTTTAGTAAATTTTGCTAGTGTAATCGATTCACAAAATACATGTTTATAGCACAACAGTAAAATTTAAGAAACGTTAATTCACATGAAGTGATAAATAATTTTATGACTAACATTTAATGACATAAAAAAGGAATGAAAAAACCATATAGTGAAATATACTGAAATTTTGTAAAATTTTAATAATCAACATCAATTGATTTAATATAATCTTTGAATTTTACACATTAACTTTTATAAATGATGGCCTAAGCCTTGCGCTAATCTGTTTAATTTCGGAAAAATATGATTTTAAAATGAGGCACTATTAAAAAAAATAAAAACTGAAAAGCGATTAGTTATTTTTTATTTGAAACGATTGCAGTATCCAGGGGAATAATAATGCTCAGATTAAAATTTATGACAATGTTTACTTGTCAATAACTCTAAACTAGGAAAGAAATTTACAAATTGGTTATACATTTTATTTACAAATTTTCCAATAAGTAACTAACCATCGTTAAGATTTATAACAATGAAAAATTTTATTCTTAAACATGGGTGAGCAAACACGAATCACACCACAAAATGTATTAAAGTATCTAATAAAATATATTCTAGAATAGAGAAAAATATTGAATACTAATTCTAAAATTAATATTGTTAAAAGCAAGCAGATTGACTTCAAACTATCAGAAGACAGAATGGATTTAATTAATATATTATATAGACTATAATTTTATGTATTATACATTAATGTAACTGTATTAATGTAGACAAAATTAAAAAAAGTTAAATAAAATCAAAAAATTGGTAAAGTTAGATTGAATGATGAAGTGAATTCTATTTGTGTATTATACAGAAAATGTAATTCAAAAATATAACCTTTTATTGCTGTAAAATAAAAAAATAATTATTATTACTATTTATAGAAAAGTATTTTATACATTTCAAATTAAATGTACTATGAAAAATAATTAAATTCCATTCTTTTTAATTTTTCAAATTCTACAATGCAACTAATTTTTGGAAAAACAAAAACGAAATGTAAATTAATGAAATTCTAAAAATTATTCCACGAAATTAGGTAATAAAAGCATCAACAAGTAAAAAAATTTCTTTTATGGTATTCATATTTTTATCTTTTATTTTGTAGTAAATAGCATCAATTATAACAATTAAAATATTCCTCCAAAAAAAGACGATTATTCATTTAGCTAATTGAATGGGCATACTAAAACTTTAAATAAAAAAAAATTAAAAAGGAAGCGAAACAATCGGAAACTTAAGTTCAATAGTCGTTAAAGATTTTAATCTCTTTAAACCAGATCAAACTCTACATACCCTTTTTTTTTTCACTTTTAATTTTAAGTTTTCTGCAAGCTTGACAAATCGCATAACACAATCAAAAGCTAAAGAGAACCATCTGAATAAAGATTTAAAATGTACCAACTTTAATGGCGTTTTTCCACTTGAAAACCGTAGAGTTTTAATCTACTCCCCCGGTAAAATAATTATTTCGGAATCATTTAGTAAAACAAAACTCGGCTCTCGTTTTATTCTAAGGTCTCTGAACATTCCAGTCTACCTAATTACAGTTACAGTTACTAGCTAATTGCTTAGGTAATCTTTTTTTTTTCATTATATATTTCTTTCTTTGGCGTATTTCGCAAACTCCAAATTTCGAAACACAATCAAAATACCCGCGAAATCTTCTTCGAATTGAGAGGAAATTTTTCCTCACTTTTTTTAAAACCTTATCCAGGTATTAGTGAGAGGGAAAAGAATTAAAGAGAAATTTTCTGGTTATTAAATTAAAAGTTTTTAGCCAATTAGCAAGAAAACCAGCAATTTGAGAGCACTGTAACCGTCGCGTTTCGACTTTTCTCAATTTAAATCCAAATATGTACACAAACGTTAATCAATGAAGACACAGAAAAATATATTTTTTCGTTTTCCTTCCATTCACCTTTAAAAAAATTTTAAATATACCAAGTAATATACACGTTTGCATAAAATAATATTGATATCTTTTTAGAGTGAAAAACAGTAAAAATGAGAAACTACATTTTTGATGAATAAATATTTTAATCTGATTTCTTCTCTCGCAGACATTTTTATACATTTCTAAAAAGTGAGTAAATAAATAAAACATTTTATTTCCAATTAGTAAGATATACAGCAATTTAAATGACATTTTATTTGTTTGCGAATTTCTAAATTTGATTATAACTAAGCCTAATTTTTGGCATTCTTGTTAACATTTTAGATTAGTTTTATGAAAATATAGCCCAATATGAATTTAATAGTTTTATTTTTTATATCTCTGAATTATGGTTGAACAGACTTCTGAAGACTTCAAACATCTATCATGTATTATCTTAGTTTTCTTAGACTGTCACGTGCCGCAAAGGTGGAAGTTTCGAGAATCCCTAAGTATCTGCCCCAACATATGTGCAGAAATAAAAAACGAAACATGTATGTCTTACTGTTAAGCCAATGGCTTGAACCTAATCCAGAGGTTTCTGCTTACAAATAGAGAATCTTAGTAAGTCAATGTCAGTGCCTTGTTTTGTTTTATTTAACATCATATAGCGGACAGCTTCATTATCGAAAAAGGTTGTTTACCATTTGAACTATCCTGACAGCTTTGACTTCCCAGGAAACTTTAAATAGAAAGTGAGCCATATTCACTCGCCACAATTAAAAAACTTATAAAACTTTAAAGAATTAACCTTGTACAAGTGCATACAGAAAGAAAAAGCAGAATATAAAGCTTTTGCCCAACAGTTTTTGAAATCGAACTCAGGGTCATCTAATTATTCAAATATGTACAATTAACATAAATACATGAATTAAATAAAATTCAATTCATGGCGTATGCATAAAGTTGCTTACATATCTATAATTTACGAAAAAATATAATTTTGTAACAAATTAAACATATGATCATTAAATTAACCGGGTTAAAATATTTATTACTAAGACTTAATTTTTTTCATTATCAGTAAAAGAGGATTTTTCGAAATTCGTTCTTCGATAAATGTTTATTTAAACTAATTAATTTTTATAAAAACAAGTATGACCGATCATATTAAACCAAGTATGACTTGATTTAATATGTGATCGGTAAAATAATTTTTTATCCTGCGTAAATTATTTAACAATATTTTCAAACTGCTTTTTTTTTCTCAAAAAAAATATATAGTTAATAATTTTTTTTTTAATCTGCAGCAACATTTTCGAAGTTCTATCAGTATTCTGAGAAGCAATAATCAGCAAATTTCAATATTGAAGACTATCCAAAATTTTTGAATTCACTTCATATTTAGTATTATTGCATTATAGACAAACCAGCAAAATTAATTAAAATTATTTTGCGTTAATTTATCAATATAATTTAAAAATATGAAATACTTCTCTTTTGCAGATCTGTATTTTAGCTAAAACATCATAATACAAATTTTTTGATTTTATTAATAGCCATAAAAATAAATAATTCCTCGGAAAAACTAAAAATGTAACAAAGTGTTTCAAGATATTTTAATGTAATAACTGGCGATTGTTATAATAATGTGGATATTAGAGTTTTTTCTCTTTATTAAATTTGTACATCAATAGAATTATTTTAACAGCGAAATAATTTAAATAGTTCCTAATGATAAGCGAAATCAAATACTCTCACCTCTACAGAATGTCTATCTCTAGAAAACATACCTTAAGTCATAAATTCGACGTTCCTAAACCAATAAAAAATTTTCAAGAAAGCAAAACGCAATAAATGCTGTACAGTTATCTATAAAAAAATTAGACAGTCACAAAATATGCTTCGCATTCAATTCACAGCCAAAAGAAAAATTGAAAAAGATATGTTTTATTGCTTTGAATTAAAAACGTAAATTAAATTTTATTTAATCTAGTGAAAAATTCTTTTGATTAACAATTGTAGTTTTAAACATGATTGATAATTCTTGTACACAAGATAAATGTTCATCTTTATTCATAAAAACAGTGGCATATTTTAATTGGAATAACGCAACCGATGGCGTAGATTTTAATTTTGGAGGCAATCTATTTATTGCTGGCTTTAAGTTGCTGAAGTTGTCTTAAGATGTACATAACACCTCAGCCTTCATCTTGTGAAGAAGTGAGCTGATTTTTCCCTCATCCCTCAGCATCAGTGGAGGATCAGTTCTGGCATCCACATCCATCTCTACAGCGGAAACGATCCTCCATCCAATCTTCTTTCTTCCTAATGACAAATTATAGGCTAAGAGCACAAAGACAGCGGTTCCAATCACGCCTAATTGGCGCGCAAACCTGGAAAACTCCCGTAATCACGTGACTTCGTTTGGGCCAGATAGGAAATTAGAGCTGGAACCAGAGGAGGAGATAATAAAAAGAGACTACCAGAGTTGTATCTCGAGAGTTTTAAGATAGAGAGGCGTTCATCTCTCTCTAATCAAATAGAGCAGAGCGTTTGACGGCTTCCCATGCAAATTCGAAATCGGGGGTGGGGGCGGAGGTAAATTATCAACCCCCTTCCTCTTCGACGTATCTTCTTGCCCCCCTCCCCTTCACCCACGTGCAAAACTATTCAATCAAGCTTGATAAGAAAGGAATTGCAAATGGTGGCTGGTTTGTGTCACAGCCAAGTCAGCTGCGAGGCCTCAAACGAGATTAGCAGACGATATTTTAGATGGAGGCAGCAGAGAGCATCGAGCAGATTTCGTTTCATTGAGTGAGATACCCCTGAGCAAAACAGCAAATTGAACACAAAGATCTTACGTTCTTAAACATTATTTTCTTCTTTCCTCGAATGCTACTAAATGCGCTTCTTTAGCATTTTTTAATGCATTCTAACAAATTATAATTGAAAGGGAGAAAAGATGAAAAAAAATCTTGTTTCTGTATAGCCAAAACTTATAGATAAATTTGATTTCTTTAAAATAAAAAATATAATTTTGAAAATAGCCACTGCATTATATTTGTAAGTACTTTTCAAAAAAATGTATAGCGTGTCAAGAAATAAATGAACCATTTTTAAAGATAATATACCATAAGAAAACTTCTAAGGTGAAATTCCTATAGCAAATCTAGTCAGACTTGTATAATTTTTTTATATTATATATACATAAATATTTGATTTTTTCTATTATCAGATATTTAAGATATTTAAAAGTAGCATTTTTTTAATATCAAAATTAATCGATGTCGCAATCCATGGAAAGTTTATAGAAATATATAATATAAGAGTATATGATACCGTAATATTATTACTAAAAAAAGTGTCAAAAGTTATCATTTATCTTTATGGAAAAATTCGCTATTATTAAAAAATATTCGCATCCTTTATGGGAAGCAATTTAAGTAAAAATTTACGAAGTAAAGTGTCTCCATTAAAATAATATGTAAAAGCTTCCAAAAATTGGATTTTTTTCTATTCTTTACATTACATACGTCAATATACAAATAAAATAAAAACATCACTATCTTTAAAGTAAATTAATAGACAATCAACACAAAATACACTGCTGAACAATTGCTAAGGACGGATAACACTACCATCCATAGCAACCACAAAATGAAAGAAAGCAAAATGTGAAAAATTAGAATTAGTGCGGGATATAGTAAGAAGAAGTATGCGTATACAAATTTTTTTTCCACCTCTGTTTTTCACGTGATAGCGTTCATAAGAACTTTAAAGGTTTTGACGCGTGTGGACAGTTGTTGTTTCAAATCAAAGCTTTACAGGAAAGATTTAATAGACGAACTTCAAATTTTTGGCATGTCTTTCCCGACATCACTAGATGATTTTATGCGCGGCCGACTTATTGGAAAGATCGAAGGGCGAAACAGATGTTGCCAGGGGGTTCGACATCGCTCACAGCGTTGTTTCACGGCTGTGGAAGTCATTTAAAACTACTGGAATGTGTAATAGGCGGCACGGGAGAGGTCGTGTTAGAAGTACGATGCAAGCAGAAGACAGATATATCGTCCTATCGGCAAAAAGAAACAGGGGCGCCACAGCTCAGTAAGTGCTTCAGGAAAGCAGATCTCCCGAAAAACTGTTGCCAGACGTTTGAGGGGAGGAGGACTATACGCCCGCAGACCTGTTGTGTATGTCCCATTGACCAGACAGCACCGTACTGCCCGTTTGTAATGGTGTCGTGAGCATCGCAATTGGACTGAATAGGACTGGGCATGCGTACTATTCTCTGGTGAGAGTAGGTTTAGTCTGTCATCGGATTGTAGACGCCAACTGATCTGGCGTGAGAGTGGTACTGCTTATCGTCCAGAAAATATCCAGGAAAGGGACCGATATCCGACATGCAGTGTCATGGTGTGGGCCGGCATCATAATCAATGACTGCACGCTCCTACATATGGTTGCGAATGGGACTACAACGGGCCAACGATACATTAATGAAGTTCTACTTCCTCATGTTCATCTTTTCCGTGGTCATGTCGGTGATAAATTTGTTTTTATGGACGTTAACGCAACATGTCATCGAACACTCGCTGTTCAGAATTGTCTAGACAGCGAGGGTATTCAACGCCTCGTATGGCCATCACGTTCTCCAGATCTAAACCTCATTGAAAATCTGTGGGATGCTTCGGGAGGCAAGTTGCTGGTCGAAACTATCCTCTGACAAACAAGAACATCCTCATCCGTGCACTCCCAGAGGAATGGGATAAATTGCCTCAACAGCTGCTGGATAATGCTGTGCAAAGTATGATACGATGTGTGGAATGTTGCATCACACTCCACGGTGGACATATCGCATACTGATACCTTTCTTCAAGGTGCTTGCTGACTTTTACATGCATTGTTCCATTTTTCCGTATGCAGCATCAAATGAACATTTTTTTCCTTCAAATGTTTCACAGCTTTTGTAGTTTCCAGAACAATAAATATTCTTTATTTTAATGTCTGAACAGTGTGGCAACTATATTTTATCCTACTAGGCATCATGTCTCGCTTAATGTTGTGCTACATTGTGATTTGTGATCCGTCCTTAGCAATTGTCCAGCAGTGTATCTACCTTTATACATATTGGTGCAAAAATGAGGAAATGTTCAAGATGGCTAAATATAGCATTTATATACCGATATAACATTTTGTTCCCAATTTTATCAGAATTCAAAACTGTCAAAATTAAACTTAGTAAGTTTTCTACCATATTCAAATAAGAGGACCATGGTAGATAATTTAATACTTTACATAAAAATTATATTTAAATTAAAATCTCTTTATGAAAAATATATTATACTCATTTGATAAGAGTCTTGGTCACAATGGTTTGTTAAAAACAAACCAAAACATAACAGAGTAAGTAACAAATATGAAATAAAAAGTTTTCAATACTTAAAACATCAAGGAAAAATATTAATAATCTGTACAATATTTAACAGTTTTGTGAAATGATATTTGATTATTGGTAAATCAGTTCACAGGAAATAATTTTCTTATGTTAAATATTCTTATTTATTGAATGTTAATTTACATCTTTTAAAGTCTATATATTTGAATTTACTTTCATTTACGAAGATACACCATCAAAAAAATGTGTAGGTTAAGCTAAATGTTGATAAAATAGCATGTACATTCTTTTTTACTATGAATAAGCAGAAGTCATTTTTTTTATTTATCAATAAATTTCACAGAAGTAAAAAACAAAAAGATAAAAAAACAACTTGAGTAAGTGTAATTCAAGTGTGATACCAAGCCAAGAATATCTGTAACCTGAGCTCTAAACAACAAAATGCCACAAGACATTCCACATAAGTCTTTTCTACCTTCAAATGTAAAAATAAACTCTGGACGAATAACATGTCCTAGTCGCTTGAATATCTTGGCTTGGCGGATAAAAATATATACAAAAAAAAAAAATGAAATTCAGCCAAATGTGAGAAGCGTTTGGCTAGATTGAGTCGATACCTTGGGAGACTCGATCGTTTCGTCTTGGGGGTGGAAAATGTCGAAAAACTAAAAAGCTCCGTGCGCTGTTTCTATTCAAATTCTTTCTAATATTCTAATGGGGTCGGAAGATGGGCACTAGTGATGTAGGAAGAAAGAGAGGGGAACGAAACAAAAAAAAAAAGATATGTATGGAAGAATAACAGGATGGGTTTGCTGTTTCGAAAATTTTATTGAACTTTAAGATCGAATCTTCCGGGGCGGTTTTGCGTAAAGGGTGAAAACAAAAACAGAAAAACAAATAACGAACATATCAAGAAAAGAAAAGAGTATGAATACTGATTGCTTGTTTTTTATCTTCCGAAGGTGGGGGTTGGGTTCAAGCAAAAGGGTAGCCCAAATCCTGAAAAGGAACAGATGTAAGCCCGTCATGTATGCAAAAATATAACGAGATACAAGTTCGAACAGCAAGATGGTAAGTATAAACCGCAACCTCCTCCTCCATTCTTCTCCGCTTATTGATATCTTTTCTCCCACGGTTTATTTCAGATCTAGGAATGCATCCAAAATATCATTTTCATTTTTATATTTTTTTATGCGCGTGTGAGGAGGAAATTACCGGGGCAGGTGTGCGCGCGCGAATGCAAATCCGATTTGCAGTGGGGGCGAGCACCCGCACAACTAAATTTGAATTTATGGTGAGTGTGATTAGGGTGTATTGAAAATGACGCGTGGGCGAGCGAGTTTCCCGATTCGAACTTATAGAGAGTTTGAATTTACAGACAGTTTGATTTTTTTTTATGCCAGCAATATCGAAGTCGAAAATGTTCTTGATAGACTCTCTTCAGACCATCCCTTGCGGTGCTTCAATCTCGACCCTCCTCTCTCAAGAACGCTGTTTGCGAGAGGGGTTTCCCAGCGGCCAGGGACCCTGATACCGATCAAAAAATAGATACACATCAGGAAAATAATGATGCAGAAAAACACTTCGAATTAAGGTGGGTATTTCATGCAAATTGAAAAAGAAAAACGAGACAGATCTTTAGGATTAAAATTTGAATGGTAATTCAAATATTTTTTTCTTGATAGAATTTTGAATTTCAGCTACGATTCAGTAAATTGTAAAATTTAAATGTAAGCCAATTTTACAGTTTGTGAACTTGTTTATATTAAAAAAAGAGAATACGTGACCGAAAGAAAAGAAAAATGTGTGCAACAAATTTAGCGGAAAATTAATTTAGCAGGTATATATATATATATATATATATATATATATATATATATATATATATATATATATATATATATATATATATATATATAATTTTAAGAAAATACCTCGAGTCACACATCATACCGAATTGGACAGAAAAAAGATATACACTTAATTACTAAAAAAGCAACCAAATTATGAATTTGTATTGTTTTTAATGTGAATCAGAAAGAAACTATGAAAAAATTTTACATCGTCTTATTTATATTGTGTATTTTTATTTAAATATTAGCTTATGATTTTTAAGAAAAGAAGTCTATAAAGGTTTTAAATATTTAAACAAAATTTAAAAAATGATTTTAAAAATAATATCTCTATGCACAAATAACTTAATAACAGGTTGAATCAAAATTTGAATATTGATTAAAATACAATATATGATGGAATTTGGAAAATACACCTGTTTAGAATTCTTTAAGTACTGTTGATTTTTAGAGGTATTTTTTTCATTGCTCAAAGAATTGGGGAGAAAGCAAGGAAGTAACTAAAACAGACGAGTGACATCCAATTATAATATACACAAGAAAATATTAAGTAATATTGCATGGTAAAAAAAAGCGTACAAATATTGTATAAAAACTGTAAGTCTTTAAAAAACGATAGAAAAAAGCATAAAAAATGAAATCAAAAAATGTATTTGCATGTAAATCACAACAAAATTATTTTTAGGATATAGATAAAAGATACTTAATATGAAATAAGGATACTGTGCACAGCTAAGACATTTACTCATCTATTTCAAATGAATATATTGCAGTTACCAATAACATATTCGGTAATTTCATTTCAATTCTAATGAAGTGAAGAATCTCATAGTTCCATGAAGAAAAATAATGACTCTTTTGTTTTGTAACAGAACACGCTAAATGTGTTAATATTTAGCACAGTGTGTTTCTTATTAAATGTGCTTAAATTAAATGTTAAAATGTGCCCCAAAAACGATCCACAAGTTTAGTTCAAGAGAGTTTAATAGCCACTCCGTATGCCTTACTCTGTTTCAACTTCAAACATATTTTATTCATGATGAGTAGGAGATTCGGTTGTTGTTGTCGTGCGCCATCTAGGCTGGCAATATGGGGTACGTTGCTCCACTTTTCCAACTGAACCATATTTTGGTGTGTAGTCCGAATTCCTCAGTACACACATGCCATAGGTACCCGTTTATAGGGTAGGCAACCATTCACAATCCACTCATACAAGGAAAGAACAAAGACAGGATAGACAGAGAGAGAAAGTACATCCTGCCCAAACGGGGATTCGAACCCGGGACCTTCCCATCCATAGTCGGGCACGTTGACCACTAGACAAGTTGGGTGGCAGGAGATTTGGTATAATCTTGTATTAAAAGAAAATAATCACTATGGAGCTGCAACGTAAGATCTCAGTATCAAATCTATATATCCTTTGGCCTATAAATTGCAATTTCATATATGTTCACTTATATTGATTTCAAGCCATTCCATCAAAACTCCATGATCACGAATGTGTCTTTTCAAACGGAATATGGATTCATACCCAGTGTCTCTTTCTTTCTTTGCCATAATTCTTCACGCGCAATACTTCAAAAGAATCTTGTTTATTTAGTAAACGACACTTGATTAAAATCCTTTTTCAATCAAGCACGATCCTCCGCAGCTCACCTTCGATTCGAGGGTATCTTGAAATAAATGGAATACTTACAATTCGGTTACATCAGCTTAGATACAACCCTGCTGAAGTTTATTTCGGGTCATTTAGCTTCAAACATATTATATTGTTGCCACGAAAACTGTTTCTTCAACTAAATAATGTTGAAAGACGAATACGCAGAGTGATAATGATTTGTAGTGGTAGTACGAAGGCAACACCGTCATCTATCATTTCTTGTTTCTTTATTTCTTTGAATATATTTTACAGGCTTGAAACAGCATTTCTTTCTATTCCAGTACCAACTATTATGATATCTTTGTCTGGCTGCAAAAGCCTGGTTAGTTACGACGTTTGCTCTCGTAATCAGAAAGTAGTGAGTTCAAACTGAGACACAATCAAAGGCCCTAAGAGTTCGCTAAAGGCGGCTGGGGTGCTTAAAATACATGTCGTAGTTACAATATTCTTCATGTGAAATGATACCTTAGGGGATGGCAATCCACAATTATAGGTGTCTACTATTTGATATTTGCTTCTAAATTACGAAGATTCACACGCTCGGTCAACTAAATGCTTTGGAAGTTTGAGGCAAAAGACTAGCATCAATTTTTTGGTAATTGTCGGTCTTGAACTTCCTGAAGCCTCATCTTACACCTTTCATCATGATGTACATGGATTCATGAGAGATGTATCTGTCGATCAAATGGGATAAGGCAACAGCATGACATTTCTTTGCATTGGTTAGGATTAAAATCTCCCGATAGCAGGCCAAATCAACGTAAATCATGTTATGTTTGTTTTAATTTTTTCCGGTTTTAGTTTATGTTATTGTTTTTCCACAAAATATAAAACTATCATCAACTTAAGGACCTATGAAATGTTCAATAAAAACGCAAAATTATAGATTTTCAACTTATTTTTCTACTGGTGTAAGCAAAAGTGATTACAATAATCCAAGTCAATGAAATGACAAAATGCTCTTTATTTTGTTTAAAAATCTATTTTTTTATAAGCTTAGATTTTAGTAAATAATGATCATACTATAAATAATATTGCATTTTATTTAGGATTAATTTTTCATTTGACTGATTGCTTGTGATAAGTTTAATCATTCAAAGGGAACGAGTATAAGAAATGGAAAGAAAAGTATATATTGAGAGTAAAATTCTTACACTTTGTAATTTCGCATAATTGTGTATCACATCAATAGTTTGATAAAAGAATGTTAGATGATGATTTTGATTTTACTTTAAATTATTATTAGAAAAGAATTACATGCCATAAATTAAAAATTTATTGAATTAATAACTTATCATTAAATTATCAGTCTTAACTAAAAAAAGACCAAACACCAACTGAGTACAATGTACATATTCTTTTGAAGAGTATGTATGTATTTCTGTCCGAAATCTTAACCTTTAGTCCTATTTTCAGAGTCATCAAGGGTGCAAGATGTCTCACTTTTCAATTTCTCCGGAGAAATAGAGAAAATATCCGTCAAAAAGAAACTGAAGCAGCGTGAAGGAGGAGGAGAAAGAAGCAGCCTTCCCTAGTTTGAAGAATAACTTCAGATATTGACCACGAATATGACGAAGTGATGAAAAACTGGTCGAGAGAGTGAAGAAAAGGGGCTTTACGGCTTGATATTCATCCTCAACATTCTCAAAAGATTCTCGGGAAAACTTTTCATAAGGCAAAATCAGGAAGCCATTCTCATATGGGGATCGAAAACTGTAAGATCGTCTCTTTTTTCTTCATATGGCAACAGCACCCCGTGGGCTTTCGGCAGAGATTTTCAGCAACCCTCGCCCTCCCAGACACAGGAATATATAAAAATGAGGAAGAGGGAAAGACGACCCTCGTCCCATTCCCTAGATCATAACATTTCAATACGGCCATTTTCACGCCCTGCAAGGGGAGGAAAGGGGAGGTTCGCACCTCCTGGGGGGACTGCAGAAGAGAGAGACCCCGTGAGATATCAAGAGGTGATGAGAATCCTTCACACCCTTCTCCGATTGCTATCTTTTCACTTGGAAGTTATTTTTATAACTCATTCTTCATTTTCCAGCATCGTTCAAATTTCGGCAAGCTGAGAATATAAATAAGAAGGTGGCACAATAAAGAGGTGCTTAATTTCCTTTGATTACGAAAGCTTATTTATGGAAAAGTGACAAGCTCTTATTGGTTTAAATCATCTGCTGTGTTGGCTGACTTCTCCATACAAACGTTTTCAATCTTCTGGATGCATCAATGTGTAAAGGGTGGAAAAGAAGACAAAATTTTTATTATGATTAGATTTTTTCACTTTAAATTACGAAAAGAGAATTTGTGCTTTGATTTTAATTTATGAAAAGATTTTGCTTTCAATAGTTACACAGTTATATGAATTTTGAATAAATATATCTTCCAAATCAAAGTTGAAATGATTTATCGGAAGCCATATTTATCACTATTATTTTTCATTAAATCAGCAATCAAATGTTACATCAGTTTAATAAGAAATATTCGGCATGTAGAGTATAATGACAACTTAATGAATTTTAAGAATTCCTAGTTTATAGTACTGTAGTTTCAGAAAGTGAAACCTATTCAAGATTTTTCTCGTATTTATTTAGATATGTTTTGTTTTCAGTTTTCAAAATTTGTTAAAACTCGCAAAATAAAAGCAATGAATGATGCTGTAATATATTAAAAAGTATGATACACATGCGCATGTAAAATAAACAAAATGTTCTCCGTGCAAATATTTTTTTATTATAATTTTAAATAAAGTCGCAGAATAATTCGATTATATGTTGCATCGCAATTTTTATTGCAATGAGCATCGAAAACATTTTTTTTAAATGCCATTCATATCTTTTCAAGCGAAGCAAAGCCCAACGTTTATAATTAAAAACAATTTTTTAAATGAATATCTATCTACAAGATATGGAACTCTTTAAAAAATGACAAAATCTATCGTTAAATTTGATAAATTAGGGAACGTTTTTGAATTTAGGTTTTACTTGTAACAATTTCTAAAGCAGGTAACAACACAATTTTAACGAAGGTTAGAATTAAAAAAAAAATGTCTACTCTCCAACCACTCACAAATAGCATAACTCGATACAATTAAAAGACTCTATAAATCAAGTTCCTTTGTTTTTAGGAACCCATCCATTCGTGTACTAACTGAAAATTAGAAAAGAGAAGGGGGAAAAAAGGGAATCCACAAAACTTGGCTGTTGTAGATTTAAAGATCTGGAAAGAGATAAACAGAGAAAGTAATCGATGTGCGCAGCTTTTGCAAAACCGGCAGAGTTGAGGGGGTTTTTGTCATCACGCCACACTAAAAGCGAAAATCTCTAATTTCCTCTGCAAACTCTCATTTTTTTTCCTCCTCTTTGCCATCATTTCTTTTCTTTTCTGAAAACACTCAAAAACAGGGTTTTGCGAATATGCTTAGTTTTAAAACTTATCTTTGGCAATTGTGTGACCAAAGAACAAATAAAACTCGTTATTAATTTTCTCTCTCCAAAAAAGGTTACTTTTTTTCAGACGCAGCAACGTATTTACGTCCTCTCTTCTTTTCTTTTGCTAGAAGAGTCATTTATAACCTCGAAAAATCCCCCAACCCAAAAACGGATGCTTCCTTCCTAACCAACGCGGACTCTGGTCCTGGTAATTATTTGGCCCGGATATGTATTAAAAGTTTTAATCTATTTTTCATTCCCGGAGAAAACCGAGCGTTTGGAAATAATATGCAGCGTCCTGATTTAGGTCTTGTTTCTCTGCAACTCAACTTCCACCCCCTAGATTCTTTATTGGGGAAGTTGAGCGGATGACAGGCCCCCATCAGAGACAATGGACGTGGCAGATCTTCGTGACAAATTGCCAGCGGTCCCCTTTTTTGCGTCCTGCTAATTGTTAGATAACAACACCATTAACTACAAAATGTTGAGCTAGTCGAGGAGAGAGAAAGGAAAACGAAACGAGAATAAGAGCTCAAATGGTATAAGTCACATTCCACAGCTATCACATTACTTGAGTTGCTAATCAAAAATCAACCGTTACATTCCACATCTGCGATTTCAGTTAAGCAAAAGGCAATGGTTGTTTCTTTTTGTAAATTTCTTTGTAAAAATTTAAACATAACGTAATATCTAGTTTATTGCGCAACATCCTGCCTCTAAACTCATTCTTCATATACCATCAACGATGATAAATATCTTTTTTTATTAAGTGTCCTAAAATGTGATTTCAATATGAAATGATGATTGATTGAGCAAAACTAACACAATCGTTACAAATATCAATATGAAATGGAAATTATTGCTTTTTAAAAATGTCATATAACTATTTTTATAATTGAATTTAGTATATATTTCATTTATTTAATGTATTTTCTAAAGAGAATTCACAAACAAATTGTAAGAAAAATGTTCCTCATCAACAAATCGGAGAAGGTGAACTAAATTGAGTGACAAAAATACTTTTTTACTGCATCGTTTCGTCGAAATTTTTACTCAACAAATCTCTAACTCTAAATCCCAATTTAATAAATGTAACAATAGATTCAAAATTTAATTCACGAGTTTTAAGATTAATTATTTAAACATTAGGTAATGTAAACGCTCTCTTATCTCACTATCACTCAAATCTTGAATGAATAAATGGAAATTCAAATATCTGGAAATAAAAAAATATATTTTTTAGTGGGAGTAAACGTGTTCATTTCAGACTCCTCGCACGCTTTAATTTTCATTTCATTTGCTTGAAAGATAAATATTTTTAGATATTTTTTAACCTTTTAGTTTACTAATTCAAAAAGCTTCGAATAGCGACAGAAAGACATTCTTTAAAGAAAATTGGCAACACGTGCGCATAGCACTAGATAAAACGCACATGTTGTCTCAAAAATTGTTTTTGAAGTTCAACTGAAAAGTCATTTTGTTTCACAAGCATTTTTTGTTAAACAAAACAACTTATTCACCTGTGATATCAAGTACTTTATGGATGATATGATGAATTTGATAATAAATCAAATACTACGATTCAATTCGGAGTAAATATTATTACATTGTTTATGATTTTCGTTATGAAAACATTTACAAAAAAAATTAAAAAATAATATATAATAAAATAAGGATTTTATGAACATTAATTCAATAGATATAAAAAACTATTATTATGTATTTTGATTAGAAAAGATATGCATATTAATAAAAAATATTAAAGAATTGGGTGTGTATTATGTTTTTAACAATATTATCATATTAAAAAAATCGTAGATGTAAGTGAGGAAATGAATACTATACAATTAAGATTTATTTAAAAAAATTATATACTTCAGATATAATTCAAATTCATAATTTTTATTGGTCGAAAATTAAGATTTTGTAATGCGTAATGTATAGTAATAATTTTATAATAAGCGTGTAAAATTTAAAATTCCCCAAATATAAAAAAGAATTAGCTTTGTAATCTCGAAATATTTTTAAAAATATTAACAGGAATTAATATTTAAATGTTAATATAAGTTAGATAACTTTTAAACTTAAAAAAATCTTGAGATAAAATTGATTATTGCCATTTTTTAAACAAAAACTAATTATATGTAGGATTTTAATGTTTATTAATGATGGAATAAAGTGTCAGATTTTCATTATAAACAAAAATTAATTAAGATTTTCTTACCCACAATAGATATAACAGTGAAGATTTTCTAAAATTCAAATATTTGATTTACTTACCTAAAAAAGAATAGATAAAATATTAGTTACAATAAATATAATAGATAAATGGTGTGTTATAATATTCAAAAACTAAATTATGCAAGAAAATGTACTATTTTTACGAAAACATTTTATTATGGTTAGATATATATTATTATGGTTGAGATAAATATTACTTTTGTGATTTTGAATTGCTTCAGTGATTTCCATTTATTATCAAAATATAGTAAAATATTCATAATATCAAAAAATTTATGTTTTTCTGAATATTAAATTCTTAGATTTTATTAGTAAAGATAATCTTTTACAAAAAAGATTTCTGACCCAAAATTTATCCTTAATATTAGAACTTCATGAAAATAAAATTATAAAAGTTTTTTTTTAACGAGAATACATAGGAGGATAGTGTCTCATTCTTTAATATAGGAATGAAATGTAATCTTTTTAAATTTAAAGATTCTTTAATTTAAGAATCATTTAATGTAAGAAAATTTAAATCTTTAATGTAGCTTTCGAAACAAAAAATTATATGTAATTTTATTATTTAATACGCATAATTCTAAAAGGAATTATTAGACATTTATTTTTCTACAATGTTCATTTGTCAAAAAAATAGTGAAACAATTTTGAAATTATTTTAATTAACAGAAAGAGAAGATAACATCTTTAATGAAAAATAAAATAATAAATATGAACAAATCAAAATTATAAATATAGTTAAAAACCAATTTGCACTTCAAAATGTAATCGAAGGTAAGACTAAAGCCCAAATAAACAATCAGATGAAAGCATACAATAAAAATTAAAACAGTTTAAATCCTAAATAAAAAAAAGACAACTAAAAGAAAAAATTTTGTAGCCTCTTAAATAACAGAATAAATTAACTTATAATTTATTTATCACTCGTTAATATTAAAACTCTACTCACACATTTTTTTTTTAAATTTAGAAACTAATTTTTAACTTCAGCTTCGTGATATATAAAAAAAAACTTAAAAAATTTATTTATAAATATTTTTTTAAGCCTAAATGTGGCTACTATCGTATGTCTTATTTGTCAAAACACGCGACGAGGTACCAAACCTGCTTTGACGTAAAGATTTAAAAAAAAAAAAAAAAAAAATCGCTCTCAAGGAAAGAAAGAATGAAAAACCTCTCCTTGAACATTATGAAACAAGAACGAAGAAGGCGATGTTCAAGAAAGGTAAGAAAAAAAAAATCTTTAATAACTACCGATAATCAAGCGTTCCTGCTTCTGGTGTAATCCTCACCCCCTCCCCTCCCACGTTCATCATACCATCAGTTTTCTCCGTCATCATTAGCTGTAGGTGTACCTATAATCACAGCGGTTTTGCAAATCCCCCCCCAACACAACCTACTTTTTTATCTCTCTCCACCCCCCTTCCACTTCATGTACTCGTACTGAGCACGCACAGTACCCGGATTATTGGATTATGCACCAAAAGCGCGTAAGTTTAATTATCCGTGGCGTAATACGGATGGGTGGGTTGGGGGGCGAAGAAGAAACATTTAGTAGCCCTTTTTTTTAATGTTATCAATTTTTTGTTTCCACCTCATGACCTAACGTTGCCATCAAAAAAATAAAAATATTGTTCCGACGCGGGTGGATTCGGTGTTCGTGGGGAAGGTAAAGCGTATAACTGATTGAATTATGGCGTTAATATGCGTCTTTGCCGTTTCATACTTAGCCTCTACACATTAATGCCCGATTTTTTTTTCCTTTTCTTTTCCCCCCATTTATAAGTTTACACAGTTTGAGGATTTGTTTTCGCGCGTCTGATGCTATTTGCACCAGTTAGTTAAAAAACGAATTGCTTAATCGAAAGAAACTCAAAAATCTCAAGTCATTTAGCTAAGTTAGATGTGTTATCTACACAAGAAAAGATTTCTTAAAAGGAAATTATGGAAAACCAGCAGCTTTTTTAGTTATTTTTATAGGTGCTTAATTCTGCCACCGAATTGAAAACAAAGTATTGAAAATATTTTTTTTTTATTAACACACGTTCTCATTTTTCTTTTTTCTTACACCCAAATTCTTTGTTTCACAACCATTATAATTGTAAATTTTATATAATTTAGTTCTTATCAATTTATATAATATGGGAATCCATGAAAACTATAATGAATTTTTGTTTTTATTTAAATATGTATTATGACATATATGAATTTTGTATATTCCATTCATGAAATTTAATTGATTTTAGTTCAGATTGATTCTTAACATTAAAATAACCCATTTATTTTATGCACATTTTAATAGAATTTCAAAAAATTTAAATTGTCCTTAGATTCTTGGTCTCGTCTTTAAGACTGACTATAAGGTGAATGTTTTGTTATGTCTTTACTTTTATATTTTGCATTTTTTTCTGTGCTATTTTGTTCAATTTCGGAACCAATATCGTTAAAGATTTGTAAATTTGAAACCTAACTAGAACAAGTACTTAATAATTAGAAATAAGTAAATTTAGAACAAGTAATTTTTATCATTTTGAAAACTTTTACAAACCAGAAAACATTATAATAAAAAATACTTCTTTATTACTGGTAAAAATCATGAATGGATTTTTTTCTCATCGCTCCCATTAGGTAGATAAAACATTATCTGACGTTTAAACCAATGGTAATTGTACTAAAATGAAATAATTATGATCTCAACTTTATGGGTAAATTTTGGATTCTCTTGAAACTTAAACTATCTTAAAAATGATCTTAAAATAATATTTTAAAAATTAAAAATTATCTTATTGCCATGTGTTCATGTATATGATGCATTGTTCAGTTGAAACTGATAAAGCTCAAAGAAAATCACTTATAAATATAATTTCGAATCATATTATGTAAGCTAAATCCACCTAATTCCATCGAAGTACATCCACCTCATTAAACAATTTCTGATCTGGGAAGTTAGTGATTGCATAAGGCTTTCGGTGTAAAATTTCATTGGCTTGATACAATTTTAAATGCGGCTTGTTGGAGCAAGTAAGTGTGTTTAGCTTAGAATAGAGTTTAATAACGCTTTTAACAGGCCAAGTAAAAAGCTTGTATCAGTTATAGGTACTTCAGTGAATCTTCCGATTCAAACAAAAGTATCATAAAACACTTGACATATAACTGATCCACAGCTGAAAATCATCGTAGTGCTGATCAAATCAAGTCAAATTTAGATCGTGGATATAAAAATGTAGTTTTGTTTATATTACATATGATTTTTTACGGTTTCCTACATTTTGAGTTAATTCTTGTTAACTGCCAATAATTATGGTTCTTCTCTCTTTTTCTATCTGAATCTCTATCAGATGTTTGATGTTTTTTCACGTTCTTTACAATTATGGTTGCATACCAGCAATATTTAGGTAGAAGAATCCAAGTCAAGTCTGTCTAATGAAATGCAATAGTCTATGTAACAAGGTCATGTTTAAATGCACTCGAATCTAATTGCATTCAAACTGTTGCAACATAAGCCAATGAAAGAACTATCTTTCTTTAATTGATTTTTCTCATGTTGTCCAAATCGAGTTGTGTTGATGATTATATCTCTATCTTTAACAAAGAGCCTATTTCTTTTTTTTGACTATCGGTATACATCGTAAAGGTATTCAATGAAAAATATTTAGCGATACAAAACCATTTCACTACACTTATTACAAATGTATGCATATGATTTTTAATCTATTGATAGATAATATAAAATCAAATCAGAATAACAATTTTACAGTGCATTTAAAACAAGGCATATCAATCCTGCCCATAGTTTGCTTAATTTGCTTGTCACTGAATGTTTACTTTTTGTATGCGATGTCTTCGACTGGGAACTAAAGTTTAAAGTAAATTAACTTTACAACTTTACTAATTTGATATTAAATTACAAAAAATAATAACCCAAGAATATATTTTAGTCTGAAAATGATCTCAAATCAGCTGAGAAAAATTAAATTGGTAAAAAAGGAAGAAACAATTTCAGAAATTATTAGGTCAGTTAGCTCATAGTATAATCAAACTGTTTTGTAGAATATTAATTTTTTGTCACCTGAATTAAAGATTTTGTTGAGTGGATTTGTACGAACTCTAATAAATCCATTGATTTCTTTATATATATATATATATATATATATATATATATATATATATATATATATATATATATATATATATATATATATATATATATAACCAATTAGTAATTTCTATGTGCTTCTAATTTATTTTTATGTTTGCAACTAAAAATTTCTTGCATATATTATTGATAAAAATAAAGGATATGCCCAAAAAAATGAGGTTTTACCATTTAACATTGTTTTATATTTAATATTTTTAAACTGGGGGACTGCAAGAGAAGGAAGGCTGTCCACAATTAGCTTTTACACAACACAGACGCCGAAACAAATAGCTATTTTATAAATCTGAGCCCGGAGCGGCTAAGTGAATCACTTCAAACTTGAAATTTTGCGGGTAATTTGTACTCAATTGACTCTGGAGTTCAAAAAGCTGACAACTCCCACCGAGTTCGTCCCCAATCCAGCGCCCCCTCGACGATGAAAATATCGATCCACTACAAAGTGAGATTAAGCAGGGAAAAAATGTGTCAAGAAAATGAACCAAAGGAAGAAAAAAAAATGGGGAAAAGGGAATTTTCGTTTCTATAACATTCACTCTCTCTTCTTCCAATCGCTCACTCATTTCTGTGTACTGTAACCGTACTTCCGACGGTGACGGATAATATAAATAAATAAATAAATAAAAAAAAGAACTAAATGGGCCCCCAGACCTTCTGGTATATTTATAAATATACCACTTAATCTTTTGCTTTTCATGTTTTAATAAATATAGTGGCAACAAAATTGGCGGTAGCAAAGCATGGGTGAACGAAGGGAAAACACTAAAACATGATTTAGAGGCTCTACTGCAGGAAAAGGGAGTACTCATAATTACTCATATAGAAGAAGTTCGTTCTGGTATTCGTAAAGCGCTGTTATTTGCAAATGAGAACCGACACCTTTTGGGAGATTTAATTACTTTTATAACCGGCCTTTGCTTCTGCATGAAAAAGAGAAGGCACGCAGTCGCTCGGCAGCCAAACAGTAATAACAAACAGAGTGATTTATTTTGAATAAATTGTATAATTTGCCGTGAAATTTTTTTGTAAAGAAGGAATTTTTTATTCTTTTTTTGTGTTATTAAAGAGTTTTTTAATGTTATTAGAAAGAGGGAAGAAAATGTTAATAGCAGGAAAAAAGTAATAAATTTTATAGAGAAAAAAAAAGATTTGTGTAATGCTGTTAAACTTGTCAATTTCTATTTTGATTACAAAAAATAAAAAGAGTCGCCAATATGACTGTTTTTCTTCACGTTTCAGCTTTCATATAAGTCAAATAAGAGTTCAGTTTTTATTATTTCTTTCACCAAGATGCGCCTAGTTCCCTCTTTTTTTACACAGGTCTCCACTTTTTTGCTAAACAATTTTAAAAAGTATAAGCACAGAAAATGAATTACAGTCCTCAGTCTTAAATTTTTTTGATGGACATTTATAATGTTTTTTCCATTGCGACTAATGCTATTCTAGTTTAAGTAATTATAAATGAAATCTTAATAGTATTATGAGAAATTATGTTATTAACTTAAACAGAAGAGAATTTATGGTCCATTCAAATAATTAAAGCATTTTTTCTGATTCTTATAAATATTGAGATTATCTTTTCTTAAAGTATAGATTATTTAGTGAATAACATTATAAATAAAACAATAGTAATCTTATTGTAATCTTAATATTTTAGTTAACTATCAAAAGAAATCACTGTCCTTGTAGAAAGTTCATGTGAAATTGCATTTGTATCATTGGTAAACATCTTCTCTTTTCACAAAAAAATGCCCGAAAATTTAAGAACAGACATTCTCTGACACGACACATAACCAATCCAACAAACTACAATTATGCTTTCAAGGGACAAAAAAATCGATTGGGCGGATTATATACTACCAAATCTACAGACTACAAGTAACTATCAGAGAACAGACAATTAATCCAACGGAATGCGATGAAACTACTAACGAATGGACAATCAATCCAACGCACTACTGTCAAACTATCAGGACAGACGACCAATCTAATGGACAATGACTCTACGCTATTCTATTAGTTTGCACGTCACTCCTTGTATTTTTCCGGCGAAACAATGCATTTATTGATTTACTAACTGATTAGTTTTTCATAACTTAAAAAAATCCTAAATAATTTTAATTCAAATGACTAACTATTTTAGCATTATATGACCCATCCTTAAAAAAGATCCATCAAAGAAATTTATTTTACACTTCTTTTAAAACATAAAAAAAATGATTTAAGGTATAAAATTTTAATTTTCTGAAGAGTTTGGAATTTTTTATCATTTATATCAGGATAATTTTAAGTTTTTTTTTGTTTTCAATTAAGAGCTATGGAAAAAGAGTATTCGGTAATTAAAAAAACATCAATTAGATTTGTTTGTTACAGATTGCATATGAGAATTTTTATTTGATTGGGGCCAATAATTTAAAGGACTCTGAATCACTACAAATATTCAAGCCAAAATGAGAGTGATGCACACAAATTATTGAACAGAAAGCCAAAGTATTGACCATTTAGTTACCAGCTCAACCTAATGATAGATAAAATAATTAGTACATGAATAATATAATGTAAAGTTAGCAAAGAAAAATTCAAGTTCTTTAACCTAATTATACTTTATTAGACATATCAGCTATAGAAAACATTGTATCGCGTAAAAATCATTTATCAGTTACTGATTACCATCAATTACTAATTACTGGTAGTGGTAGTATGACTCAAAATAATTTTTATAATCAATTTATACAACCATTTCAAAAATTATTGTAAAAAAAAAATAATAACAGCAAAAACTTAGAGAAAAGAATCACGATGAAATAAAGATGTGATAAGGTCATCAAAAATATATTTGATTTACTTAAACAGTTGTACCAATATTTCTAGGCCATATTTCCTATTTAGAATTCTGTGAACACTTTGACATCCTGCTGTAGACTTTATAAGGCTGTTGTGAGGTATTTTAGCGTTTACAGCGTGATGGACTTCCGGGGGGCGTTTTATAAATAACGGGCTGCATTCACGTATCGAAAGCGAGAAAATTCGTAAAACGCCTAAGCATCTACCCCGATAAAGAGATATATGCAGAAAACAAAAACGCAACATCCTTCTCTCGTTGTTAAAAAACTGCAGGGTTCGAACATCGGACCTTTCGCTTTGAAGAGCGATGCCTAGCCACTAAGCTACGTTAAGCCTAGACTGTAAATAGTTGCAACTTAATAAAAATTTAAAATTTAGAAATTGTTTTTTTTTTTGGAATCTTTAACTATTACTTTCAGATTTTTTATTGTATTTATGCGTGTGTAGTCACGAGAAAACTCCAAAAATATCAAAACCATTTACTTCGACAATAAGCAAAAACAAAACATCCACCCATTTAGTTCTCAGTTGGCAGAATAGAATCTTTAAACTATTGCTATAAGAAATGCGGTTATAAAAACTGAGCAAATACAGACACAAACAGATGCAACTATGTTTGTCCTTAAGTTTATTAATTCAAATTTTTAAAATTGTTTCTTTTAGAGATAGTAAAAAGCTTAACTGTTTAATTTTTACCACAAAGTATAAGAGGACACGATGGCCTGGTTGATTGGGGCGTCGTTCTCATTATCCGGAGGTAGTGAGTTCGAGTCCCGGCTTAACCAAAGATCCATCGTATTCGCTATTGGTGGCTAGAGCACGTTAAAACTGGTAGGGGTTGCAATGTCCTCCAAGTGAAATGATACCTCTGAGGGTGACAGGCCAAGTATTGGGGGTCTTCTACTTAGTCCCTGCTTCAAAATTACGAAAACTCCACCCGGCTGCTTCCATCTAACTGGTAGAGCAAAACTCTAGGATAGGCATAGGGAAGCATGCTGGTGCAACCACAAAGTGTTAAAAGAAAATCGTCCTTTTCATCACTGGAAAGACTATATTGTATTAGAAAGACTATATAGCTATATGTAGAAAGACTATATTGTAGCAAATTGAAGCAACTGCATAATTATGCATATTGCATAATTATGTATAATTATGTTTATAAAATCTTCATAAATAGTTGAATATCATTCATAACATGAAGAATGTATTCGAGCTGCTGTTACATTAACGAATTTTTCAATGAATATTGGTGAGAAGAGTGGACACTTATATCGTAGCTACTTAAATAACGCGTACCTCATTAATAGAATAAATACTATGCAGCCAAATTACAAATTGGACAACGAGTTTACGGTAGACTTTTAATAAATTTTCTTATGTTTATAAGTTGCAATTAATGAGTTATCAAAACAACAATTATTCCACGAATAATAGAAAGAAAGTAAGCGACAGGGATTTTAAAATCTTAAACAAACTTTATACTACAAATAATTGAGCATCACATCAAAAAGTTTGAAATTAAACTTCCAATTGCTAAAACATTAAGTTCATTTTCTGAAGAGATGGAAAAAAGCAAAGCCCTTAGAAGGGGGTGGGGGTGATAAGAAAATAACTGCTTTTGTTATCGCTCTTAAAAAAGAATTACCGCGTGCATCGGGCTTTAAAAACTGAGCCGTTACTTTAAAACATATCTCGCTTATTGCTCAGAATAAATAAATGTGAATTTATAAAAATGCGCCCAGTAACACCCGCCAAGAAGACGAAACATGTCGCTAACATCTGGTAAGATTAGGAAGAAAAGTATTCACAACTTCCGCCTCCACCCGTCTTGCTTCCTTGGTCCTTCCGCTGTCGGATCACGGAATTTTTTTTACCCCTTCTTCGAAACACACTTCGCAGCGAAAAGATTACAAAAACAATTATGTCACTGCCCCTTGGTAATTAGTTTTTTCAGCTACTAGTAATGACCCGGTATTAAAAAAATATAAAAAAAAAATTCTCGAATAAAAAAATAAAAAAATTGGCGAAAAAAAAAAAGAAACGTCTACCGCGCTCTACACCAGCATCAGCGTCAGTTTTTAAGAGGTTTTCATTGTAAGAACGTCGTGTATCCTTCATTTTGTTTTTTGGCTCATTTAATTAGTTTTCTTAAGCAAAAAATATTTTTTTTTTTGTTTTTAACTCTTCCCATCCTCGAAATTTATTATTATATATTTTTTTTCACTTTCTCCTTGCTTTGCCAGCCAGCCCTTTTCGCCACCAAAACAAGTTCGCTCAGAAAAATTGGTTTCTTTTTCCGCGTGTAACTATGTTATCGTCTGTTTGTTTTTGCACCCTCCCCCCTTCCCCCGGCTCGTAGGGACTTTTCTTCATCCTTTCTGATTACGTCTACTTAAGTTGGCGGTCTTTGCAAATGACGAAGCAAATTCGAGTGCAAAAGACAGCCTCTTTAACGTGAGATGAAGAAAAAACTCACCAAGCGCCAAAGAAGGGCGCTTAAGGATAATTCGTTACAGGGGGAGGGCCGTAGAATTTTATACTTTATTATTATATATTTTTTTATCCCTCATACCGTCCGAGTAAAAAAATAGCGAATTATATTATTTAGCTTCTTAATCGTTTACTATACGCAATAAAGAAGATTAAATAATGTATTTACTGTCGTGGTCTTATTATTGTTCATTTTTTTTTAAATTGAGAAAAAAAATTGAGTGGTTTCTTGTTTTAAATACCGTAGATTATACTTTAAAAAATACAGTTTCTTAAATATGAATCTTTTACATGAGTTCCGCACTGGTTTAAAAATAATGTTATTTACTTTTAAAGCAGTTTTACTTTGAGTAATATGTAAAATAAGTTCATTTGTTGTCAGTACATAAATCATTATTTTTCTTTAAGATTTTTAAATTAATTCATTATAGGACAAAACTACATTTTACGATTTACAGGTCAGAGAATTCTGTCATTTATATTAACCAATGCATTAATATATACATTAAAAAAGTTCTTTCACTATCATAAAATGCAGAAATGTAGCTTATAAAAGTTACATTTCTGTATTTCATGCTATCAATGTTTTTAAATTGCGTTATAAAACGCAATTTTAAAACATTGACAGTATATTGCATACTTTAACCAAAAATGATTATTATCTGAAAAAAAATTACTTTTTTCAAAACGTAATTTTTCAGATAATAATCATTTTTGGTTAAAGTATGCAATACACTGTCAATGTTTTAAAATTACGTTATAAAAGCTACATTTCTGCATTTTATGATAGTGAACTTTCAAGATATATAAACTCAAAAATTGAAAACTCGTTACTCAGCAGAAGTGATTTTTCAACAACTAATTTTGTTGTTAACTAATTCAAATGAAAGCAACTTAAATTATTTTTATAAAAAAAATCGAGAAAAAGAGAAAGAGAAAGATATTTTAATAACGATAAATGTAATTCTGGTTAAAATTCAAAATTTTAATCAGAATTGCATTTAACATTATCCTTTTTTTGATATGAGCAAACGTATTTATTGGATAGGAGAATTTCAAAAAATTTTTATGTGACAGTAAAAATGGGATTTTCTTCTCTTGAATAATCGCATCTAAATGGTGACAAGATAAGGAAATTTCCCACACACAGATAATTTATGTTATTATTTATTACTAATATAAGGTATCTGAAATGCCATTCTATATAACTAATATTAGACAATAATATAAAGAAAAGATATAAAATTAAAAAAAAATTTTTTATCGAAACAGACTCCAAGTAAATGGTTTATTGGTTGGTGATTTGTGGTTGGTTTCATCTATAGTTCTCCCCATGGACACAAATTACACGAACCAACCAACCATGAGAATCAATTTGGCTTGCCATTTTGCACTTACATTATGCGAAAGAGTGCTAATTTTACGATGATCTTTATTTAAAATGGATTCTGAAAACCACTATAAATAACTGTATTCAAGATCCCATTCAACGAATTCTCTATTAAAACAGATGTGTAGATTCAACAGCAACAAAATGTCCATGTAAGCCAAACATCAAAATATTGCCATAAAAAGATTAAAAACTTTTGCGGCATTTCTTCGGCATTTCTTAATGGATTAAAAAAACTATTTCTTTGTTACAGATGTTAAATCCTATTTTAAATATGAATTTTTTTAACAATCATTCGGTCGAATTATTTCACAGTTATATAGATCAAGCGATATTATAAATCAAATTCGTAAGTTTTCATTAAAAAAAAACGATCTCAAATTTTTTACCGATAAGCAATTTGTCTCAATACAGTGAAAGAAAAACAATTTTTCCAGAAATTGATAAATATAAAAGTTACTGGTGTTATACTATATTTATATAAAACAATTTTTTAAAGAAAAAAAAGTGAAGCATTTTTGAGGTCGGATTTAATGACATAATTATATTGGATTGACAAACAATTAGTTTCCGAAAAGTAAAGCAGTAGTTTAAAAAAAATCAAAACACAATACATCTTGGTAAATTTTTATTGGGGACTTAGCTAAAAAAATTCTTTGCAAAACAAATGTTAGTTTTAAAAATTGATAATTTAAGAAACTATAGTTTTATATCCGTAAAAGGCTTCAAAGTTCCACAGTGAAACATTTAAAACACGTTCTAAAAATAGTCTTAGATGCTTTCTAGAAAAAATATAATAAAATCCAAATTTTTTTCCTAAAATGTATCATTAGACAGTTAAAATATGAACAAAACTTTATGCTATAAGAAGTAGCTCCAATAATTGAAATTTTATATTACGTTTATGTAATAAAATTTAACATAATTTAAAGTTCTAGTATGCACACAGTATTTTATTTGTTAGAGAAGTAACAGAAATAGGAATAGAGAAAACGTTCTAAGAAATACAAATTCTAAAACAAACGTATTCTGTTTCGTTATCGATGCAATTAGATGCTTGGATTGTTAGGCTTTGATGATAAATATTCTGCTAAACGGTTCAGGAGTTTGACTGACACTTCCGAAGATGAACGGTTTGGAAATAGCAACTAAAAAAATTTAAGCTTATTACGAAACATACAATGGACCATCTCTTCTTTCATTTGTATTTTAATATTTTCAAAAGAAGGAAAGTAATTTTTAACAAGAATTTTTATTGTTTCTCCTCATGCCCAAAGGTGTTTTTCCCACGAAAAGATCACTCAACAATCGAACAGGTGGTTCATCAAAGGACGTTTATCATGTTTGAGTTGTACAATAGAGGAGAAACGAGTATTATTTTTTTTAATGAATGCTTATGCTAAACTAAGCATTAAATATTAAATCTATTCTGATGATATTTTTCTTCTATAATGAGAAAACTTAAAACTAGACTCTGCATCGAAATGTTTCAGAGTTTTGATTTATTTTGCTCACATGCACACACAAACTGAACTTATTTTAAAAACTGAGTGCTGCAAAAAAAAAAAAAAAAAAAAAAAACTTGCTATCATGATTAATACTAAAAATTAAAGAATAATTAAGTACTTAAACGAATAAAAAATGTCAACAGGTGTGAATTTAAATATGCTATACATTCTAAAAATGAATTTTTTTATATTCTTTTTGAAAACTATAAAATCAAAATTGCATTGCTATATTCATATTGTCGTTCTTTTAATTGCAATTATTTGTCATGACAAGCCACAAATATCAACTTTTTCGATGAAATTTGAGAAACTAAAAAAAAATTATCATTTTCAAATTAAAAAAATAGACATTAGAATAAATATTTTTCAAAAAATTCTGGGCATCATTCAAATAAATTATTTTAAGTATTCTTTCTATTGAATTTGACAAATGATCTGCTATTCATAAGTCTGTCTGGAAGATTATTCAGTCAATTGTGAAATTTTGTAAGATTTTGATTACACACACATAAAATTATTTAATCAGTGTCACACACTACTAAGTGCAAAACAATGAAAATATGAATAACTTTTTGAAGCATTCGAGCAAATCTCAATTTATACATTGATGTTTATATTGATTAACTTGTGAAAAAAAAGAGATTTTCATGTAAATTTATGAAAAAAAATTACCTTTATCAGAGAAACATATAATAACGAATGCAGCATTAGATAAAAGAAAAAAAGAAGTTGCATCCTTACACATGTGGATTAAGCAACAGTTAGCAATTTATAAAACTATCACTCATAAAGAATAAAATAAAATAAAAAAAAACTCAGTAATATGAAACAGTTAACATTGATTTCTGTGTAGAAACTGAAACATACTTGCATACATGATTCTTTTGTTTCATACATTGTTTTGACACTTAATATTAGTTATAAAAATTATTCTTCGATTAAATAAGATAATATTACTGAAATTTATAATAAAGTAAATACATGCTACTTACAAATTATAGAACATATAATTTCTATGAAATACCACATGTATATATAATATAAGGAATATGTCGATATTTAATGGCTTTCAAGGCAACAACGCTCTGTTTTCATCATAAGAGTGCTCTGCAAAAAAAGGAAAAAGACAAATATCCGATATTAACTACCCCTTTCACAAGGGGCGATAATAAGCAGAAGCACAATTCATTCATCAAATCCCGATCACTTTTCCTATCTGTCATCGCCTTCTCCACCCCCAGTGAATCATCCATCAACCCCACCCCCGTCTCTTATTGTAGATCAATCTCACAATAATCACACACCCCTTTCCTAACTACGGATTCCTGATAAACACCAGTCAAAATCTTTTTTCAGCTCCATCGCTCAGTAATACTTTTAGTGATTTTTTTATTCTTTTTTGTGATTTCGATTAAATACTATGAAAATAAGCATTGTGATGATTCAAAGAGAAAGAAGATGAAATTTATATTAATCGCATATGTTTAAACTAAAATCATGGATTATCAAAATTTTTAAAAAAATAATAAAATATATATGTGTTTACTAAAATTTTGTTAGGGAATTGGAAGATATATAATTAAAAAAATAAAGAAATCCTCATATTCTCTATAACAGTAACAAAAATATATTACTTAAGTTTAATATTAATTAGAAATTTAAGATAAAACTGTTTAAATATCAAAAATATTTTTTCTTACTTATCCTGAAGTATGACATTTGTTTTTGCTCGTAAGCCTTGAGCAATATATTTTAATAAATCCCTTTTTGATATATGCATGCCGTTTTATGTACGCATTAATATAAGTGTGCATGTGTGTTTCAAAACAACTAACTACACAATTTTTTTTTTGTTGACTTAGACACGAGAACGAAAACGTAGCAACAAAAAAGCGGTCCGTCGAACATGGGCTAATCATTTAAATTGAAAAATATATTCCATTCTACTGTAAAAAAAAGTATTAAAAAATCGAATACAATAGATTTGAGCCTTTTGAAGGGGGAAGGAATCAGAAAAATATTATTTGAATTAACTAAATTTAAAATACAACAAAAAAAATTCATAGATTTTACTGGTATACATAATTTTAAGAGTATAAAAAAGCAAACATAATGTTATAATGTTAAAAATACCATTATAACAATAAATTTAGTTTGATTGATCATTAAAAACAGTAAGATGCAAATTTAAAAACGATTTATTACCCTGTTTTATTGAAGAAAGTGTAACTAAATTATTTTTACTCTGATTTCTTTGCAATATTAAATAATAAGTCATTTATCTCTGGATTGAAATTACACTTTTAAATACACTTAACCAGACGTACTTAAATGATGAATAACTATTCATAATGACAAGCAACAGTGTTTTTAAACAGAATTATCTGCTATAGAAACTGAAGAAATTTTTTGTCTGAATACATGAAAATCTTCATTAATGGATTTTGTGAATTATTACACAGATATTTGTCTGGATTATTATAACACAACATTAAGTAGTTACCATTCATTCGGTATAAACTTCAGGTTCAATAAAATCATACATACTATTAAATAAGAATGGAACAAAATTATTAACTGGAATCTAACTGAAACAGATAATACAAATTAATTTCGACATAAAGAGAATACGTGTGAAAGGATTTCCTTTACTAATAGCGATACTTTAATGTAACTGCTTCATGTGAATGATCCAGTTAAAAGCAGCAAAATGAACAAGAAATCAAGAAAAGCGAAATAAAAATATAGAGTTAATTGGTTCAATAAGCTATTTGAACACTCCGTTACTAATATCTAATCAGAATTTCTTGCTTCGAAGTTACGGCTTGCAATGCATTGTATATACAAGCCATCCATAAATACGAAGCACTAAATTCATAAAAATAATTAAGAAGATATTTATTGAATCTTTACTTAAAAGCTTGCTTTTATTAAAATCCTTCGTAATTAACTTGGTAAACATCCCAGAGAATACTAAAAACATTTTTTAATTTTTAAAACCCCTAAAAATATTTTTGTGAAATTCAAACAAATTTGATTTATTTATACATCATTACCATAAATTGCAGTTAAAGTAGAATAAGATATATATTTTCACATTTTCAGATTAAAACTCGTGGTAACAAAGGTATTTGGTTGACAAAGATGTGTCGTATAGATCTTATTTAACAATTCACTACAGGAATTATACGAACTTCTTGCAGATATTCACTTCCCGCAGAGGTTACTTTCACATGATTTTGATTCACAATTTTCTTTTCAATTCCGTTTCTTTTAAGCCTTGAAATTTATTCATTGTGGTTTTACAATACTCTTTGAACAGATCAAGTATATTTTCATTTGAAGATGCAATGAGTATTAACAATTATCGAATTTGTTGATTATAAAACTTGTGCTCTACCTGTAGCTTCATAAGATTCATCAAAATTATAAATATTGTATGAATATTGTGCGTCACGTTTTGTAACCTTTTCCCTTTCAAAAGTTTATAAGTTTTATAATTCAAATCTCCTATATAAATAAATCATTGATCAGCAATGCATTTTACTTTTGAAGAATGAAGTCACTGTGTCTTTGATATCAAATCAGTGGCTTGCGGTACATTCTTTATGCGAGATATATTTCTACATCTCATATACGTGGCTCTTAATACACATTACACAAAAGAAAACCAATCGATCATCACTTTTGAAGTGTGTGACCTCTCTAATCCGCAGCTGCCATACTAGCAATTTCAAACATTCGGTACAACGGAAACATCTGGTAAGTCGTGACCATCCAAGTTCTTCAAAAATCAATCTACTCTGAAGATCTCAATTTATTCTGAATGACAGAATTCAAAACCACGTGTTCGATATTTTCCAGCATATTTATGAATTAACTGTAAGGCATACCTTCATGGGTTTGAAGTCGTTGTTGCAAATGATGATCATCGGAAAATTGCGTGCATATTATCAAACTCATAGCATAAAAAATTTATGAATCTTACAGTTTGCTGAAACACACACAGTCATAGAAATATATTTCCATTTTTGTCCAAGACAAAGTTTAAATTGGAATATACAAACTTATACGAAAACTTTTTATATGTTTTCAAATCTTAATGATGCTTAATAAAACTTTGTTTACTTGTTGAAATAAAAGAAATTTAATTAATTAAATAATCAATAAATTAACTCAGTTATAACATTTTAATAAAAAATAACCACGTTTAACTAGTTTTAAAATTTTTTAAGATTACGGGAAAGACACATATATAAGACAGCAAAATCATTTAAAATTAATATAACATTTATTAAAACTTAATTACTCTTAAAAACATGAGAACAATTGTAACCCTGCTAACGATATGCACAGTAGATTTAAAATTGTATAGTTAATAATTTGGAAATATTAGTATAATGTTGATGTTGTTAGAAATAACATATTAAAATTAGTATTATATAAAACATTCATATAATTGAAAAATTACAGTTAAAATTGTGCTAATTGTGTGCTAATGCATTAAACTAATTTTAGAGCCCAAAATGAGCTTTTGAAAAAATTTAAGAAAACAGCTGTAAACTATGATTAATTATTAAAAAAAGTAAAAGAAATCAACCGAATATATGAAATTTTATTTAATTTTTATTATTAAATAATCTGACAAATAAAGAATAACACAAAATAATAATAATCCAGAAAAAACATGGAAATGAAAAATATTGATTTTATTATTTTTATTTCATTTTATTTATTTATTTATTTTGCTTTAAAAATTAAGTAAAACGCTTATTGAAAAATACCTTAAATTACAAGATTGAATTCAAAAGGAATCTATGTAAATATCATAAATAATTTATTTTTATAGTTTCTTATTTACCATCAACAAAATCTATACAAAACTTACCATAAGTGTTGAAAGGAAAAAATTATTTTGTTATAGTTTTGCATATATTCTTTATGATTTATTAAATTTTACGTCACAGACATATACGTCTGTCTCACAATTTCACAATAGTGCATAAATGCTACGTTATCCAATACATAGTGTCATTGTTGAAAGGAAAATAACGTTATCTCCTCTGCATTTTCATAAAATTCGATGATATTTGAGACAAAATTATTACGGGACAAATAAACAAAAATAAAATAATACATCAAAATAAACAAAATCATAAAGACATCAATATGTCACTAAAAACAAACAATAAGGTACAACTACAGTTAAAAAATAAGTGTATTGTTCATTAAGAACCTTCTGGAAAATGAATGTGTTTATGAAAAATGAGAAAACTATGAATAACACTGCTTCGGAATAAAAGATATATTTCATCAAAATAACTTTATTTAAATACATTTTTTATTTAATTTTTAATCTCCTATTTAAAAAAAATATTAGATGAGCAATTTGATAATCGGAATTCCACATTGCACTACAAACGATATTTACAACAATTCTCTTCTAATATTGGAAGAGAGATTTGACGCAGAAGCCCATTTGGACTTCTTGAAAACTTGATTGAAATCGTATCGCATAAAATCCACTCTTTTTTTTTTTGCTGTTGTTATTGTAAAAGTGACATTATTTTGAGCCTCCCCCCTCTTCGCCTACCCCAATAATGCATTGCAAACTAACGTTCTAAAATATCCATCTTTCATTTGTTAGAGGAAAAGGGATAGAGAAATTTTTGCGAGAAAAATATACAAGCGATCCCCTTTCCTCTGAAGAGAGTGTTTAAAAAGGGAGACATTAAGGTGGCGAATACATATTTCCAACTATTAAAAGTAGATTTTCCACCTAAGTGACACAAATCAATTGACAATAAAGTCTCGTGTCTGATCGACTAGCGCATTAGGCGTTATGACAACGGCATTTATTACTCAGAGGGATTGCATACAAATTGAAAACTTGCTCAACAAAAAGTAAATAGCCTTACTCGAATTCATCATCAGTCTAGGAATGTCAAGGCTCTTTTTTTTCTCTCTCTTCAGCGAGACAACACATTTATAACTGCTTTTAAAGAAAACGGAAAGTGCAAGATTAAAGGGGGGGAAAATCAATCTCAATGAAACTATCTTTCTTTAAACTAATTTTCTTGATTTTAGTAAAAAATGAAAAAGCAGTTGACGCAAATAATTAACGTTGAATTTTTTGAATATTTACTCTAGAAAAAATTACCTAGCGATTTTGTAAAAAAAATTATTTAAGTAAGGAAATCTCTCTATCGCAGAAAGTAATTAAAATTATTCCTCTTTGATTAAAAAATCAAGATGTAACAATGCAACAAGTTTGACCATTAAATTCATTATAAAAGTACAATTTTATGCTAAAAATAGGACATAATATATACATGCTTATACTTATATAATACATGCATGTTTATTTATTTATGGCTAAATAATTATGTGTTTATTGTGTAATTATGTGTATATGTTATTACATGCGGCTATATAATTATTTATATGATTTACTCATATTTACATATATCAACATATATATAGCCGGCCAACTTGTCAAGTGGTCAGCGTGCCTGACTACGTTTAAGGTGGTCCTGGGTTCGAATCCCGGTTCGGTCATGGATGTACTTTCTCTCTCTATCTATCCTGTCTTTGTCCTTTCCTTGTATGAATGGGTTGTGAATGGTTGCCTACCCTATAAACGGGTCCCTATGGCATGTGTGTACTGAGGAAGTCGGACTCCACACCAAAATATGGTTCAGCTGAAAAAGTGGAGCAGCGCACCCCATATTGCCAGCCTAGCTGGCACACGACAACAACATATATATACATTACGGATATTCAATGCACCAATAATGGCAGAAGAAATAAGCACTTGAATATAAGCACCTAATTGATAAGATATTTTTAAAAAGTTTAATCTCGGTTATATAATTCTAATTTACGATCTAATTTATTCACAGTTAAGAAAATGTATTATGAATTCTGAAATAATGTAACCCAATATAAAATCTTAATGACTCGATTATCACCTAAAAATTATAAGCTCTCTTCTTCTTCTTCTTTAATAGCGTAACAACCTATTACAAGTCTTAGATCCCATACAGCACTCTTTTTCCAGCCCAGTCTGTCCAGAGTGACACTTTGAAAGTTCCTAACTTTCAGTATCTTGAGGTCATTTTTAGTGACAACGAGCCATCTTGTTGGTGGTCTTCCTCGGGCACGGGATCTTTCGAGTTTCTTAAACGTTGATATTCTCGTGGGGTTGTTTTCACGGCTTTTCCAGACATGGCCAAGTCATCTTAGCCTGTTCCTTCTGATAACCTGAGTAATTTGGGGCTAATTATACAGCCTACACATTTCAAAATTATACATGATTTACCAGAAACTTGTTCCTGTACAGGCCCATAGATAGTTCGTAATACCTTCCTTTCAAAAGATAAGCTTTATTCAGTCTTAAATATTAAAAAAAAATTTTAGAATTTAAATTTGAAATAGTATATTATTCTTGTTCAATATGTTATTCCAATGCACCAATAATTAATTAATGGTTGATTTGACAACTTATTCAATTTAACAGGTAATAAACTTGTGCAGTGATTAGAATACACTAACCACATTAGAATACACTTTTAGTTTATAATATAATAACCTAGATCTAATTTAATATTAAATAGATATTTTTGATGAATTAAATCGTGCTTATACGTGGTCACATCTATGAAGGTTAATATAAATTTTCCCTTACACTTTATAGCTTAAATATTTTATCAACAATATAGACGTTAAATATATTTTGCATAAGAGAAAAACTAGAAAATTTTATTTAAAAACCGAAAATGAGAAAGAAATCCACACCTATATCTGGATATTAATTTTAAAATAATTGAGACCGACAGACACCATAAAAAAAGTGTCTAATTGAAGAATTAACCTCGCAGTTTCTGGCATCATTCTAAAAAAATTAACATGCCCCAAGAAACAAGCAAAGAACAAAACAAATGCCTGTTTTAGATTTGGGTGGGGGAAAAAAAACTCGATAGCTCGCGCCATTCGATTGCAGAGAAAAACACATAATGCGCCATTCCTAGGAGTTATCTTTACAGTAATCAGAGATACAAACCGATCTTCTCCTGGTGCACCCTCCCTTACGAGCAGTACAGAGACGAACATTTCCGCTGCTAGCCACTCTCATCAACTTCATTAGGGAACGGCCGATTAAGTCGTGGACTGTCCACTTCTAAGCGAAATACAACCCCACTAAAAACCCGGGCATCGAGCGGTTTGTTCGGGGTAAAGGAGAGCAAGAATAGGAGTGAGATACCTACATTCTGCAATACGCGCCCAGAAATTAAAGACGTTAAAGAAGTTAGTGAGTGTGGGCGGAAAGTGTCTAATCAGACCGGGGTGATCAGCCCCCACCCTCACCGACCGTAACCGCCTTATTTGTGTTTCGACAACTATCTAATTATACGTCGTGCGTTTGGGGGGTCGGGGTGCAAGAGCAGCCCCATTACGCCGCCCGTTATCAGGCGGACCGTAGTGGTCCTGGTGGAAGCACCAGATGTAATTAGGCCTAAAGTAACAGAGAACTACATTGTTATTTCAGCCCCGGCAAAGGGTGGGGGATCTCCATATTACGGAAAATTTATTGCTGTATATTCGCATCTTAATATAAAACAATTAGATATTATTGAGTTAGATGGCTGTAAAATATAATCAATCCCTTTTTTTATATGGAAATTAAATCCTTCTTGAAGAACATTTTTCAGTTAATAAAGCATTATTTAAGAAAATAAATATGTATCAATAGCTTTGAGCATGGATCTATATTTAATATCAGCTAATTTGCAAGAAAGATTTTTATTTTTTTAAGCTTACATCATTAAAGATTTTATGAAAATACCTTCTTAAACACTATTTCAATCATTTCATATCTATTAGAAAAACAATAATAATTAATTCTCATATGTTCCATTTTATTATTTAGTTGGGTAATTCTGAAAATATGTTATAACCATCACTAAAAACTAGAATTATAATTATAAAAAAACAAGACATTAATAAAATATGAATAAAAATTTAAAACCTTAAACAAATACAATCTCATTTTCTTTGCAAACATTCATAACTAAATAAACCACCATATTTTTGAAAAATAGGAAATCAAGTTAAATTTATATTTAAAGGAAATCGACAGTTAAAATAACTAAATGACTACTAATCACTCAGACTTATGTCATCTATTAGTTAAACTGTTAAAAAAATAGCTTCTAAATCACATTTGCCAAAAAGTGCTCCTTTTATGGAAATAAATATAAATGTATTAAACATTCATATTAGACATTAATCATTAATACTGAATACTGAACATTTACATATATAGCATGACTATGTACAGTAGTAAAAAACGACCAAAAAACGTTTGTGCACAGATTTTTAGCATGAAGAATAGCATTTCTGTCTTGCAAAATCTTCGTAACTTCAAAATGAAATCAAAAGTCATTTAATGATAATGTATGGCTCTCATCACACAAATTGTGAAATTTTTTTATTTACGTGAATTTAATACTCATATTATACTTGCTAGTAGCAAACTATTATATACCAAGCTATTCTCTCCTCTCTCTCCTTTTTTATTTTTTATTTTTTTATAACTTCTGAATTGAAAATTGCGTTACTTATTGTCTTAAAAGATAATTTTGTACAAAGACCAATACGAAATTATCCAATAATGTATTGAAATCAATCTTTAAAGAATACGTTGGAAACGTTTAAAAATAAAGATAATCGGTAGATAACGTTATCTGTGTGTGTGGAACCAAATATATAAAATTTCACACATTATCTTTCATTGAAATTTTTATAATTTTGAAAATATCTTTAGTAAAACACATTATAGAAGGATATAAGCTGAAAGCAAAAGCTTTATTTAGAGAAGAATATGGTTATCAGATTAAATAAAAATGTTGTATACTTTGACAATGATATAATTTGAAAACATAAACGAACTAGTAATTCTATATAATTTGCTTGTAGCTTACGAAGGACAGAAAGATGAAAATACGTGTTTAAATTTATACAAAAGTAAATTAAAAATTATAGGGAAAAGTGAAGCATAAAAAAATAACCTATTATAGAAAAACACATGTGGTTTTAAAAATTTAACAACGTAGTTTAAATTGTTTTCTGTTTCCCCAAAATAGAGACTGCTCATATTTTTAATTGTGATACTGTGAAATTTGGAAAATAATAATTAAAATAAAAAAACAATGTTTCATTTTATACGCGAGCAGTAAAAGAAAAATTACAGGGAAAAGAACAATGCATTCCTTGTTTCACCTTGGGAACAGTCCCTTGGAAAGAGGTTAGTAGGAAAATTCGATGGAACACTGATCTGGAAGCAATGGGATAAAAAGAAAACTGTCCACTCTTACAATATATGGAACAGAAGTTTCTTTTCCAAATAGTCCTGTTTTTGGCGAAACTCCTATGAAGTTCAATGGTTACAGTTAAGCTAAAGGTTTAGAGAGTTTTAAATGGACTTCCAGGAACTTTTTTTTTATCCATCTTAGTTGCCAGAAAAAACTTACTACAGCTAACATTACAGAATCACAAAATATTTCAAGAATTTAAAAATTTATTTAGAAACAATTTGGAAAAAAAATTTTAATTAATATTAACAATATATTTATCTCATTTTGATATATATTTTGATAACAATTTGGATGTGTGTTATTTTCATTTAAAAGTAAGATATCTGAATTCTCTATTTAATTTGTAACTTTATCACTCTACAACCACATTTTTGGCACCATTAGACTTATCTGACTGTGTATTGGGCTTTTAAGTTAATTCTAAATCTCCGTAAACATCTGCATTCAAGGTGGGTGAGAATAAAACCAATAATTATTGAACTTACTGAACTTGATTACTGAACAAAAGGCCATCGTGATAAACATTTCGTTGTCAACTCAGTTCTTACTTGTTGTTTGTTGCATTATTGTCGCCGCAATGTTGCATACGAGGATTAAATTTATTAGAAATTACAGTTTTATTTGGATTCAAAAACGCTATAATCGTCTGTACCTTAAGCAAGATACATGCTGTTGAACTGAAAGTATTTCAGCAGCCAATCGAAAATTAATAAAGAATGTTGACGCATAGTTAAGATTTCGTAACAGAATATTTATATCATCAGATTAATTATTATTACTTTTCTTATGTCAATGTAAATATATATTAATACAGGTAATTAATTTACTGATTTTTATGATTTGAACTATAACTATCAATAAGATAATTACTTCAATTAAAATATCAGCCCAAGTGTAAATACTTGGAAAGACATAAATTAAACTCAGTGACTCGACAACCCATGTAAGCGTCAAGGCTTACAGAGTCTATTTCTGTTTTCATGATCGAGGGTCAGGGTTGCAAAGTATATATGCCAATTAGGTGGTCAACCTAACTCGAAAAACCCAGTGTTTAGTTTCGAAGCTTGCTTGCTACTCAATTTTATCGACTTACTGAAGGGATGAAAGGCTGAAATTAGAAAAACTGGTAGGTTGGCAGATGATAATCTTATTATAAAAAGAAAATTATTTCAACAAGTTTGCGAGATTGATTCCAACAGAGAAATAACAAAAGCAATTGAGAACAGGCCACTTCGGTGGCATGAAAATAAATCTATATAATATAAAAAACATGTGTAAAATGTAGAAATTGTCCAGACGAAGAACTCTCTCCAAACCATCGGAGAATACCCATTTGATGGCGATCTCTAAGAAGAAACTGGCTAAAGCCGTCATTGTCAGTCACGGATCTATTTGACTCCCTGGACACGACACCATATATATATATATATATATATATATATATATATATATATATATATATATATATATATATATATATATATATATATATATATATATATATATATATATATATATATATATATATATATATATATATATATATATATATATATATATATATATATATATATATATATATATATGTGTGTGTGTGTGTGTGTGTGTGTGTGTGTGTGACAGTTTTAATGCATTCATTTAACCTTACAAATTATAGATAATTACTATTATCGTTAAAAATGAGCAATAATATAATGATTATATAATTATTAAAAAAAAAGTTAAAGCCTTGGGATAGAAATAAATAATTTCTTAAACATTAAAATGTTAAATTAAAAATATAAATTTAAGCACAAGTAATTGTATTAAGTGTAAAAAAGAAATAACTTTGCTGTTACACACGTGTTTCACTCAAATATCGTTAGTCACATGTCACTTGATAAATTAAATCTAAAATAAATTACAAATGTGAAAGTTTATGAATTTTCATTAGATTCATCATTTTTCGCTGGTATCATTTCTTTTAACAGGTAGAGTTAAATATTAATATAATCAACAATATCCAAAAATATAGTTAATTGGTTCAATTACATCATGATTAAGATATTGAACAGTTTTTATACAATAAATACCAGATATTATTAAAATTATGTTGAATACACTCTTAACATTAACCAAACAAGAATAATTTGACAGAAATACACTATAATAAATAAAATCTGGTGGGCCAAGTAGAAAAAATTTAGGTGAATAAGAATAACAAAGAATGCATAAAAATGAAAAAAATTTAATGTAAGGTAATAGGCGTGAAAAAAATTCACATAAAAAATGGAATGAAAATAATTTGGAGACAATCCCTAATTTTCTTACAATTTATTTGTTTTCCCCCTCTCTAACGTCGGTCTTTTGTAAAAGCAAAGGGAATGGCGTCATCCCTCATAAAGCATTCTTTTTCCCGTAGGTGGGACATAAATTTTGCAGACAGTTTCCACTGCATCAGTGTACAAAAATTACCTAGTAGAAAGCAATAAAAAAATAGGGAGGCACTAGAAAGAAAGGGAGAGACTGTCAGTCACATCAATCAATCCATCAGATTTTTTCTCGGAAAAAATTCTATCCTGATTCTATTCGCTAAAAATTTTATTCCTTTTCTTTTTTCTCTTATTTTCCTTTGTGTAAACTGTCAAAGCTATCGCTCACACAAACTCTTCACTGAAAAAAAAAAAGGGAAAATTTTCTGGTATGGTAAATATTTGTTAAAGCGCGCCAACCTTGGCGAACAAATTTTGTATTTGAAGTTTTTTGGTGTTGCTTAACCTACTTATGGATATTTTTTCGAAGTTTCCAAAAATTTGTTTAGTCAGTCGCAGTGAATAAAAAAGATTTAATCCATGAAATATTATACTTTATTTATTCATTATTATTAAAACATTCAAATGTAGAAAATTTTAATTTCATTTATTACGAATAAGAAATAAAAAATTATTTTTGAGCTTAACACAAATAATAACTTTAATTAGACTTTAACTTTCAGAAATTAATGAAAAGCGTGTTCTTAATTTTAAAACATTTTCTTACAGCCTTGATTTCTTACATCGAATGGAGGCAATAAAGCGGAAATATAAAAAGTATGATATTATCACAAATTTGTAATTATTTCAATTAGCTTGTATGGATTTTAATGGAATTACTATGATTTATATTTCATTCAATTTCATTTGATTTTATAATTAACTACATACTATTCAAATAATAAAATATAATATACATTTATACGCATTGTTTTCCTGTAAATAAGCTTAAACAATGATTTTAGTACCAATAACTTTATTATCATAGTTTTTTATCAATAGTTTTATTTAGAATGTTTTCAAATAATAAACTTTGTTAAAATTACATCAAAACGAAATTTGAAACTTGCGAATTTTACACAGTTTTAAATTTTTAACCTACTTAAGACTGTTATGAATATAGAAATTACGATGCGTAAAACCGAAAGTTTAGTGCCAGAGTTTAGAATTCAAATTAAAGAAAGGATCCAAAGAAAGAAGCACAAGATTTAAGGCCGCGCTCGTGGTGTGTTTGATTTAATTTATTTTTCAAATCTTATTGAAATTGTTCTGCATTTACATTTAAAACCAAGCATATTTCCAAACACAAAAAATTATTCGTGCTTGTGGTGTGATTAATTTATTTTTCAAATCTTATTGAAATTGTTCCGCATTTACATTTAAATTCAAGCATATTTACAAATGCAAAAAATTCATTAGTAAGACGGTCAATTGACGAGGTGGACATCTGACTTGACACTTTGTTCCTTATTCCACACCATCAGAGGGACATTAAGCATGCATAAACTCTCTCAACATTAAGATCATTGTCTAGATAAAATATAGAATAGCCTAACGAACAAAAGAACATTCTTTTCTCCACTAAACTGCAAGCTATTAAGGCGTTTGTTGTAAGAAATCAAAAGATGTGTTTTGTAAATTACATTACCACATGAATGAGTAATTTAAAGATGACAGAAAAGTTTTCTTACAACGAATCACACACAAAATAATTATGAAATATATTGATTACAGTAAAATCAACAAAATGAACTTATTCCAGGAATAATACTTTTTTATATGATTTTCAAGACTTTAAAACATATTTAAGAATTAGAGTCAATTACTTAATCATTAATGAACAAAGGAAAGCAGCAAGAACATTCATACGAAAATTTGATGAATGCATTTGATTTAGATATTTTAAAGATGCCTACAGTAAAAACGTATCTTTCATGATTAGAAGGTTGTATATTAGATTAAAAGCTAAGCAAATGATTTATAAATAAATATGATTTAATGTATCTCCACTATTGACTTGCAAAAATATAAAAGTAGAGAGACATGTCCTTGAATATTCAGATTTAAAGAGCATATAGTAATAAGCTTACATTGGAAGACATATATATAAGTTCTCATATATATCGCTAGGTGGCACACATATTCATGTTCAATCGAAGTTAATGAGTCACGTTCATTTATATAGCGTGGCTTGCAGATTTTGAATTCAAAACCACACTGAGAAGTTATTTGCTCTTTACTCTCCTACCTTTGAAATTAATCTTGTTCGCGCAGTAAAGGACAGCTGTGCAACAGGCCATTTTTTTTAATGCAGTTTGATGAATGATATTTATGTTCCAAGCTATGCACGCAATCGAAAAAGGGAAAGAAAAAAAAATAATTAAAGTAAAATACTTCTAAAATATGCGCTCATTCCGGAAAACACAGAGTGAACAAAGACAAGTCCTGTATAGAAAACAATAAACAGAACTTTTTCAGTCAAACAAATTGCAATCAACACTAGATAAATAAAATAAAAATAACAAACATCTGAAAGAAAAAAAAGCTTCTGCGTAAAAATACTTTGAAGCGAAAAGGAGCTGATTTATATTTCCTGCGTGAATTCTTTTGAGTGTATACCACCCACCCTCATTTGGGGGGTTGGCGGAACGGGTTTTCAGAGGATTACCGCGAACTCTCACAGCGATGGAGAAATGCTGTAATCGCCATCAAGACACGCATGGCTTCCTCCGATGAAGCTCCTGCCTATGATACCGAATGGAAAAACAGAGACTTCTGACTCTTTTGTTTTCAATTCAATTGAAATCATTTCCACGCAGCCCCAGGCAAAAATATTCTTTATTATTCGGTGAGGAATTTCTCAACGGTGTGTCATGGATCTGATTTGGAAAAATGAATTCTCTTGTGAGTAGCCTAACCATTTGCAAGATGCATGATCAGATGAGGAGAAGATATTCAAATCAAAAGAACGAATGTACAGATATATCTTTTACTTATTTCGAAACAGTTAAAGTCCCTAGGTGATAAACAGTATAGGAATAAAACAGTTATGTCTCCTAATAAAGGTAGCAATGGATTTATTTTCTTCAAAACAGTAACAATTTGGCTAATTTTTAATCCATATTACCTTTTTTCTCTTTGTATTAGAAAGAACTGATTTTCTATACCTGCAGTCACATCATAGCAAACAGAAATATCTGTCTTATAAATTTCATGGATATACTTTTTTCGAATTCAACTCAGCAATAAAATTAAATGTGAGCCCAGAAGAAAATGAATAAATTGGAATGGAAATAAATCTTAGCTTCCAAAAATATATACTGCATATGTGATTATGCCTAACAACTACGATTTTTTTAAAAGGAAAAGCGAATGATTTCAAAGTATTTGTGGATAGAAATTATGAGAAAGTTATTCAGGCACAAAAACATCCATACTTCCTTATTTGTACAATTTGCATTCCAACATGTATTTTATTATTTTATCAAGAGATGAGTTGTTAGTTATTTAAATCCCGTGAATTGCAATTTTTATATAAGCTTATTTTCTTCTAAGATCTTTGTTTTATAAAATAGGAATTCTTTGATAAATAAATCATACTTCCTAGTACATGATATTACTAAATACTAAAAATCATAATGTTTTACACACAGATTAAGATACAATTTTATTTTATATATTTAGGATTAATTTAAGTACACAATGCATTTAACAAACTATATGTTCCTACATCTTTGCCGGAATGTTCTTCATCAGATCATCGAAAGAAAAAAACGGAAGAAATTAATCAGTATAAAACGGAAAGTTTCCTCATTTTTCCATCTTTTACTTATTACGGTCATGATACACTTCTTAGCAAGTCGAGTTTGAAAAATTAAATCAGATTTTCTCTGATTTGTATGTTCGTTAGAATTTTTATCTAGCAAGTTTCAACCTGTCGTAAAAGGATTGAAGCTTGAAAATACCAGAACTAAATGAGCAGTATGGATGATCCCCTAAATATATACCATCTATTGAAATTAGTTTATGTTATCAAAAGCTGTATTTAATTAGATTTTCATAACTAAGGTAACATGGAGTTTTTAGATATAACCTACTTTTACAATTTTTAGAGCAATATTTAAGTTACAAATTTGTTAACTTGGGTTATTCATTGGACACAAAAAGAAATTAAGACAAAATTTTATTGGAGAACGTAAATATTTACTGTACAATTTTCATCAAAATTATATTTTCTTAGTAAGAATTCTTACTAATAAACTTTAACTGAAGGGAAAAAATGTATAATTCCAGTAGTAAAATATTAATTAATATTTTATATTGATTTTTAACAATTGTAATTAAACAAAAAAGATGACTAGTAAAAAAGTGAAATGTCTGCTTTAGAGTTATGTAGTTGTTATTATATACACTATGGGATAAAATCTTTAAAAAAAGGAAAATTTAAGTATGATTGGAAGAATCTCCGATAAGATTATCCTTCACACTTTTGTGGGGAACTAGATTGAGTTTTAAGGAAATATATATTCTATCCATAAAGCTACTTCAGCGAACGTTGGAGGCAAAATGTAGAGGAACATTTAATATCTATAAAATTGAGTGTTCCTACGTATTTTGTCAAATAAAAAATCTAGCGAAACAATCCAATAAAATAAATTAAGGCTGTTCCATAAATCTAACGATAGCAATGAATTTGGTCATACTGATTTGAATGTTAAAATAAAATCTGCAGCTAAAAGTAATCATACAGGAAAAAAAAAAAGAGCGCATGTGCGAAGCCGGATGACTCCTCCCACCATTTCACGCGAATGATTGAAAAGCAGAGCCGTAAATCTGATATCCGCAACCGCCATTACAGATCCACGCATACTATAATATGACAGCAGAAATTACGAGAATGAATGACATCATTAGATGCGAAAACGTCGTAGAAGGAGAAATCGGTTCGTTTTCCTAATGTCTAGTGATTAATTATTTTAATTCCTCCGCCACCCCCCTACTTCGCCCACTCCCCACCCCTGATTTTTGATGATGAGTGCAGAATGAGAGGGAGGAGGGTGGAATGACGAAACTTTTTGATTTTGAAGGTGTTTCTGTGAGAGCACCTTCAGGAGTGGAGGATCCCCGGGGGCTCTTTAGGAGGCATCAAGAAGAGACAGGAGATTTAAGGAGTAGGGAGAGCGAGGGGAGAGCCACACACATCACATTCCTGATTTTCTCCCATCTTGTTCCTCTTAACCACGTTCTTCATCAGTCTCATTTCCTATCCACCCCCTGGGTAATGCTGAGGGACCATTCATCGTTTGCGTTTCAGTTACACTACCGTAAAGTGCACTTTCTGAGAAGTTGGAAATGTGCATGAAAGGGGAGATCCACTAAATTATTTTTTAAATAATTTGTATCCTTGAGGTCAAATTATTAATAATACCATAAAGTAAAATCATCATTGAAAATAAAAATCCTCCACGCGTGAAAGTTACTGAATAATAACAATTATTTTTTCATAAAATCATCAAATTCAAAAGTATTTTCATCAGTTGAATCTCGTTAAGTGAACAGATATACACATAAAACTAAAGAAAATATTAAGCACTGGGAAATGTTAAATATATATCTTAAATTAAAAACAATTGTGATGAAATGAAGATATTTCATTTTATCACTGAAACGCGAAACATTAAGAAAAGAAGTATTCTTTAAAATATGACAACGATTAAAGAGTTATTTCAAAGTATAAAATGTTTATGTTCATATTCTTAAAATATAGTATTGCATAAAAACAAATCCCATTTTTGTTTACTAAATTTGCGAGAACTTAAGCTATGAAAATAAAACTATTTTTAACTTGAAATCATGACAGTTATTTCAAATACATTATTTTACGACAAAAGATAAAGTGTTTATCTTCCTATGGAAAATTTCATTAATAAATAATAAGACAGTATGAGCAACATACAGTATGTTGCGTGATACACAAAATAATAAAGTCATCAAGAAGATATTATGACATATTTGTGCCCTATTCTAACACCCACCCCCATACTCGGGAATTCCTATCCGTTTTCACGCTAAGACACGCATATTAAGTTGAGCAAATAAAAGCTTCTCTATCCACTTTTCTCCCACTTCGTGGTCAGTTAGCGTTCGGAGGAGGAGATCTAAGAGGTCAACCGCCGCACCGCATGTTCTGCCCCTTTGACATTCCTATTAACGCCCCCCTCCCGTGTTCGAGACACTTTTCTTGAGATCTGTGGAAGGGAGAGAGAAAAAAAAGCATTCACTCCGGGGAATACCGATGGATAAATCAGGAAAAAGCGCCGAAAAGGGTCTTTAGACCACCCCCTACCCACTCCACCCTCGCACACATTCGATTTTCCACCCACCCACACGCAATCATTGATCGGGCCCTTGTATGTTGGTCATTAACTCCAATGAAGGACCCTCCCACTCCCACTCTTTTAAAAGAGTAAAAATAATAACACAAAAAATAAGTTAGGGGTCCTCGCTGAAAAGGAGTTCTCCGCTCTTTAAAGATTACATTCTATAGCCGCTCGAAAGCGATTTGAAGAGAAGTGCGTGCGAGGGAGGTTGAAGCGGTTATTTTGAAGAGGGACCATCTCCAACTCCCTTCCACCTTTAAAAATGAAGGAGTTGAGACGTAATTTTTTTCTTATCATACATGCATCCTCTTTAAAACAATGTAATAGGAAATTGGACTTAAAATTTAAAGAATGAATATTTAAAGCGGCAGACGATTTTTAAAATGAGAAGAGGGTGAAGAACGATTACTTTATATTTTTCGAAATCGAAGCCGTTATGACGTTAAAAGAGTGAATCGCAGATTGTTGCTTTCAGCCTATCGAATATTAGATTTAGCCTCCAAACGATGCGCGCACCCTTTTAAACTACCCTTATAATGGAAAGTTATTTCGTCGGAAGGGTAATTTTATTTTTCGATATCATTATAACAGGTACTAAGTAACGTAAGGAGGTACCTGCGAGTTATCTGTTTACACTGTATTTGATTTGCCAGTGATTGAATTATCGAGTGAGGCAGTGCATCTTACATTATCATCTTTTTCTTCATCTCTATTGATAAGATGGCGAAACGTGTAAAAGTGAAGTTATATAAATTTCCAAACTATTTAAATAATGTACGCAGATGATTGAAGGCCGATTTTGCAATGTGTATGGAATTTTGAGCGCAATTAAAATTATACGCCCAAGAAATAGCAAATAGCGGAAAGCAGTTTTCAATAGATTGAGTATAAGATGAAAATATTTTTTAAAAGAAGCAAAAATTTATATTCCAATATCGAAAATTCCCATGAAAGCTCAGAATTTTCTACATTTTTCAGTTGCAAAGATACTTATAATATTAATAAAAAGATGCACTTTAAATAAATATGAAATGAAATCACTAGCAAAACCGTTAAATTTCAATCAGTTAAACGTCTGAAAATAAAAAAAAATACTTTCTTAAATAAGAATTAATTCAGACTAACGAAAATATTTGAAATGATATAATATTTTAAATCCATTTTCCTATAAATATATTTGATATAAAACAATACTTACAGCATTTAATTTCTGTTGATAAATTAGTTACATATAAACTGAAAATTCCTTATTTTTAATAGAAATACTTTTACTTATTCTTTGAATATAATACAATTATTTCAAGTCTATTCCGATCTAGTTTTCTTAGATTTACATAATTATTAATGTCATAATTATAAATTTTGTTTCATGAAAGTTGGAATCACAATAAAATAATTTCCTTAATTATAAATTTTTAATGAGAATTATTTTTTTCAATTCAACAAAATTTTTTAATGATATTATATTAATTTCACTGAGAAAAAAAAAAACTTATGAGAAAAGGAGTTTTTTCCCCTAAACTTGTTTATATATTATTCTCTTTTATATTTATTTTATTTTTATATTTTTCCTTATTTCCCTTTCGTTTTATGAAAAATGCTCTTAAGAATACAATGAAATAAAAAAATGCATTGAAATCATTATTTCAATGAGAAGCAAACAAAACATTGAATTAAAATTATTGATTAAAACAAATTTTAATTTTGTGTATTATTCAAGAATCAAATATGAATAAAAAAACGCGTTATTTCTCAACAATTGAAATATAAATTGATTTGGTATAAAGAAAATAATCGATTCAATCAAGTTATATAGTGACCAAAGCACTTCATCAAATATAGTTTACGTGTTATAATTGCTTAATTCTATTTTAATTATCTTCAGGATATATTATCTCCTTTTAATATTTTGCCATGAATATTTAAGTGTTGCGTGTTGAGGATAAAATCAATGGTAAAATTAGAAGACTGAGACTAAAAAGTTAAGATTCTAATTGCTGATGTATGAAACTACAATGCAATCAAAAAGGAAAATGAGTGAATGCTCATTAAAATATTTGGGAATTTTCCAAAAATTATTTGAAAAGACCAAAAACAGCATTGCTTTAACTAAGGAAGAAAAACAATATTTTTTATGTGTTAATATGTATAAATAGGTTTGTTTGTATCTTTCGTTGATGAACTACACCATTGTATTATTTAGTCCATATGGCATAAAATTTACTATCATTTGGCAAATATAGTGGGTATGACTTTTCATATAGACTATATTTGGTGATATATTTAATTTAAACTAGAAGTATTTGGAATTCATTTACAGAAGATTCAGAAGGAAAGGTAAATGACATCATAAGGAGATAAAAAAATGCTTCAAATTACGAAATTTATTCTCAATCACAAATATTTCATGACTTAAAAAGCTCATTAGGAAGCAAGTTAGATCTACATATTGTATCATCAGAATATTTATATATTAAAACGTAAATTCTCGAATATTTGTCACTTTAAGGTTAATAAATTAAAATAACATGAAATCTCTCGCATGGAAAAATACCCTTATATTTATTGCCCGATGTTGTTATCGATTTTTTTAAGCATGATTTTTCAATTTAAAAAAAATCGCATTTTGCTTCTAAATTTTTATAATGAACAAATCATTTTTCAATTAAAAAAAAATTATCTACTTCAGACAGGAAAAAGTCTGACAGTTATACCATTTTCCAGTTAAATAAAAAAATTTTCTTTCAAGGCATCGCATCGTTTTCGATGTAACTAGGTCAAGAATGCAAAGCCATATTAAATTAAAACCGAAAACTCTTTTCAACAGCAGTAGTAAAAGATAACGCTAAACAAGAAACCACCTAAACTGAGGGAATAGAGTAACAACTAAATAAGCCACAGGAACTAGGAGGATATATTCTACCATTAGCGAACTTTTCGACAATTTTTTTTTCGTCGCCAAGTAATTCTATCATCCATACTAGAGAGTTACACCTAGACTCCATTAAAGGGTCATCGGACTTTATTAATAAAGTAGGTGACCCAAGCAACTGGAACTAGGAAACATTGGGTTTGGAGTTAACAGTACAAAATGCTGATAAAAGCAGAGGTGCTCAATGACATTCAAACCCAACTCTAAGAAGAAGAAGAAGTAATTCTAACGCTGTTGCCACTTGAAACAAAAATGGCGTACAAACGGAAAAAAAATCCAACCTGGCAACACAAAAAAAAATCCAAAAAAGCAATAAAAATTCAAATTGGTAACATCAAAGTGAAAACCAGAAACACTATGATCAAAACAAATGATGGCAGATTTGGCGAGAAATCTCCTGGGGGATATATCACACTAATACCAAGCCATATAACAGAGTGGAATGTTATGTGGAAGATACTGGAATTTTGTTAGATTAATTTCAGCCTGAAATTGCTAATGAGATACATGGAAGAAAGTTGCATTTTTTTTCCGCATATAGAACAACCTGGCTATAGAATATTCCACAGAGCAATGAAGTTCCCTTTTATAAATGTCATTTTTAATTAGTAAAGTTGTTAAACTGAGGTTATTAAAATAATGATATACGTATCAGAAATTACCAATGTGCCAGTTAAGATAGATGTGTTGAATGGTTTTAGTATTGCCTTTATTAACTTTGCAGTGATTTTACAAAATATTCATTCAATTTGGACTTGTAATATGTTTTGTTAAAGTAATAGGTTATTTTAGACCATTATTTGATTACATAATTCCACAACTCCAGCAGCGCCATTGTCTATTAACTATAGTGTTCAAGTAAGATGGAGAAAACTTAAGGTAATGTATTTCTATTAATTTCAACTTTAAGATTGTTGAATAAGTAACGAAACAGTTCAGAGTGACAAGGTTGCTTTTGACCAACCATGGTGAAATGATGAAAAAAAAAAATATCGAATTATTCTTAGAATTGGGTTTGAAAAAGACTTTTATCAATTACTCTAGCCTATTTTGTTAGCTATCTAAATTTCACTGAGGATATAATGTCACTTTAAGCCGAGTGGCGTTTTAAGAATTCAATACGTTTTCAAACGGGAGAAAAATGTGAAGTGCATATCAACCAAATTTAATTCTTAAATAGCAAATCATTATGAATGAATAAATTACATCATTAATAAGATCGTTTTAAACTTTTGGATTTACTTTTTTCTATACATTTTACATCGAATTCTTAACATATTTCAGCAGATAAAACGGTATCTAGCCTATAGAAAATAAGAAACTCAATACTAATCCCAAGTATTTTTTTTTTAATTTTGTAAAATTAAAGATTATGAGAATAGAGTTGAGTTGAGGAAAATAGATAAAAACATAGAAGTTCAATACTTAAAATTCACATGATATCAAAAATCACCAGTTTCATTATTTCAAATGATTTATCCCATAAAAATTATAAATACACAAGCTACAATGAATTCCTCTATATATATATAATCTCTTCATCCTTTGTTTTCTTTCAACGTTATTCTACTTGAATTTTATGTAATTACAAATTTGTAATTAAAAAAAAAGATTTATCGAAATAGAATTGAAAAACAGAAATTGCGAAACAAAGAAGTGATTAGCATCATCTGGTGTATGTGCGTGTGTGAGTGTACTAATCCGTCAAAACTTAACTTTCAAGATCGTAAATCAAAGTTCCCCTGACCACCCGATTCGCAAATTAAAGTATTTCAGAACACAGTGATGATGAAATGGAGGAGGGGTAAGTGGACCCAGAAGTTATGGTAGGTTCTAAAAAATGAGTGGATTAGCAGTGAAAGAATAGAATATATATTTCGGCTAATGTCGCATAATTCGCCATGTTCCCCGAATAATTATTGCCTTTAGAACGAAAAAAAAAGAGGAAAATGTACTTTAGTAGAAACGAGTATCTTCCACTGTGGGGACGATTAGAAATTACTGGATAAACTTTGGTTGTATTCTTAAGAACAGTAGTACGGTTCTATTAATACAATATTACTTTTTCTTTTATCAATTTATAATTGCTGATATTCTCTTATTTAAACATCTACCATAAGTCTTTTAACCTACTTTTTGAACACTGTTAATTTGTCTCTTAAAGGAAGATTTATTTCATAAATCTGCTAAGAGATTTATTATAAAATATTACTTTAATGAGTGTTGCTCAGAAACCGGTGTGTTGTTTTAAATATCAATGAAAATAATCACTTCAACTATGCAATTTTTCAGAGTTATTTCCCTGCAAAAGTATTTCTCTGCCAATATCAATGAGCTACTAAGAAAAATGATGTATAGTTCCGTTTCGAAAAATATAATAATAATAATAAATTCAAAAATTTGAACAAAAATCGAAATTTTAATATAGGAATAACTGAAGATGAAAGCAATTACCAAAGCATTCTTTCGTAAGCAAACAAACAACCAGTTAAATATGTTAATTCAGGATTACGCCACTACACATTGAAGCAATTATATAAACAAAAACATCAGAAACAGACAGAACAACAGAAAATTTCTAATCCAAATTCTTAACGCTTTCCTTCATTAATATTTGATTCTCGTAAGTGACTTTTATTCGATAACGATTATGCTTCCTTAACAATTCATACTTCAGCAAATGCAACAACTATCCGTTCGAGACCTAAAAATAAGAATCTGCAATTTGAAGACGGAGTCCTTTCTTCAAAAGGGCCGATGCATGGAGGGATCGGACAAGACATTCTAGTAAAGTGTCATTATCGTGAAAACGAATATCTATAAAGATTCTAGAATTGCGCGCACTTTGAAATACGATTTCTGAGAAAACAGGTTTCAATACGATTTAAGTGCTAATAGTTTTTCTTTTTTATTATGATTTTTTTCCTTTTTTGAGGCCACAGGTATGAATGCGCTAAGCAGGTGAAAGAAAAGGATAAATGAATATGCTTGAAGAGTTGGACTTTAAATCTGAAACGTGATTCCCTTATACGGAAGCATATAGAAATTGAAAAACTGTGTGTTTTAATTCGGCGCTGTGTGCAGATGAATGTCTCGTTTATAAAAGAATTAATATATGAGCAGGTATGCATTGTAAATTAATAAGGAATGTGGAGTAACTACAAAACATTTTTTTTCTTCTTTTATTTCTAAATTGGTACCCTAATTGCAAGAAACACGTCCAAACGATTCTCGATTTTTACGCAGTTCACTGTTACATAGTTTGTATAATTTTGCAACAGTATCACGCTGGTAAAGTATAAAAAGAATTCTGGAGAAAATACGTCTATAAGTTTACATAATTTAATACTTTAATGTCATTTATAATTCCTTACTATGTTAATCTGATTAGGACTTGTTAAAATTTACAAAATGTTGAATGAATGGCAACAACAGTGGCCGTTTATTTAATTACTCAGTGAATATTCGAAAAGCAATTTGGCAATGGAATTGTACCATTCTTTTGATTTTGATTGGAAATGTTTGATTTAGCAACAATGGAGCATGTGATCTCTTACGTTGTAATATCACGCCTTTAATCAAAATGCCACAATAAACATTTATATTAATCCACGACGAATTGAAAAAAGATTGATCATTAAAATTCTCTTAGAATGTGATTAGAATAACCACTGTGTACACAAAAAGAAATTACATACCTCAACTTTCTTTTAACAAAACAAATATATCTTTTGTAATTAAAAGATATTCAGAAGATCTTAATCAAGCTGGGTTTTTTGACGTAATTTTATCTAAAAAAATTTTGCCATCAATGCCATAATGGTTTAGATTATAATGCCATAACCAATTATTAATTTTTTCTAGCGGAAAAAAAAGATGGAGGATCATTATTACTTAATCCATCTGAGTATAGATTGATGAGTAACTCGTGATTTAGGACCCATAATGCCGATCGAAGAATTTATATCATTTTGCTTTCCATGATGCAATCGAATATAATAATGCTTAACCGTCCATTGAAAGGTAGAAGAAGACTCCGCTGATATTGTGTGAAGAGGACAATTCTTTCTCTACTCTCTAAAAGTAGTAAAAATCAAGATCTGATAGGTGTTGTTGGAATTTGTAATTAAATTAATCATCGGTTAACGCACCGTACTCACCAGCTATTTACAATTTTTTTTAAGTACATTAAAAGAGGAATCCCGTAGCTTCTTGGGGAAACTCTTTGTTCTCTTGCTCAGAAGTTGCGGGTTCGATATTTCACACAAGCAAAGATTGTCATGCTCAAATGCAAAGCACACTAAAAATCTCGATTATGTCTTATTAATGGTAACTTAAATAAACTTAGATTAAATATAGAAGTAGAATAAGCTGTTATTCTCCAATAACATTTTCAAAACTCATTTTATTCGAAATAAAGATGTGACGCGTCTTAGTTTGTTCATTTACGTTATTTGTAGTTCGTAGAGTAGGCAACACTCATTATTAATTTTATGTTTGTCGTTTCCCAGAATGCAGTATTTTCAACTATTTAGCATGTGTAAGTTGCATAATTGCTAACAGAGAGATTTGATTGAATAATATGATGTTAATATATATATATATATATATATATATATATATATATATATATATATATATATATGATAAAATCTGAAGGGTGTATGGAATCCTGAATTTCAAGCTTTGCGTATAATAATTATAATTATATAGGATTTTTTAATGAACGAAAATGAAATTATTAGCATATAGATCAATAAGATAAAAATATATGTTTAATATTTTAATCGGATATTCATGCAAAGCAATACGAAACAATACATGGCAGAGGATAAATGTTAACAAAAGGAAACTGATAAGAATTTAAATTAAGCTTCGCATTAAACTTCCACACAAATATCAGCATTTTCATATCTTGGCGAAATTCTGAATTTAATCAACCGGTGTAGGAACGCATTAAGTAAAATCCTTCCATTCTCGCAAAGAAGCCCCCCAAATAAGAACCAGTAATTCATAAACCTTAAATGCACCCAGGCACTCCAAAGGGCAATCGTATTTTAACAAAATGAACTGTTCTCAAATGGATGATTCAACCTTTTAAAAGCGTTCGTTAACGAGGATCGAGTCAGGAAGGAATGGGGGGAAAAAAAGTCACATAACACTTCCGAAAAGTGTCACCATCATCCTCAACTTAACTTGAAAATATAGCGGCAATCATCGTTGCTAAAATATTTCGGATTAATAAAAGTGACGCATGCGCACACGCGCGTTTTTCGGCTCGTCTGATCCTGATATCCGATGTTAATAGAAACGAGTCGAATTAATAATGAACCTTTCCTGGGCTTCTTGTAAAGCTCCGGCAATTACCCGGCGTGAAAACAACCTTTACGACAAGTCATGGGCTGAGGAAATCCCATCCACACAGGCATTCGCGATGGCGATTATTAAAGGAGCTAAAAAGAAGAAAAATGCGCCAAATCGGCTCTCACCTAAAACGCTGCTGCCTCTTTAATTACTCCGCAGACGTTAAGTTTAGGAGGGAAGGGCAAGAAATATGAGCAGAATTAGCTCAATTTCAAATCGCGCTCGTACACGTAAAGACAGTTACATACGTCAGCGTGACACGCGCCCGTGATGCCATATTTATATGTGTGTACTTTAGACCTGGGTGGGTGGGAGATGGCGGAAAAGATAATTTAACCAGGATCGTTTAAAATTAATCAGACACCCCTTCCACCCACGGTCGAGCCCTCCTGTAGGCTGGTGATCAGAGATTGTATGTACCGTGACTAAACCTTCGCAAATTAAGAAGGTAAAGTCCTCCTTTCGCAGTGGGTGGGTGGGGGCGGGCTGAGGAGTGCGCGATTAAATACCCGCGGCTAGGGGTGGAGGGTGAAGGAGACGAGATGTGATGCTGGTTTGAAGTGCTTTTCACTGATTCTACCCATCAATCGGATGCGGCAGAGCTCAGGGTTTCCGATGTATAAGGATGCTGTGAAAAAAGTCCCTTTTTTTCATCGCCAAATGGTATGTACCTGTCGCCAATTCCTACTGTTGTTAATTAATAAGGATTTTATTAACTACAAAAACACCTTTTTTTTTTTACAAATGTTTCCATATTATAAAAACAGCAAATCATCAAAATCAAGTAAGGTTTATACATTTCAAAATATGAACAATATTTTAAAAAACACGCGAGTCTAATTTTTATAATATTACCCATGGCAAATATGTTAAAATATTTTGCTTAATTTTTCATTTCATAGCGATAAAATATGAACAGTTATATTAAATTATTCAGATAATGTTGTTTTCTTTACAAATAATTGCTAATGTTGCTAATTAAACCTTGTAAGAGGTGAACAAAACAAATATTTGCATAAAAATTAAAGGATAATCTAAGCCAAACACTATCCCTAAATTTGTATTTAATGAATGTTATGCGTTACATTTCAAATCAAAGAAACTCATTCAGAACAATGAATAGGAAAAATTAAAAGATATTCTAGATTCATATTAAGAAGTTCACTGATGAACGATTAGATTATCCTTCTACTTAAATATTTCAAAAAGATTTTCCAATTTTTTTGTATTAAAAACGAGTACAAAAACAAAACAAAACTTATTTTTTGTAAGGCTTTCAACTGTTATTTCATTTCTTCATGATTACAATCATACACTTACTTTACTTAAAAAAAAAAAAACATTCTTCGTTTAAAAGTAGACAAATAAAAGAACACAAAATCGAATATTTTCATAATTTATACAGCATAAAAAATAAAACTAAAATAAAATTTAATATATAATAATATAATCTTTATTAATGGCAATTATGCAAAAGAAATATCCATTTTTTCTCTTCTTTTGCCTTTACTATTTGTCAAACTTACACATTTATACGTAGTTACTTAAACAAACTTTATCATAAATAGTTTTCAGAGAATTCATATCATTAAATGTGAATGTTTTATAAATTAAAAAGTTCTTTAAAAACTATATAGTGAGAAGAGCTCTAAGTGAAAACTATTTTTTTATTTTGATAAAATTATTGATTTAATTAATTCACTGGAACAACTAAAATACCTTGCAAATATACAAAATGGTTTATCATTTGTTAGTTGTTGGAGGGAAATTTTTGAAAAATTTTTGGGTGACACACACTTAATTATTCCCTCAAATCAGCTCAAAATTTATATCAGTTTTTCCAATTAAAATTAAAACCCTTTATTAGTAATATTAAAATAAAAAATATAATATCATTTCAACTGAATGATTTAAAACAATAAATAGCGTTAAAATAATAACTTATATAAAAATGCTATGTAAAGATAATCGGATTATATATCAGAAAAAAAATCATATTTAATTCGAGTAATATGTAACACTCAATAACTAAATTCAATGCAAAATTTCTGAAATTATCTCTAAAAATATAACAATAATTTTTTTTTTATCAAAATATTAATTAATTTTTTCCGTACCCGTTTCAACTGTATCGCCAATGTGAGCTATTTGTAGCCAAATGAGGACTTGCAATTTCATTACCGGTAAGTCTGCTAAAAGAAGTGCGTATGATATTCTACAGCTGATCATTATGGTTACCTAGGTTACAGGAGGCAGAAATCAACGAATTCAAGCAACTAAAAGATATTTGAGGGGATGGACTGACAAGTGCATCCAACCCTCACCTCCAAATGATGAGGACGTCAGCTTCTTAGGGAATTAGAAAAAAAGTATTCACAGAGTCAGCCATTTTAGGTTTTTAAGTTTGCAAAGAAGGGTGAGGAGGAAAAGGGGACAAGACGGTTAGATGAGAGTTAAATTTCGAAGAATGCTGAACGGCAACTTGATGCTGGCAACTAAAGCAGTGATTATGTTGTAAAACGCGGACGGGGTAATTATTTTCAGTCCTTGTCAGTTGAGACGTCAAGATGTTTAATTTGAGGTGTTGATGTTCCTCGTGTATCCATTGGGGGGAAAAAACTGTATCTATACTCGAAGGCTTTTCTTACAAAATCGGATGAAATAGAAAAATAGGCACAAACTTTCCGCGCGAAGTGACATGTTAAGTCATAGTTGAGCAAACATATCTGACAAGAGAGTGTATGAAAAAGAAATTAATCGTTTTTTTTTCCGCACTATCATTTTCTTGCACCTTATCTAGGCACACTTTTTGAAGGAATAATTATTAACGTCATATCAGTCAGATTTGGCGTAAAATTATTTACCCGGTTTATTTATTTATTTTTCCATTAAGAAAAGATTCAAGTGCGATTGCTGGAGCTGTCAGAATTTGATGGGAGATACTGCAAGAATTCATAAGAGAAAAAGTTTATTAAATAAAGCTTTTGGAACACATTGAATGAAAATTCTAAAGCATAACTTTTTTTTTTTTTGCTGCCAACAGATGCATTCTTATTAAATATTATAAGTTTATTTGAAAGAGAGAAAAAAAAATAAACAGATTATTTTATTTTCCATTTATTTGCTACATATATGTAAAAACAGCCTTAAACTTGCCTGTGAACAGTAGTAGCCTATCTATTATATAGCAGAAAGACCACGTGACATGATCTCACTTTCAGGAGGACATTTTATTTTGCATTAACCATACTAGCTGCTAGAACAATTTAAAATACCAGTGCCAAGCCAAAAATATTTTGATATTCATAGTACTTTATTTCAATTTTGTTTTGAGCATTACACATAATATATGGAAAAAAAAAACGGATAACAAGATTAGTTTTATAGTTTTACGTGTTTTTGTTTCACTAAATTCAAAAATTTTGCTCGATTCTACAATTTTTTATATAATGTAAGTAATTTAATAATTTTAAATCTTTCTACAGCCTTCATGATACATAAATAAGTGTCACTGACGGACAGTAATAAATATTTGTAGCATCAAATAAACTCATTTGTTTAAAAACTTTGCAGTGGTAACTACAATTACTTATTCATCTTTCTGAGTTATATTATAACATTATCATTTTTACGAAATTGAAGAAATTCTGAAGCAAATAAATAAATATATTCAATTATTTTTGAAGCAACAAAATTTAAACTTAAAACAATAAGACACTTTAAAACAATAAGACACAATAACTCAATTTATTACCATGAGATCTCAAAAAATGCATAAACATTTTGTATCATATATAATAAAATTTGAAATGTGGCACTAATTATTTTTTATTTAATAAATATTAGATTCTTGAGTCATTTTAAATAAAAAGGAAATTTAAACTTATTTTGTTTTTTGTTTAAAGGGGGGATTTACTTTTAGTATCACAAATACAGTAATTTACATTAAAGTATAAATTTTACCGAATTATCTATTTATTGACAGATTAATTACTTATTTTCTATCTACAAAAAATTATTTTTTGTTGATAGCTCCTAGCTTTTATAGCTAATATAACATATATATAAAGCATTTAAATTTTAAGATTAGGTTTCTTAATTCTCTTCAAAAAACAGTTTATTAGTTTAATTTTAAAAAAATGATAAATTTTTTAGAGAATTTTTCGATGAGGTACATTTACTTATCTCAATAAATATGATATCACAAAGGAATTTAATTAAAGATACTAGGTTATTTTTTCTCAATCCAACTGACATTAAAAGCGGTAAATTATGAACTTTCAACATTTTCCTTTGAAATATTCACTTTTTGGATGAGTTTACTCATTTCTGTCTAACTGTATAATCACAATTGCATTCTGTACCAAAATGAATGCTTTTCTTCAAATGAGAAAGAAATTCAATTAACGCGTAATTCGTATTCTATCACCTTATGATAGAATAACAACTGAGTATACTTATTCAAAATAAATTCCATTTATTATCAAGAATCTTTTGAGACTTTTAACAGCTATATCATCAATTCATTCAATGTAAAACTAATAATTTAGTTTTAAATTTCCAATACGGAAGCTGCGAAATTATCGATCAATGAAATTAATTAAACATTTTATAAAAAAATAAATAAATAAATAAAAATGAACACACGCAGCATTCAATTAACATATGAAATTTTATTTAGGCATGTCTGTCAAACATTTTGGAATTTTCTGCACTTTCAATGCTAATGGACTCGGTTTATGTTAATGTGTTATGAACGCGCAACTTTAAAATGCTTGTTCTCGAGTTCATACCTTTTCGCTGGGTCTACAACAATATTCAGCTATCAATCACTTTTCCCTACAAAAGGACGCTAACCGGAAGCGTTGGCGCTGTTATCTTGTTATCTGGGACGAAGATAGGCATTTTCCTGTGCTTAAAATGCTGAGTTTTCGAGTGCGGGGCGGACACACAGACGAGATATTTAGAATGAAGGAAGGATAAGGAGAGGGTTGGGGTCATTTTTCCGCCAACACAACAATCACTATTTCCCGTTCGGCTGCACATTAGAAATAATTAGCGAGCCACCCCTAAGCTAATTTGCGAGAGGCTGGCGCGAAACAAAAGCAAAATAATTAGCGCTTGATTTGGCGCGCGGAAATCTTAGAAGTCGAAACAGGAGAGTTGGTACGGTGATGAGTTGTCGTCAAAGTGAAGTAGTTTGGGGGGAAATTTCATAAAACGAGCGTTCATATAGCGCCATCTATTGTTACATTCGTTCAACAGCTAAGACTGATAACTTAAATATTTGGAATTACAGTATTTTTACATTAATATTGCTATTGATCTTACATTTTTAAAAAATCACAATTGCCATATAAGTTTCAATATTAGAATAATAGCAAATTCTTAACCATTATGCTTTATTACAAGTTATTAATGATGTTTAATATTCAGTATTTTATTTTGTGCAAGAAAGCATTTTAGTTTTTAATCTTTAGGCAAATAGTGGAATGATACATAAATATTAATCCATATAATTGCATTACATTTTGATAATTATGCATTAATAAGGAAATTCCCCAAGAATAAGTTTTGATATTTGTAGTAAAACTGATTCAGAACTATAAATGAAATTTAAATAATTTACAATTACTGTAATATAACATAACTTTATTTAAAATTATTTTAAAACATCTTATTGAAACCACCAAAAATCATTCATATTATTTTGGTCTGCCAAATATGCATTGCAAAATATTATTTCGATAAATTACAGAATTTATAAAAGTTATGTTTAGTTTATCAATGTCAACATTGAGTTATTTCTTGAAGGTTTTAATTTGATATTAAAACACTTAGTTTTATTTTGCAAATACTTAGGAATAAATAAAATTATGAGATACAAATTTGAAAGTACAAAATATGAAATCATACACAAATTATCTATAAGTACTGGTATTAATAATTATATAACTATCTGTGATTTTTTATCATTTCCAGACATTTTCTTTCATTGACATTTTTTAGATAATTATATAAAACATCTAAAAATAAAAACTATTTGTATACTATTATAATAATTGTATATTAAGGAATTGCTTATTAGGAAAGCTTTAACATAAAAAATAAAAAAAAGTTTAGGCGTAGGAAACAGGGCTATAAGCTAAATTTTGTCACAAATTACTTTTCACCGCCTTTAGAAATAAATAATTCAATAGATATTAAAATGAGCTTATTTATTTAAAATTGTTTTTGCTTTTTTAATATGTATTTGTTAAAATAATTAAATAAATTTTTAAAAAAATTATGTTTTCTTGAATCATAATATAATTGTTAAAAAACATAATACTAAATATGAAATAAAATTTAATTTAAAATATTTTGGATGAGGTTTTCAGGAATTTAGCTGTATTCTAATTCAGAGAACGCAGAAATTAAACAGAAAATTACTATTAAAGTATTCTCCTAAATTTATTTAATATCGAACGGCCACACACACATATATCCCGAAGTTACTATAAAACTCTACAGATTTAATATTTTATATAAATGTCTTTTTATGTATAATAAATTTCATTTCTTATAATTTCCTACATATTATATTTTTATAGGAAACAATTTCCAATTCTATGACATAACATTCGAAATTATAATGACTACTGTTGCAGATCCTGAAAGAAGTTTTTCTGTTGATTGAAAATTACACAAATATTTTTCCACACCAGTCAGAACATTCATTTTTTTTTCTTTGACACACAGAAACGGAATATGAATATATTTTAATCATTGTTCTAATATTTTTAAATTTCAATACGAAATAGAAGTTTGTTAACCTCAGAGAAAGAAAGAAAGTTTCATTTAAACTAATTAGTAATCAATATCCTTTTAACATTAGAAAACCTGATTATGAATTAAGATTTTAAATATATCGTATAATTCAAACATTTTTAGATAAATTATTTTTAATAAAATGAAGTATAATATAAATGTTAATTAATAAAAATAGATACTTTAACAGGCTAAAAATCACTTTCTCCAAAAAGTATTTCTCAATATATTATTGATTCAGAATTGAAAAATATTCCCATCAACAAAAAAAAAATACTGCCGAAAATTTTAAAACTACTTTATGATGTCGAAGAAAATAAATCAATGTATTCATTTAAGTTTTTTTTTATAAATCAATACAGTCTTTTTATGCAAATTTTAAAATTAAAACTTGTTTGCTTCAGTAATAATTATTTTCAATTTTTTAAAGAGAATATTCTTTTCTAACTGCGTTTAGATTATAATTTAAATTAATTGATAAAAAAATTATACAATACAAATAATAATTAATTTTATCATAAACATTTCAGATGGTTTTAAATAAAAATGTCAGAATTAAGAAACAAAAGAAAGTTGGAATATATACAATATAATAAATAATGAAAATAGTAATATAATAAATAATAATAGTAAAATAATAAATAATAAAAAATATTTAATAAAATTATTTAGTGTAAAAAATTAGAAAACGAAAATTTGAAACTATTTTATACAGTGAAAACACAATTTTATGACAAAAATGACACAATTTATCAATCCAGAAAAGTTTAAAACTAAAATTTTCAAATAGTTCAGAAATTTAAAAATAGTTTTGCTAAGAGAGTTTAAAATTTTATTTCCTAAGTGATTTTGGAAAACTAATACTGCAAATTTAAAATTTTATGATTCATATGAAATAGATTTTTTTAATAATAATCTACGATTATTACCGACTAAAATAAAAAATGAAATCTCCTAATAGCTTTCATATTTTAAGATATATAATGTTTAAGTTATTTTGATGAAGAATAAATAAAGTTCTCATAAATGAAATATGACATCGGAAAAATAACAAGCAAAAGAAATTTACATTGAACCGATTTTACCTGCTAAATTTTTTTTTATAAAAAAAGACAAAAAAAACCCACTAAATTTGATAGCAATAATGCCATTAATATAATAATAAATGAATACAAGACTTAATACGAAAACATAATTAGTATACAAAAAGTTATGTTCATATATAAGCTTTCATAATTCTCACAAACCATACAAGACATCAAATATTAGCAGATTTTATTTTTATATTTTATTCTTATATTTCCTTTAAAATACTATTTTGTTAAAAGTATAGTTCAATATACCAAAAAAAAAATCAGTTATATGACTATATACAGTAAATATTTACCTACTTCAGCACATAACAATAATAGTTAAGTCAATGTTACTCACCTAAAAAAAAAGAAAAAATTAATCATAAATTTCAAATTAGATTTATCAACATATTGACATACTTATTAATTATAAGAATTCAAAGGTCATCATGAGAAAACTTACTTTCAAAACATTACTTTTAAAAAATAACTTAGAGAAAAGTTTTCAAATAATTAAACTGTGACATATAGTTAAATTTTAAATAAAAACAGAAAGAAAAAACATTGAGAAACAATTAATATTCGTTAGATATTTCCTAAGAATTTACAGTGTTGATGAAAACATTTCACCATTTTGGATCCTGATGAGAAATGGTATCTTGTCTTTCAATATTCAAAGTTATTTCGTTATTATTAATTTTTTATGCATTAAATTATTAAATTAAATATACAATGATATATATATATATATATATATATATATATATATATATATATATATATATATATATATATATATATATATATATATATATATATATATATATATATATATATATATATATATATATATATATATACATAATCTCTATCTAAAAAGAAAACATTCTTTCGATTTATCTAATTACAGTCAAAATATGAAATTCAATAAATTTCTTTTGCAAAATTTTTTTTATTTTAAAAAAACAATAAAACGTAGTCATTCTGAATGCGATATATATTACACTAATATCAGATTAAGTTCTTATGCAAAATTTATGAATACGATTTATTGTAGATTTTGACAAAAGTTTAGGTATTCTATCAATTAGTGAGATACAAAATTTCTTCAAGAATAAAATACTATATTCTTTGTCATCGGGAAAGAATCAGCATTATAAAACAGCAAGCAAACAAGTTAATTTTACAATAATAATAATTTTTTTTAGATTACTGTGTTTGAAAATAAGCAATACTGATCACCAATATGTGTGAATGTTTCATTTGCTCTTAAAATTTTGTACATATAAACGATAATTTATTGTAGTATTTTATCCTAATTTTATTAACTTATGTTATTTTCAATCACGAAAAGTTTAATGTGAGAGACAAGAATATTTTAAAATATAAAATTCTCAATTGGTGGTAGTAATGAAGTAAATCATTCATTAAGGAATCAATAATTTAAATTTGTATTTATACTGCAAATAATAAATATGATATCTAATCTTTGACGAATATGAATCCTTAATCAAATGAATTGAATGAATTCATAATTAACAAACATTTTTATTGGTATAATGAATACCTTTCTTTTAGTCATAAAACTGTATATCGAATATTTGAAACTTTGATTATTTTTTCCCCTCCCGTTCACTGAAAAATATTTTTATCTATAAAAAGTTATTAGTTTAAATTTGAAAACAAAAGATATTATTATTACTATTTTTATTATTTATTGCACTTCGTAGTGTATTTACATTTGATTAAATATGAAAATTTGATGAAATTTTTATTAATTTGTAGTACATCTGGGGGGGGGGTCAAGTACATTTATAATATACAAATGCGTTAGCTTTTAAAAGTCGTCAAATGTTTCGAGGTTCCAAATTTGCAGATAAAATTTTTTAAATCCTATTACAGTGGCCTCAAATTAGCTTCAATGGATAATATAAGATTTTGGGCTTCACATATTACAGTTTCGTAAGAATCTATTTTCAGAGATTTCAAATCACAATATTTAATCAAATGAAAATGAAAGTAAATGGCTTAAGAAAATTAATCGATTACTCATTAGAATTAAAAAAGCAACTAAGTATGCAAAGAATAACAATTATTCCTTAATGTGGACTAGAGAAGCATTTAATGAGGAAAAAATGAAACCTACAAACTAATTCGGCTTTCCCAAAATTTTTGGAATATTCTCTACATACTTTGAATTGGATAAATTTTCAGAGACATATTACATATTTTAAAATCTGAAACTGTAATGTTTGAGGAGTCATTTTGATTTTATTAATCATAAATATAATAAAATCAAATAATATATAATTAATATTATACTAAAGAACGTTGCCTGAAAATATGCGTAAATTGTAAATGTTATCATAAATTAAATTGAATATCCTAAAGGAAATTGATAAGTTTTCCCGATTTATTTAAAAAATAAAGCTATTTTTATACAGAAATATTTTTTTTTCTTTTTTTTTGTTCTTTGCCTGCTATTAGTAACTCTTAATAATGAATTAGAAAATTTCATCAATATGTTTACGGCTCTGCGCAAAATTCTTCGAGAAAAAATACTATATAAGTTACAATATAATAAATTTATTGCCATTAAAAAAAGATTTTAGTTTAAAAATCCTCTCAAGCATACAAAATAAAATTAAGAAATGAATTCCACTTATATCTTAACTCAATTAATTCGACGATAATATAAGGTAAAAATAGGTTCTATGTAATAGCTTAAAGTTCGAAGAAAATTTTTGCAACACTTTTGAAGCTTTCTAATAAAGCACAGTCTTGACATTATCATGTTTGGAAACGCTAAATAAATTGAAATAAAGATATAGTATTCAAAACTGTGCGTAAATAAAGAAAGTGGTATTTTTTATAAGATGCCTTAACACTTATAAAATGATTTTAAATTCAAAATTAAAAGTCTAGCTTAGTAACGATTCTGTCATTAAAAGAATCCTGTCAAAGATTATTAAATAAAAATATTTAGAAATCAATTTTCGAAGTGCTTTTTTTACACATTTATTAATCTCTAACTTATTGAAAATGTAAAACATAAGATATAGTATTTGAATTAGAAATCATGTATTTTTGTGTATAATGGATACCATTCGTTTGAGACGTTTATTTATCACAATTACAGAAATAAGCAATCGTTAAAAAATTGAGCTTATAATTAATTGCCAATGCTATAGTTTTTTAGATAAATTACATGAACTAAAATAAATATAAAGTTACAATAATTACACATTTTCTATAAGAATTACATCCTTTATCCCAAACTGCAATTTTAATAAAGTTAACACTAAAGCGCCAACTATAAAAAAGGAGATAAAATGCAGATTATAATTTATAAATTCATTTTTTTTTCGGAAATTGATGCATGAGAAATTAAAAATATTGAATAAACGAAGAATACTTGGTATATAAAATAAATTTTGAAATAACATGAGCTTGATTCACTACAATTATAAAATTCGGTATTTTATTTTTCAAAATGATATAAATTCATGTTTTTAATAACGAAACTATCAAAACAATGAATCATGTGAAGTTCATCTAAATTCAAAGAGATAAACAATTTCAAACTAGAAGAAATTATTATTTTAATATAACCAATAAGTAGTATTTTGAAACTCTTACGAGAAATTTGAAAGATTTGATAAGATTTTTGATTGCATAATCGTACAATTGCATGATTTTACAGTTTCAATGCAAATTCACATTGTTCAGTGCACAAAAATTAGTCCAAAATCGGGACAGTTACTTATCCAACCAATTTTCTTTTAAAAATGGAATTTGATTTTGAGAATGAGATTTTAATATTAGCTTATTATTAGATTAAAATTACATATTTGTCTGAAATAATTTGCAAAGATTTTGTGTCCTAAAATACGATATATCAAATTCATTTCATATAGTCTAAATATGCTAAGATATTTTTATTTAAAAACAATTACTAAAATTTTACTCGATTTATTCTCATAAATACGTACGTTTTGCAAAAAAAAGTTAGTTCATTGCTCTTGCAACAAATATAAATGGAAGAATAATAATAATACCATATAAATTTATTATTTTTAATACAAATAAATTTTGGTAATCGAATGAGAGGCGTGAATAAAATTAAGCATATCTAATTTTTTTTCAGTTCAAAATTTAAAGGTATGAGATTGAATTATATATATAACCTCAATATTAATCATTTGACTCCTCACTTTTTGTTAAAATAAAGAGTATTACTTCACACAAGAATTTCAACATACATAATTAACATTAGTGGATGATGATAATCGATATATCTATCAGACAATTGTATGAATTAAATAGACATCATCACAAGTCCGTTAATTCATAACAGTTATAAATTTTTTAACTATATCAGGATGATTATATAATCAAACTTATGGTTTCTAAATAACTTAAAGTAAGAGCTAATGGTAAAAAAAACTATAGAAAAACTAATGGAAACACTCATAGAATTGAATTTGCGCCAAAGAAAAGTCCTCATTATGAGACAAAATGATTCTAATATTGAAGGATTATTCTCTGAGCGAAAATCTTTTCAGGGATGATAACTGTACATCAGATACATTCCGCTATTTCTTAATTTGCACTTTTTTAAAACTTTTTTCCAATAATGAAAAAAATCTATTTGTTTTTTTTTATCTATTTGTAAAAAAAAATACCATAAAACTATAATTGTTTCTAATTTTCCCTCATTTCCACTAATGGTCCTTTCTTCGGACTGTTTCAAAATCACACATCTCATGGAGTAGCAACGGAGATATATTACAACCAACTGAACGAATTACTGAAAATAATAAAGAAAAAAACATTATTGGCCAACAGTTTCACTCCGAACTTATTGCATATTTCTTAACCACTCATTACAGAAATATAGTTAAACCGCATTAATAAGAGTTTGAATTTTTTCATCATCCTTCACAATTACCAAAACCAATATTCACTGACTATCGCAACTTCTACAATTTAAACAACTTTTCAGAATTAAATTCCAACAATGCTTTTAAACTAGCCTTTCTGGAAGTAAATGATTTTCGTTTCCTAGTGTATTGTCATAAACAATCTGCAGCTTAGATAATATGATGCAAACTTTGATGAATAGTTTCTCTTATATTTGTAAGTTATTAACCAATTTTCTTTTTCTTTTACAAATTACGTTCATATGACTTCATTTTCTGTATTTCATTAAAAAAAAATATCAACAGCGATTACATATTATGGTGTAGAAGCATTCGGTATTGGTACGACCTCGCGTAGAATATCTTTCTTGTAAATGTGGTCAAGCAGCATTTATGATATGAATATGCAATTCCTCAAAACAAATTATATAATTTTGGATATTGAATAAACTCGTTTTAACTGTTCGCATGTTAACAATATTAACTACAAAAGTCACCCACTTTTTCCAACAGAGATACTAAATATGGGAAATATTTCATTTTGAAAATTGAAAGCTACTCAAGTTAATTTTCAATTACTAACTTTTATTATAAATTAAATATTTAACAGCATAAATAAACATTTAATGCCTACGTAAATTTGTTTTATATTTTTCCACTTTTTCTCGGAATATTCTTTCTTTGAATAATTTGGAAATTGTTAAGAAAGTTTTGTAAAAGTGATAACTTTTAAGACTTATAGGAATTATGTTAAAGTAACTTTTTATTAATAATAAAAATAAAGAACTTGTTAGGTTGTTAATTATAATTAATTACATCAGAAAAATGTTAATAAATAAGTCTCTTAAATAATTCTTTTTTCAATTAAGATTCATCAAAATTTAATTAAACATGGGAATTACAAAAAGAACAATTTAAAGTTTACCTTTGATTTACAGAAGTTGCATTCATTTTCAATTACAATTAAGTCCATTCACTTTAAGCAACTAAAGAGATCAAAAATAAGAAATATGAACATTTATAAATATTTGTTTTGATATTCTAAAGTATCTTAATCTTAATTGAAATCAGCGCATTCTATTTCATTTATTCTCGTATTTATTCGTTTTTATTCTCAGGTATTTTTTGTAAATCGAACACAATTAATAAAATGTTTCTTAAATATGATTTATACAGAATGACGAATTTCATTTTCTAGATTAAAAAGTATCTTTTCTAAAGATAGATGTAAATTATGAGAGACAATTCTTTTTCTTTACTTCGATTTCGAACTAGATTCCTAATTACCAGATATCTTATGAAAGAGTAATGAAAAATCAAAAATTGAAGTTTAATTAGAAGCAATTTTAGTTTGAAAATTTGTAATATGTGCTTCAATACACGGTAAATATATTTTGAAATCGTGGTAAAGATGGCAAACTGTCTTTAGGTGAAAGAAATATTCAAAAAATTTAAATACATATTCGTGTATTATCTCCCAGATAAATATAAATATATTTTGTGACTGAAGCAGTGTTACTCCAACTTATAATTAAATTTTAACGCATAAAATGTGTGCATTAAATAACATAAAAACTAAAACTTACGACTGGTAAAAATTAAAAATGCAAAAATAACTGATCACACTTTTTAACAAATAAAGAGCTATATCGTTTATTTAAAGTCTAATATCAATGAAATCATAAATTTAAAAAAATTCAGGTTATAAATCTGAAATTTTTCCATGTTTCTTCTTGTTAAACTTTAAAAGAAATAAATTTAAAAATACTATTCATTAAATTCAAATTTCCTCATTTTTCACGCGTTTAATTTCATCAATATTCATGCATGGTTCATGATTAAGATGACATTTAAATTCATACAAACAAATAATATTTCTTGTTTATTAATTTTTATTTCTGAAACTATTTTTATTCTATTTTGGTGAAAGGAGCTAGAAATGAAGATACTAAATTTTTGGAGAAAAATCTTTAACATTTGTTCAACTTATGGTAAAGTAAAAATATAATGAACGAAAAAATTCCTCCAAAATTAAAGATTTCAAGGAATTTAGAATTCATGACTTTTAGAATGCCCTATCTCTAAATTATTCAATTTGAAATCACGATAGAAAAAATAAGCATGAGGGACGACACATTTTGATAAAAAAAAACACTACAGATGTACTCTTAAGATAATAAAAACAAGCACAATTAGGAGCAAAGATGAATGCAAGGGGCATAAAAATATATTTAGATAATTCGTTACATCTCATCGACATCATTCTCTAATAGGGAAAAGATAATAAATACTGGAAACAAAACTCTTCCTCCCTTCCAAATCACCAATCTCGTCTTTTGGAATACACAATTCGGATATCAGTAATCAGCTAAATTTCGGCATAAATTTCCAAAAACTTGGATTTAGGATTTGATTTTCTATTCTTGCATCCAGACTGTAAAGATGCCACCCACACACTTACCTTCGAATACAAAATTAAAGTTAGGAGGGCTCAATTCTGTCGCCGTGATTGAGTTTTGTCATTACCAAGTTTTAAAGCAGGAAGGAGTGATATGTAAAGATAAAGAGGACAGGTTGAAATATTTGGTGGAGGGTCGGATTAGATAGATTCTCACACTGGAAATTAATCCCCATCTTATCAGAGTGCAGGAATAAGTGGAGTTCGCAGCCGTTTAGTCGAAGTTGGACAGGGAAATGATGGTGGCGATTTATTTGTTCAACAAAATGGTCGCCAAAATCGCCCAATTTCAAACTTCCTTCGTTTCACATTTGTTTTTGTGTCACACGTGGAGGTCTCATTTGTTCACTTGCATCTTAATGAGCAGTTGCCTTGTTATGGCTGCTGATAAAATGGATTATTATCTAAATCGTTTTTTTCCTTCTTTGAAATTTTAAGTTTGAATGAACTTTCTAAATGTCTTTTACCTAATTCACTATGGTACTATTGTTTCAGAGAGTAGGGACATCAATAATGATTGATAGAGTGGTTTTTATTAACAAACGTATTTGAAAGCTGCAAATTCAGTTTAAACTGCCAGTAATATTAAACATTCTTCAAGTTTTGAGAATTCATTTCATAAAATATGAATGCAAGATGTCTCTTTTCAGTTTTTTTTCCATTAATAATTTTTGAACAATTTCTGTAGGTTCATTATTCGGGGAAAAAAAGAAGCCATAGGATAAACTTAAAAAATATAGAAGTATGAAGAAATTACATTTAAATACTATATAAAATTCAGTGTCATAAGTGCACAAATACTTTTCCTTTAAGTTATTGTATTAGAAATATGCTACCACTACCATTTTATATATATATATATATATATATATATATATATATATATATATATATATATATATATATATATATATATATATATATATATATATATATATATATAAAGATTAAAAGAATTTCCTTTGCAAATTATGCTTTATGTAAAATAATTTGACAAGAAATTACTTCACAGAAATTTCTGTTGTATGTATAAATCAAATTGTGCATATATATACAAAAATTTCTATTTTAAAACTAAAGAGTTTAATTAATTATGAGACATCGAATATATAACTAAAATTTTGTGAAAAAAGTTATCATTTTATTTTTATTTTTTACGATTTCAATATAAAGCCTTAATAATTCGCTGATGTAATGTCTATTTCCCACGAAGAAAAGTGTCGTAATTCAATTTTTATAACGATTGGCTTATATCAATCGTACAAATATTCTTATTTCAAACAGTTAATGCATGTAAAAATGTAACTTAAAAAATCAAGGAATTATATTATAATATTTATATACATATGTTAATTGACTTGAACATTTTTTAAAACAACGTTTTTCACTAAATTAATGCCACTTTTATCGCATGGTTGAAGAATTAGTCAATGAATACAGATTAGTCTATCTATAATATTATATATATCATTTGTGCTATAGACAGGAAATGAATAATAAATATGTTCGCTGATTTTTATTCCAGCTATGAAAAACTTTTAATAGCATAAAATGGTGTTACGAAATAAATATTGATGTTCTCCCATGTTGAGAACTTGAGTTAATCTCAGAAGAAGCATGGAGTGTAATTATGCTGTGCTACTAATCACCACTAATCACATATTTTTAATGTGTAAAAATTTATTTAACACATTATAATCTCTCATGATAAATCTTGATATTTTTATTCATTTTTCCTTTTTTATACAAACTTTAATACCAGAAAATTTCAAGTGAGAGAATTTAGTAGAATGCGGGAAAAAAAAACAGAAACATCATTGGTCTGCGCTGCGTCGTTACGATATAAACTTACTTGCCCATGAATTCATCCTGATTAGCTAAAAATTGTGAGTTACACAACTGCACAAATATTTAAATACTTAACCTTTATATATCGAATTCCTTTAATTCTTTAAAAACATTCAATGCCGTTTTATCTATTTGAATTACAAGAGCATGCTACATTTATTATAGCGGATAAGTTAAAGTTTATCCCAGTACTGTAAAGATTTTTATCTATATAAGATAAAAACAAGTATTATAATCAGTGAATACTTGATTATAATTATAATTCTATCTCACTTCATCATCATAACGGTTAGCAGTTTACCGGAAAATAGTATACTAATGAGAGATTAATCAGCATTTATATATCACTCTTAAACACTTGTATTTTATCGCACAATGTTATTACCAGCAAAGGTATACTACTTCACACAGATAAAGGAAAATATATATAAGATAGATAAATTACCTTTTTTTAAAATAAAGAATTTCACTGAGATTACGATAAATGTTCGTAGCTGTTCGTAGATTTTTATACATGGAATTGATACAAAAATAAGAAATAAAATTACAATTGCAAAAATCATTATAATTTTTATAAAATTATTTGAAAAAAGATGTAAAATTCTTGGCTTTTAAAAATTTAATTGGAGAAATAAATATTAAATATATAATCAGTTCTGTGCAAAAAGGAATAAAATTGAATATATATATATAATATAATATTAAAACTTTAATATTATATTATCGGAAAAACGTGTATTATTTATCATTGTAAATGAGGAAGTATTTAGATAAGTTCTGGAAAGAAATTTAAACTCATACAGTTATTATTAAAGAAAATGTTTTCGACCTCTCTATATTTCAGGGAAAATAAAGAAACTTAAAAATTAATTTTTAGCTATCTTTAGTAGAAGTTTAATTTTACATATCCTCAGATCTTTCTCTCTAGTATAAGAAACATTTTCTAAGAACTTTAATTTAACATTCATGGGAGGAATGTTTGATAACGAAAAATCAGGATGTTTCATTTTATCGTACTGAAAGAAAAAAACAGTGAATTCGGCAATCACCGAGTCTGGATTTCCTCGCAAAGGCTGAAGGATTAGAGATGGGAAATAAGTGCGGATCAAGCATTCAACGCTTACTCCTGCAGCAGTTTATTGTCATCACGAAACAGTTTTTCACTGGGACGGATGGGAATATATAAAGAAAACGCCAGCCTTCCCAAAAAATAAATCACCTCCAGCAAACCCACAAGAATGACGGCAAACCCTTATATTCCTCCCTTCCCCCATCACCGATCCCACAATTCCGCGGGAATGGGCCGTTGCCGAAAAGTTTCCTTCCAAAACTGCCCATATCCATCCTTCGCACGTCTTGCGGGGGAACGGCCAGTTTTAAGCCGGGTCTAAAGGCACCCTTGACAGCAGGGCCACCATCTCGGCTTGTTTATGGGCCGCCACTTTCAGAAGCCCTGGTATGCGCGCCCAACAACTGGCCGCCCTCTAATCCTCCGGCCTGGGGCGAAAATATGAAAATACGGCAGTTAGCGCCGCCCCACGGCCGCCGGGGACATCAAAAGGAAGGTGGATTTTCTTCACTTCTTTCCTCCCCGCCTATTTTGAGGAGCAAAGCGCCCCTGCGCTGCATTTATATCGTTTATTAATTAGCCGTTACCACCAAGGGGAATTGGCTACCAGTCTATTTTTTTAATATTTCGCAGCTTATACGACGCCAATCTTTATACCACGTCTTCCTCACCATTTTTCCGTGAGATTTGAAGGCGAGTATATGGTGCCTATAAGTAGTGACGAGATACAAAAGGTATGAGTTTCGAAAAAAAGCGACTTAAATGCCTAATGCAAGAAATATATCACAGAGATTTAGTAGCCTTTAATTTTGTAGCGACATTTTTTATAAACTACGATGTGATTTTAGTAAAATAAAAATATAGCAAATAAATACCGGTTCAAGTAAAATGTGCTCTTTCTTTAAAACTATAGATCAATTCAGTAATAATTAGTAAAATTTCATCATTTAAACCCGAGACTTTCGGCAAATCCTTTAAATAGTAACAGTAAAGGATAGTTAAAAAAGAATCAATGTTGGCGTAAGCAAGGCAATAGTTTTAAGATTCAAATGAGATCGTTTACAAAAAATTGCTATTATTAATTGAGAATTGGAGCTCTTTCTTTCTCTTGGATTTTAGATTTGTCAACGAGTCCTAAAGAGAAAATTGACGCATCAATTTCTTTTTTGAAACAAATTAATAGATTCTAATTTTTTTCTCGTGTTTGTATTTCCAAGCGGCCTTATTTCCCCTTCATTTGTCAATCAAACACCGTGCTTATATTTTCGTTTTTATTGTCTTTTTTTTTCAAAATCATCAATCCATCAATTTTTGCTTAGGTTTCAAATAAAAACTCAATCTTACTCAATGCGAGCTGTAAGCCTATGAGCATAAAGCTGCAAAACAGTTTTTTGTCATAACCTAACCTAACCTAACCTTAATTGAGAATTTTATTAATTAACGAAATTTTTAAAAATTTAAACCTTGCCGATTTAAATTAACGATAAAGTGGATGTTTTGCTATGACATTTTTATTTTGCTTTTTCTGTTGTTCTATTGTCCATGTATTAATGGCTTGAATCAATGGAAAATGGTTTCTTGGAAAACCGATGCATTGCTCCTTATATAAGAAATCATTTTATTAACAAAATGAACTTCGACAGTATTCTCAGATATTCGAGGTGAACTTCGCCTTGTTTGCTGCCGCTCGAAGAATGTGATTTGAAGGCAAGTAGCCAATTCATCGAGAAGTCGAATTTACAACGCCCTCTCAAAACGATGTATGACGTAGACGAAACGTTATCTGACGTCATGGATATTTTAAACTAATGAGAATCGTAATAAAGTGGCATACTCAGAATCTCAACTGTAACGAAAAAAAAAACAACCACCTTATTGTTAAAAAATAAAGAACTCTAATATTTTGAATTGCCATTTTGAAATTCTGAGAATCATTGAAATTCTTCAGAAATTTCTTTAGGATATAATAAAACGTTCTTAACTACATGTAACTTCAATAAATTACTTTCAATTACATAATTTTCGCACCTGAAAGACAAAACACTGACAAATATTACATAATAATGAAACTAGCCAAGTGATATAAAATCAAAAACTGAAAAAGCACACCATTTTGATTTTCAGTTTCAGAACAATAGAGAGACATTAAATCTGCGAAGATTTTACAAGTTGATAACAATGGCAGAAATAAAAAAACATAAAAAAATCATAGTTAAATTTAAAACTTTTGAAACACATAAATTATTGAAAAAATTATAAAGATAATTAAAATATGAATTACGTTTTCGGGTTTTGTTAGCTTGAAACTTAGACACAGAATTGTTCAGCTGATAAATTATTTGTAACAAATTGTCAAATAAATTTAGGCACTGTTTATATTTTGAGGGAACCTATAGATTTAAAATTTTTCTTTTATTAATTCGCTGAAGGAATCAATTTCCAATTTAAACATCGAATTAGCAATTCTTTCCTTCAGGCTGTTAACTGTTATATTGCATAAATGTTATTTATGTCTTTGCATAGATATTATGTACCAAGGCAAGATTCAGATGTTTTGGATAAGATTTAAATCAGGAATTTTTTTTCAGCTATCTTTGCTTGTATTTTAGTGAAAAGCTTTAGTTGTGAATGAAACATGTATTAATATTGTATCTTGCTAAAAGATTGTCTAGCAATATTTGGCGACAATTTTAAAGAAATAAACAATGGCAATTTTGCCCTTTACAGCATTATACAATTCAAAATGTATCAACGTCTTATTCTTTACGTTTGTGAGGAATTTTTACATTATTTTCTAAATTTTAAAAGTTAAATTTAAATAATCAAAGATGCTAAGCGGCAGTCTCACATGAGCCAAAATTTAATTCTAAACCACATCATATCTTGCATCGCGATATGTCCATGGTAATAGGCGTTAAGGCATATGTCAAATATAAATTGCTTTATTATAATTTATTTGCAGATGTAATACGTAGAATGTAAAATAATTTAAACAAGGAAAATTGATTTTTCAAAATTTATAGCAACTATAAATGTAATTGAATAGCTATATCAAAAATTTAAACATTTGGCAAAATGTTTCTCAGTTTAGCGCACAAGAGCATAAATATTCAATACCTTTTAAAAAACAAAATCGCCAAATAAAAGCATAATGATGAATGCTCCCATTCAAAGGTTTTATTTTGTTTATGGAATTATAATTTTCAAGACCCATTAACTGATTTTAAATCCCTCCTCATTAGAACATTTCATTCAAATTCTTTCAATGCCAATAACTCACAGCCAACATAAGAAAATGAGAAAGAAGAAGAGTTATTAATAATTATAAAAACCATTTTAGTATAATCTGTCAACACAACTGATACAACAATTTTTAAAACCGAATTTACTTAAAATAACGAATGGATAATGTGATTGAATGGATCAGCCCGCGCGAGGACAATCAACACATATGTGAATAGTTCTTCAATTACTTCATTTTAATTTGAAATTTATGGTGAGAAACATCATTAAATATTTCATGTAATTTTGGAGGGGAAGGGGTTACCAAATATTCTTTGATTTACAACGAATAACTTTCCAGGAGTTTATTTTGCCTGTCTGAAGTTGCAAAAAATACAACCAATAACTTATTTTTCAACAGCATTCAAAAGAACACATTTAAACCTTAGTTGGTTGTTTCCTCTTTAAATATACATTTAAGAAATTAATAAGCGCTTGCACAGATCTTATTCATATAACTAAGAATAGATTCTAAAAATCAAATTCACTACTTTCAACATATAAAATAGATTCCTTTTCTAAGCAAATTTATTGCAAACTTTTTGTAAAATTAGAATAAACAATAAAACATTTATTCGATTGAAAGAGTTTGGAATCTTTATGCAAACAAATCTTTTTCAAACTGTCCTGAATACAATAAGGAATTAGTTTTTACAGATTTACGAAAACTTCATCAAAAAGGTGAACCATATCTTTACAAAACCTGTTCTTAACCAAATTCCAAGCTATAATCCGTTAATTCTAATTATTCTATTAATTTGGTTTCTCATTAGTTTATTTTCCCGTTTTTAGATTATTATTATCTCTTTACAGTACACATTAATATTTTAATAATTTAAATTTTGGGAATATAGTGTTGCCATCTACAAGAAAAATTTAATCTTGATTATCATTTATTGCAGATTACCGTAAACGCCACTAACGAACTAATAAATTAGTCAATTTGATAATCTCTTTCATTATTCAAAACAATAAACTATTCTTTGAAATTAATTAAACTATACTGGAGCTACATTACATGCTAAAGAACATAAAGTAAATTAAGAGAAGCTTACTGAAATTTTAATTTTTCACATAATTCAAAATTATATAGTGATTTAAAAAAAAGTTTCTTAGTGATTTTGTTAATTGAAACAGCATAAGCTGAGATTAGTGTTAAAAAAAGGTGAAAGAGAACTGTTTTATATTATCCAAAATTGCAACCACATTATCCCCAAAACAAATATAAATGAATCAATCTTGATGCATCTTTAATTTCAGCAAAAAAAGGGGCAAATTTTAGATTTATATAAAGTAAGTACCATCTCGCCATATTTATTTTTTTTACAAAACACATCTCACAGGTAAAAGTGATTTTTATTCATTGTAGACTGATGAACAATAGAATAAAGATAATGCAGTTTTGCTTTTTGTACCACTAATTAAGTGAATTAGTACCTAAAATCTACTTTCGTCAGTCGAAAAACAAAAATTTTGATATACAAATGCTTGATTCGGCCTATTCTCACTTACTCATCTGAAACGTGGACATTGATTGAGAAGGACAAAGAAACCATCTCCATTTTCGAAAGAAAAACTTTAAGAAGCATATTTGGTGGAATAAAATGTGAAAATACATCGCGAAGAAGAACTAATTCTGAGAGCTCTATAAACTATATAAAGAACCAGATATTGTTAAATGTATCTCAATACAGAGATTAAAATGGACAGGACATTTGAGCCGGATGAACGACAATCGGGTGACGAAAAAATTTTCTTGGCTCGCCCCATTTTTTTATTTTTATTATTTTTTTATTTGTGAAAACAAAAAATATCTCCCTTTGCACCAAGGAATACCACACAGGTCTCGAAGGTACAACAAATGTACTACAAAACAAATTCAAATAATACATGAGATGAAAAAAAATAATAATAAAAGAAGGCAGAGAAAAAAAGAGATATAAAAATGAAAAAGGAGTTAGATAATAACATGGATAAATTTTACAAAAAATTCAAAATTCTCTTCCTTTACTAGGTCCACCATAATCGTGGGCCACCTGATATTTAAGTCTTTACAAAGCTCGTTCCTTACTTCTGAAACAGATGGGCATTCAAGAAGAATGTGAGACAGAAGAAGAGGACGACCGAAACTCCGATGGCGTGACTGCCTTGAAAACGACCTAAAAACACTAAAAGTGACAAACTGGATGACCTTATCCAAAAATAGGGGGTCCTGGTATGCACTTCTGAGGAAGGCAAAGGCCCACCCTGGGCTGTCAGGCCAATGAAGTGAATCACTCTATGAAAATCCGATTTGAAAAACCAAATACTCCAGCAATTATTACGTACACAGTTATCTGCTGTTGTTGCACTGGTGCCGGGTGGAATTTTCGTCATTTTGAAACTGGGACCAAGTAGACGACCTCCAAAGCTTGGTCTGCCCCCTCAGGGGTATCTTTTCACTTGGAGGACATTGCGACGACGACATATTTAACGGGCCAAAGCCACCTTTAGCCAACACGACAGATCTTCGGTTGAATCGGCCATTTGAACTTATTACCTCTCTATAATGAGAAGGACGTCCTGAACAACCGGGACAATGCGCCTTTCACAACTATCCATATCTACTAATATGGTTATAAGGATATAGTAGGATGAGATAACACTCAAATGTGAATAAATCTAGCTAAATTATTGCAACATAAGTTTTGTTAGTATTTCATCTATACTGTGATTATAGCTCGAAATAAAAAATGCGAATTCGTAATTTAGAGTCTTACATTGACGAGGTATGATCAATTTCAGAGGATTCAATTTACAACATTCTATACTGGCATTTCTCGTTCTTAAAATTATTCCGAATATAGATTGTCCCCTGTTAATCTAATTTTATCAACATTAAAAATATTAATTAAAACTCTAACCGACAGTGTATACTTTTTTTAGCAAATTATAAATATACATACATCCCCCTTGATTAATATCAGTGAAGTTCATAAAATAGCGGATAAACCGTTCGAGTGGGGTTTGAATTTACACACATCAGTGGAAGAAAGAAAAACAAAGTGTCCAGAAAATGGCGATACAGAGCTGCAGATGGCCGAATGAAAGCTATTATCCCCGCTCCGGGGGAGGATCAGAGCATGAGGGGGAGGAGAATTAATACCGGACTCATAATTTTTAAGCGAACGGAATAATTGCCGGGGATAAAAATGACGTCATCCATCAAGAGGGAAGCAAGCGTCACTCAGGGCACCTCAAAAATTAATCTCTTGTCGGTGATAATTAAAACAAAACGCAGGAGCAAAAATTGAGCTGATCAATTTTCGGCTGGTGTTTCGATTCAATTCTCCGCGCGCAGCAGCACCCCCCCCCTTTTCCTTCTAAATATCGCCTCCAGTGTAATTGAAAGACGTTAGGATTTAATGAATACTTCGATTACGCTATTCCGCTTACCGACCGCAATGGAAGTCCGCTAAGGCAAAGAGCTTAGTAACTGTAACTGTAAGTGATTACCGTTTCACAAATGAGCAGTTTAAGAGAATAATAAGCAACGTAGGAAGTTAATCCAAGTTTATTGATCCTGCCACCCTACCAAGTATCTTGTGCACAACATCAGTCTCACTGAGCATGAAATTTGCGTCTTACAATTTACACAATTTCGTACCCTGGGGGATGAATGCTCCACTCAGGGTAGGGGTGGCGTGGGAGGGGGAGGAATTATGAGGGAGTTTTCAATTTACAGTCATAAGATTTATTGCGGAAAAAAAAATTGATGAGAAAAATGCGGAATCATAATCCATTAAGAAATGAAATTTCACACCTCTTGTGTGCAGTAGTAGGATTAGTGTCACAAAATCAAGTAGGTAAAATTTTTTAAGTTGTGTGTCTCTAAATAATCTAGTTAAACAAAGACATCATATTCGAAAATATCCAAAGAATCCTGGTATTTGGAAAAAAAGAGCAATCAGATTCACAATTTCACTGTGTTCTTCTAAATAAGAAATTAACGAAAAACTCACCTAAGCGCAATAATTCTTTTAAAAAAAAATTGCAATTCGGAAATTGCATTTAAACGGAACTAATTGCTAAACACTTTCAAATTCATTTAACTTAGAAATTATAGAGTTTTATATAATATGATAAAAACATGCCTGTTGTCTCAAAAGTTATTATAAATTTCATATACACACTGTTTACAAAAAACAAGATATGAACATACTATCGGAGAATAAAATAGGAGCTATTAAAGTTTTTGTGCATTGGATTTCAAACTGTAGCTTAGAAAAGCAAGATGCTTCGAAGATTAACGACCATTTTAACCCCTTGCCAGTGTCGCCCGAATTCAGTACGGGCAATTACTGCGTGCAGTATTTGTGATGCCCGAACTGAGTTCACAAATACTTCATAAAATAAAAAAATCAACGTTTCTATTTTATGAAGTCCGAGCTGAGTCGTTTCTACTTAAGGATACTTAATTCCTTATTTTCCTAATAAATGACTCGAGTGGTCCTAGTTTTTTACCAATTCCAACTTTGGTTCTGAAGGCAGTGTAAGTAGGTGTCCTAGTGTAAGCTTACTGCACCTCACAGGTCAACACTTTCCAGAACACATCGCATCAAATGGAAAAAATCTACTCCAACCAGGCAGTGTTTTATATGCTGTCGTAAAACCGATGAACAAGGGAAGACATGAGACAAGAGTTTATTGTAAAAAGTGCAATATATAGGTTTTGAGCAGTACCTTGTTTTATGATATCCCATACTGTAAAAGATTTGTAAAATTTATGTATTGAAAATCATATTGTTGTGTTTTTATATTGTACTAGTTTATACTAGTTATATTTAGCTTCAAAATTTCGTTTAATTTGCTCAATATGAATAAGATGTATGTGTAATCAATGTTTTATGTGTATGTAAAAATTATAAATATAGTAGTTATTGTATTTATAAAACTTTATTTTTGTAATAAAAAAGCATTTTCTAACTCTTATAATAATATAAAGAATAAAATTAAACAGTCAAAAAATTTTCCATTTTTGGCCCATTTTTCTGAAATATATGTCACAGTTAAGGGGTTAATGATAATTTTGTCAATTTAAATAAAAATTTTGCAAACTCTCGGAAACATTAGAAATTAAAAGGAATAAAATTAAAAATAAACGAATACGAATTTCATGGAAGAAGTTCAGTTTATATACAACTATTAACTAACAGTAAACGCATATCACAATTAAGTAAGACCTGTAATTCTCTAAGACAACCATCTTTAAAAATATTCGAATATTTAAGTAAAAATAGGATATTAAGGTAATAAATGTAATATTTCATCATTTATTTTAGTTTTGAAATGTATTTTAAATTTTAGAATAATGTACACTTGAAATTGATCTAATATAGCTTTAATGGCGAGGGCATTTTCAATTTGAGGAACTAATAGCATATTTACGACAAATACGGATGTGAAAAAAAAAAAAAACGAATATAGATGAAAAATGGAAATAAAAAAATGTGAAATGCTAGAAATCACAAGATTAAAAAGAGTGACCAACAAAAGAAATCAATAAGTATATGGTTAAATTATGCTTTTTTTGCATCTGAAAATGAGCAATATGCCACTGAAAAGTCTAACATAATCCATGGTATTTAATTTTTCCGATTCAAAATCTTTAAGTAAATCCTGAAAATTTTAAAAAATATCGAAGATGAAATAAATATCCATATACGCAAAAACTATAATCTGATTTTGAGAAATAAAACTTTGTCTTTTTTCTTCCCTCACTTCGCGATTCTTCAAGTTTTTATTTATTTTTCTGTCCCGTTGAATGTTATGAGATTTATAAGTCCGCAGACTTTAAGACGCGCAAGCAAAACTGTACCACACTCTTATTACCGCGAAATTTACGTAAAAAAATTAATAATAAAAACAAATCCATCTTTTTTTTTTTAGTTGCATTTCATTTTTTGGGGAATTATAATTTATTTCCCCTTCCCGTTTCCAACTGCGCGCAGATCGACGGAAAGAATTTAAATACGCCAAGGAGTCAGAACAAATATATTTAAAAAAAAAAAAAGGTATTGGCACTTTAAGTAAGAAAAAGGAGGGAAAACGGAAAAAAGCCACACGCACAAATCGTCATTTTATATATATATATATATATCCTTCCTATTATTATTATATTTTTATTATTATTCCTCTCGAGAAGAGGCACAACCCGAAATCTATTGATTGATTCAAATCTGCTGTCATTTCGGCTGTTAGTAAGAGAAAAGGCACGTGGGGAAAGGGGAAAAAAAAGGGAATCGGAGATATAGGGAAACAGGGGGATTTTTCGCAATCAGAAATCGTGCTCATTTGCATGCAGAGATTTGCGCAGGTGCCGTTGGAACGAGGGAGATGAAGGGAAAAAAAAGACGGAGCACTCGCATAAAAAAGGGACCTCTATCTCTTTAAAAAAGTTGGATTCTTTCGTCACCCATACCAATTTTCTTTCCAGTTTTCTGACTTCAGAGGCTTTTTTCCCTACCGTTCTCAATTCATTTGTTAAGAATTTCTAATTTTTTGTATATTTTTTGGGCAAATTTTTCCCTCGCCACCAGTTATCATTTGATCCTTTTTCAAGATTTTTTTCTTCGAGAAGAACGCTTCCGGCACCTTTCTTTTGTGTGGCTCTTGCTAATCAAATAAACGGTCGCGTTCTTATTGACTGATCGAAGGAATGTCTCATAAGAATCCGAAATTCGTCAGGCGATATGGCGACGAGTTTATGCCTCTTATGAGATACTTCAAACCGTTTCAACGTTTCAAACATATCATTGCTTTCCTCATCTACATTAGAGGTTTTATCTGAAGATGGTCAGTTATGTTTAGAAGAAGAATGAAAAGTACAGTTGACTCGCTTAGAATGACATTTTATTTACTAGGAATTTCACTAAAATAATGGGTATTTCTCTTTTAACGGGTCAAAAATATGAAATTCAATGTTTGATACGTCTTTTTACTTATATCACGAATTGGATAATACAGGATAAGTTTATGTAAACTCTTATATTTTTGTTTTAAAAAGAGAAAGAAATATTTATAGTTTTCAATAACTATATTTGAGACCAACTTTTCTTATTTATGCATTAGACATTTAACATGAAATTAAGAAAATTAATTTTTAACTAAGTACAACTTTTTATATTTTATAATATGGAATTTTTATTTTATGTATAATTAATTTCTTACACCTGAAAGTTACGGTATAATAAAATAAATAAAAAGGCAATAAACAAAATTTAGAAATAAAATTGCAATTACTTTGTAAATCAATATTAAAAACAGGTGCTTTTCAAATCGTCTGAAATCAAACATTCTGAAACGAACTGAAAATAACGTTGTTTGCATCTCAACAAGATAATAATAGTAAATCAGGGAACAGTAATTTACTACATCACGAAAATTTACGAAAATATTTCACTGTTATAATAATATTAAAAATTTCTAAAATACAATGAAAAAGGAGTATCATTTCTAGTAAAAATAAGTTGAAATATTTTAATTAGTTAAATTCGCAAGAGTTGGGAAACGCTTCATTGTAAGCAACGGAGAATTACATTTATTAAAGTAAATTCTTTAATTGCATTGAAATAGAAAATAAGGAAAATGGGAAAAATTAGGAATTTCTTATGATTATGAAATTTTTCACTCTAATAATTACTCATTATTTTGATGAAGATAAATCAGCCTCATTTTATTACTTCTGATTATATTTAGAATCCATATAAACTTTGGTGATCAAGAAGACGTTGAATTTTCTTTATCACTAAAATTCTCTCTCTCTTTTTTTTTTTAAATCTAAGAAAGTTATCCGGCATCTGCTTAAATTTGTATTTAATCACCTAAATACAAATTTAAAAATTGTATTACATAAAAATATAACATATTGTAGTTTAATTTAAGTAATTATATTAATTTCACATAATTTTTATCTTATTTTTTATGTACGTGAAACAGAAAAATTAATAAAAGCTATACTAAAATAAGAAGGAAAAAAATCCGATAAAATTTCAACTTCTTTTTGCACACAAACTGATTGTTTCCTAAACAATCACTGTTTTTGAAAAAAAAATAATTCCTATCTTATATATATTGTCATATTGGTGTAATAATAATATAACTGTAACATGATAGCTTAATTTTACGAAAATAAAATATTCTGTAAATTATTTTTTAAATTTAAAAAGATTGATCAAAAGAGTTTCGAGAATATAATGACTTACTATAAATTACCCCAAATATCTTTCTTTATTGAGATTTTTAAGCAATAAGTATCAATATTGCAATAAGTTTTGTAAGATAATAAAAGAAATAAATGAGCAATAAAAGAAGTAACCAATGATTTGAACACAAACATACTTTTTGACAATTATCTCTTACTACAAATCAAACTATTAAGCATCTAAAATAATTAACATTAAATAAAAAAGGTAATTATGATTAGAGTCACTCTTTCCAATATCAAATCAGATTTTTTTATGTTTAATTTTAATACAGTACACTAATATTTGATAATTTATTGGCTAACACCACAGCAAAATCGGGTATTATTATTAATGTTTCGGAATTAAACAATAAAAAATTGAAAAAATACTTAGACTCGATCGGAAGAAATTTAAATAGTAAGTGTTTGGGACTGTTCCCGGTTTTGCCCCTTACGGCCTATGAATATGGCCCACTATCTATAAAACCTCTCCCAAATGACAATTTTCCTCTGATGTTTATGACTTACAACGACTTTCGTCTGCTAGGCTATTCGCTATTTAGTGTGAAAGTTCAGTATCATCCACTGTCCATGTTTTTCTCATCGTGTGGATAATACTGAACTTTCTTTATTTCTCATCGTGTTTGATGAGAAAAACATAGACATGGATCATTGAGTGAATACAAACTGCAAAGCGCTGAATGTTGGACAGCATGGAGATGGGTCACTGAGTGAAAAAACAAAATGCTAGCCAATGATAGTGACAAGAGTTTTCTCAATATTACAAAATTTTAAGAAACATTTGTTTGAAAAGCAATCTATTCCTTTTATGTTCCAGATAATGATACACTGAAAGTAACAAATTATAGAAAAATATGATTATATAGACAGACGAATAATTTTAAACACATTTGATCACGATTCTTATTTTTTAAAAAAATTGTAAAATGTTTCTGAACTCTTCAGTATTTGAAATATAAATCACTAATCACATATGATCCGTAAGCTAGTTGACATACTGCCCAAATCTGATTAACTATTTAATTAAACAGTCCAATTATTTGATTATTGCCTAAACCTCATGAAATTTACATCATATCTGATAGGTAAAACCATACAGAATCAGATCAATGGCTGATATTACGCAATCTCATTAATTTGCATAGAATAAACTGATACAATCTGAGGATCTACCAATGCACATGTTACTTGATGGAGACAGCACAGAATAAGAGAGCAAATGTAAAGAAAAGTTAGTGACAGATTTCATTTCACTTTCCTTCACCCTTAAATACTCTCGATAGCAAACATGTCACACATTATAAGAACTCATTAGTTAAAATGAAATTATATAGAAACTAAATACAAAATAAAAAATTTTGGGATATTATAGCATGGTACAGTTAATGAAATTTTTATATCATGAATTACCTTACTACCAAATCATAATGAAATTGTTTAATCAGAAGTAAACACACGTGTTTAAGCATGTTTAATCATATAAAATTATGCATGTGAAACATAAATCATAAATTCTCTCCTAAGTCTTTCGAGTGGTCTCAACTTGCGCAACCGCAAACCAGAACTAGCACGTTTGTGCGCACAAAGCATCAACACAGTCGTCTGAGTGATGGTCTAACTCCCACCACAAATTATGTATCTGCATAAAAAATTAGTACCTTCCTCTTTAAAGAAAAGAAAATGAAAGGGAGGGGGGAAAAGGATGTTTAAATTAAACCCAGCAGTAAAGAGACTGAAGAGTAATAAGTTTTTTTCCCTCAAAAAATCCCTCTTAACGAAAAACAGGTTACGTAACTACTTCAAAACCATTTTTCTCGATCAAAATCTTGAAGCTTCTAATCAAGAGGAGCGCTTGGGCACATACACACAAACTACTAGTCCGCCCCCTCCACAAAGTAATAACTTAATGGACGATGAAATATAACACTCAGGGCGCATCTCGTCCAAAAAGGTGGGGGTGGGAAGTAAAAGCGCCCTTTTTCCCGCGGACGACCGCGGGAAAAACTTGATGAGAATTTGTTTCAATTAAAGACGCAATTGACGCATAATAGATCAAGTCCCATGAGCAGGAGGTCGTTAATATGTGTTGCTTGTCTAAAAATGGCCAAATTATAAATCGATGTACTCCAATCAGTTTTTCTTAGTCATTCTTTTTTTCTTTATCATTATTATTACTTCCACCACCCCTTTTAAGAGAAAGGGGAGGAAAAAAAAGCGAGTAACTAATCTTTCAGCCTGAAAATCTGAGCGGAAAAAGGGAAAAAAATTACAATGTTGCTCAATTTAACGAAGAAGACGGACAGATTTTCGAGTAAGCGAAAATGATTCCGGATTTGGGACAGATTTTATTAATGATCCCACTTTCGCTCTCGCGTCATTCATTTAGAAGGTACCTTTTAAGATGCTTTTCTTCCATTAAGATCTGCCCCTGAATCTAATCTGTTTGCTTGCTACTACTCCTGACGAGATGAACTTAATTCTGTACATTATTTATAGTAAATGGCATGTTATTCCGGGGGATGTACAACAGCAGCAGCGTCGAACAAAATTTACTTGGATAATTTTACATTACTTCGCTTTTAAGATTAAATTTTAAGAAGAAAGCAAAGAAAAACGAGAGAATAATTGAGCAAGTAACACATTCCATTTTCTGTATCCTGGACAGAAATATCTTGAAAAGTAGGTTATTAAGCATTTAGAAGACATTTACCAGCTGAATGAAAAGTTTACTTCTTAATGAAGATAAACAGCTACCAAGAAAGAGTTTTGATGGATTTAATCTATGTTTTCTTCTACATAAATGCATCGCAAGAGTATATTACATTTAGATATGTTATCTCATTCAAGATTTCAAACTCCAACATTTCAGTTGAGATCACGATTGTCAAAAAATTAAATTACACATATATTACTAGATACCAATAAATTCAATTTCATATCCAGCAATCAATGAATTAATCAAAAAATTTTATCTCAATTCTTCATAAAATTCAATTAAGTCAAGAAAATAAAACTTATCAAATTGAAAATTCCCTAGTAAAAATTCATAGCTGATAAATTGATGCACCGAGACAAAATTTTTTTTTAAATAGGATTGTTATTTTTTAATTCAACATTCCTGTTTTATAATTACTTAAGTATAACTGATGTGGAGTAAGTAATATTGTGTATAAAATAATTAATTTTTTTTAACCAACGGTGGGCACTAGGTGACTAACCCTTCGCCACAACAAGGCCGGAAACTGCTATTCATTTGTCGTTATCCAGTGGGCACCTGTGAACCAAGTCACGGAAGAGAGTACCATTACCCACGCCATACTACCACAAACCCGTTTATAGAGTGGGTCACATTCATTCATCATCTCAGAAGGTCAGAGAAACATAGAGAGAAAGAAACGTCAATACTCAAACCGGGATTCGAACCCGGCACCCACAAGCTCATGAGTCAGGAACACTATCTACTTAGCCATTGGCTAATAATATAATTACTATATTGCAACATTTTTTGCCTAAAGAATGACCATTTTATTATTAAGTTAACACCGCATATCGAATAGTTTAATATGCAAAAGTTACTGTACAACATCTAAACACCCAACAAATATTGCTTTTTGAGAAACTAGGTTCTTCATAAACGTGGTTCGTATATTCGGGGATAGCAAATTAAAAAATTCAGAAAATTATTAAGAACTCATGCCGACAGATGCACATGCGGAAAAACAAAAACTCAATGATGACCAACAAGTTGTGGAATATTCAAAATAACAGATATACAAGATACTCTTTCTATCAAAGCATTTTTTAAACACACTAATGACAGCTCATCTGAAGTTCAGATACATTTTTTAAACTTTTCTTTCTTTTTGAGGAAAAGGAAGAAAAAATATTTTTTCTTTGTAAAATATTGACCGAAAGGAGTAATATAACTAAAATATTTCTGGTATATAATAAAAAAAAAATTTGTAAAAAGTTTTCACTACATTATTTAAATTAATTTTCAATATCTGTTCACATATTTAAAATCGATTAATAGATATTTATTTTTAATTATATAAGCAATTGTGTTTTATATTTTTGATTTACACTCTTTTTTATTAATTATTATGAATATTTACGAGCATTAATTAGTATGGACAAATCTGCATAACTCACCAGACAATCTACATAGCAACCATGAGTTCTTAAAGAAAAGTACAAAAAATAAGAGGCTATTGTGACAATCTTTTTCTTTCTCATGTAATTCATAGGTAGCCTATACAGTTTACAAAACAGATTAGAAAAAAATTTCTTTTATCTGAGATTTATTGAGAAACAAAACCTTCGAAAAATACGTGAAACTTCAAACTATGTACTCATAACATCAAACAGTAAATTAATCTAGTATAAGATATTCACATATGATTTAGGCTATAAAAGAAAAGCAAACCAGATTATGAATGACCAAAGAAATATTGTTTCATAGTTTCAATGACTATAAGACAAGATGACCGATGCCAATAATTGGCATTTTTTTACTTAAAATTTCGATAGTATAATTCTGGACGGAATATTAATTTGCTTGTACTATGATAATTTGCTTTTTTAATGATAAAAAAATAATTTTGAATCGATTAAATTCATCATATGGTTCAGTTGATGTTACTATTTTTTAAATCTGGCAATTTGTAAATCATGTAAATTAGCTTATGAATGATTATAGAAATATAATTTTATGATTTCAAGGCAGCATTAGACACAAGGTTCATTTTTCTGCATTGATATTCACTTCTCAAATTTTCAATACTAGCAGATGATCTTAAATTATTTATACTTTAGATAATTATTCTCCTATTGACTAGAATTCACTAGTTCTATTGCTTATACTTTAGATAATTATTCTCCTATTGACTAGAATTCACGAGTTCTATTGCTTATACTTTAGATAATTATTCTCCTGTTGACTAGAATTCACTAGTTCTATTGCTTATACTTTAGATCATTATTCTCCTATTGACAAGAATTCCCCAGTTCTATTGCTTATACTTTAGATAATTATTCTCCTGTTGATTAGAATTCACTAGTTCTATAGTATCAAATCGATTGAATAACAAGTTAGAGGAAAGAATTGATATAACCATTGTATTTTACGGTGCTTGATGAAATCTTTTACAGAGGAATCAAAAAATGCAAAGTAAAACGTGGATCCAGAAAGTTTTGCTTGCTGCAAGAAAGAAAACTAAATTCATAGATTTTAACTTAAGATTAAAAACGATTATGCTAAGTTCTTATAAACTGAAAACGATACTAAACTCATATTATTTTTTAGAACAACCATTCAAGCGGCCGAATCAGGTAACGCGGCTAAATGAAATTAAAAATACAATATAAAATCTATTCGGAAAGCGCACATCGCTGTTCAATTCACTTAGGCAGCGAAAAGCTCGAAAACCGATTTATGGGAGAGAAAATACGATTTCGATGAAAATTCATCGGGGGAAAATACAGAAACAAAATGGCGCGATGATCGGAAAAAGAAAAAGCCAAATCGCTCCGTTGTGCAGTAGATACAGCGAAGTCCATTAGGCCGGCGGAGCGGGGTAAGTTATTGCTCCATGATTGGCTGCTCGTGGTTACATTGTTAGTGCCGCGCGTAACAAAAGAGTCCCAAAGGGTTAGTCAGAAAATCTAGGCGATGATTTAACGTCGCTTGTTGGGGAGTAAACGGAAGGGTAAATTGAGGGAAATCTAATGCTGCTCTTTTACTTCTAATAAACGAATCTTGTTTGGGAAGGGGCAGAGGGGAGAAAGGCCATTTTCTATCAGGTTCGTACCAAACACGGGGACCGGTGTATCATGAGAAAACGGAATATTTTAAGGCTTCCTCGAATAAGACAATATGAAATTTTTTTAAAAAAATCATTACAACTGCAAGCGTTTCGCAGGCAGGCTGAAATAATTAGTTTATTAATTAATAAATTCATGAAGCTCAAAACAAATGATGAATTTGAGTTTTCCCCAAAATTTTGAGTTTGCCAAATGTACAGAAGTAAAAAATGTGAAATTGACTGAGAAAATTGTTTTAAAAGTAAATGTCGAAATTCCTGCAATTTTAAATATGATCAAATATGTTTATGCTAATGACAAGAATTAAATATAATTAATATTTTATTCACGCTTAACGCTAAGATAAATGACAAATCCAACATGTTTTTCGATTTCGGACAGCAGAAATATAAGCATATTCATAAAGAAAAAAGTTAAGTCAGTTAGTTAGAGACTCGGATTCCAAACGGAAAAATATATAAAAAATTAATAAAAATTTTAAAATATGTAAATTCTTCAAAATTTTAATCTTTTGAATTTTGCATAAATGGATAATAAGTTTAATAAGATCCACTTTTTTAATATAACTTCAAAGGTAAATATATGAATAATTATATATATATATATATATATATATATATATATATTACTGATAAAAATGTTTGTTTGATCTCTTAATCTAAGAAAGACGAAGTTTTTATCATTAATACCGTTTAACTAATTCTATTTTTCTATTTGTAGATATAAAATAATTATATCTTAAATTTGAAAGTAACTGGATGACATTCAATGTGTATGAAATAATTCTTGCACTTTTTTTGTGAGTTAATAGTCATCGAATAATAAGCGCAGAAGTAATACATTTTTTAGTTAATATAAACAGATTTACAAATTTACAAAATTATTAAAAACTCAAATCTTTTTTTAAATTAAAAAAAATAAATAAATAAACTTTTTCATTTTAAGTGTTAGATACTAATTTCTTTGTAAAAGCGTTTTGTTAACAAGGCATGTAAGCTGTCAACTGGATAAGAGTGTGTAAAGTGAAATTTACACAAGCAAATTTAAATCACACAAATTAGAATCAAAATAAACAATTTTAAGAAAACAGTGGAATATTTACGCAGGGGAAAATTTGGTTTTGTCTTTCATTTATTTTGAGTTTTTTATTACCAACCAAATTTCGCATTTGTGATAAAAATATAACGCTTGAAACAAACATTTTGGATATTTTTTTTCTGGAGCTAAAACAATTATTTTATTAAATTCACTAATTATTTTGATTATATTTGGTGGTAATTGTAGACTATAAGTAATAATTTTACCTCAATAAAACTAAATTTTTCTGACAAAATAAAATGAATTGAAGAATAAAAAAAAACAACCCTTTATTGGAGGAAAGATTGACGGCAACACATTTCATAAAAAGAAAAATTTAAAAATTAATAAATAATTTTAAAAAAAATCAAGTGATAAGGGACGTGTGCCATTTTATGACAATTTATTATAAAATTCAAAAACAATCTTATTTTTACAAATAAGGTAGTTGTAGATTTCCAAACAGCATCTCTGTCTTAAATGTTAAATAAAATACATAATAGTCGAAATTCTAATAATATATTTGTAGAACATATTAGAGATTGGATTAGTTTATCTTTCTGTGATCATTGTTTTGCACGTGAGAGTTAATTCAACCAGGATAAATGAATTAAAGTCGATTGGGAACCAATAAAAACCTCTAATCTCTAAATGGAAATTAAGTCCACAAAGTATTGAACTGAAACGATAATCCCACGGTTAGTATTTCGGCACTTCTAGAAATACCACTAATGTAGTAAAGTATAGAGCTAAATTAGAATTTTACAGTTAAATATTCTCTTCCAAATACTACTAGTGTATTTTTAAGGATGAAATTGTACAGTGAGTTCACTTGCGGACAAGTGGCATATTAAAATCCATTGAAGGAATTTAATTGCGCACTTTCCAGACGCAGTGAGGGCTCCACCTGGTGTTGGCTCTTTACAACTGTGTGAGTGGATTGTAAAAAGGAGAGAAATATTTTTCCACAATTAATTCTTCCAGAAGACATGACGGCGAAACGCACAATCGTAAACATTTTAACTACTCGGACGGTTTTTGAGAAACGTCCTCCCCTCCCCAGCAGTGATTAACGCGCGGAGCCTACTTAGGCCACCGGCTTGAACGATTTATTTCAAGGATCTTGTGAAATACGACCGTCGGTTACAGTTTCCCCAAGAATGTTAACGAGCCAACAGAGATGAGGATTGTTATGAGACATCAATAACCTGATTTAACATCAGGTTTTTAATACCTTCGCTTCGCAATTACATTCCCTTCGCCGCAGCAGCGCGAACAGAAAATTCGAATGCAATTTGTTTTATATCGCTAATGAGTCCGTTTGAAGTCGGCTGGAGAAAATGTCGTGTCTGTTTCTAGAGACGTTGGTGAGCAGAAATTCGTGAGAAGCCTTGGCCATTCATGTTTAATCGCACTCCTTAAAGAAAGAAATGAAGAAAAAAATGCTCGAAATAGAATGATTTTATATTTCAAACTACATTTAAAAAAATTACTAATAATAATGCATTCAAATTCATAGTATCCTTCACAGATCGCAAACAGTCGAATCGTTATAAAAGCATATAAGGTAACTAAAAAAAATCATCAAAAACAGAGAGAAGAAATGATAAAAATCATGCAGTAAATAAATTATAATATAAAAAATTACATTCAAGATTATTATTTATTCTTGATGAAAAACATTGCAAAAAGAAAATGCTATATTACTACCATAATACATAAAAAGGAACTGAATAAATAAATGAAATTCCATTCAATATATTTCTCAATATTGAAATGACATCACAGCCAATAGTAAGGAAAATCATAAAAATAAATAACGTGATTTAATAAAGTAAGTCGCCGCATAAGCACGCGAAATCTTCACAGTTAGCCATTAAAATATAATTGACTTACAAATGTTAATCTCGCCATAAACATCAATCGGACATTAGTCTTAAAGGTCTTCATCCTGCACTTCCAAGACAAGTAAAAAAAGTAGTTTACAAAGCTGTTTCTTTTTAGTAAAAGACAAAGTTTACTTTTACGTTAATACTTTGTGAGTAAAATTTCCATGTACATTCACAGTACTTGTTGATTAAATGGTGCTTATATGCTGTGAAATGCTTGGTAAAGTTAATCTATGTTTACATTTGCAACACAAATTTTTTGGAAAAGCGTTATAGTTGCAGTTCTATCTCTCAAGCATGGCGAAGAAACTATATACAAACATAGAAAAAGAACTAACAATTTTTTTAAATACTGTCGAGAGTTAATCGATTATACATTCCTTTTTTTTTTTTTTTTTTGAGAAAGTCAGAAAATTTTACAATGATAATAATATTTTACAATGATATTTAATTGTATAATACTTTCAACCATATACGTTTGGTTTGGATGTAACAACTTTGAATAAAAATTTAAATATTGTCTATTAAAATGGGAATAAAAAAAATCACTGTATTCAATTCAGTCAGAAGTTTTCACTTCTATGCAGATATAATTGGCATGCTTATGTCAATATATATATATATATATATATATATATATATATATATATATATATATATATATATATATATATATATATATATATATATATATATATATTAGTATAGCCTATAGAATTTTGCATTTCAAAGCCGTCAGGCAGGAAGTTGTAGAATTATAATAAAATGATGTGTTGTCATAGATATTTCTAACCGGTAATATTTTACTGTAGAATATTGTACGATACAGTTTCATTTGCTGTGTAACTCTGATTCATTCGCAATAAAAATATTATATTATTTCACTATAATTTTGATAATAAATAAATAAATCGAACCATTACTGTCATTAATGTAGTAAATGTACATAATACACATTATGTTGTGGATTAATTAATTATATATAATAAAATGAGGATGAATAAAATAACTGAACATCAAATTTATTTCTCTGAATGAATAAATTCCTTCTACTTCAAAAAAATATTAAAATAGAATTATTGCTTAAAAAAATAACTACTTGTTCATTTTATTAAAAAATATTTTTAATACGCCCAGTGGTTCAGTGGTAGTGCTTCAAGCTTTTAAGGTGCAGGTTCGATCCTAGGGATGGGAAAGCTCGATTCATCCCTTCAGTATGTTGATAAATTGAATAGCAAACACGTGCTTGTGGGAACATAATACTGGGGGTTTCACTTTGTGCTTACCACCTAATTGGGATATATGCTTCGCACCCAAGGTCACTGCAGGTCTTAGTAAGCCTTGGCCCATATATGAGCTGTTGTGCCACAGGTATAGTTTAGTTTCAGTATGCTTAATTTTTATGTTTTCTTTTTTTATCAATCAAAGAGTTTTTCATTTTGTAATAAGAAATCTTTAAATATAAAATAATTACTAGTACATAGTTAAGAATATCATGGGAGAGAGTAAAATAATATAAATTGTATCAAATAAAAGGTTGACTAGTTCATTTTTTGATCAGTTAAAGCTTTATGATAAGAATAAAAATTATGCAATAATTAATGTGTAAGTGGGGTTGTGAATTTGCTTCTGCATAATGATGGTTGTCGATATTCATAATATCCAAACTTAGAATATATTAAATATGCTAAGCATAAAAATATAATATAGTTTTAGGCTAAACATTTTTAAGCATTAAAATATAATAGTTTTTTTTATACTACCCATGTTAGGTATATTATAAATTTGAATATTATGAATATCGACAACCATGCATATGCAGAAGCAAATTCAACCCCACTTATACATTAATTTTTGTACAATTTTTGTAAAGCTTTACAAAAGTTGGTAAATTGATTACTTTTTAGAAATTTTTTACACTAACATTGAATTTTCATCCATAAAAATTTTCAACTTATGTCTCATAGAAAATAATTTGATTAATGGAAAAAACGCGCTTCTTTTTTCAGTGTTTGATAATCGAATTAATTCTAATTTGTTATACACAAAAACAAATTATAAATTGGAAATTTCTAACTCACCAAAAAGCAATTTTAGTGCACCAACAGAATCTATATAAAATCTGTACTTACCTGAAAATAAAAAAATATTATTAGAAGAGAAGGAAACACAAAGTAAGTAAAATAACAGTAAATATACAATAGTTTGTTTTAGAATAACTTTCTTAATAATTTTTCTTTCTAGATTAATATTTTAGTTTTATTTGCATGTGCTTTAACTTTAATATTATAGGACAATATTGGATGCTTAAAATTAATTCTAATACAGATTTATTTTTCAATAAATAAATCACATGTTTATTGTGTTCTTTTCTAAAATTTGGGGGGGGGGAACTCATCCTCAGATCTCGTATTTTCAGCACAACAAATAAAATAAATTGCATTAATTTTATAAGAGATAATCCATTCGTCTTTATATTATTTTATGATACTTATTATTACATTTTCTTTAAGAATAATATTAAATTTCTGCATAATATATTCTTGATATTTCAAAGAGGAATATCTAAATTTTTAAAATACCGTAATATAAAAATTAGTTATAAAAAACACTCGAAATGTATGATAAAACGATAAAAGCAAGCATAATGTAATGAATAAACTTGCTTAACATTTTTTTAATTTATCGATAATTATTACAATTTTTCGAAAACATTTTTGTGTACTAATTTATTATAAGGAAAAAGAAATCTTTAGCTTAGTGATTATTAATTAATATTCAAATTGAAAAAAAGAATTCAGTATTTCCCTATTAATAAGGTTAATATATTTAAAATTTTTTAATCAAATTGTTATAAATAATACACGATTATGTATATTATTGAATAGATAATTTCCTAACAATTCGCACACACTTTATTCAATTATACTTAATTGAATTTAACATTCAGAATATTCAGAAATCATTTGAAATTTTATTCAATACATTTAAAAAATAAAAAAGAACATGGGTTATAAAATTTAGGTATTTTATATTTTATTTTATTAGAAAAAATAGCTTAAAATTATGTTGCTAGTGTGAAATAAAATGCCACTTGATGAAAGAATTAGAATATTATTTATATTAATTCTTCTTAATTTTGAAACTGATATGTTATCATAGCATTCTAATTGAAATTTTAAAATAAAAAAGCTTTTAACAAAGCCAAAATGTTCAACGTGACATTTGAATTTATATTCAAAGGTTTATTCTAACATTTATATAACTTATTCAATGAGCACTGTGCAAACAATATCAAAACTTAATACGTTAAACTACACTAAAATAAGCATTCTTTTTACTTGGAAAACGCAGTTAACTAACTGTTTCTCTTTCTTTAATTTTTCTGAGCCCAAACATGTCCTTTTCTAAGAACATAAATATCCTTCAAAGTTCATATTTATTAATTTTGAGAACTTCTAAATTTATTAATTCTTAATTTCATTAACTGATACTAATTTATAATATTTCACCAACAATTTTGTCTATTATTATGAAGTAAATAAAAAGTGATTTCAAGTTATTACTTAAATACAAATATTAATCATTTTGCTCATAAATATATATATAAATGAGATCCTTTTTGAACCTACCGATTAAATATTAACAAACATTAAAATGAAAAGTAATAGTATTTAACCAATTAACCACGTCATTTTCGCATCAATTTCGATAGCAGTAAAACAGCTGCTTGTAAGCATCATTTATCTTTCCTATACATATTTCTTGCCACTATTTAATTATTGACATAAATAAGTTTATCGTAATGTCGGCTATTAATCACCACTAATTTTCAGTCCACCTGCCTTAATTCGTGGCCTACTCAGTCAATTCTTATTCTTAAAAATACTTAATTAATACCAATTGATAATTTATTCGTTTAATTAATTTTAATTAAAATATTATTTCTTTTTAATAAATAGAAAATTTTATTTTAACATTTTAGAATTTAAATTAATTAATTTATAATGCCATTAGTTTTGGAAAACAAACTTATTCAAAAATTATATTAATGAAGCCAGAAAAAGAGAATAAACTTTTGAATAAAGAACGAATTAATTTTTCACAATTATAAACCTTTAGAATTAAACTTAGTTTCGCTTTGTAATCAAAGATATAGCAAATTTATATGTAATACAGATAATATAATTATATTACAAAATATTTAACAAGTAAAAATTATAATGTTAATATCCTTTTAAGGATGCATAGTAGTAACAGTTCACTAAGAATTGAAGACATTTAATTTCTCTTGAAAATAGCTACATGCATAATATTTGAGTTTTAATCAATGTGATGCTTTTGAGCAAATCAAAGAAAATTAAAATTTTCGTTTGTTTAAGCAATTATTTCAATAAATCTAATCATTTTGAAAGATATTTTTTTTAAATTATTACAATATTTTTTCAATGTTCTTCAAAAAAGTTCCTTCCCAATTAAAAATTATTATTCTGATGAACTTTTAGTTAAAAAAATTAACTTCAAATAATCAATAACCAATAGATTATATATACTCATTTCGAGAACAATTAAGTTTAGAAAATAGTGATAACCTCAAAAATAAAATGCATCGTTTATACAAACTACAAGATCAGAAGTGGAACAAAATGCATAATTCTCAATATTCACAGGTCATGACTTAACAGCGAAATTTAAAAAAAAATTGTATAGTAGGAAAATTAAAATTTGTGTAACATAATTTCATCCAAAATTCTATTTACTAACTGATGATATTTTTATAAGTTGAAATATTGCTATGATGATGATGATAACAACTCTAAATTTAAAATATAATCGCTGACAAAATCGCATGTAGCGTTCTATATTCCCTTACACTAGTGGAAATCTTTTTATATCGTTACTTTCTCTAAGAAATCTAACCTAAGAACTTGATTTTCTTAGATACTCTAAGTGATAATTATTTTTGGATATGTATATACTTCAGTTATAAAAAATAAAAGCCAGAGTAAAATATATTCCAGAAGAATGAAATGCTTATGAAGTCGTATTTGTGAATATTTCACCAAGCATATTGACGAATAACTGCAAAATGAGAAGATACATTATTTCATCCGATTAATTGTTTCAGACATCGCAAATCATAATCTTCATCGACTGTCTTTCCAATCAGTAAGCATTCATAACATCGACCTTAACGTAGGAAACACAATATTACTTAGATTTTTGAGTGACTTTGACATGCTATTTTCGATCTTGCTTCAGGTTTTTAAAAATTATTTATTTGATTATTGAACTTTCTCTTTGACAGAAAGCATAGATCCAAATTTTTTCATTCATAAGAAAGTCTTCTAGCAAGAAATTGTCCAATGAAATATTCTCTTGAACATGTTGTTTTTGGAAAAAATGCAAAGCTTTTGGTACAACAAGAGAATTAAAGGATTATAAATTTAAATCTTCGTATAACAAATGATAAATAATAATAAAACATAAAACAAATGATAAAAGACTTTATTCAATAATACTTCTGAATGTCAACCGACGATCCCCAAGAACTAATTAACTTATTTGATAAATATGTAGATCGCTATTGAATTGGAGAATCGATTTTTTAAACCTATAATATACCATATTGCGGATCATCTTTGGGGAATTCTCTTCCTTCTGTGAGCTTTTTAAACACTGATCAAACTTTTTTGATAAAAAAATAATAATCCTTGAAAGTTTTTGCAACATTTAAAATGCTTTGTAGTAAAAATTGCATAGTAAAAAATATTTCTGTTCTTTGTTAAATAGCATTCGCCATTTTGAAAATTTGAAGAAATGAAAGTTCTCTCATTAAGAAATAATTTATTTTCAAACGAAAGCCTTTTTGTCTGTTGCCAAATATTAATACAAATCATAGAAACATTTGATAAAAAATTGTATTATTCCAGAAGGTAATTATTGTCGATGAATTTTAAACGAAATATTCCGGATAGTTTTTGATCCTTATTGCATATATGTAATGTGAGCAACTAAATGCGCTTATTTTGTGTATAAATACTCTGAACAATAAAATTATTTAAGTTGATTGCATAATTTTCTTTTTGGATTTTCCTTCACCTTTTTTAAACATAAGAAAAAGGAAATTTTTTTAAAAATGAACCTTCCATAGTTGTGTGTCCACAATTTATAAATATAATTGATGAAACATAAAATAAATATTTTCCTTGCTCTGTGAAACTTAACTAAGCAATTGTATTTACTGCAGTATTTTTTGCAAAAAACAGTGTAATTTTTTCTAACATTAGCCAACTTTCTGTATACCTTCGTGTGGGCCAGCTACACCTTAGATGAAATGTTACATTTAAGGACTAAAAAAGGTTCATTTCAGAAGGCGTGTTTGATAAACAAGTCATAAAAGTTCATACCAAAAATTATCAACTTATTAACGTCACTTTAACTTAGTAAACTCTGGAATTTAAATATATGAGTGATAAAATTTACACAACATGAATTCTTAAATGAAACACAATATAAATTTAGAATAAATTAATAAAACGAAATCAGACTTTTCTTCTAGATGAAAAATATTGAATTTAAAATTCAAGCCTGAAATTTCTGTTTCAAAATCGATTCTCAGTTTCAAGAATTTGCTGTTAAGAAAATTCCCTTTATAAAGTTTTGTAACCTATCTTACAATAAAAATTACCAGTGTTAAAATCAAAAGTATAATTTTTTACCTATTATATTTTTAAATCTATATGTTCCAATAAAGTATGTATAATATTTTTAAATCTTTTTATCCCAAACTTCATTTCACTTTACATATCATATTCTACTATTTTATCCCTATGAAAAGTTTTCAAGGATAGTTTATAGAAAAAGTGACGGAAATGTCCACAAACTTTTTGTGAAAAATTGAATATTTTATATTTATTAGCAATAGAAATGTAAATTATATAATGATCCTCGCAGATATATAAATGCGATGAAATAAATTGTATAATTAAATTACAATTTTTAAGCAATAAAAGTTGCTGAATAAGTTTTAATTGGTTAATGCCAAATATTTTATTCAGCATGATATTTTGGAAACAAATAAAGTTAAGGCAAACAAATATTTTTATGGATAAGAGCTAAGCAAACTGATCCATACAATCTTCAATTTCAATCTACTTCAGTATTATAGAGCTTTATTTTTCAGATCTAATGGATAAACAAGACCGATATTATAAGTCGCAAGGGAATCAATCCACTTTAAGTTACAGATTCAGGTATAATTAGATTTCGTGGGCAAAAATCATATTAAACGGAAAACTAAATCAAATTGGAGTAATAGAGAAATTTGGTCTTGTTTTGCAATTACTAAAATTGATTTTTTAAAAGAGGAAAATATTCGGAAAGTATTTTAAAAATATTCAGAATTTATGATGCCATTACATAAAACACAGAGTGAAAGTATGGAAATTATCTGGTTGCAGATTTTCAATTATAGAATTCTCACCAATTTTTCCTAATTAGTGCTATAATTTAATTTTGAGTGTGTAAATACCTGTAAATTATCCTTTTTGGAGAATTTACAATAGCTCATCAATAAAAATGTGTTCTTAAATGCTGCCCTATCTTTATTTAAACAACGAGAGTGGAATGCTATATTTCACACACACAAAATATCGCTTGGTCAGTCGTAGGAACTTTTCAATAAAATCTTTCTTGTACCTGTAAATAATGTACTCTAAGAATAAAAGTTTCTTCTTGAAAAAATAGTAGGAATCCATAAGAGATAGTTTAATAACATTGCCATAATCTTATACCATCATATTGTTTACAAACAGCACCATTGCTGTTCTGTTTGCTTTTAACACAAATTCAAAGTTACTTTCTCGATAAACAGACTGCATTGCAATATCATTCCCATGAAGCAAAATGTATACCTTGTAATACATTTCATACATATATAACGTATTTCAAAAGGTAATCAAAAACCAACAACACTTTTACGACCAATAACACTTCAACTTGATAACAACTGTAGCAGTTCAACAATTTCTATAAAAAGTAAATTTTACTAGGCATATCTAAAAAAATAACAATAAACACAACCAGTAAACGAAATAGCTGCCATTTAATCTCTTTTGCATGCATATAAGATCATAAAACATAACTCTTGATGATGTACCTCCTGTTTCCAATCACCTTCAGTTTCGATGACTATTGGCTAAATGATGCTTCTAAGGGATCACGTTTCGGAAAGGGAAAAGGCAGCAGGGGATATAAATTTTGAGCAGAATATTTCAAATTTTGCCTCTCACGTGAACTCACAGTCACGAAAGATCAAGTCGGTAATTTGAGACTGACTAAAAAAGAAAATAATTATCTTTGTAACACTTTTCATCTTGACGTCTGAAGAGTAGAATAGTATTAACATTAATCTCTGCCCAAAGGTAAGAAAAAGGGAAAAGATAAAAAGCAGAATTAATGATTAATAGTCACTAAGTGGAGTTGTTGAAGTTCTCATGACTCATCAAAACATCCTGGAAATTAATGAAACTGGTATCTAAATATCTTAGCAGAATATACCAGAATAATTTCTTGGTAATTAATGATTGATACACCTTGTATATTTTCCTTGAACACATCATAAATTACTTATTTATATTTTTGAGGGATAATTAGAGAGGGGCAAGAGGAAGTGCAGAGGAAGAAAGGCTCAAAAAACTGTGGAATGTCAGCATATTAACTACGAACATACCTTAATAGAATTTTAAAGTACGTCTTGTTTATGATGATCTGAGCTTTGATATGGCTATTGATAAAATAATAACTTGTATTCATTCTTTACAAATGGAAATTGATACGCAAGGAAAGTAAATGAATTCATGCATAGATTTTGTGAGTCTTATATTGATGCAACGTTGTTCAATATAAGATATTGATATGTACATATTACAATTGTGAGAAATAAAATTTCCGTTTTTCTATCAGTTTTGAAAGGGAATGAGATGAAAATTTAAATTTTATTTTTAAAAATGAAGTAACGGAATTTGATTTTACTTAATAGAATTTTCAAAAATTGCTATTGCAATAAAAAAAAATACCAAATTTATTTAAAATTTTATCTTCCTGAACTAATAATAAATACAAATAAGTGTAATATTTTTAGCGATTTAAAGGTAATAAACAGAGGATAATATGAGTGTACCTTATTAAAAAACCATAATAGTTGATTAATTTTTTTCAAAAATAATCTAATTGAAAACTGGCAGTAATTGTTGTATGCCAGTGAAAGAGATTTTATATTATTGTCTTTTCTACATACAGTATATTCCACTTTAAAATTATCTATTATTTTATCAAGTTCCTGTTCTTAAGTTACTATTAAAAAACAATATAATTAAGTTATTACTAAAAATTTTTATTAAAAGAAAAAAGATTCCCATAATTTAATATTTACAGTTCATAAAAATGCCGTACTTAAATTTAATTAAAAAAACTATAAAAGAATGCTAGATTATTTAAATTGATAAAACTCAATACAATTTTTTTTAAATACAGCTCACAATTCATTAATATCATAATTCAAAAGTTCTTTCAAATAATAACTCAAAATCCATAAACACCATGATTCAAAAACATTTTATTCTCTCTAATATTCTCATCAAACTTCAATTTCTATTTTTCAGTTTAATATATCTTCTGTTAATAATTAATGTTCTATGACTATGTTTATTAAAAGTGCAATGAAGAATAATGTATCATTTTTTTTCAAAGTATTTTTCATGCATATAAGCAGCTGTTGTTTTTTAGTTTGTAATTGCATGAAATATCTACGTTAAAAAATGATTACTTCAAATATCAATTTTTCTTTCAATGTAACATAATTACATACATTTTTATCAGCATTGTTAGTATGATAAATGAACAAAAACAAAATAAAATTTAAAAAATATACTTTATCCATATTGCAACTCGTAAGGCATTTTTAAACTTCGTAAAATATTTTAACCTTTTCATTAAACTATTTGTAACAATATTGCATAAATTTTTCTCTAAGTGAATATCAGAACCATGTTACTTTACGCTTCAGTTTGAAATTCCGATCACATCATTTCTATACTCAATTGGCAACTGTGTTGCTGTCGTCTGCTTTCCAACACGGAACCTTCCTCATCTACCCCAGACCCTCTACAAAACGGCTCATTTGAAGAAGAACCCAACTAAAAATTTCATTTCCAATTTCATGGCCTCCACCCCCCAAAACCCCAGTCATTTCCCTTATCCGGTTTCCCTTCTCCCGTCGAGACGTGGATTTGACGAGCCACAGCCGGAAGAATCCGGCAGCGTGGAAAAGCCACTAATTAAAAGTGTACACATCCAAACTATCCGGGCGACGGGGGGGGCTTTGACTTGAGATGCTTCTTCCCTCTCACAGATATATGTCCCCGCCCTCACCCTCGTCTGTATATACCTGCGGTCCTAGAATTCTTGCCACGACAGCTAGAAATCAATAGGTTCGACAGACAGGAGGGATCCTGTTGTTTGTGAGGGCTACCTACCACCCCATGTACCCTAGGACCTCCCCCCCAACCTCTAGGAATCTTAAGGCACAGAAGTGTAGTACAACGGCAGCAATTAAAAGTGCACTGGGGAGCTCCATTAGAAAACTATGTGAGAGAGACAGACAGACAGATTAATTTCGTTCCTTCAGATGTAGATATATATATATATCTGTATGTGGCAGAGGGAAAGGGTTCGAAGGCGCTTGAACTGGAGGGGGAAGATTTTGCTGTTGCTTCATTTGTTGTTCTTGCGTTGCGTTGTTATTGCCGTTAATCGCTGAAGAGGCTCTGTTGTTAAAGCCTCCCCCTCAATGTCCATTTGTTCATTAGTAAAGTAAGTGATTGCAATTTAGGGAGTTTCAGAGAAGAGAGTAAAGGGCTTTTCGATGCTTCGAGTCGAGTTTAGATGTGCAGCAATCTAGTTTGCCCTGACGAGGTTTATGTGAAGTGGAAACTTGTTAATCTTTCCGCTTTAGAACAATTTTTAAAGTTATTAAACGAATTCTCGTTGCCCGTGTGAGAGACAATATTCTCTTCGAGTTTTTAGTTTTTGGTATGAACCGGAATGTAGAAAGTATTTGTTTTTAAATGACAAGGGGAGTGACGTGACTAATTGTGTGCACAATCACTTCAGTTTTGAAGCATGGAGTATACACATACATACAACTTCCAAAACTAGGGAAACATACGTGACAATCGTAAGTTATTTTTCAAAAGAAAAATTTAATCTTAACATTTTGTCTACCAGATGAAGTTGTTATCAATAAGAGAAAAGTATGGTGGATATATCATTCTCCATGTGAATGGTCTTCAAAGAGCTGTATTTGTAAATCTACTGAAGTTAAAAGGCACACTAACAGCAGTTTTACAGATCTCATTAATCACTAATACATATCATAAAGAAAGAAAATTTTCAAATATTTTTTAAACATTGTGAAACACTATGGCAACGGAAATAAATTTGCAGCTTCATTTTCTAAGCAACTTTTTATCACTTTAAGTACATTTTTATTAATTTATGTTATTTTTATATTAATTGCATGTTCCAACGACAATCATTCAAAGTGATTTATATTTTACATATTGCTTATCTGCAAGAAAATGAAGCAGCTCATTAAATCTTTACTTATTCATTAAACCAGTAGTGTAAAGTATTTTACAGTAAAGTACATTTAGAGAACGCATTGTCTAAATGCGTTTATTTAACATGCTAATTATCTGATTATTAACTTTATTATAAATTTTTTCAGTTAAGTGTCAATCATTTAATATGGATATTATTTATATGTCATTCTAACACCTGATTTCGATGAAGATATATATATATATATATATATATATATATATATATATATATATATATATATATATATATATATATATATATATATATATATATATATATTAATTTTTCTTGACGTCGCATACTTATCGTGTCCATAAAACTTTATTTTATACTGAGTAAAAGATAATATCCGCTTCAGTTTAGCTTACAATTTTTCAATCAATATGTAATCAATTGAATTTATGGTGAGAAAACTTGATAAGTATATAAGAAAGTATAATGAAATAATCAGGACGATAAGCATAATTTTTTTCTTGTCACTCATCACAGTTAAAACATTGTGACACGAGAATTTGAATATCCCACACAAAACAAAAATGACAAAAGCTTTAAAATCAGTAAAAAAAGGTTTTTGAATCAGTCCCATTAAAAACTGTAAGTAAACAATTCAATCTTCAAGACATTAAAATTCAGACGTTTTTAGCTTAACAGTGTTTGTAAAACACGCATAAAACAGCTGCGAGCATTCATCTCAAAAAATTAGAAGAAAGCTTTCCTCTAGCATGTTCTAAAAATAAGGACGACGGCTTCTTTCAAATCATAAATCCCTCAAAATTGCCTTTTTCTTTGACAGTTCTTGCGATCCTCACTGTTTTAAAACAGCAGACCTTTGTGATCGAATCACAAATCTTCTTAAAGCTGGGCCATCTAAACAGAGTTTTAGCAAAAGATGACTTTCACCATCTCATTCATTGCTTTGGCGAAATAATGAGAGATCTTGGCGCTTTGGCGAAATGAACGATAGGAAAAAAAAACATGAATAGTATTAAAGATAATGATTCCATTCACTTGCCTTAATATTGTTTTCACATCAATTTAAAAAAAATTCCTCATTTAAAAAATATTTTTACAATAAAGTTAAAATATTAGTTGTAAGCAATAAAAAATTATATTAAAATGTATATAATATAATATTTGATAAAGCAACAAATGTTATTCAATATTATTAAGTTTATTTTGAAATATAAACTAATTAAGTTAATTCAAAAACAAATATACAGACCAATCAGTGGTTATATAAGATCAAATTTGCGAAGTGATAAAAAAATTCATTAAATCTATTAGGTTGGGGAATATGTTCGTAGCGTATTTACCAAAGACTTTTATTTAAACAAAAAACAATAATTATATCAATAAGTTAATCAATTATATATTCGCCGTTGCTATTTACAACGTTTTCCCACCTCTCGACCCATTTGTTGAGGCCGTTTCGCCAAAAATCGCTTGATCTGGTGTCAAAGCAGTCGTTGAGGCAGTTTTAAAGGACCTCTTTGTTATCGAAGGTATAACGCCCTTCATATCGTTTGACAAGGAACGGAAAATATGGTAATCGGTCGGTGCAAGGTCCAGAGAATACGGCGGATGCTATAGGATCTCCCATTCGAGCTCTTGGAGTGCGGCTTTGATGACTTGTGCAACATAGAGTCTGGCGTTGTCGTGAAGGAGTATGGTTTGACCATGTCGATCAGGTCTTTACAGTCGAATAACCTTCATTCACGCGGTGTAGCTGGGCAATGTAGAGCTCCTTGTTAACAGTGGCATTCTTTTCGAGCATTTCCCAGTGCACCAAGAGGTCCTTAAAAACTGACCCAACGACTGCTTTGACACCAGACCAGGTGATATTTGGTGGAACGGCATCAACAAATTGGTCGAGAGGTGGGAAGAGGTTGTAAACAGCAACGACGAATATATAATTGATATAATTATTGTTTTTTGTTTAAATAAAAGTCTTTGGTAAAAACATTACGAACTTATTCCCCAACCTAATATTTTATACATCTTACGATTTTGCTTGATTTAAAATAAAATAAAATTAATATAATAATTATAAACTCATTTTCCCTGACAATAATAATTTCTGTTTGATATATACTTCATATTAAATAATAATTAACCACAACATATTAATCAAATATCAAAATTGTTGTTGAATTACTAATGCAACCGTTGAAAGTTATATTAAAGAATAGAAATCTTATATTCTGTGTGTACATATATATATATATATATATATATATATATATATATATATATATATATATATATATATACAGAATACAATATAATAATGCGCTTGAATAAAAATTAAAACTTCGTAAGTTTATGCAGTCCAGATAAGAATTTAAACATCCCTTATATACACTATATACAACGCAATTAGTTACTCTCCTTCATATCAATAATATTCTGATTCTATAGTTACTCATTTTCTCTTTTTCTCTCATATTTATTTAGCTAGGCGCCAGAGAAAAAAATTCCCGTGAATTATGGCCACCAATATCCACCCACCACTGCAAGTAAAAACGATCGTAACTCACGGTCCGTAATTGCGTCATGCGGGCAGACAGACGGACAGGCTTCATAACAATATATATTCGTGTCAGAATATATATATTCGTGATTGAAGGGAGACTTCTTTTCTCGTCCATTGTCCAGAACTCCTGTTTGACAAATGACCTTCCTCTTCATCTGACGGGTGCGACGATGAAAAAAAAAAGTGACACACGGTTGAGTTTTATTCCTTGAGATTGCGCGGAAAATGTTCAAAACGACGATTTCTTTTCTCATTGAAGTTACACTATTGATTTTTCTTCTTTACAACTGATTATCCAGCACAGAAAATGCATCTTTTCCGATTTTACAAGAGTGCACACCCTGATAAATGTCTGGCAAGTTAAAACCTGTCGTCAAAGTAGGAATTGAGAAGGTATAAATTTACATTATGGAATTATCATGATTGCTATCATGGAATTATCATGATTATCTTCTGATTATCATGATGGAATTATCATGATTAAAACCTATCGGTAAAGTAGGAATTGAGAAGGTGTAAATTTAAATAATGGAATTATCATGATTGCTATTATGGAATTATCAATATCGTCTTATGATTATCACGATGGAATTAACATAATTATATAATGGAATCATTATGATTATAATCTCTCAAAGTAAAAATTGAAAAGGTATAAATTTACAAAATGGAATTATCATGAATGTTATTCTAAGGAGAAAAACGGATTGATCGCCTCAACAAAGAAATATATAAAATAACAAAAAAGGATAATCATAAATTTTCACAGAAAGTCAAAATTCAGCACATGAAGGATAGTTGCTTGTAGTTTAAATAAATATATGTTATGCATTTATTCAACCACAGAGAGTAATCATAGAAGATAACGCTTCACTTGAAATATAAACACGTTTAAAAATATAATTCTTATTTCTAAAATGCTGTTATATTCACCTTCTAATGTGCATAGTTATATTCACCTTCTAAGAGTGCTAATTTCAATTAGTTCTGCTCGGCACAACAATGGTTGGTAAAATAATTTCTAAAGTATAAACTAAAATGAGGAAGAATTCTAAAATAATATTCTAACTCTCTTTCATTCGATTGCCAATAGAAAGGCTATTAAATAGAAAGACTTCATTCACTTTTCAAAAAATGGAATGATTACATATTTTCTCTGCAAAAAAAATATAGGATCTCAATTCGAAATACATAATTTCCCAACGAAAATTAATTTTTTTTCTTGAAATTTATTAAATATTTGTTTAATTTTTATTATGAAGCTTGCCTTATATTGGTAATTTCAAGTTTTTATACCATCCAATTTTAAAATGCAAATTTGCAAAAGAATCATTGGAACTAATAAAATTTATATTTTTAGATTCAATTTAAGAAAAAAGTGAAGATAAAATAAAAAATTTTCCTTTTCAATTTTCTTAAGTAATCTAAAATTAAACTAAATCCATTTTATTAGCTGTACAGTCCAAAGTGAGCCTTAGCTTGCTGCACAATGCTCTTCAGGCAGATCTGTCTTAACTTTAATTTTCCACTTGGAGGCCTTTAAAGTTTTTAAGTCGCTCAAGACATTATCGAGATACCATTTCCTTGGTCCACCTCTTGGCCTATAGCAGATGGGCTACCAATACAAGTTCTGATTTACAAATATTTTATTTAAATTTCAAGTTTTTAATTTTATATATGTTTATATTGTATGTATAGAGACTTTTAATGTGCATTTTAATTATACTTCTATTTTATATTTTTAATTGGTTGAAAAAAAACTTATAATATCTTGTGATTGGTGCAGCTTGTCCTTATCTGGACCTTGCGCCTTCAAACCAAACCAACCAATACAAGATCTTAAATATTCGATAATCTGGTAATCTCTGAATGTCCCTTTTTTTGATGAATCTTATCATATTTTTATGAATGATAAGAGCACCCAATGCATCATTAATTCGATTCTCCAATAATTATTATTTAACTGCAATGAAATCAAACTAAATGAACTTGCAACTTTTCTCCATAAAATTGACGGCAATAACAGTATTAAAAAGTAGATAAATAGAACAGAAGAATGAATTTCGCTTCAAATAATTTTAAAATGATGTCGATAAAAAAAACTTATAAATTCAATAGACATAAGTGTTTTATCGCAACAAAGCAATGAGCATTATAATATGTAAGAATGAGGACACGTCATTTAGAAACTACATGCTACTACAACTTTCGCTATGAAATCTTACGATGTTCTATATGTTATTGCTTCTTTGATTTTTCTTCTCTCAATCACAAGTTAATTATAATAACAAATTTTTATAGCATCTAAAACACAAATGAGTTCTGACGTACTTTCACCACTTTTTAATCTGAGAATATTTTATATCTAATCCTTCAATTAACAATTCAAGAGGCTGTTCATCTCGTCAAATTAGAGTTAATGCTAACAATTGATTCAATGCAAGTCAACCAAATGTTGAATACCAATAACGTCAAGTGTAATAATTAATCGAATCGTGAACACCAATAAGTATTTTTGAGAAAATCTTGCCCATGAGATTTACAATGGAGAAAGAAAATAAAAATAATTGAAGAAATGAATGGTAAATGTGTGTAAGAATAAAAACACTCGCAAATATGATCATAAATTATTTTGAATCTCATTTATTTTTATAATTTTAGATATCACTTGCACCAATCTGTGAGTGCCTTTTAGCTTAAATAAAAATATTTACACCCACTACTTAAATAATAACTAATGCTTCAAATGGTTCAATTTTTAAAATGGATAAATTCAGTTCTTCATTTTCTTATTCTATACGATATATTTTTTTTAATTAAAAATGATTATTTTTATAGATTAATCAGCAATATTGAATAAAAATTGCTCGCACTAGTTTAAAACACAGAATTTGAAAACAAAATTCTTAGATTTAAATTTTTTTCTAAAGTGATATAATTGGTCCCTGGTATTATACTTTAATAATATTGAAAGCACCACTTTTAATAACAGAGAAAACGAAATTTAACGCGATTATATTTATTGACACCAAATATTTCTGTTTAAACTAAGACAAAGCAAAATTAAAATATATTAAATTAAGTAATGAGTAAAATTAAAATGTAAGATCCTAAAAATATTAATAAAAAAATAAGTATTTGGGTAAAAAAAATTAAAAGGAATTTTTTAATCATCTATCCCGCACAATTTTTGTAAAGAATTGTTTTTGTTGCAGTTTTCATATAACCCTTTTGTACTGGAAGATTGTTTCGATAGAGACCCTACAATTTAAAGTGACGGCTGAGCCTTTACAAACATTCTCACTTGAAGTGGGAATCGAACCGTCAAAATGGAAGCCAATGCGCTATTATTTCAGTTATAAACGCTGTTCTTTACAGATGATTTATTTTAGAAAATGAACTTCTTTTGTAAATCGTATTAAAGAAAATCACTAAAGATCTCGAGCACTCACATCGGTACATTTACGTTTAGAAATCATAAACACAACTTCCTTCTAAACATTTTCACTGTAGACAGAATCGAACCTTGGATCTTTCACTTCGCAAAATACTATCCTATCAATAAACCATAGAAATTGCTATGACAAAGATTTTCAAATAAATATTCAATTAATTCATTATGTTCTAGCAAATTTTTATACCGCATCTAAACTATTAACAATCAGTTCTTCAAACTCATTAAAATTTAACTTGTTTTGTTCAATTAAGGCTAATAGTTTGTCGCGATGTTGAATAACACAATTTTATCATAACACAGAAGTCATGCATACCATTTCTTCAAGAATTTTTTATTTGTGATTAAGATGGTAGAGACTTAGTTACTTAAAATGCTTTAAAATATGTATTTCCTATAAAATGTAAATCTAAATGAAATACATTATTAGAAAAATAATTTACTCAGTTTCCTTTTCTTTTTAAAGTTTAAGAATATTCACAATTTTGTCAATTCTCAAATTTTTTTTTTTTAATTAAAAAGTAAGAGAGAATTTCAGAGTGCAAAATTTACTATGTATACATTTTGAGATCTTGTCCATAATTTATGGTATAAATCTCTCACGCGAATTCTAAAAAAAAACTATATTTTAACAAATGTTCAAAATAAAATCTTCTTTTCATTTTTCTTAGCAAACTAAAAAAAAAAGAAAAATGTAATTTCCATTGCAGACAAATAAAAAAGGAAAATTTACTTGATTTGTTAAACAAGAGTATATTTATTCTTTAGCCTCTATAGAAGCGTAAAACGACAAATATATCAATGCCTTTACAGTTGAGTGCGTTTATCCGAATCAAATGTGAAACATGTTATGGCATTCTTCTCAAGCGTTTTAGTTTGTTTTGGCTCTCTTTAACGAATTTTTTCGTCTTTTGGGTTGGGGCTGGTTGAACAAGGTTTGAAAATTATTATTTTACCAAAGAACTATTTACATAAGGATCTTTCTGATTATCTTGACTTCTGAAATGATCCTAAGTCTGAAAAGTGCTTTGTTTGAAAATGTGAAAAAAACATTTATTTTTCTTTAACAAAATACAAAAACCATCTGATTAACCACATGATATAAGAAAACAGAAAATAAAAAACATTCCTATTTGCCATGAGTCTAAAGATTTGGAGAATATCTTAAATAAAGTAATAGTTTAAATTTCAATCCTAGCATTAATTACAAACTTTTGAGAATTGATGAACAAGCGAATTATTTAATAATATCCATGAAATAAATTTATTTACTAATATCAAATTTTTTTTCATTATTAAAATCAAGGGATTAAATATGATATAAATGTTAGTTTAGAGTTTTCCTACAATGAAATAAAATTGTGAGAATTCAAGGCGAAATCTTTTGGAGAAAATTTTATTGTGATTTATAATTTTAATTTGAAAATATGAAATTGGATTCAAATAAAATGATAAATAAATTTAGATAATATTTTTCCTCAAATTTACATATGGTGTATGAAGTATTTATTTTTATAGCTGATATCACAACTAATTATATTATAAGCAATTTATCGTCTGTTTTAGGGTCATAAAAGTGTGAACTTATATGACTTTTCATTTATTAAAAAAGAACAAAGCAGAATAAATATCATATCGTCTGACTGTAAAAAAATAAATAATTTTGTCCCAACTGAATACAATAAATCAGTCGTTTCTCTAACAAACACAATTATAAGTTAAATTCTTAATTTTCACTTAAAAAAAGTCTCACTTCCTTCTGTTCACGCATTTTGAATTCGAAACGAAAAGCCTAAAAATTAAAGGAAGAAAAGTGAGAGAAAGAAGAAGAAAAAAAAAAGAAAACAGAACTAATTAAGAACTTGTAATTTAATTACATTCATGATCTTAATTAACAAAATTACAAACTACGAAAATTTCCTTTCCCCTCGTGTTAACACAAATTTAATACTTGGAATTTAAAAAAAATTTAAAGCTTACTCTGCGTTACATTCAGCAAGTGCATAAGCACACAATAAAAAAAAATCAAGAAAAGAATCATATAAACAGTGAATGAAATAAAAGTCTGCGTTGTATGAATTTTAATTCAAAGTTACGGTCGATGAGTTAGTTTTAAAGTCACAATTCTTGTCATAGTGGAAATAAATTTACTTCATTTCTGCTTTCTAGGAATTTTTTTTTTCATTTCATCCCTACCTCACCTTTGAGAAATGTAATTCTAAATTTGCATTCAAGAATTAATTTGAACATCAAATAAAGTCAGACATCCCCTTAATAATATAATTTGTAAGTTACAAGTAATAAATTCGGAGAAGTACAAATAGGTTTGTATCTGAAATGACATTTCTGTTCAACGGTTATGACAGGGATTGTTTATTTTTTTGTTTACATACAAGGGGGAATGTCACAGTTGAATTAGTATTTTGAAGTAGACAAATAAGTACTTTTGAAGGAATTTGCAACAGTTTGAATTTCAGTTTTGAAGCAATTTGTAATAGTTACATTTATGGTTTTAGAGCAGTTTTAAACAATAGAATAATTTTATTAGTATCATTTTTTTTATTGATCTTGTAACATCATTTTGAATTCACTTTTTAAATAATTTCAATACTTTAAAAAAGGATTTCAAAACTTTTAAGTTTATCAAGTTTTTCGTATAGTTAGTTTAAATTCATTCAAACCTATAAAAAAAACTTCTAGTTGTCTCGCACAATTTTTTTAAAATTTTGTTAAAAATATTTTTTTAAGATATGAAAAAAGATGTGTCAGATACTTTAAATAGTTTGGAATTTTACATTTTATAAATTAATGTATCAGTTTAAATGCATGAAAAAAAATCATTAAAATTTTAGTCATTTTTAAAACATTCTTTACTGAATCATCGATTTTAGTCAAGAAATTTTTTTATGTATGCAATTCTAATCACACTAATTCATGTTTCAAATAATATTAGGGATTAATGATTTGCATTTCAATAAATGAAAAGAAATTTAATAATGCTTTATAATAATTATATATTCATTAATCAAAATTTCGAAGGATATAATAAATTTTACAAAAGACATTATTGTTTAGGAAGACTCTTCCAAAAATTTTTATTTTAGATAGGAATACAAATTATTGTACACATATACATTAAAATATATTGCTTAAAATAATTTACTATTATTGTACTTTTTTTAGATTTGTAATGGAATAATATTTGTACCTCCTGAAAAAATGTGATTAAAATAAATGATACATGATTGAATTCAAGTAGGTTTTTCTTATTCAAGAAATGCAACCAAGCCAAATGAACATTTTTTCCAATTTTTATTTAAACTACTTTTATTAGTGTAACAGAAGAAGATAAATTAGTAAATTTTTTTGAATAACTAATGGTATCTTCATTGTTTACAGAGACTGTATGAATGTACTGTACGAAAAAACAAAGTAACTGATCATTACTTAAAATGATGTACAGGATGATAATTCAGCATATTCTTTGCATTATTTTGGGTCAAATGATTATTTTACATTTAGTAAAAGTATTATATTTCACTGAACTATACTCAACACAAATTTATAACTAAAAAAATTAGCTCTATTTTGTTTATAATCTCTTACTGTAATTGAGTTAAGAAGGAATTTCTTAATATGACATCATACAAATTTCAGGAACAGAGCAGAAAATTCCTGCAAAAACGCCATTTTGAAATTGGAATGTCTAGTGTAAAAACAAAATCCTTTTAAAATTACTCTGCCTTAAGATTTAAACTGTATTTTAACATCAATATTTACTCAAAAAAAAATTTTTTTTAAAAAAGCAAAAACTAAACTTTTTTACATTTTTGGAATTAAAAAATTTAACATTTTTAGAACGTTTCTTTTTAATTTCTCTTAGACTTTACCATATATTAGTATAAAATGGATAATATATATTATTAAGCAAAATGCCGAGTTTTCAATTCTAAAATTTTTACATTATCTATTGTAAAAAATTTATATAAAATAAAAATAAAAAACTAAAAATCACTGAATTTAATGACAGTTTTTAAATCACCTGTTTTGTAAGGTTTGTTATTACGTGTAAGTTTAGTTTCTGATTGATTCTTTTACTCATAACACGATTTCAATGAATTTTTTAACATCTTTTCAAAAGCTTAAAACATGAATGAAATAGTTTAACAAACAGAAACACTCACTGAATAATTGAGCAATATGCAATATTGTGATAAGAAGTAAAAATATTAAATTTTCTTTTGAAAAGAAATTTTCTTTTAAATCTTTTTTCACCTTTTTATTTCCTTCATTCTTTTTATGCTCTTTTTTTTTCTCTACAAAAGAATTTAAGGAATGCGTGAACATATTTCTTAAAACAATAAAACATGGATAAACTTGGGATTATAAAAATTCAATAAAATGTTCACAAATAAATTTTAATAAATAGTTTCTCAAAAAGTATATTTCCAAATTAATACACTTTATTAAATTTGGAAATACAATTTTATACTAGTTAAATATCCCATTTAACTAAATACTTTGCTTTAATTAAAATATTATATGACATTTAAATTTTTAAAATTCTCACAAAAATTAATTTTTTTTAATATTATGTGACATTTGATTGTTTTCTAGTTCTCAAAAAACTATTGAAAAAATTTAGTAATTAGTTGTAATAAAAAATAAAGCAAATTCAAACTTTCATGAAACACTGTAGTATGGAAAACGCTACTTTTTTACATTTTTAACAAATATCCTTGCTTTATATTTAAAAAAAACTGCAATACACATGCTTTTAAACTCAAAATCTAAATATTTGTTTTTAAAAAATTAATAGTATTATCCCTTTAAATTATCCCAGACATTTTTATAATTTAAGTGGAGAAAACTTTCTCTCAAAATGGTACTGCAGACTTTAAAATTCATTCGATCTAAATTGCAATTATTGAATCATATTATTACATTTCCCGTAGACAAAAAGTTGAGGAAAGAAGTTTTTTTAAATACATATAAAGAAGGATGTATACAGTTCTTTAATTTTTTAAACAATATAAGATCACTTTTATATACATTTAAATAATTATTTTTCCACATTTATTTAAATAATTTAGCTTTTCATCAAAACATTTCTTGTCTTCATCCATTACGTAATTTAGAAGTTCAACGTAAGTTCTTATTTAAGAATTACCGACACCTAAATAACCAATTAAATTATTTTCGTACAACCAAACGATAAATTTAGAAGCACATTTAAAAAGAAAAAAAGGTGGAAAAAAAACTTTCGTAAATTTTGTACGAAACACATTTTACTTTTCTCCCGACTTTTTAGCATTCATCGCAAAATCTGAAAACTTGCATACGAAAAAATTAAGTTAAATCTCTTTTAATATGTAAATATATCGAACAACTAAAGGCGGGAAATAAAAATCGATTCGGCAATAGTAGGAGGAGCCGACAAAATGTAAAAAGAAGAGACGATTGGGTGAAGAAAAAAATATTGTAATCGAAATCGTTTGAATGAAAAGAAGAGAAAGCTCACGGCTAAAAACCAAGACAATGTGAAGAAAATGAAGCATTTTAAAGGAGTCGAGATCGGAGTTGAGGAAGTAAAGGGGAAAAAAGTAAAAGGAGAGATAACAACTAAATAACGAAATAAAGAAATAAACAAAAGAGGGAAGAAAAAAGAAAAGTGAGTAGAAAGAGAGAGAGAGGGGAAAAGAAAGAAAACAGTTACTCTTTGAGTTAACTCTCATTTCATTTTTCCCTTTCTGTTCTACGTGTGTGTGCGGTATGCGTGCGTAAATCTTTAGAATAATAATAAAATAATGAAGTAAAGGGAAAAGGGAAGAGAAAATAAATAAAAAAATCCCCGTCAAAATCTCTCCCTTCTATTATCGATTTCAGTAAACAATGGTCGCACAGATAACGAACAGCCATCCGTCTGTCTCCCCTTCGACTGCACTGATCAAAGAATTTATGAAAAGCCTTCAAAACTAAACGAATGATGCTTCTTTTTCTTCCTTTTTTCTTTAATTTTTTTTTCTTCTTTTCTCGCCACTTCCCCGAACTGGAGTTACAGAGAGCTCCAGGGATCTTTCTCCGCTAATTATGTTAGTTCCTATTAAGGCCCCCCGAAGTTCACAAAATGTGGAGCGGCTTGCGTGGTGGTGGTGGGTGAATCTTCCTCTCTACCCCCTTCTTCGGAAAAAAAAGAAGAAATAATTTGGGTTTGCGCTTTATAGATTGATAGATGCAGTTATGCAGAAGAATGCTGTGTTAAGAGAAAGGGAATAGATACCACGTCACAAGCATTCGACGGTCGTAAAGAAATGGAAAAAATAAATAAGCAGTTCTATTAAGACAATGAAGAAGAGAATATTGAATAAAAATGATAGCTTAAGAAAATGAGATAAAATAGTAAACTATTATAAATTATTGTCTTGAGCCTATTTATAATAATTAAAAAAAATTCCGATTATAAATTTTAGAACATTTACTAACATTAATATCTATTTTAAAAATAAGTAAATAAAGTTTAATTAGCAAAGAAGTAACTTAAAAAATATTAAAATTATATTTTAGTCTTTGCAACTTAATTAGTTTATATGTTTTAACAGTAAGTCAGATCAAATAAGAAGATTCTTTTATTCATTGCCATACATTGAAAATGGAACTTCGGAAATTGTAATTATGAACCCAAAAATTCATATATGTGATAATTTAAAACGTATTTAAATTTTAACAGCAAATTTAAGTGATAAAAATTTAAAATTATATAAAAGCCATATTTATTCCTTGAAATTTTACCCATTAAATAATGGTTTCATAATTTTGCCTCAAATACACTATGTGCTGTTGTGATGACATATAAATTCTGCATACCCAAAGTATTTCTGATCACAAACACTCGAAATGAGCTTCCAGATCATCTAAGGATATAAAATGTCTAATTCAGCGTCTTAAATTGTTTAGTATGTTAAATAGGGTTGTTTTATTAACCAAAATTCATTTAATATTAAAATATTTTATTACAGCGGATAATGCAATAATATAAATAATTAAGTTATAAATAGCATAAGTATAAAAGAAAAATAGTTATGATTATAAAATTTAAGAGAAAACCGATTACGTATTATAGGCTGTTTAGTATCAGTATTAGATTCATTAGGTTCCATTTATTTTTGTTTGCAAAAGTTAATAGAGTATTGGTTTTTATATAACACACGGTTTTCGTTGGAAAAAAATACTTTTTCTTCAGTTATTCGATTTTTCAGCAGATATTTTGTCCTGATAAGGAGCCAATTCACAAGAGAAGAAAAAAAAATGAATTATATAATAATGGAAATAACAATAAAATATATGTATAATAATCCTATAAATAAAATGTCATTTTTGAATGCGCTTCTTAAACAATAAAATGTAATTATATCTTCTAGTTTTTTAATAAATAGAAATACACACATATAGTTTTGTTGTATGTAGCTGCTTTATTGAAGTTCCGTAAGTCTTGGATTTTTTTCAAAAGCGTAAATTATTAGACCTCTCAGATTTTTCAATGAGGCCAAATTGAAGGAACCCATTTGCAGAAACAAGCAAAACCAAAACATCCAAACTTTTAGAAGTTTATAAAGATAGGATATCATAAAAAGGATAAATTATTTAATAGCAAGAAGAAGGGGAGACCCAGAGAAATATGGATTGATAATGTGGAAAAGGACCTGGTGAACATGAAGATAAAGAATTGATAAAATTTGGCTCTGAAGCGGGAAAAGTGGAAGGAGGTTGTATTGGAGGCTAAGGCCTGCATAGGGCTGTAACGCCAGTTAAGAAGAAGAAGAATAAAGATAGGATGTTTAAAGTCATGGCAAAACATACACGCAGCGTGGGAAGAAAAGATTGGCTAATTAAAAAAGTGGAAGGAAAGAGACAATGAAAGACGTTTTATCAAAACGGATTGTCATGTCTAAAAAGCGAACAACTGTTGCAAATGTGACCGTGGATCTCAGTGAGTATCTGGATTCTTCAGAGTCAATAATTACAATGTCGTTCACAGTCGTATCGCATTCACAAAACAATTCGATAGATATTTGGAAAGAAAGTAATATGGTTTGACGAATTGTCTTTCTCACACTTTTCCCTACAACAAGATGGGTGCAAGTTATGAGAAAACCATCACAAGCTTATGATCGTAATTCTCTCATCCCAACTGTCCAGCATGGAAATGGATCTGTCATGATAAGGACAGCCATGCCATGGTTTTCTGCTAGATCCATCGTAACCTTGAAAAGAAGGATCACTGTGGAGCGGTATAGAGAAGTTTTGGCTGACCAGGTCCATGCTATCATGCAAACTTTGTTTCCTGCGGAAAATTGAATTGTTGAAGATGATAAAATGCCTCTATTCATGTAGCGGGATTGTTTAATCGTAGAAGGATGAAGTTAAACATCTAACTTGGCCACACAGTCACCGGACCTCATTATAATTGAAACGTTATAATCTATTTTAGAGCATTCTATATGGAATTGATATCCTCCATCGGCATCTTTTATTATCTTATTTGAAAACGGAAGCAAGTAATTTCTGTTTTTAAATAAGGCCACTTTAAAAAAAAAATTGGCTGATTTTTCGTCCTATGACAGTTTTTTTAATCCGGTACTTAATTCGTCTAAGTTTAATGTAAACATTTAAAATGAATTTAAAATACTTTTAAAACATTTCCTTTCGGAATCACCAGATCTTGCTGTAGTACTACATTTTTCAAAGAGGAAGGATCGTATTTCGATCCCAGTCATTTTTAAGCGGAAGTTTGGTTAGTTGGTTGGGTTTTATGGTACAATTTTCAAAGAAGGTCAAGCTGCCTCTTTTAAACAATAGGAGATGAGTGCTAAGTTTCTGCTTTTTGAATGTATATCTGTTCGGTGGTGCTCGGGAATTTTCCGAATATCTAAACTTCTGATATTTGAACAATATTCACTACTTCTGGAAAGTATTCCTGGAACAATGAATAGAAAGAAAAAGCCTTACAACATCTTTTTATCTGTTGGGCTATTCCCTTAAAGTAGCAACTGTTCATGTTTGAAATCTACAAGCTTAAGGATTTTTAAAAAAAGACTAAATTTCGGTTCGTTTGGTGGTACTCTAAAAAAATATTTCCATCATTTCTTAAATATTTTATGGTACAAAATAAAAAATAATATGAAAAATCTACCTATATGGTAAATATAAAGATATTTTAAGCAGAACTGATCATGCTACAATCAGTTATACACATTTGTGCATTGTTTTATCAAAAAGGACATGTATTCAGATTCATTACAAACAAGACAACATTTTTAGATTGAGCAGTTTTTTTTTATCATAAAAAGCTTATTCTTCCGATTTACCTTTAACAACCAAATATTCTACTTTAAGCGAAAGTTTTTCGAATATAAAGAAATCAAAACCAATATGCACTACAAAGAGGTAAGGGACGAAAAGAGAAAATTATAATTTACACAATAATTATTAATCAATATTACATAGTACACATTCATTTCTTCACAGTTTGTCATTCGTTTTACAAGGACCTCCCATTTTTTTAACTTTCGAATCGAAAGCAACCCTCAAAGTCCATCAACTAAGGGCTCTGTTAATGAGCGATGTTAAAAATCTTACATGCTTGAAAGGGTTGGGAAAAGAGAGAAGTCCAGGCAGAATTTAAAAAAATACATACAAGGGAAAAGAACACATAAAAAAGGGGGGGAAACAGTTTAATCTTCGTAGTCTGGCGCATTGGGAATAAGGGGAAAGAAAGGAGGATCGGTCATAAATCGGAGATTGACTCAAAAATAAGGGACGAAACACCCTGGAAAAAATGAGGTGTAGTGATGGGTGGGGGTAGACGCTTTATGTGAGAGAGTTTTTAGCAGTTATAACACATCTTCTCCCCACGAATAATAATAGTATTGTGCACGAGAAGGAAGGGGCAGCGGAGGAGAAGGGGGAAAATATTTCAGACGATGATTTAAGAGCTTTGTTGAACACATAATGGACGGAGGGCTGCGGAAACTTCTCAGTGACGTGTTTTTCGTTGCTCCTTCTCATAAATTATCCCTCCGAGAACAATGTCAAACGTGACCCGCTGCAAGACAGGCCGCTTTCCTCAATCATTGCCGCTTGCGTAAACGTCCAAAGAAATGTGGCACTTGGCAAAAGGGATGGATGTGTGTGCCCGCCACCTTCCACACCACTACACCGCGCACTCTTATCCCTTCTTTTTTTCCAAGGGGCTAGAGCACTTCTTCAGCTCCCTCACTGCACCATCTTTACTCCCTTCTTTCTCGGTATTTTATATTCTCTCATTCTCCTTAAATGCTTTTTTTGCAGTTGAGCTGAAGAAAATCCCTCTCCGTTTTTACCCACATCCCTTTCTCTCCGGTGACAGAAATCGCACACAGTCAGTTGGAAGGAGTTTGTGATGACCATTCACCGAAATGTACACCTTCTTAAGTTTTACGAATCATTTGCTACATCACAAAGAAAGTTGCATAAAAATGTTAATCTTTCACGATAAGTAACCGATTTACTTCATTTAATTAAAAGAAAAGTGGTAGTCTCAATAAAAAATGTAAAGATGTTTAGTAAAGGAAACATAACAGCTCTAGCTATCTTTGAAAAACTATTTACTCCTAAAAATAATAGTGTAGTTTCCTGCTTACATATAAATTACATACTCATGTACGAGGGTATTAATAAAATATTTCTAATTTACCATACGAATGATAAAACACGACAAGAGTTACCACTTACCACTACTATACTTTTAATATTAATTAAATAATACTTTTAATAAATAATTAAAATTTAAATTAGGTAGATTAAAGAAAATTAACCAACAAAAAATGATAACATCAACAATAAAATTGAGTATCTTATTTACAAAAAGCAGAAATATTCTTCAAATCTAATTTTTCCTTCTGTTTAGTTAACTAAAAAAAATTTGAAAATTTGATTCTATTATCATCCATAGTATTTAAATAATAATATTTCTTGACAAAAATGCAATCTTTATTTCATTTTAACATAAATTTTAGAGGGTGTTCTGACATGATTAAAGTGTGCTATACCAGGAGTCTGTAAAAAATTATATCTACTTAAAACTTATTCATCCCTGAGAACTTGGATTTCATTGAATTCATTATTGAATGTAGTCAGCGGAAATATATATATGATTGATCTCAATATGACAGAGAGATTTTTTTTCCAGGCATAAAATATGATATTCTTCTGATTAATTTTATATAATGAAAATAAGCAGAAATCATAATAAATTTCTCGAAAATAATCCAGAATCATTGAAGTTAAAGAACTTAGCCAACTTTTAATATCAACAAGGATTGACTATTTTATTTTTTGAAATAACTTATTGTTATATATATATATATATATATATATATATATATATATATATATATATATATATATATATATATATATATAATAAAATCTACTTATTAATTTACATTAATTAATTAACATATAATCACATGTTAATTTTAATTCAAAAAAATTTAACTTACAATAATCGTGTGATAATCCGTGAATATCGGAAAAAGGTCAATATCGAACACCAAAATACTCAGAAAACCATTAGTTTATTTCTTTAAGGATCGTAACAAATTTAAGTAAAGACATGTTTTTAGTTTGCCGTTAAAGTAATATGTAAATATATTAATAAAAAAAAAAGTTTGGTGTAAATTTAAAACAACTTATTTCAGGCACACTGTAATAGATTTCTGAGTTTCTTTTTCCAGTAGATTTTTGATTTGTTGTTTTTCCCTGATGATCACATCTCTATTAAGCAATAGTAAGATAATCATGAATCCATGAATCTATTGTACATAAAAATGGAGAAATTTAATATTTAATTTTTCAAGGAGGGCTTAAATTTAAAAGAGTAGTCAATATATTTCTTGCAGGAAACAGTATTTTTTTTTTTTTTTTTTTTAGTAATATTATTTCAAAAATATTTTGGTTTTAGATAAAAAATAAAACATATTTTATTTTTCCTTCTAATTTATTAAAATTATTTTTAGCCTAAATTAAAAATATTTCTATATAATAAAAATAATATATTATATCTATTTAATAAAAATTTAAATATAGATCTAAAACATAAAGGGTAAAAAATGCTTCATAAATTTCATAAAAAAGTAAATAAATAAAATATGCTGAAAATACTATAGAAATATAAGGTTTAAATGAGATTACTAAGCATATTATTTTAATTTGACAAAAAATTGCGCTTTTCTTTTGAAAATTTAGGGGGTAGAGTTTCACCATTGCTTTCAAAAAATGTAGAATGTTTCCTAAAAAATAGATAACATTAAATATGAGAAATGAAATATAGAATGTTTCATATAAATTAATATTTCAGAAAAAATTTACATCTGCTTTATGCTGTTAATCTTTATAAATAAGATTCATAATTGAAAAACTAAACTTTACACTTTATTGTAGTTTAAAGAAGTATTTTTTCTTTACTCGAAAATCAATTTCTTAAAATAATACTAATGCATTATTCACACAAAGTACTTTATAAAAAGTAGATAAGTAAAGTACACACACTGTATTAAATGACAAATCATAATACTGACCTTTTCGTTTTTTCCTGTATATATATATATATATATATATATATATATATATATATATATATATATATATATATATATATATATATATATATATATATATATATATATATATATAATATATATCTACACATTCCAATAGTGTGTGTGTATTTACAGCTTAAATAAATAAGAAGTTTATATCACCCAGAACTTAAAATAAAAGGGACAAATAAATATAATTTGAACACTTTTCAAACAATTTATAATTTAAGAAATTTATACCAAAATTCACAAGTTTAAATTTTCATTGTGTGCTTATCTCTTGCAGGATATTTAGTCCGGCGCATAGCTAAAAATAGAGCTTTTTCGCAACAGAGAGAATGGGAAAAACAAAATTCAAACACACTTGAATCTGTTTGTGCCAAACTTGATGTGACGGTGCTAACTTCAAATGCATAAATAATTAGTATTCGGCAACACAACAGACTCATTATTCAGTATGCGAAGGACCTTGAAGTGTGAAAAATTCCACACTTTTCAGTACAGAAGACGAGTTTCTTTTTTTGATGATCTGCCCTCGCTTTTTCTCCGTCTCACGATACATTTCTTACGTTTTAATCATCCTATTTGGCACCATCCATCATTGCCGGGGATTCGGGCCGAGTCAACGCCCACCGGTGTATAAGTATACACAAACGAAAACGTGTAATTTAATGCGCACCGGTAGGATGACAGTGATGCATGGTGTCCCATCACAAACTCAGCACCTGTCAACTGCGGCAGTGCCTTGCTGCAGGACTCATCTCCGAGGAACGCGCACTCTTTTTGGAACAACAGACCGAACATCCAAGTTCCCAACAAGGCCGCACTGTGGATTGAGATTCATGGGCATTTGATACAGGTGCTAACTGCGACAGTTTCGAAGAGAACTGTGAGCCAGAGAACTAAACATAGTACCATGAAAACGATTGTCTTAAATTATTAGAAAACAATTGTCTCTATGCAGCCTTAATCTATGTTGATTCAAAAATTGTTCTAAGTCTTACCAACGATTCACAGATACCTAAGTCTTTAAATGAACATTGAAGCCATTTCAGTTTGAAAATATTAAATTATTTAAAAACAAAAATCTTTTTATATGCATCTACATAAATAAATTTCTTATTCTAAGTGTACACCGAATTTTTATCTTGAGTTGAATTGAGAATAGTTGTATAGAATGGAATCATATTTATTTCGAAGCTTTCACTATAACACATTTGATATAACATAACAAACTGCAACTAATAATGATCTAAATTCTCTGTAAATTTGCTTATACCACATAGCACACCAACTCGGAACTTAGTTACCTTCAGAAAAAAAAAAGACGTATAGTTGTTTCCTCCTCCTTTTCCCTTCGTATCCTTATATTTGTAATGGTTTGGAATCCACTTTAAACTATATATATAAGCCCTTTTCTAATAATAAAATGAAAATTGAGAGAAAAAGTTCAAATTAAATCTCTTCATTTCCTCCTTATAATATCAATTTATAGTAAAATTTTTGTTCGAAAAATTTAGTTTTGTGTGTGTGTGTTTGTTTTCAACGCATACTATATATATATATATATATATATATATATATATATATATATATATATATATATATATATATATATATATATATATATATATATATATATATATATATATATATATATATATATATATATATATATATATATATATATATATATATATATATATATATATATATATATATATATATATTACCGTTGAAGGGAATTGTTATTTGTTTAACACAAAAGCCACTAAGTAAACAATAAATATTGTTAAAAAAATGCAAATTGCATGGAATAAATATTTAATTTTGATAAATTTGATAAAATAATTTCTAAATATTCAGAATAAGATAAAACTTCCTTGTTTTCTTTCAGTGAACAATTCCGCACAAAATAAAATCAACCTAAACACACTGACTAATAAATGCATCATTAGCAATAACAAAACGACATCTGTATCCACACATGTGCATGCATAAACTAATCCATACTTGTAATTAGTTTTAAAAGAAAAAAAAAACTTCGCATCGTGTTATTAGGATTATGATTTTCAACCTTCATTTTAATGTATGTTCTTATGGAAATGTGTCATTAAGGTAATAAGGGATGCATGATAAAGTCGACTTCTCCAAAGATCGCCGACAAGACACTATACTGTCATTTGTACGATATTGGTGTTTGCTTATTGAATTTCTTGAAGAAAGAAGAAATAAAATTGTTGCACTTGTTTTCCTAAAAATATAAACTTTTATTGATGTTAGCAGATAAGTTTAAAAATCATTGCATCCGATTTTTCTGAATCATATGTTACTACGGTTAGATTAAATTTCTTTTGTTGTTACTAATCCTTTATGATCTAGCAACACATAGATCTGGTAAATGAGTCCCTGTATTCTAGCAAAGTCAATCACTAGAAGTGATGATGATATTAGGTACTCTAAACTTAAACCCAGGCAGTCTAGGATATACTGAGGAGAGACTGGATTTAAATTACACTTTATCATAGGTTGTTAAATTTCTTGTATCAAAAAATTATCCATGTAAAAAGACTTTACATTATATTCAGAGTGAAATTAAGTTGAAAAAAGGAACACGATATGAATTAAAAATATGGTTAGGAATATTGTTATCTACATTGTATTTTTCTAAGAAAATTACAGGTTAATCTAAGGAATTGACTCTCTAATCTCTTTTATTTTGTGTACACTTTTACTTCTCGGTATCTAACCCAGGATTGGGTTCAACCAGTTGGATGAAGCTGATAAGTGGGAGACTTTGTAATTTAGATGCCGCCCCCGATACTGCCACCCTCAGAGGTATCATTTCACTTGGAAGATATTGCAATCACGATCTATTTGAGGCACCTCACCCACCTTTGGTAAACATAACTGATCTTCGGCTTAGTCGCGAAATAACTTTCCGATAGTGAGAACAATGCTTTAACCAATCTGGCCACCACGGCCAATATCAAAAGTTAAAGATCATACGTTAGGAGTAGCCTGAAAGCATAAGTTGTACATAGGTTATTGAACATTAAATTCTAATAATACTTTTCAAGCAATGCAAACAGAAATCATAGCGGTGATCGCAAACTTTCTAAATGCTGTATTCATGGCTTGTGATCTTCAACCACAAATCTAATTGGTAGGTTTATAATTATGGCCAAAGATCTCATTAGATCTTCCTTGATCATAATGAGAGATCATCATGTTCAGAATGTCTATAGATGTTTAATATTTAAAATATCTAATATCTCTGTTGGCACGTGTTGTGAAGAAGTGTCCAACTTCGTCATTTGACCGTAATTCTACATTTCGATGATACTCGATGATAGAAAGACTTCAAACCAATTGGTACTTTCCGACACCCAGCATTGTTTTGTGTATATGGGAATAGTCTAGTTATAAATGGCCAGTGAAAGGTTTTTTTTTAAAAAAAATATCCACCATACATTATCTTTCAGAAAGATTTAATCATAAAAATGGAACATATTAAAGTGTCTCAAAAAGCATTTAAGTATTCACATTGCAATAAATGAGCCTCAAAAGCGAGAAGCGGAATTTTCATTTTACATTGTTCATTAATGGTCAGGATTACACTTCGAAGAGCGCGTCCAACTTCTAAGTCTAATGACTCTATCGAAAGAATACGGGAGCTAAATTTTCCAAAATTACTAAACAAGTTTTGTTTTATCGACTTTTGTATATTCAAACATTATATCAGTGTCGAAGGTAATGAAGACGTCTGATATAAATACATAAACTCTTAGTTAAAGTATATCAAGTTTAGGCTAATTTGAAGACCAAATGGGCATTGGAAGACTATACATAAAATCATTAAAAAATCTAAACATTTTTATGAATAAAAAAAGAACTTTAAATGAAATACAAAAGATAACTTATGTACTATGAAGAAGATATTTGAATTTTGTTTCTAGCTACAAATATTATTCATTTATAACAGACTACATTAAATATAGCTGGCTATATTCATAGTCAGCCATAATGAATGTAATATAACGTATTTTGCAATGAATATAACGCATTTTGAAGATATTATTCTTTAAATATTTCCACAACTTTCAATAAATAAATCAATTTTCGTTATTCAGAAAATAAAGTACAAACGATATAACGCAAAGAATATTATTTGATCATATTTAAAAACAACGTTACTATCTTTAATTATTCTTAAATTATGAGGATAAAGCTATGGGTAAAAACTGAAAAATAGAGAGAGTATACTTAAAAGTTATGTATGATAAATTTAAAAATACCTAAATTCAGAACCTCACTGCAAATCCCAATCCTTGAATTAAGTAATGAATTATGTTATGAACAACTTTTTTTAGATGCTAGTAGCTTTTTGTAGGTAAGCATTCTTTTTCATATTTTTGATAGACAAAGCAGATAAGTTACTAGAAAATAATTTCAACCGTATGAAAGTAATTTTAAACATCTGTGAACATTGAAATGCAATTTTTCTAATATTACTGAAGAATCGGAAGAAATGTGTCTTGACGGAGATTTGCTGGTGTTAAAAGCAGGACAATGAAATAAAAAACAAACGAGAAAGTTGAGTAAAATTAAGAGTACCAGGCATCGTGAACCATGTGGTAAAAAAGGAACATGGTACGTAAAAACAGGCACGCTAAATAAATATTTTTAAAATAAAGATATAGATGTAAATAGAAAAATAAATTGTACAGTCAGTATATCAAGATCAAGAAAGTGAATATATTGATTAAACTGAAAGAAAAAAAAAACGTTGAAATCATATAAGCACTGTTTATATTTAAATAACACAAAAACATTTTCATCTTATTGTAAAAATGTATTTAAAAAAAAGTATTTTATTTTTCAACCATTGAAAAGAAATTTGAAAATATATATAATAATATTCAACACATGGTCTTTTTAAAGCTTAATTTTTTTTTCAAATAAACATATGAATCGCAAAATATAGTTGTGACTTACTTTAAGACTATTTAATTTCAAAAAGAGAAACTTAAAATAACTCTCCTCAAAAAAAGAATTATAATTGATAGTTGGGCGGAATTCTATTGTTTTTGTTTAACAACTCAAAATTCTGTTAGTACGCAAATAGAATTTCAATGTTGTAAGCAAACCAAGATTGAATGTTTGGTAGCATTTTAATCAGGCATTTGTTGATGACGACAGCATATTGAAGAATTTTATGGAGCCTATTGAAATGCTGAAGCGCAATTATTTAGTAGATTAATTTTGATAACCTTCACATTTAGGTGATTGAGAAAAGTTGATTGTCACAGCATTAAATGAATTGTGATATGCATCAGACAACCATGATCAGATAAGTCACAGTTTCTATTTTTTTCTACATAGTTCATTCGGCAATTTCTTGATCATACAAACAAATCCCAAAAAAAAATAGAATAATTGATCAAAAGTCTATTCCTTTTTCGTGGTTATAACATTTTTAATCCTAGATATATTCCTGTAGAAGCTGCGAAGAAATAGTTGGAAATTAAATGATGTATATTGCACTGAACTTTTTTTTTTTCGAAAGTTTTGTTGCATTGAATAAAATGCAAGATTGGACGAATTCTCGATATTGTAGCTGTATCAATGGACATTTTACACATGATCATTATTCCAGTTGAAAGGTTGACTTTAATTGCATTAAATATAAGTGGAATACTCTATTACCAATTATTTTTACACTTCTACCATGTGTAAAGTGCAAGCAGCATACAAATTTTAAATAAAATTATCAAATATGCGAAAATATCGACACCATTTATGATGAACATAATTCGATAATAAAACCCTCACTTGGTTCAAAATAATTTTTCTCCTGACAGTTACGCAAATGCTAAATCAAATCGAATGGAAATTCGAAACCAAACACGCAGTCCTCGATTAAAATTCTCAATGGAAGTTGATCTTTCAATCATCTTTACCTCCCAACAGTACATTAACACACTTGCACTCTGTTAACTAATAAGCGTTTCACGGTCATACAGAAAGCGGAGGGGGGAAAAGAATGCGAAAAGATCTTGTAGGAGGAGTGGAATAAAAAAGACAAAAGAAATAAAAATGACACATGGTAGACAAGAAGACAAACATCCTATACCTCAGATTGGACATGCAAGGCATACGAATTGAGTAAGAGACTGGCGTGGAGGACGAATTTTCCCCATTTTAACGAGAAAACACGTTCTTCTCTTCTTTTTTATTCATCTTTTTGTACTTTAGTTTGTTTAGAAATGTAACATCTGTTTTATGAATTTGGCAAGAAAAGGTCTTTGGTTATGACTTCACGAGAGTTGTAAATGTTTAATAGCCTAAGAAAAATTTCCAAATACAAGTCGACTACGACAAGTGTACTTATTTCATCAATGGAGATGAAATATGTAACTATGATATTAGTCCACTTAAAATCACACTCAATTATTATTTTTTTATACAGTGCTATCCTTAAATTAAACCAAATTTACCTAATTTGCATTCAGTTTCAATTTATCTCATTTAAGTTGCTTAAAATTTAACTTAGGTGTTAGGTGTATTGACCCATGGTATATTTTTTATTTTCATGAGTGTTTTCCCAAAAAGATTTTCGAAAGATGTACAGATTAATATTTTAAAATAAGTATATCATCCTGAATTTTGCAATGTATGCAAACATTTAGGATGAAAATATGTTTTAATTGAATCAAAATGTAAACGTACTTCATAATTAGTGAATGAATTTTACTCACACTCCTACACCATTCAAAAATGAATTTGTTTTGTATTTCATACCAGTTCTTTATGTACATATTTAAATGTTTACTTTTAGCCATCAAATAATATTAGTAATCAAGAGTTTCAGAAATGAATAATAATAATCGCTTAAAAGTATAGTCTGAATAATGATAACAGTTTAAAAATAGTTAAGTATTAAGTGATAACCTTAAAAATTTGCAATGTATGTCAAAATTCTCTAATCCGTACGAATCTCCAGGTATCTGACTTTTATTACATCAAAATCAATGGTATAATTTTATTTTTAATTTTTCCAAGAAAAAGAGAAAAATTACTTCTTACAGTATTAAAGACGAACTGTTAATGATGCTAGCTTATAGTACAATAAAAAATCCTAATCAGGAATTAATCTAGAAATTTTATTCGTCAATTTTAATAAAAATTTTCACTAATTTTTAATGCTTTTATTGCATTTTCCACTTAATAATTACACATCGTTTTAATGTTAAAGCTAAAATTGCAGCACTTTTTGCTTCATCAACATAATAAAATATAACTTCAAGGTTCATTGAAATAGCTTCTTTTATATATCTGTAACATTTCATTATGTATATGATAGAAGATGATTTTAAAAAAATTAAAAAGAAGATCAAAAACGATTCAACATTAAAAAAAAAGCATCAATGAAAGAAAAGATTTATAACTAAAAATTTGCAGAAATTTTGAAATAAAGAAAAAATAAGACAATAATTAGATATAATCGCTAAACTCAGCTCCAAAAACATCGATACAATTATCTAACTAAATCTGAAATTTTCTTTAAGCTTTCAAATTAGAAATAATTAATAATCTACAACAATAAATGAATATTTAAATTCAAAAATGTAACTATTTATGCCAACAGAAAAGAAAATTTAAATCTAAAAGTAGGCCACTTTTTAAAAAAAATGTTTCCAAAATTATTTTATACATGAGCTGTTTAAAACTTTTTTTTAAAAAAAAATAAACATGCATTTTAATTACATTTTGTGTGTGTGTATAAGATGAAAAATAGAAATAAATATATAGTATATTGTAAAATATATTTTATGTAAGTCGAAGTAAAGCGATACATTGAGTCAAGTTTAATTTTTTCGCAACTTTTTAAAGATGGTAAACAAACTATTTATAATTTAGGACTTCATCAATAAACACTAATAAAAGACGTATATATACGTAAAACTTCTTTACCATACAAGAGAAAATCGAAATAGATTTATATAAACACAAAAGCTCATTACATAACCAAAACAATTCCTATAATATATTACTTCAAGTTCTCAGAATTAGCAATTTATAGCTTTGTCATCAATGATGATGAATCACTTAACATTTAAATGAAAAATATATGTGGTAGAAAAAGCATTTTCCGGAAAGGGAATATGTACCAAGAAAGAAAATCGCCTCTACCAAACCACTCTGTCTAAATATCCTCTGCAGCAAGAATAGTGCAAGATGTTTGTCCTTCGTTCAATCCCTTTCCTAAGGTAAGAAAGGGGAAAATATCTCTCAGGAAAGGGATAAACGAGAGAGAAAAATTCCTGGCTCTTGCACATCATCCAGCAGCTGCCTCTTCCACTCATTTCTATCAATCAGGCAGCGTCTGTGCAACTGTCACTCACGTGTCTTGGCCTCTTTTGTACACTGGTCTGTAATCCATCCCTCTGGCATCATCCATCACTACCCTAAAGGCTATTATACAAATCACACTTGCTCTGTTGCCATGCCCCAACATGGGCCCTGCCATTCTATTGCTGTAACCGTAGCCGCGTGTAAATAAAAGGTGGAAGAGGCTTTTCCTGAAGGTTATGGCGGTACATATCTCTTCGGTGAGAAATGGTTTTTTCATTTACCTTTCCGTTTTTGTCAGTTCTTCCTGAAAAGAATTATGTCTCTAAAATAACAAATTGTATCAAGAACTGAATTAAACAAAATCGTTTTAAGGAAAAGCAATTTTTTAGTTATTTGAACAGTTTTCCACCTTTTTTCAATACAGAGTGGTACGGTAAAATGTTAATTGCTTAACTGCTTCACCGTAGGGTATTTTATAGAGATACAAATATTTGATTACTTAAAAACTTTATTTACCAAATTCCTCTGATATCCTCTGTATTTTATACCTTTAATAATGATTGACCCGAGGAAAATTTCGATATCATATGAAATCTATTTATTTCCTATTATTATTAGATATCATATGAAATTATTTATTTACAGACTTTTCATTGAAGATAATAAGTCTATCTACTGCCTAATAAATAATTTTTTTTAAAAAAAAATTAGGACTAAGTTCTATAGGTATTATAAAATTACAGCAAATATGTTTTTTAGAATAAAAAAAATGAAACTTTTCTGAAATAAATGTTTAAAACTAGATTACTTTTGGTGTGGATCAATATCGAAAGAACAATAAGAAATAAATAGAATGTACGTTTATTTTGCATTATCAAGGTTTCTGGATTACAATCCGAAAATATTTCGGGTTTTTCTTTTTATGAAGTCAATCAGCAAATCATCCTTAGGTAAAGCAATATTTTGGATGACATTAAAACAATCAATTATAAAAACACCTTGACCGATTATTAGTTTCGAGCTTCATTTGCATTGTTTACTCTTATAATAACAAAAAAATGAATTATCATGTCTTTCTTTTTGTATATGAAGAAAAAAATTGCCATGATTTTAAATGCATCGTCATTTAAAAAAAAAGTTTCGTTTTGTAAAATTATTTTCACAGACAGATTTTATAAGATGATCCCCCATAAAATCTTCGAAAACCAGCTCGAAACTTATGTTTTGATGCATTGAAAGAATCATTCATTGCATTTAATGACAAACGCGAAAAATAATAGTAATTATACAAGCTGATGAAGGGCATGTTTCACGCAGAGAATCTTCTATAGTTGCCACTCCGCCCAATTAAACATGTCTCCACTATTAATCACAAAACAAACACTTTATACCAATTACACACAAATATTCGACCTAACAACCCCCTTACAGGTACAAAAGAGGCCGAGAGGAAGCGATACAAGTATATATATATATAAATAAAATAATGGTAAAACGCAGAATCCACTGACAGACACCAAACAAAAACGGCGCATTTAATTTTTCATCATCCTCTTTGCTGATGATCCAGAGGTAAGACTTCACCGCCTCGCCGAGGATGTTATTGATGCAATAAACGTGATCATGGGGATGGCTGCATTGTTTGATGGCAACCATCAAAACCCAGAAAGGCGAATCATTCTTTTCATTATATTGGGAAACGGAGTGCCTTTTCAAAAAATTATCACTCGCGCTGCTTCGCCATAAAAGTGCAACGGGTTAACAAACTTACAAAGTTCACGTGATACTGGTCACGTAAAAAAATTTTTTTTCTTCAACTACTTACTCCTACGGACTGCGAGTATTATTGTACAGCTGTCATCGGTAACATGTAATAAATGTGCTGTTACAATAGCTCGCATGTTACATTAATAAATCATAAGAACTGAAAACTAGGAGGTTTATTAGGAGCATTCCTGCATCTTCTTTCTTTCTTTATCTTCTTCGGCGGAAGGTGGGGGAGGCAACAGGTTACCGATGTTCCCCGATAAAACTGTGGTTAGGTGGTAGCGTGGAGGCTAATTTTTCACCGTCAGCAACTCTCATGCCAAAGTTGCAGACTATTAAAAGTGAAAGAAGCTAAAAACATGAAGAGACTACGATGACATATGAAAGCAGAAATAGTTTTTAGAGATTTGTGATGCTAATGAATGCCTATAACTAAGCTATAGTTTACTATTTCTGATAAGTTTTAATGGCGTTAAGATTATTTTGAAACCATAATCCCACAAGATAGCGTAACAGTCAATGTTTTCTGGAAAACTGTAGCGTCATTCTTACTAATAGATTCTTAGAATCTATTAGTAAGAATTTTAATTAGTAATTCTTAGAAATTAGTTAAATTAGAATTCTTAATTAGTAATTCTTGGAAAAGTTTCCAATCGGGGAAAGATTAAATATAAAATATTCTGATTTTAAGAAAAGATTACAATTTTTTAATATAATTTTTAAAATATAACACAATTTTCTAATAAAAAAAGATATAGAATTTTGGAAAAAAATCTACAAAAAATTCATATATCAAACGTAAATATGCGTATAATGGTCGGAGTTTAATCAGTAAAATTGACTAAATTTAAAAGATTATAAAATAAATTTATAGAAAACAGTAAAGTTTTTTTTCTTTTTTTAAAAGTATATGGATCAGTAAACTTTTTTATTTAGTAATGACTTGTTCTCAAATTTCAACTATTAATTAAAATGTTCAAAGTAAAGTTGGCAACTCTGCCAAACATATGGAGAAAATCTAATACAGTTGTTTGTAATAACTTAACTTCAGAAAAATTCAATTGCTTTGAATAGCCAACGCAAACATTCAACTAAAAATTAAAATACTTTTTATTTAAAATTATTAGTAAAATTTATTTTACACTAAATTCTTTATCAAGAGAAATTTCATTTACAGTTTGAAGCATTTAGAATATAAGACATAAAATTAAATTTCTCAGCAAAACGAGAACTTAGTAAATCTAATGATATACCAGAACATTAATTCAGGCCCAGAATTATAACACAATGTAATTCCTTTAAGCAGTAATTCTTCCATCTTCTATTTTCCAAAAAGGTAGTCAAAATAATGAAATCATTTCGCGTAAGCACAGAAGAGATATTCCATTACATTTAGATAAATATTTAATCAAATTTCATCAAAAATATAAAAGAAAAAGCTAAAAAAATTATTTTAATTTCTACAATTTGATTAAAATATAAGGCATCTCTCTCGAAAACACCATATCATATGTGCACTTGTTTGGCTATCTTTTATCTCTCATTGTAAGCAAAAATAAGCACAAATGATGAACTTCCTTGTGCTAAGATTTTAACTTTATACACTCTTCCTCTTTTTTCTAATTGCCTCAATGAAGAGTTTCAACCAATTTATAAGCTACGCAATTGTTTTTTAATTAAAAATTGAGGTCACGATACATTTGTTTCCAGGAAATTATAATGCAAATTTGGCGGAAATTTTTTTAAAGAAATTACAACTTTTAATTTTTACATATTATGTTAAACGTAGCTCATCGAATGGGGTTAAATAAATGTTGAGGACACACTTTCATCGCTTAGTGTTTGAATTTTTTGAGCGTATTTCGTTATTTTCAGGCTCGTACTTAAGAATGGTTAAGGCATATTTCTCTCTCTTGTCAGCAAAAGTAATCAAATCAACACCCCCACCTTTTAAGATATTTACATAATACATAAGCATTTCTAATTGCTCAAATTTGTTTAGAGGAAGCTTTCAAATTAATGATTGGAAAAATATATCGAAATTAAAACTGTATATAAGCTTTTAGGTAAATGGTTTGCAAAAACAGTATGATAATCATTCAGTAAAATGATGCATTAAATATACCCTGGATGATTAATAGTGGAATCTTACTCAGATAAATTTTATGGACTCACTGAAATTCACTCATACCATGAAATTTTGGTTGAATAGAACTTAAGCAATAGCATTGTAAATAGGAATTTCAATGAAACTTTCGAAGTCTACAATTGTACAGAAAAAGTTTACAATATCGAAGTCTTCCTTGTATTCAGCTTTCACTTAAAAAAAAAAACATTTAAGTTATATTGAAATATAAAAAAAAAGAAAAATCAAACCAGATTCTTGAAACAATAAACAAATTATTGTAGCATTTATCATCACGATATTGCTTTTAATAATAATCATGTGCAGTTTAAATGTGCACAGTTTTCCTTTTTTGTTTGGCTACAAATCAGTAGTATTGTTTAGATATCGTACGAAATCAAGAAGGCTTTATTTCTCTAAGTGCCTACGATTAAGATTTTGACAGGGAATGCATAATCTTATTACAGTTAGCAAATTGAAGTGTCTTAAACCCTACTAATCCTGTAATTAAAGACGAAATAAAACACAATTTAAAGAGAAAATTTACATCTAAAAGTTTGGTTTATAGGAAAATCAATTTATATTTCAATTGAAATATCCAGCAAAAATCAAACAGGTCATAATAAATAAATCTATAAGATGTACGTACAAAACAATGCGCAAAATTATAAACTGTGTAATGAAAAATAAAGGGATTTACAAACTTATGAAAGGCATATAACAGCCTTTGTACCTTCATCATATTTTATAAATAATATATTGTAGCAAAAACTAAGTGTTAATCGCAGAGTTAATATGTTAAGTAATTCTTGGCAAACAGAACATGCTTAATAGTGTTAAAGAGTAACAACATTACAATTAATAGACTAACAAGTGAAAGTTGTTTAAGGTCCTTTTAAGCATAAGCAGAGCGATAATTTTCAAAAAGAATGTTCGAAATAGTATATAAGCATATACGAAAGTATTAATTGTTTTAGCATTAAGCTTAACGGAGATTTATTTCATATAATGTGTGTCCAGGTATTTTAAATTAATTTATAATTTCGAGAAAATAACCTGACAATTTCTACATGTACATAAGGAACCCTTATAGTTAATCTTATGAAAAAAAAATTCAAAGGTGCTTTCGAAGAAGTGAAACTGGGACAAACAAATGCTTTCAAAACCCACGTTCATTGATACCATAAAAAAGAAACTATTACTAATTATGAAATATTAACCATATATATTTCTGAATTTAAACAAGATTTACATAATGTGGTTCTCAATTTTTCACTACTTAAACACAATCACGAAAACAAAACTTTATGACTTATTTATTACAGCATTTTAAATACATTTGTTAAGAATTTAAAACACATAAATATTATAAAATCAATAATATATTATATTTAATTGTTTCTTTCAATATACAACTTAACATGTTTTAGCCAAGTAAGAGTGATCAGATCATAATTAAAATTTAAAATATTGCGCTAAATTGTCATTTAATCTTCTCATATAGGTAATACTGTATTAAAAAATATAATAAATCCCTTTTTTGTTTATATAATTTTGTAAGAAAAATTCATAAATACCATGTAAATGGAGAGAAATATGATAGTTTTCAGCAGCAACATTGATTATGATTAATTTGATGTTACAGATCATTTGAATACACAAATAAATATTAAATTTTTTACAATATTATCAATAGGAAAAACATTTCGCAAAATCCCCTGGGATATAGAGTGAAAATTTTGAGTAATCAGAAAATTTTTTTAACTTCAATAAAAAAACATCTCTTAACTCTATAAGGATATTTATGCAAAATTAAAATTCAGTAACGATAATTTTTACAATTGATAAGCATAATTTAAAAATTCAAACTAGTTCCAATTATTTTCCTGCACAAAGAATTTAAACATTAACAGAGCATTTGCATCATTATTTTATAACTATAGAGAATGCTAAGTTCACATAAGTAATAATAATAATAGGGAAAAAAAGCAACAACCTGAAAGCTTCAGTAAAAAGTAATGAATAAGTTTTCCCTGAACAGATAGCCAGCAATATGTAAATTTCAAATAGCTGAAATTCAAACAGGTTAACTAGTTCTTTACATCAGTTTTTGTAGTTATCATACCGCTAATATATAAAGTTTAATTGTTTGTTTAACTTTAAATGCTTGTGACAGCATTTCAACGCTCGGAATCTTTCATTCGTCTTTTGGAAGCCGTAGAAAATCCGTTGTCTTAAAGAAAAATCGTAATGAAGTATTAAACACCTCTCATTCTAAGATACATGCAAATACTGTAACCCTGCACAATGCTGGCTTCTTATAGGATTGCCATTTTTACATATTTATCATAACAAAATAATTATTGGCTCCTGCGTAACATATTTGCAGACTTGAATCAGCAACTACAGCGGGTTGCCATTTTAGATGAGTTTCTTAAAATTCACATTTTTCTGGGGACTTAATTTTTTGAAGATAAGGGTTAAATGACAAACTTAAAAAGAAATACTTAATATAAACAAACAATGCGTCAAGTTTTCATGCAAAGGAATGCGAGAAATAAGATAACTTGAATCTCAATTAATTTTTACAATAGAATATTTTCCAGTATATATTCGTTTTGCATATGTATTTATTTTAATTCATATTTATGATTACAAAAATTCCATTTCCTTCTATAATAATGGAGCAACAAACCAGAACTTTTAGAATCAGTTTTCAAAGGTAAAGCTTCTTTTTTTTTCACACAACGGTTTTTTTTTTCTCCTCCTCGAATACTAATTAGACTGAGACCTTTAAAGTAGATTAAGAACCATTACAAAATTTCCCTTTTAAGGTGGGATTCCAACCTGCGAATTGTCAAATCGGAAGCTAAAGAGTTAACAATTTGATGGTCAGCTCGGCGACCGTGCAAGTCGAAGTGAAAGATTATAAGTTTAGTCCCAACAATTTTTGAAGAAATACTAAATATATATATATATATATATATATATATATATATATATATATATATATATATTCCTTCATACTGTCTTATTTTGAATAATCAGATCTAAGAAACTTTTCAGTCGAATATTAAAAGAATAGCAATTTTAACTAATACTTAAGCTTTATCGAAAAATAAAATAATGAAAAAAAAAATCCAAAGCTGTCGATTTAAACTTAACCGGGCAATTTGTGCCTCCAAAAACCGACGAAAAAAAATATATATCAGAGACCAAAATAACCTCACAGTGAAATTTCAGAGAATGATCGATTCTTATCGTTTTTATTTACTTTTTCAGCTTGGATATTTTATTTTAGTTTAGTTTTGTGAAACGCTACAACACTTGGTTGGGCGGAAAGCAACTCTGAAAAGTTATTTGTAGAAAGCTGATCAAATGATATCCGTGCCGGCGAAACGTAATGACTTTTACAACCCATGACCAAATAAATATAAGCAATGTTTGAATAAAACGAGGGGGGGATAAGCACGTTTGTGAAACACACGAATTCAAATCGAGTAGGAAAAATTTTAAAAGTAAAAGATTAATACTTAAAATAATGCTTTTTGCCAGATTATAAAGTGAATAAATAAATATTTAAAAAATATAAATAATAAGAATATTTTTACTATTGGAGAAATTTATTTTGAAATGTATATCATTTGAAAATTTAGTTTAATAGTTTTGTATTTTGTAATAATTTAAATGCAAATAAAATCATAATGTCAGAAAAAGTAAATTTTGAAATTAATAATTTTAATCTCACTTGTAAAAAATATAATGAAAGTTTATTTTTAAAAATCTTGATGCTTTATTTAAATTATAATTCATGCTTAATGTGTTTTGCTAGTTTTTTTTTCTGTTAATATATTTATGGTACTATACTATACGGATTTCATCTAAGCTATATACTAGAAATTACATAAAGATTTATGAGAGAATTTCGTTTTATAAGTTGTGCAATAGTTTGTATGTCTGAACACGAATTAAAAATAGCAAAATAGCATCACGGATTACAATGAAATTTGCGACAAATCTTAAAAAAATATATAAGCCGATAAGCTTGTTTTTTCCCCATTATTAATATGTCAATCAAAAAGTTTAGGGAGTTATTGAACTGAAGTCTAAGTTATATTTAAAATATTTAATGTATTTGATGATAAGGTTGTTTATATGCATAAATTACCTTATTTATATGAAATATATGAGTCACACAAAAATTTTTATCGGCTTAAATTTTAGTAGCAAAAATCAATGCTATTATAGAATAACAATAGTGTTTTTTATTTTATAATGAAAGTCCTAAAATATGAATACGATATTGATTTTGATGAGAGATTTTTTATATTGATAATTTAAAAACTTAAATATACATTTAAAATAGTACAGCATATGTAAAAATACATACGAACTTTATTTTACTGTAAGGTATTGTTTTGTTTTTGAGACTTCAGTAAGACATTAAATTGAAGCATGTGGATAAAAAGTTATGGAAGACTTGGTCAATATCATCATCAGGGCCGAAATGTTCCCTCAAAAATCAAAAATGTTTTTATAACTTAGGAAATCTAGAAGTGATCTCTACTCAAAATTTTTTTAATATTATATATCTGAGCTTTTTGAGACAGTAAATCTAGTTATTTGAAACGAAAAACCTCCCTAAATTTTTATAATGTAGGTTGATAAACCATCAAAACGATTTTCTTTATCTTCAAGACACGTTCTTGCGTACGAATGGTACTTTAAGCATGAATGTTAGTAGAACTCTGGAATTCCTTTTACTTCAGTCAGTGGTAAAAAATTATCTTAGAAAGCAAGATACTTCACTACTAATTATTATTGAAACATCTCTAAGAGTGTGATTGGCTTTAAAAATTATAAATACACATTTTACAAACATGAAAATAACTTTAACTAACAAGTTACTGAAGTTATAAACACGAACTATTTTTGATACTGAACGATTCAGATAGTAGAGGTGAATTAAAGCTATTAATATATTTGACATTGTGAAAAACTCAATAACCAATTACTAAAATTTATTTTTTAAATTAAAATGTTATAAGCTGAAAGTATTTTCATCCTATTTTCTTCAGTTGAAACTATACCGTAAAATATCAATTTCAAATAGAGCTTTACAGTAGATTCTAATAATTCCATTTAGGCATGTTCAATCATGTTCAGTGCATTTAGCTCTAGAAAAATTTTCATGATAACAAAGGAAAAAAATTAATTATTTTGTATAAATTATTATATTATATATCTCGCCATCATCATTTTTAGCACAAGAAGTGTAATTTGACATCAATTTGACATTTAATGTGCATTATGAGCCATTACAAACAGTATATTTCTAATGGTAGAAATCGGACAGATTCGAACTCACGAACAGCAGAATAGTAGATTAAAAAGTTGACCATGCATCCCTTAATTGAATAAAAAGACACATGAAGGCTTCCTGTATTTACATTTCTCTTATAAATCATATTTTATTTTATAAATTAATCATATTTTTATCAATCATGAAAATTTTTAACTCTTAAATTTTTACAGGTTTAACTAAAATTTACCCAACAAATTGATTAAATAAAATTATTTGAATTTTCATATGAGCTTTTTACAGTGTAAGTAATGAGAAATATAAAACATCAACATCATTCGAAGAACTTTATAATTTGTCATTATAAAAGTTAATTTATCGTAATTATTTCATTTAATTATTAAAAAATATATTTCTTTAAATGTTACTCAAAATTAGTAAGATGACTAATTTTGTCAGTTTCTTAAATTACGACGACTCAATGATTTAATTTCATTAATCTCACTTAACAATAAAATTAATTTATTTTAAATTATTCATTGTGATTTTTTATGTTAACTTAAAGAACAGAAAATTTTGAAATCAAAGAATATTTAAAACCTATCATTCCACTTAATAATAAAAAAATATACAATTTAACTTATACAATATCGTACATATGATACAAGTAACTTAAAGCATTGCATTGTACAATAATGACTGTTTTTAATGTTTAATTTTCGCTCTTGATACAAAAAAAAAAAATCAACGTTTGGAATGACATTTTTTTAAACCGCACATTGCCATCGCGAGTGTGTTCTTATCGAATGCCAATTTTTATTTATCGCTTTCTTTCGAATGTCACAAATAACAAACTCATAAATTCCAGGTAGGAGAGGACACAATAGCCCCCACATCACCAGAAAACATCGTTGACCCGAAATGATCCGCTTACCACGATCCTTGAGGTATTCTCATCACCAACAACAGCGGTTTCGGATCTTTTAGGGGATCGCAAAATTCTTAAAAAACCCTCGAGAAAATCAGTGGCCCATCCCGAGGAGAGAGGGACATCCTTCCCTTTTTGATCTCATCTTTGTAGGATTTCCGATTCCTATAAATCTGCACGATCACACACAACTCGACGCGTGATCAGTAGGTGACATGTCTTTTCGTGCAGATCTCACCTCCCTCTGTAAAAATCTTCGAGTCTCCTTTCATTTTGTTCCCATGTCACTTACGGTCACCGGAAGACATAAATTTCACTTGTGCCGCACAAAAGTAAGGGCTGCGGACACAAGTATTGTGCAACTGCCGCTTGGCCCCCATTTTTACATAAATCAAAAACTTTTCCATCAGAATACCCAAGAGTGAGAAAGTCGTAAAACATGTTGGCTTCTTTCGAACAACGTGTCAGGAGAAAAACTAGAAAAACTTCGATAAAATTGGGGAAAATAAAATAACCATACCAGTCTACATAACCAAAAAATTATGGGTAAAATTGAGAATCTAAAATAGAGAAATTTCCCCCGAGGAACGATTAAATTCTTGAAACGAAATTGTTAGAATTATGGAACAAAGACTTATTACGGGCAAAATAAAGAATATAAAATAAAGGTACATCCGCAAAAAAGTAATTAAATTCTTGTGACAATTTTTTTAAAAATCATGAGACAGAAATTTATCATGGTAAAATTAAGGAAAACAAATGTTATTTACTTTACATACATTTTACTTGGTAATGAAAGAATTAAATTCGTGTAACAAAATTCTTAAAATTGTAAAATAAAAAAGTATCATAACCCCAAAATACAGTAAAAAAATTGGAATTTTTTACAAAACAAGATCATAATCATGGGCAAAATACAGAATACACACGTTTCTTTATAAAACGGCTAAATTCTTCTTACATAACTTTTAAAATCATGAAACAAAAAGTTATATCAGCAAAATACGGAATACAAAATGAAAAGTTTTCCTTAAAAAATAAATATTTTTATAACAAAATTTTTAAAATTGTAAAATTATGAAATAAAAAAGTATCATGAGCGAAATAAAAGAAATGTCTTTAACGAAACGATTAAATTTGCATAAGATTACTTTTAACCAAGAAACGAAATTATAAAAATTTCAATAGTAAATACAAAGAGTGTATGTAACCAGAAAAGAAAAATCAAAACAGAAACAAAAATACTACGAAAAACGCAAAACATTTATTTAAAAAATTTGATAATTAATAGTTATCTTCAACAAGTAGAAAAAGGGTAAAGTAAGAAAAAGGGTTAGGGTAAAACTAATAAATATATGCGATTCATATAGAGAACCTCAATTTTATATTTTTTTAATATTACCCAAAATGTTTCAGGAATTTGAAAATTATGTGCCATCAATTTCCGCTGAACCAAGTTAGGCATAGCTAAATATTATGCTAATGAAGAAAACTTAAAATACGAAATTGTTGAAAACGAAATTGTTGAAATAAATCGTTATTAAATATGAAAAATATTTTCGAAAACAAGCACATATATTATCGTTTTCTATTTATCTGATAAATCCCTTTCCTATTTTCACTTAATAATTATCGTTAGATTGAAAATAAATCCTTCCTAAAACATAAATTGCAAGTATTCATCAAGAGATAAAAGATTTGTTATTATTACATTCAGTTCGGAAATGTCAACAGAAATTCTAAGAAGTCCAATTCTCTTATAGATAGAGAAAAAGTAAAATTATACTAGAGGGGAAAAAAGATCAAATACACACAATAACTCAGGCTTTTTTTTCTCATTTTTTTCTAAAAAAATATCGTTTTACTCACTGACATTTTAAATATTTTCCATGTTTATGTTATTTCAGAACATCTATCCATCCGAAACATCAGATGAAGGAACAAATGTGGAATCCACAAATGGTTTTCCAAAACAGACACAAATAAAAACTTATTCTCCGGCATTTTAAAACAAATCGGCTTTTTTATGATTATTATTTCAAAGAGTTGTTCTCGAATGCAGAATCATTTTTACGCTTGATCCCATGCGATGAGTGTTTTTTAATACTTTATCTTATAAGAGTTATATATTCTAAGAAACTACAAAAAAAAATTGTTGTAAAAACGATAGGGAGAAAAAAAAACATGTCGGCAGAACACGTCAGAATTCGATTTTTGAAAAAAGTAACAAAAGCCATATTTAGCATATTTTGATTAAAAAACAAATTTTCCCTTATATGATATTTTTAAATAATATTTTGGTAAAATTAAAAATACATTTATTGTTTGTTAAAAAGAAAAAATCCTAATTTTTAAAGAGAGATAATATTTTTTAATTTATTTTTAAATTTGTTTTTTTTTAATTTCCTAATTTTTAAAGAGAGATATATGAAGTGTGAGACTGCTTACATACGCTTGTTGTTATTAATAATCAAACTCAATATTTATACATTGCCTACCAATCATATGACATTTTGGACAAATTTGCCATATTTCCATGCAAATTTTCAATATTTATTCATTGCATATATTTAACTGCCTTTTCGAAATTTTGTACAGTGAATTATTTATCGTTATATACGTATCTATATTTTGAACACTGCCTAGTAGCCAGCCTAACGGCCGAAGACTGTTGTAGAGTTCTTTAATACCCATCATATAGATAATGGGGCATTCACCCGTTGCAAAGGAAGAAACCAGGAAAACTCCCAAACCTTCACCCCGATGGATGTGCCTGCACAAAGCAGATTCATCTACCATTGTTTAACAATGGCTGGGAACCCGAGAATTTCAACATCGAAGATTGTTATCCAACCCCAAGCCCACGATGAGTCGTAATCTATAACTATCCTAATTCTCAGAGAATATCCTGATCAAGATAAAAGCTCGTTCTCGGTATCCGAAGATAGCGGGTTCGATTCTTTCTCAGACGACACATACATGTTAACCATTCATTCCCTTTTTAATATCTCACAATGGAAGACAACTAATCTCGACTTCTTGAGTGCGTTCCAAAATTCTGAGTCTAAATACGTCTTAGAATATTATCCACACCATCGATAATATCCCATTATCTAGTTCCAATACAAAATAAACTCAGTATAACCCAAATAGAATTCAAAAACAAAAAAATCACAAATATCTTAACTATAAAATTGATCACTGCAAAAAATTATAAAATTTTTTTTAAAGTATGGAAAACCCATAATACCAAGTTAGAATAGCATAATAAGTACTTAGAATGAAAGACATGTGCCAACATCATACAGTGAAGACTCTTGAGAAGATATTATCAAAACGTGTTCCATTGTAATTTTATTTTGAGGATTAAAAAATAGGGTAGAGATTTGGATATCACTTTATTATAATAGTTTTATGACGTAATCCCAATTCTAAGAAACTTTATCTACATTCATTTAAGTTCGTTTTAATGATAGTCACCTATATAAAAAGTTCTGTTATATATAAAAATTTAAATTAATTGCAACATCCATTAAATGTACTTATTTGTTGTTACCAAAAAGCAATTAAAATTTATATATATATGTGAGATTACGAACTTCTAAACCAACTATTTTTAAGTACAAATATACATTTAAATCGGAAAAGATTTATTCAAGATTATATTATTTACTTTTCGAATGCAAATAAATGTAAGATTCGTAAACAAATTTTAATATTAATGAAGACAAAACAATTTAAAAATACTGAGCAAACACGGCTTTAGATTTTTTTTTTTTTTAGAATCGAAAAATTTTAATTAAGATGTGATAAATATATTTAATTGTGAAGAGACTAGATTAAAAAGTGACAAAATAAAAATATTAATCCAGATATTGACTTCATACCAGATACTTATGATATATATCAGATACTGACTTTAATATAGAAATTTTATTTCAGAAAGTTAACTAAATCTATAAATAGATTAGGAGACTTTGAATGAAACATTTCTGACAATTCTTTTATTTTTTAATTTCAGTTTGAACATAGAAAACAACGTACGAATGAAGCAACGTGAAATATTCGATCAAAAATTTATTGTATTGTATACATATAACTAAAAATCTATCGAATAATTTGTAGGAGATATGTATCTGTATTTATTACAATGAAAGAAATAAAAAAAGCAATTTTTATGCCATTGGAATTTGTATAAAGCACTCTTAGATTTTGTATTAATATTTTAACTATATTCTGCAAATCCCTTCAGTTAAATTTCAGGTTAAAATTAAATCAACAATTGTAGGTTACGATATTTTTCAAATAAAATTTAATATATTGAAACATATGAGTGTTATATAGAATTCAAAATCAACTCAATTAAAATCATTTTTCAGAATTTTTGATAGGGTGTTTTTGATATTTTATTTCACTAGTCATATATATACCCACAATTTTATAACTGCATTTTCTAAAAGGTTCATTTTCATATTTTAGTTTATTCAACTTATTTCTAACGATAAAGATTTCAAATTTGTCCAAGCTTAAAGAAATCACACATACTTGTCATTTCAATTTATTTATTCTTTATCAATTGTTCGTTAAGAAATCGTTAAAACAGTTTCAGTATCTTTAACTTACAGTTTAATTTTTTAAAGATATTATTATAAATTTTAATAATTTCTTTATTTTAAAGAAAGCTTTTAAATATTTCACATACTTATATAGATAATTTATTTTTTTACTACGGTTTACATTATAAAATGTAGCAACAAATTTAAATCATATATTTGTTCTCTTTTTCTTTCTTTTTTTTCTTTTTCATCTTTCCCCAATATGCTTATCATATGCATGAAAAAGCTTATTTCTCATTGTGGTAGTAATTAAATTAAATTTTGAATTTTTTCTTATTTATGTCCGACATTTTGTATTGTCTAGTGAAAAAACTATTATATTAAGCCAAAGAAAATATTTTTGTACTTTTTCAACAAAATTATTCTTTTTAAAATCAAACATGAGGTAATTAAATATAAATTAATATTGTTAATGATATTATTGCGAAAAATTAAAAATAATACAATATTTCAATCCATACGATCTAAAACTGTACTTAAGCGATATTTCTTATTTGATATTGATTAAATTAAAAATAAATTTAACATAATAAATCAAAATAATGCATAAAATATAAAATTCAGAATACAATAATTAAAAAATATTATCAGTCACAATATTTTTCGATGGGCTTTACTTCTCGGAAATTATTTTCCAATGTACATAGAAAAGCAGATTTTTTTCTCAGAATGAATAATATCATGACAAACTAAACATAACTAATACTAAAAATTAAAAGACCTAGTTACCCTAAATATCTTCTACTTGTTGAATATTTTTTTTAAAAAAATTTAGCTCATCTAGAATACGTATTTGAAAAACAGACAAATTTGAGACAATTTACGTTTGCAAATTCTTTAATAATAAAGAAATATTTCGACTACTTAAATAGGATTTATCTAAATAAATAAGAATGTATTAAATTATTAATTGGATATTAAAGTTTTATTATTAAAATGTTCGGGAAGATATTTTTTACCAAAATAATTGTGTAAATTACAGATTATCATTTTTTCTTCAGAATAATAAAAACATAAAATAACTATTTCATAAACAGTATTCATAAAGAAAATAAAAGATGGGAAAACCGTAATTTTTTTTATTAAAATTAGTTTTCACTTCAAATTAAAAAAGTAATTATTATAAGAGCAAAGCAAAATTTCCATACAATACATACAACATTTAAAGTAATAATTCAGTTTCAATTTAATTATCGAAAATAAGTAAATTTTTGAATAAATTTTTTGAAAATGCTTTGGATTTATTGCACTCAATTCTAACTTATATGTGCATAACAAATGTAAATATGGAAAATGCTAATGAATATCGATTTAATGATTGAAAATATTATTGAAACCAGAATGGAAAAAATGAAGCCAAATCTATATTTGAAAACAAAAGAAACGGAAGCTATAGATCAAAATGAAATATCTATACCAGAAAATAAAATATACATGTTTTGTGTAGACACAACTGTATGATAAGTAAATATATAGAAACGAAACGTAAATTGCGCTTTGTATGAAATATTACAATATCAACTTTTTCCAGTTTAGATACTGTAAATACGTAAAATTCATTTCAGGATTTTTTTTTTTTTATTTCATGAGGAATTGTTGAAATTCATAAGAAATTAGGAATTGAAATTTTATAAAAATTAACTTTTGTAATTTTTAGCATGAAATATATTTACGTAAAGCAAATTTCATTTTAAAAAAATGATTCTAAATAATTCTAAAGCTTAAACCACTGCAATAATTTAAATTGTATAAATTTAAGGTATATCAATCAGTTTTGTATAATTAAAAACTGCAATAAATTATTTTTAAAATTCTTAGATTTTTCAAGCTATTTTTAAATAAATAATTTAAATCAGCCCCCTTTTTATACATTCAAATTATGTTTAATTCTCAACATCAAATGCTTATCCGATGGTTACAATTTTTTGAAAAAATCAAAGAAAATAGTTAAATTTAGGTTTAAAAATACAAAAAGCTTTATAATATTCACAAAAAATAGCTTATTACAAAACTTTATACTAATTTCTTAAAATTTATTAGAGAAAAAAATAATTTGTACTAAAAATATCCTAAAGTATTTCAATAATTTAAATGAATATTTCAATGATTAAAAAAATGTGTATAGTTAAAATGTTATGAGGCATAAATGACGTGCCCAGAAGCAAATAAATTGAATTTTCATGATTTTGAAACATTAATTTAAATTTAATAAATTTGAAATTTAAAAAGGTATTTAAAACATTTCTCCAAAGATGCTTTGTCAAATGAGTGATTGTTACTGTTTATTATACTAAATTAGCTTATTCAATTAATGAAAATTTTATTGTAATTTAACGGTCTTTTAATAATAAATTTATGTATATTTAATATATTTTAGGAGTATAAGATCTATAGATGAACTTTGACTATATATTTGAGGAAATAAAAAGTATAAATTCCAGTTTTTTATTCAAAATCAAAGAATTTAAATTGCTTTTGCAAATCTTTTTAAAAGGGATTTTTATAAAATTATGAATAAAAATAATGCCTATAAAAATTAGTATATCATTTTAAACTAAAATGAATTTATTATTTCAAAAATTCTTTTATATATTTGTTCCCACAATTTAAAATTATAAACTTTTTTTTGCAAAATAATTTAATAGAAAAAACGTTATTTTATAATAAATGCAAATTATAATTAATCTAAGATAATAAAAAATACAAATATCTGACTAACTTTTTTCAATAAAATGAATCAGTACAAATGATATAACAAATCGAAATTTTTTCCAGTGTTAAAATTATTAAATTTTACAAAGCAGGATGAATATCCTTAAAATATTATTAAACTCAAAAAATAGTTGTACACGATGAGCCTAAATAAAGCAATAAATAGACTTTTTCATAATTTTAAAATTATTTGTCTGTGGAATTTTTACTTAATATGGAAACATGATTTAATAATTCGAATTTTCCCAAATTAAAAACTTAAGCAATAAATTAAGCATGAACTCTTACTCTTGCAAACTTATAATTATTTAAAATTTGTGTTTCACAAGAATTTTATTTTAATTTTCACTTAAGTTCGTGCTTACATTCTAAACTTCGATAAATATTAAATAATTTTATTTAAATCTGACAATTTTTTTCAGTTTTAAGATATTTATTTTTAAAAAATAAAATTTTACCTTTTATTAAAATACAAAATAAATGCACATGCATATGATTTTGATAGTTGTTTAAATTTTCGTTCTAAAAATAGAAATTATAGTTAATTTTTTATGATTAAGATACATATTTGAAAATTTTTAATAAGAATTTCATAATTACAATATAAAAAAGTAAGTATTAAAAGAAAGTAAAAATTTATGTTTATTATCCTTAAATTATATTTTATTTAAAATTTATATATATATATATATTTCAATTTTTAAGTGTGTTATTTTTCACCAAAGAATGAATATTGAGTAGTTAAAATAAAATTCCAATAATTAAATAATATAATTTCTTAAAAAAGGATAATTTTATGTTCACAATTTTATCAATAAAATTAATTTTAAAATATTTGTATTTAATTAAAAACATTTTTTCAATCATTGAATTTAAAAATACTTTAATTTTATTTCAAAAATTCTATTTTTAGTTTTTTATTATAAAATCATAAAATTTTTTATAGCTGCATATAAGTTCATAATTATGATTTGAATTAAAATTGTATAAATTCAAAATAAAAAAGTTCAATAATAATCAAATAAAGTACTATTTTTATTCATTATATTTATAATTATATTTTAGAGTTAAATAATATTTATAAATTCTAAAAATAAAAATAAAATACTAAATTTCTTCTAAAGTATAAAACTTTAGTATTTTTAAAATTTCTCACTTGTCAAATTGCTTGGCTAGAATAGATTGACAAATATTAATGAAATATAAATTTTTAAAATTAAAATAGTTTTTATTTTTAAAATTAAAAATAAAAACATTTAAAATTAAAATCTGTTTAATTTTTTAAGTATGCATTAAGGACTTTTGTAAATAATTGATGCAACATATACATACATAACTAATAATTTTCATTAAAACATCTTTAATTTTTTAATTTTATACAAACTTAAGAAACTTATTCTTTTGGGGAAAAAAATATGAAATAAAAATTTAAACAATCTTTATTTTCCAAAACGGTTAAATTTAAGATTAAATTATTTTTCCCAAAAGACGTAAATAAATTTTTATTAAAAATATTTATTTATTTTTAAATTATTCTCATTAAGTATTCATTACAATTTAACTAAATTTTAATTTCGTATGGAAACACGTTTTACGGATCATCTGTTTTTATTTCCAATTTTAAAACTAAGTTAATATCAAAATAAAAATAACAAACAGTAAAATAAAAACAAATATTTAATAATATAATCCACGAGAAAAAGAGATGTAACACGCTCACTTACGAAAGAGATGACAACAACATGCCCCCTCTTCCACCCTCTTTTACTTATTTAAACAATGTTCCAACCCCCATTCCGAGGTGGTCCGATCACCCACCCTGTCCAAATCCCGAAAATGAAAAAAATTCTGAAAAGATTCGGTGAGTGAGGAAGAGAACAAAAAAATAAAAACAAGAAGCCAGCATATTCCCCTTCCCAAAGCAACGTTTCTGCGCAGAGCGAACGGTAGCAGGGTTTTGATGTTTGACGGAAAGGCGAAGGATAGCTGTCAAGGTATTGAAGGGAAAAGGGAGATTTGACAATCGAGCGTCTAGACTAAGCCTTGCGCGCCGCCGCTTGATATCTTTTTTCGTAAAGGGGTTGTTGAAATTTTCACTTACATTTCATGCGTTTGGGACGATCTTGCTTCCTTCGAGGCATGCTGCTTTGTCGGTACAAACTCCACAAAGGGGCGGGCGCCTGTTTACGCTAAAAAGCGTTCCAAAAGCGAGCAGATCACAGAGCGCTTCCCGCTGCTGACCTTCCATTCAGTAAACTGCGAGTAGCTCCGTGTGACGTCAGAAAGATAGACAGCCGCTCGCCAGTTGCATCTTGGGAGGAGCTGAGCTGCTTCTCTTAATATCTTTTCTTTCGAACTAGTGGCTCCATCTCTCGAATAGTTCTGGTAATCCAAATCAAGATTTAAAGTTATGCATACAGGAGAAGTCTAAATCCTGTTTCAAACATAATACTTTTTTCTCATTATTTTTCAGTTAAGTGATGTTAAATGTTATAATATATATCAAAACCTAATAATTACATTTGTCTTGAACTGTATACATTAATTATTCCATCAGAAATAATTATAGACTAATCTCTCGTGAAACATCAAGTAAAAAAGAAAAACGTAAACTTTTTATAACTATTATGCATAAAACTTTTGAAACTTAACATAAAAAAATGTATGCATGTTATTTTAAAAAATAAATGATAATCTGGTTTATAATAAAATTAAAATAAAGTTATCCTAATAATTAAAAGAATATTGGAAAAATATTTCAATGAAAAAAGGGGGAAAACCAAATACTAGATTCTAGTATTTTGGTATGGTATGACTTCCAAAAAAATATTTGATAAATATAAAAATTTTTGTGCATACAGAAATTCTGGAAGGATAATGAAGTCTATTAGTAGATAATAATTACACAAAATGCAAAAAATTATTTTTTGTGTGATTAATTAATAACTTTAATAATACATTGTGCGTTAAAAAAAGTAGAAGGACACTCATATTTCATAAATTATGTTTTATATTTTAGAGAAATTAAGGTAAATTTTCTTTTTAATTTTAAAAAACTTACTTTTATTTTATTTTGGTGAATGAATTCCATCTACTTTTTTAAGAAAATATTATAAAATAGTACTTAACGATTTTTAGTGTGAGAAAAAGTAGAAGGACACCTGCAAAAATATTCTCCTTTTGGAATCTGTAGCAATTTAATATGATTAAAATATTGTTCTTTTTAAATGTCTTTCTTTAAAAAATTATATTTTGTTGAAAAAATCCTTAATTTTTCCTTAGCTAAAATGCCTGGTGGGAAACCTTTAAGAGAATTTCAAAAAGGCCAAATAGTGTCATGTAAAGATGTGGGCAAAGGTGTAAGAGAAATTGCACGGCACCCACACATCAATCCAAACGTTGTTTCTAGCTTCTAAAGAAATCGAAAGAGTCAGAGAAAATCAACGACTGGTAGACCTAAAAATTAGACACTACGTTATCAAAGAAAAATCTTTAAAAAACTTTTTTTAAAAAAAAGAAAGAACACGTGGAAGCATTGGATAAGTACACGACTCATCTGGAATCATACATGTAACCTGAAGAACACTTTACAACTACATAAAAAGATCGGATACTTTCATATTCAAGAAAAGAAAACACAATGTATAATGGAAGGAAAGGCACATTGAGCACCGTGTACTGTCTCATAGTCAGCACTTGAGATTTAAAGAGCCTCTGATGGGGAGGGTGAGTGGGGAGACTGTTGGTGCCAGGAACAGTCTGACGAAGCTGTGTTTTTTTTTTTTTCTTTGTAATATTGATAGTTTCTTTTTGTACGCTACGCAGGCGTGAGAGAGATGTTAGCGAACCCAGATATGACTCCTTTGTAATTTTGTTTCTTTGTTAATTAAATGTGTTTGTTTTCAAAATGTGGAGTCATTAGTTTGTTTCATAACAACCGGCTACAGTAGCCCAAAGAACACATATCTAGGAACTTCGAATGGACTTCAGTTATTTTTTCTGATGATAGAAATTCAATTTAGATTATTTCGACAGTTATCAAGGTCATTGGCATTGTCTGAGGACACAAGAAGAAACTTATTCTACCAGACAGATAGGAGGAGGCAGTTTAATGGTTAGGACAATTGTTGGGTACTGGAAAGACCTATCTAGTGTTTCTGGATGGAAAACAGAAAGCAGATTACATTCAATTTAAGTTCTGAACTTCTTAATAATGGCGCTGAGCTAGTTGAAGAAAGTTGGATATTTCAGCAATAGGACGCATCAATTCACAAGGCCAATTACGTTAAAAATTAATTTGAAACAAATAATGTTCAGGTTCTGCCATAACCTGTTAAAAGTTCATACGTCAATATTATTAATATATATATATATATATATATATATATATATATATGAGAGAGAGAGAGAGAGAGAGAGAGAGAGAGAGAGAGAGTCTTTTTGAAATAATTAAAGCAAATTTCAGAAGAATTCTTTATTAACAAGACTTTTACTTTCATTATTTAGAACTGTTCTTCTACTCTTTTCACACAGTATAATGTGATTGAAAATAATTTTTAATTGTAAAATGCAAGTAGTTATTTTATTTCATATCATAGATATGGTTGTCTGATTATAAATAAGTTTTTAAAAGTGCTGTAGTAAAGTTATTTTGTAAAAATTCAAAGTTCTTATCCAAACAGGAGAAGATCTAATGTCCTCATACATTTTCATGCAGTGTATTGCTTGAAGAATATATTGTGGTAAAAAAGAAAAATTTTAATTTATTATTTTATAACACTATTGTAGAGTTTAATATAGAAAATAAAATAAATCTGTAAAATCTTCAATGTATTATTATTAATTTTTTTGCAGAAAATATTCATAGAAATATTATATATGTCCTTGGCAAAATAACTTTATATGCATATTTTTTATATAAAGAATTATTCATTATATTAGAAAGTATTATACAGAAAATAGAACGTATAAATAAAGAATATTTTGACATGTTTTCTTCTCTTGTGCAAGGAAAAGTTTTCAATCTATCTTTGTTAAAGAGAAAACCGTATTTATTGAAATTATAATTTATTTTATTTAACTTTAATAGTATTTAAATTAAGGTCCAAAGCTTTCATTATCAACTGTAAATGTTAATATTTCTTTTTATAAAAATAATAGTAAATTACTTTGTGTAGTTTCCATTGTATTCAAAATATTTAAAAATTCAGTGATTAAATATCCTTGTAAAAATCCATTTAATTTAAATAATTAAATTAAAATAGGATGTTTTCATGCGATATGAAAGACGTTTTCAAAAATCTAAAAGTAATGATTAGATAATTCGTTAAGTACTTAGCGGATTAAACAATAAAAGTTTCTATATTCCATTACTGAAAAATTACGAAAAAGTAAATAAAAAAAGTTTTTCTTGTGATAAAAAAATGATGAATTATACACGAAAAACACATGAAATTGTAAAAGTTATAATCATCTTTTTTTATGAGATGGAATGGGATTGTAAGAATAATTCACATCACAAAGTAAATATTAAATTTCAAAACAATTATCTCTAATAAAAATTTCGTTTTTGGGGAAAAAATAATTGGAAATTTTATTTTGATTTTATAGTTTATCCCGAATAATATAAACCATAACGAAATAAGATTTTTTTTTGGATCTTTTAATGTATCTAATACTTTCTATAGTTTATTTTGAGTTTATTATACCACACCAGATAAAAAAAAATGATTGACAAATAAAGATTAAAATTATCTTACTATAAAAACACTTTCAAAATATTAGGTTAGCAAAAAGGAGGAAATATCTGTTAAAGGTTAAAATTCTACTAAATATCATATATAATAGAAGCTTTTATATAATTCTATTATGTAAAAGCTTCAATTATATATAATATTATATATAAGATAGAAAGTTGTAACAATTCTTAGACCCGAATTTAAATCACATTTTAATATTTATTTAATTTAACAAGGTATATTAAAATTATTATATTGTTTTTATGCCCTTATAAATTCATTACATTAAAAAATTTGTCGTAATGAAAACATTTCTATAAAATACATTATTAAAATTATATGCTAATGTTATAGAAAAAAGAAATGCCTGATTTTATCACCCATATATGAAATATATACGTGATAAATTTTCAACAACGATAAAATTTAAAATATTACAATACATTATGAACGAAGTATGCCGACCGATGGCTGAGTGGTTAGCGTTCCTGATTCCTGAGCTGTGGGTCCCGGGTTCGAGTCCCGTTTCGGGCATGGATGTTTCTTTCCTTCTCTGTTCTTTCTGTGTTTCTTTGTCCTTTCTTCTGTGATGATGTATATATGTGGCCCACCCTATAAACGGGTTTGTGGTGGTATGGCGCGGGTAACGCTACTCGCCTCCGTGACTTGGTTCACAGGTGCCCGCTGGGTAACGATAAATGAGTAGCAGTTTCTGGCCTTGTTGTGGCATAGGGTTCGTCACCCAAGTACCCGCCATTGGAATAAAAAAATGAACGAAGTATACTTAAATGACTTGATGAATTTGTATAAATGAAACAGTTTGATATTTCATTTTATAGCAATTTAAAATAAAATATAAATTCACAATGCATTATTTATAAAATTTATAATTTCGAAATTATAGCATTTTTTTACGTAGTCTGAAAATAAGTTATATTTTTAGAGTATTTTATAAATATCATAACATCAAAATTAAATTTAGAAAAATAAACTGTTTGGAGAAATAATATATTTTATAACTGAACACAAATCGATATTTATCTCAATAAATACTTCATGCGTTTTTTTATTCCAAGAATATTAGTAATTCATAATTTTTATTTAATTTTTTATATCTTTAAAATAACATTATATGCAAATATTATGCGAATACGACTATAACTTTATTCATATTCAAACAAATAATCTCAAAATTTTATTTGATGAAACAATAAAATTTTTACATTCAAGAGAAATTTAAATTTTTTAATATGTGTGTGATAAGCTTGTGCTTTTTGTAATTGAAATTAGAAAAATGTGTTAATGCTATATGTCAGCCTTTTATTAGAATTATATACATGTAATATTTAAATAGCGAAAAAAATTTGAATTTGTTATTCTAAAATATGCCAAAACGTTCATTGAAGCCCGATATATATAATTTTCATCTGTTACGGTACAAAATTGACTAACAAATGAATTTTACAAAAAATTCCTTTAAGACATTTGTAGCAAAGTAAAATTTAACAAATTATAAGTTACTTTTTTAATAAAATTAATTCTGAGCACAAAATCAGAAAAAATACTGATTAAGAAAAACGGAGCTATTAATATCTGTTAAATCTATGCAATGATTTAGATCACAATCTCTTTAATTCACACACAATATGATCTATTACATAATTTAATAGTTTACTATACATGATGATTCATGAAAAATATTCAGGATGATTAGTTTCCAGGCATGTTAACTTTTTTATTTTTTATTTTCTTATTTTTCACCAGCTTTTAATTTGCTAATTTATGTTTTGAAACACTTTCTTAAAAATAAATTAAATTCCATTATTTTATTTAAATTTGTTACTTTTGTTGTATTTTTTTTAATAAATATTTCCTTTTAAAGTATTTATTTGTTTACAATGTTTATTTAAAATATAATTTTCTCTGAAATAGCAATTTTCTTTACTTGAAAAATATTCTTTTTTTTAAGATGACAATAATTGAATTCTTGTTTGTATTTTTTTGTTTTTCCTTTTTTCAGAGCTTTAATCAATCAATGATATTATTTTTTATATGTGTAAGGTTTTAAAAATTTTAACAAATGTGATTTTAAGTAAATAAAGAATTGTGACCGTATTTGACATCTTTTTCACTTGCTTCACTTAAATTAATTTTTATAACTTTCAAAATCAAATTTTTAGAATTAAAACAAAATTATAGGTAAGGATTTACTTTATTGTCATACTCATCAACAGAAATTTAAATTATTAATTAAAACTAAAGATATTGTGGAAAAAAATTAAATTACAGGAAATGAGAATTGCTTTATTTTGAATAATTGAATCATGTAATTTTCATAATTTTAAATATAGATTTATATTAGTAGGACTCCTAAAATCATCATATGTTTCAATAATCTTTTTCGGAAGTTTAAAAAAAGCTAAAGATGAAATAATTTTAAAAATTCTTGCCGAAAGATGTATTTAAAACCATATGAAAAAACCTATATATTATACTATGAACATTTTTGAAAACAGCCTTCTATGAAGGCTGTTTTCAAAAATGTGCCAAAAATTTAATGATCCTATCATAATATTACAAACGCAAACATGGTCGAACTTTATTCCTTGAAGAGTATATTGATTTTAAAAGGTATTGCTATAGATGTTGCCAGATATATATTTTTATGAGACACCAGTTTGAAGCATCAAGATAGACAATTTTGGCTGTCAAGTACAATTATAAAGCTTTTTTCTTAAAGACAATACATATTATTCTTTTCTAGGCTGACTCTTCGTAGATAATGTTAGAAAAAAAACTCTAAAAACTCCAAAGAATTCACACGATAGACATGCATTCAAAAATCTGAAGCACAATGCTCGTTTCCCTTTTGATAGGACTGAATCGGAATTTTTTCACTCCCAAAAACGTGGTTGTAATACTAAGCGACTGTGTGTCTCGTAACATGTTAATCGAATGATTGCTAGATTAGCGGTTTTAAAAAAAGAGGTATATTACGTAATCCTACTTGTTTTTACGAATTAAGTGGCCATGGTGGCCTAGTATTAAGAGCATCGGCCTTCCGTCCAGAAGGGTGAGATTCGTATCCCAATGCCGCAAAAGACCCATCGAGTACGTGCGATATACGTGCTCGTTAAATATGTGGAATCGAAATCCAGTGGTCGGTCGCTGAGCAGTTACAATGAGTGTAATGGTCTGTGGAAAATTTCCTCCCCCTTCAGATCAATATCAAAATTGAGGGAGTAGATCCTCTGGTGGTGCCATCTAGCGGAAGAGTTTAGTCGTACTTTCACCTTTGTGGCGCTCAGGTTAAACGAAAGGTGCACTCTACTGACTTAAATTCGCATGTCCAACGGCATAGCGAGCTTGGCTTGTTCACGTGTCATAAGTAACAACAACGCGAATTGAGTAATTTCCAAATGTAACACGGGACATTGTAAAGTCGCGTGTTAGAATATAATGTCGTAATCTCATATTATGGTATTTATCAGCTAGACTTTACTGATGCTAGGTGGAAGTATAAAGAACTGGGTGAGAGAGCGACCATAATCAAATTAAAAGTCAACTTCTAACTAAGTATAGTCTCAGTATAATACTTTGAGTGTACTTCTCTCTCTCTCTCTCTCTCAATTCTTCCCCTTCTTGTTGTTGTCGTGTGCCAGCTAGGCTGGCAATATGGGGTGCACTGCTCCACTTTTTCAAGTGAACCATATTTTGGTGTGGAGTCCGACTTCCTCAGTACACACATGCCATAGAGACCCGTTCATACGGTAGGCAATCATTCACATCTCATTCATACAAGGAAAGGGCAAAACAGGATAGATAGAGAGAGAAAGTACATTCATGCCCGAACCGGGATTCGAACTCAGGACTTCCTTATCCGTAGTCAGGCACGCTGACCACTAGACAATTTGGTCGGCAATTCTTCCCCCTTAAAGTAATAATATATGTTAAATGAGTTTTCAAAACATAAATGATTCTAAGGAATTTTTATAGATTAAATGGTTTAGAATTCGTTTATTAAAAATATCTAATTTAAAGAAGTGAAAATAGATCTTCAGAAATCAGATTTCATGTTGAATTACTTTTTGCCTTCAAGGTGAACAGTATTTTTCATTATGTATATGTATTCATATGTTTTTGTTTTAGTGTGATAAACTGTATTGATCTCCATATTAAAATCATATGATTATTCATATAAACTTTGTAGGTACTACAGATTCTAAGCTGAAGATGCGTATCCAATTTCTTTTTAAAATTTAATAAATTATTCATCAAATTTATCATTATTTTTTTTTTACAAGAAATTTCGTTTTCAAAATGACCACCACAAGCAGAGTAAAACCATCAACATGGAGATAGTATTAAGCACTTAATGTTTTCCTAATGATTTGTTTTGAATCCTACAAATGTGTCTGTCAGAAATCACAGCTAATTAAGTGTAGTGTCACCAATATCCACGATAATAAGAATAAAAAGAGTGGAAGACGTGTGGTCTAATTATATCCACTTAGTTTATAATTAAAAGAAAAGGATCACTGTAATATAAATCAATTTCATCACTAAAATTCAATGAAGGTAGAATTTCTGGAGAGCATATAGCAATATCTAATGAATGAAAAGTTCTTGATGGTTGGTGGAAATAAGTTATTTCCATGGAATTTAAGAAGCAGATATTGTTATTAGAAATAAACTGTTCAATTATGTGACCATTAGAATTCGTATTATGACTAACACATAGGATGTTATGACTATTAAAGTTACCAAACAATATAAAGAGTGTAAATAGTTGATCCAATAAATTGCTTAAATCGTTTTTATGGATGACAGTAGGGGGGAGGTAAGTAAAGGCTACAAATATTAATGAGAGATGTTGCATGTACGCATACTATAACACCATGTAGTGATGTTTTACGGAATCGTACTGAGATAGGGATATTATAAGACACAAGAATGCTTACACCCCCCTCCAGATACTGTGTTATAGTTAATATCTTTTCTCACACAGTTATAAACGCGCAGCTTAAAACAATACTGAGGCTTCAAGAATGTTTCTTGAGTGGCAAAATACATTGGATTATAAAGGTTAATAATTGTTTTGATATCTCCTATGTGAGTGTAAAATCTTCAACAGTTCCAAGAAATGAAAGCTACCATTAAGCAAAATTGAATGCCCCAGCCTTGGAACAAGCCATCTGAGATTTAGATGAATTTTCACTTTGGAGTGTTTCATCATCTGAAGGATATACATTTACCATACCAGTTTTAGGAAAAGCAAGAGTTTTTTTAATCATAAAAGGTAATTTATGGAGCCCTTCTCGCGCATGTTTCAATTTTTCTGATCTTTGGGATTTTGACTTTGAGAAAGATTTTGGAGAAATTCCTTTTAGATTTGGTAAGGCTGTGGCAACACAGCATTCCCCACGAAATTTTAGTGTTGGCTGAATGGAAACTAGAGTGGTGAATGAGAAGAGAATATTAGAGAAGCTTCGTATTAGAAATATTTAAAGATAATTTCGAAATCGGAAGACTAAGCAATCGTTTTGTCTACTACAAGATTTCATGACTTTTTGGATTGCTTGACAATATTTTGTTAAATGGTACGGTATGACACTGTATGCCTGGCTTCGTTGTCAGATAAGTTTTATCTATCTGACCATGAAGCCTGAAGTAATTTCTTTTTCTAATATTCATTGGGCATGATCAGGAGTAAGAGGGATGTTCACCACAGTAGTTGACGCATTTTTATCTTTGTAATTTACATTTGCTTCATATTCAACTGAAGCACATCAAGCACAAGTTAAAGGTCCCTTACAGATAGTTTTGCATGCTTTAAACGTTGACATTTAAAGCAACGTAAAAGGTTTGGAATGTAGGGTCAAACACTGCACTTTACATAACAAGCTCTAATAGACTGATGCAGTGTAGGAGTTGCAAAGATGAGTATGAGATGTTTAGTTTTTATAATTGAGCCCTCTCTCTTGATTGTAATGTGCTGTTCCTGTTGCACTTTTTGATCAACAAGATTATCTGCTTAAATTACTCTCCATGTAGAATTTAAGCTACTATGGGAAGATACTATAACATCAATATTACTAAGAGATTTATGTCTTAGCATTGTTTTGGACTGTTAAACTGATAGGACTTCAATCAAGAGATCCTATTTTATCTTGCAAACATTTTTGACATTTCCACCTGTACCAATAAGACTCTTATTAATTAAGAATGGGGAAATATTAAAATTTTCCTCAGTTATATTAACAATAAAATATTTCTGGTCATGTATCATTTGTTGTTCCATAGGGAGTAAAAAATTAGAAGTACACTCCATCAAAAAGGTTGATTATTTCAAGGTCTGACCGCACCACCTACCACCGAGCCTAACAAGGGGATTCAAGATGACTGCACCAGTGCTAGCCAGACTCTATACGCTGTAAATATATCGTTGAAGTGGCGTCCATCCTTATCGACTCACTCAGCAGATATATGATCGCTTGATGCATGTAAGACGATTGATATACTGAGGACCACAACACACCTCCCGTTTACCTGAAGCAGAAGCCAATGTAATGTGTTGGTTTCTGGGAGCTTCAATTACCAGGGATACAGGTCTCCACGCACGGCAAACACGTGGGCAGTTTAGTCCCTAGATGAAGCTAACAGCAATAGGATGGAGATAGCTACTCAAGGGGAGCTCTCAACCTTTTTACAAGGCAACTACAACGAACGTGGAAAGGGGAAAGAAAGTAAAGAAGAATATGAGAAAAAAGAAAGATGAGGATAGATCACTGGGGTGGCTCTTGATTGTGACACCCGTGTTTACTTAAAGAAAGTAAACTCCCTGAGGTTATGTATAAGTAGATACTGCCCCCTCTTTTTTACATTATAAATAATTTTGTATACTTTTATGACTTCCTAATCAAGTGAATTAAAAAAATTTCACAATTTAAAAATATTACTTATATTTTAAAATATTTTATCGATATTACTCTTTGAAGAGATTCACAATTTAGAAGAATATATATTATAAAAATATATTGAAATTGTGTGTGTATGGAATTTACAAATACTTCTGGCTATAATTATTAAAAAATTTTTGATAATTTTGGCTTTGTGAAACTTAGTTTGCTAAAATATCTATAATAAGTAATAATGCTAATTACTGTTAATCTCCAAAAAGAGGAAAATAGAAATTATAAAATATAAAAATAATTATATATATATTTATTTAAAATGTGGAATTTCTGTGAAAATATGTCCAGAATAAAACCAAAGAAAGAGAATCCAATTAACAATCTCCACAATACTTAAAACCACTTTATGTATAAATTTTGTGTTCTTTATATTTTAAAATAAATTACAAAAAGTTTATTCGCACTAAAAACTGCATTTTGCATAATTTTAAAAAATAGTTTAACGTATCAATAAATTACAGTCAGACTATTTACTTAGTAAATAGGAATTTATATAGTGTAAGTATGCTCATAATTTGACCACACATAATATGAAATGTGAGATTAATGCTATTTAAAGGCATTTCAATGGAAAACGCACTTACTGAAGTTTATACTATATTTTTAATCATCCTAATGCACATGGTCTCTCAAGACAATAAGTTCTTTGTTGATTATTTTACAACATAGAACTTATTGTCTTGAGCACACTTCACGGGCTCTCCAATACTTCTGGGCAATGTTCTTATACTGAGAAAGTAAGGTTCAATTATTTAGATGTTAAAAAATCATTGGTTGATTAAAGTCACATAAAACACAGTTCGGGGAATCTACCATTTTAATTCTATAGAGATGGTCTTGCAAGTAGACATGTCTAGTCAGTCCTCTAAACAGAGCTAGTTCAGTCTTTCTTGGAAAACTAGGAATAATTATTTCCTTCTTTAGATTCTTCCATCTCTTATCCCTTAAGTTTTAAGTCATATCCTGTTTGAGAGTTTTTCTAGCAGTCAGGTTATTAAACAACTTAGTTGTGTGAAACAAAAGCTAGAACAGTTTATATGTTGTTCTTTCAAAGTGTCTTCCTTAGACAGGGCATCAGCTTTTCAATGCCCTTAACTCCACAATGGGCAGGAATTTATTGAAGTAAAAATCCTATGTGTTAGTGCCTTAAACAAGGGTCTATATTCTATAATTCTTTGGTACTTATTTCGGTTATTCAAAAGGACTTGAAGCGCACTTTCATATTTTGATAATATGACAGTTCTTTCAAAAGAATGGCTGGGAATCGACAGTTGTTGATGAGCTACAGAAATAGCTTCGATTTCACCATCGAATGCAGTTGTAAGAGTTCCAATCGGTAAGTAAAAACTAAAACTCTCACAAATGGTATCTGCTCCATTACCACGTCCCTTCAACATAGAGCTATTAGTGAAGACATACAACCATTCATTTTCATGATAGCGAATCTCAAAATTTTCCACTGCAAAAGATCTTAATTGTGTATCAACCATTTTTTTTTTAAAAATTCTTTGCATAAGATCAAAGTTTATATTGAAATTCAAAAAGTAACAATGGACAAGAGAGAGAGGAGGTAAAAGTAGAGATCATTTCTGCACAAATTCAAAAATCAGAATTTCTATATTGATGTATTTCCAATTACCGCTTGATTAATGAAATTTATATGAGTTAAGTATAATTGTATTAAAAATATTACTAATCGAAGTTAATTTATTTGAAAAGTTGAATATCTAATTCTCACGAAAAAATGATTCTTACTTTTTAAACATAACTTTTTTAATATAAAAAAATTGTTTCACAATCCAAAAAATTTTTATGTCGCTTTTGTTAATTAGACAATAAATACAAAAATATTTTGATACTGCATTAAATTATTAAATTGATTTTACTATTTATAGCAAGTAACTTACAGCAATGGGAAATAGTTAAGAATGTCTAAAAAATGTAATTCAATGATATTCATATATAAAGAGCATTTTTTATAAAAGGGATATTTTTTACATTTAAAATTTGTCAAATATAGTTTTATTCATTTTACGTTCATAAATAATGATTAACAAAAATTTATTATCTATACATTTTTAAGTAAATTGAATGAATTTGCATGAACTAATTTAGAACGTGTAAATGCCTTCATTAATATTTATAAATTACATGAATAATTTGTAAAAGAAATTAATTACATTTAAATATTGCACAGTTATTGATTATAAAGTATATTTATTTAGAATTATTCCTTGTACTAAAGAATTGCTTTTTAAATGTATGACAAAAAATGATTTGCGGCCTTTTTTGAATTGATTTAGACTCTAATTGCATACATATTGACTGTGCCAAATTTTTTCACCCCATTGTTATTTAAATGTATGACTGATTAAAATGTGATACTTAATTTTACGTTCAAATAACTAAATTCAGAAGATTAGACAACAATATTTGTTCATTTCAACAATAATAATTTTCCAAATATATTTTCCAAGAAAATTCTTTGAATTTTAGTTTTTAAGTACTTTTCTTTTTTTTAATTTTTCTAATATTTATTATGTATTTTATTTAGCATATATGGAACTTGTTAAATAGTAGATTTTCACTTTTTTGAAAATATTATGAACTTTTCTTAAAATAATATTCATTAAATTATTAAAAATGTATGTTTGCCATACCTCTTTTCCCCAATTTTAATTTGTTTCTTAATGTCAAATAGTTTTTAAATATATTTAAATAATTTAGCAGTGTTTTCATAAGAATATATTTATAATGTCTAATATTTACATAGATATTTATTCTTTACAAAAATGAATAAAATATTTTTTAAAAGTGAAAGATATTTATTTTAAAATTGATTTATTAAGTAAAATTTCATAATTGTTTTTTTAATATAAGTTTTTAATTTATTGTAAGATGGAAATTAATAAGTTTAATTGAACACACACACACATAAAACTCCAAGTTTAGATTCAGGTGTTTAGTTGAAAAAATTTTTTTTGTCTTAAACATTTTTTTCTTAGTGATTACTTAAGACATGGTCATTCTTAAACTTTATTTTGCAGTTTTCAAACATTTTTATCGTAAATGTATTAGTTAGTAATTATTGTAAATGAATAAATTTTTTGAGTATTCATTTAAAAAGTGGTATACTTTCAGTTTAAGCAGTTGAAAAATAATAAAATTGCATTCATAACGACTTACAAATCTATTTGTGATATTATAATTTTTTAAAGAAAAGTCTACAGTATAGAGAAAAATACCATTTTTTGCATTCCTTATATCCCTTTTATGAAACTTATTCCAGATTCTTATAAGAACGACATTTTTCAATGCGTTTAATTTCATATTGTAATAATAAAATATTTATAAAAGTTAACTATGCCCATACACTGACATGCATTAGAATTGACAGAAAGAAGATAGATTACAAAGCTAATAGTGAGAAGGATACAACAGAAATTTTTGCATAAATAATATTTTTAAATAATTATATTAAAATTTAATATCAAACTATTCATTTAATCATGAAATATAAACGTATAAACCGGCGCTTCTAGAATGTTGTTAACAACATTTTTAATCTAAATGCAAGATGAAATGCATGTTATAGTATGAAAGCATGATATCTGTTGAATTCTTATAACATTCTGGACTATAAATGGTTCATTTAGGTTTTTATATCTATTAAACATTTAAGTATTTAATTTAAAATCTCAGATAGACGTTATATATTCGATTAAGGCTATGACTTTTCTTAACTATGACTTTTCTGCGAATCTTTCGCTAAAATTTTTCTCCATATGTTTCCTTAAAATTTGCAGATTATCAGTAATAATTGCCCGAATCAGATTTGTTTATTGAGCAATTCTAAGTTGACTTTAATGTACCATTTACAATTGCTAATAAATAAATAAAGTGTACCATAAATTGTGTGATATTCTATAAATATAATTAATAACTTATTATTTTTATATTTTAGTTGTAGAATATTACGACAATTAAAATAATACCTTCAGTAAATGACAAATTTAAATATTGAATTAAATCCATAAATTTAATTATAAAGCATTATTATAAATAATATATTTATGCTCATATTGTTCTAAGTTTTCACATTAATCCACCCCTTACAAGTGATAGTTAAGACACATCCTATGATGAACTTAGGGGTATAATGTTTCTCTAGTTACAACTATGTCCATCGGGAGAAATTATAATTAATGATTTAGCATACATATCTACTAGCAAACTGGTTATCAGAGTATTACGTAACTTGAAATATATTTAATTAACAGTAATAATAATGTTCTATTAATCTACAATTAATTAACCTAAATTATCAATAAAAAATAGTGGTAATTAACTCACGATTACTTAAAACGCGTGCGCAAAAATTTAACTTGCAATTATTTTAAAATAGGAAGTCCTGATCTTAGTTAAAATTAAATTATTTTAAGTTTTCAAGCACAAAAAACATCGTTGATGAATGTTTATATGAGTTTGTTTAAATTCTAGATATATGTATGATTGATTGATGATAGAAATAGCGTTGATTACTTGAATTTCCATTATGAATTCATTGCTTTGCAAACATGGGTTGCAACTAAATCTTGAACTTATTGATAGTGTAAAACAGAAAACTAAAAGTGAAAGTTCAATAATATAATAAACTTAAGTTTTATTATCTGTATTGTAATTTTTTTTTAATTCAATGAAACTACTCTAAATTATTTTACTATACTTTGTTTATATCAACACTTAATCAAAAATCCAGTGCAACAATTCAATAAACAAAAATTTGTAATTATTTGATAATCACTTGATTGATTTCGATAAGTAGTATTTATGAAGTTTATTTAAAAGTTTGTTCATGCATACATTTTTAATGCTGTTTCACCAGCATACTTTCCTGTACCTAACTCAGAGTTGCGCTTTACCAGTTAGATAAAAGCAGCCAGGTGTGTGAGAGAGTCCTCATAATTCAGAATCAGGTACCATGTAGAAGAACCTCAGTACTTGAGCTGCCATTCTCAGGTGTATCATTTCACTTGGAGGACATTGCGACCATGACCTATGTAACGTGCTCTAGCTGAGTTTAGTGAACACGACGGATCTTCAACTAAGTCGGGATTCAAACTCACTACATTTCGATTATGAAAGCGACGTCTTAACCAACCAGTCCAACAGGGGCTCTAATTTTTGGATAGGTTGAATTGAATACCTTCTGCTATAGTTCTGTTACAAGAATAATTCTGAGGCCACGTTGGTCTAGTTAGTTAGGGTGTCGTTTTCATTATTGGAAAGTAATCAGTTCGAATCCCGGCTTAACAGAAGATCCGTCGAGTTCACAAAAGGCGACTGGAGTTCATTAAGACTGGACGTGGTCACAATGTCCTCCAAGTGAAATGATACCTCTTGAGGTAGCAGGCCAAGTATTGGGGGTCTTCTGATTAGTTCCTGCTTCAAATTCACGAAGACTCCACCTGGCTGCTTCTATCTAACTGGTAGAGCCTAGCTCAGAGCTAAGTTCAGGGAAGCATGTTGATGCAACAACAACATAAGTCATTCTTTACGATCAAAAGCTCTCCACTGAGAATGAAGATAGTGAACTGTGAAAATCAATGTATAGTTCAAGAATAAGGAAAAAGAAAAAGGACAGAAAAGAAATGATATTATTTTTAAAATCTAGTAATTTGTTAAAAAGAATTTAACCTAACATTTATTTTCTTTTATAATTGAGAAATTGGTTTGTTGTCTATATTCGTAAAATTAGTATTTTTATGCATATTTTATGTTTCAATTCATTATACGTTTTCTTGTACAGTATAAGTAGTTTTAAGGATACACATAAAAATATCAAAAATTCTTATGATGAATGTAAATTACTTGCTTTTCTAACTTTTATTAGATTTTATATTTTAACCATTTTCAGTTATAATTTTTCAAAATATTACTGATTTCATTGCCACTAGTCATTACTAAACTGTAACCGAAATTCCTCCCAAAATATTACATAAATTTTATACTTACTTTGAATAAAAGACAAAAATCTTAATAACTTTATGAAGTAAAAACATAATTAAATGTGCAAAACTCACAAATTCAACGCCATTTTTATATTATTCCATAGTAATTCTTTAGTACATTACTTAGTAATTTTTTAATTTTCAACCAAATTTTTTGGCAAAGATGATATGGTAAAATGAACTTAAAATGCCTGTACATTATTACAAAATTGTGTAGATTATTATGGCATTTTGAAATTTAATGATACTAGCTGATTAATAATAAAATTAAAATAATATTTATATTCACAGTTAAAAACGTATATGTTTAATTAAATGTAGATAGTGTTGTAATAAGAATCATCACCATAGATCAATGATGCTTTATTTATATTCTATAAAATATTTTACTGTATTTTTTTGGCTGGTTAACATATAAAAGTAGAAACATCAACATAAATAATTCTACATAAAAAGTTCATCCTTTTCAATTTTCAAAAAAAAAAAAAAAAAAAAAAAGAAAAAAAGAAAAGAAAAGCTTTTCATGAAAACAAAGTTAAAGTCAAATTATAATCAATTAAATTTAATTGGCTGGAACAATTTAAAAATAAAAGAAACTATACAGATTAAATTTTAACTATATAAATATTTTTGTTAAGCTCCGCTGCTACTCACTCATTAATTTTCTACTTCAGTTTAATTTTTATTTTAATCTGATATATTTACTTTCAAAACTTATAGTATTTTTTTAATAAAATTAATTTTTCAATCTCTTTTATCACTCTATTTTCTAGATGTTATTTACATTAAAGCAATCTCTAGTTAAAAATTAGATAATCTCAATGAAGAATATTCTTATTTCATAACAATCTTTTCATTTCATTTCAATGAACTAATTTTATATTGTAAGTGCTTGTTGGAATAGAAGAACCACGAACAGGAAAAATTACAAATGACAATTCATTTTTTTATTTTCAAAACGTGGCTTTTTTAGCTATGGAGGCTTTATCTGTTTCGGTCAATATTATCATGTTTCAAATATTAAAATTCGCTTACTTTGAATGTAGCTGTTCAAAAAAAACTGAAAATGAGTGAAATTTCAATTAAAATAAATGTGACTCATAAGAAAATTGATTGAAAAGAAAAATGATTTATCGATGTGGAATACTGTATCATTTTTTTATTTGAAAGATCAACATATATATCTTCCTGTATACCACCGATGATTTTTATGACTTAAAAGATTACAAATCAATAAGAAGTTTTAAAATATGGCAGTCAAGGAAAATACAAATGACAAAGTTGTACCTGATATACGAACTTTCTAAAATAGAACAGATTCTGGTGATTTAACTAAGACTAAAAACAAGATTATAATATGGGTGTTTACTTCAACTCTTTATAAAGAACTTCTCTTTCATCAAAATTGTTTATACAATCAAGAAGCAAATGCACAGAATTTTTCAGTATCAAATTCGCATTTAAAAATGCAACTGCTAGCATTTTAAAGTAAAATAAATGATTTAAAATTATCATGTTAAGTTATAAGCAGAGTTAGTTTGAAATCGATATAAAGGTGGTTAAGTTTAAGTCTAAGATGTACTCTTGAGAAGTCTTTTAGTCCATTTAACATTTAAGGAGGTGAAAAATTCTTCATTCCAAGATTTGTTAATATAATTTCTTTGAAGATATTTATAATATGATACTAGATTTGGAACATTAAATGTGGTGTTTAAATTGGTGACATCTTTAGCTAGAGAAAATCAACCCTTTTTGTTGAAATTTACTCTACAATATCCATTTACATGAGTAAAATTAATTATACAATTAATTTCAGGGCACTTAGGTAGAACAAGTTACACATCGACAATAAGTTTTTACCCACCGGTAACTTTCTGCTGGGACAGAAACGAAGACAAAGAGTCGTTGCAAATAAGAGCATTTTTCTGTAGATTTTTTTATTGCATTTTTAATTGCAACATTGTTACAGAGAATCACTTGAAAAACTGAGCAATCAGTTTTTCAAGCTGATTGCTTCATCATTAATTTTAAACTGATAAAACTCAGTCTCTGTATTTTGGAGAAATTTAGCAAACGCAAGATCAACTCTTTCACCAAAATTGCTTACATCTGTGTGTGTGCACCAGAATGCTTCTCTACACCTAGCCAAGAGTTAGGCTCTACCAGTTAAATAAGGCAGCTAGATGGGAAATTTCTTCATTTAGTAGCAGAGACCACAAGCAGAAGACCCTCAATATTAACCCTGCCACCCCAGAGGAATTATTTCACTTGGATTTTTAATGTGGCCCAAGTACCTTCAGTAAGTAAGACGGATCTTCGGTTAAATCGGAATTCGAACTCACTGTCCTCTGACAATGAGAACGTCTCTCTAACCAACGAGATTACAGCTGTCTTCTTTCACATCAGTTTATTGTTGCACTCGCATACTTCCCTGCATCTAGCCCAGATCTTCCATCAGCCTTGTAAACAACATCCTAACAGCTCCCATTTATATCATCACAGTTCCCTTTGATTCAAATTCCTATTCCCAAAGAGGCAGGAATCTTCTGGAAAAGTGGGGAATCATTGCAGTGGGAAGTTTTCCATTCAAGCAGTTATTGCTAAACGAGTCAAGAAAAGCATTCTTCTTATTTATTTCATTTAAGATCTTAATATCTATAAGAAGTACATTAAAAAAACATAAGGAACATCATATTACCATAATGTATTACCTCCTCTCTTACAATTCTAAGAAAAAATCTTTAAATTTTCCGAATTAGCAGACAATTGATTTTCTTCCTCATGCCGTCACTATTGAAGCATAGGAGATTACAGATAAAGTCACTTATTTGTAAATTAGCTTTCTAATATTATTATAATTAAAATCATAAGATTATAGATATTTCATAATGCGAACAGCAGTATTTCGCAATTGCTTTAAAAGTATGAGAGATATGTTTTTTACCCCAAAATGTACATATACTGAATAATATTGAAGTATTTTTTTATCAACATTAGGAAGACAATGATTCCCTAATTTTAAATTTATATATTGTATCATCATTAATAAAAATAATCATTTATTAATTAAAAAATGAAGTTTTGATACCTAATTATGGACGGCCTGAGGTATTAATATTCAACTTTGAAAAGTCTTCCTAGAAATTGCCTTCTAGGAAGACTTTTTATAGATAACGGACTGTGTTCATGTGTATTAAGGTAGGAAACATAAAATTCACGAGCACCTACTCCGACATGTGTGCATGTAGAAGGAAGAAAAGCAACATCCATCTCCAATTGCTCAACAGTTGCTGGTATCGAACTTCTGTTCTGAAGAGGGGTGTGCTATCCTTGGGCCACGTTGAATTAAAAAAAAATAAAGCTTAAAGTTTCATTGAACTAAGCAGGCAGCCTTAGTACCTTGAAACATGCATTATATAGTGAATCTCACCCATTAAATAATAAATAAAATTAAGAAATTATAAAATAAGAGAATTATTAACAAAAGTTTTAACAAATTTCTTAAATGATGTTTCAAGCTAGAATTTTTATAAATTTTTTAAATAACAAAGAGTCATTCGGTCTTTTATAGTGAATCATAAAATTTTTATTTTTAGTCAGGATTAAAATTACAAATATTTCTACGCAAAATGAATTTTCCATTTCAATAGCACATTAGAAATATTTTCAACATCCAAATGAAAATTATAAAATGGATTTTTGATATTTTTCCAAAACTAGCTCGAATGATTTTTTTAAAAACGAATAGTCAAAGGATCAAAAAATTAAACCACTTTTCTTTACGAAAATACATTCTGATTACATTTGTCATGACATCATAATTATATTAAATTCATAGATTAAGATAACTTTAAATAAATTAAGTTAAGCGTAAATCAAAAAGTCTACCTTAAAATTAGCAGTCTATAATGTCAGAGCAGAACATCAACATTATTATTATTATTACGAAATTTAAAAATTTATTTATTTATATGACTGAATATTTATAACACTACATTGACTTGACATGTTCACCTTTTATTTAAAGATCTTAGTTAAATAGGATAACCATTTTTTCCACACTTAATTTATCATCTAAAAATAGAAAACCACATATGTTGCTCTCGTTTAGTCAGAGAAAGATTTATAATATCAGGAAAAGATCAGTTCCAGTTTCTGGAAAGTTATTGAGTTGTTAAAAGATATAAAACTAGAACTGCGGTTTGAAATCCGGCCAATAATAATTTATGAAGATGTTTTTAAAAATATATTATAATTATTTAAATATACTTTGATATTTCCTGGCGATTTGAATTCCAAATGAAAAATTTTTTTACCTGAAAATCAAAATTTGTTTGTTAAAATTTGAGAAAAACAAATATCAATAATAATTTTGCTTTTTAATTTAAAAATTATTAAAATTAACAATGATATTTTTATTAGAATCCGTTGCGCATTTTAACAAAAAGAGGAAAATTATTAATTATTTCCTCGAAACTTAATTTCGTCAGTTCGATATTACAAATGTTTCATTTATCAATATAAAAAAGTAAGGTAACAATAAGCTGTACTCAAAAGCTGTTCATTTAATCTTTAAAGATTGATACGTTTATACAAAAATAAACAAACAATGGAATTCTGCCTATCGGGGCATCTAGTTAGTCACTTGGAAGTAAAAGAAATATGCAATTTTTAATGCCATATAATTAATAAAATTTTTATTTTAATCACTGTGGAATTTTATTTTAAATTATTTCATAGTTAAAAAAATTGGACGATTTGTTGCAATATAGAGACTAAAACAGTAATTTTTTGGCACAGGTGCCGTATAATCATCCATGATTCCAAATTCAGAATTTTTTTGGCGATGAAGAAATATTGCCAAAATGATGTATCGTGACCAATGACGTAAATACTAAGGTTACCAAATTAGAATTTTCTGCATAATTCTTATAGGTCTCTATATGTATGACGTAATAAAAACGAGGTTACCAGATAGATAAGAAAATCCGCCAATCTTAGAACTTGGCATTCTGGATTATACGGCACTTGTGCCAATTTTCTTAATGAAAATATTCTTTTTAATAGATTTACTCACCAAAACTTATTTGACGAACATTTTAAAATTTATTATATTAAAGACAGATATTTAATAAAATGTAGCAATTTTTTTTAAAAAAAAATATATTAGTTAGTTTATCACACAAAAATCTTTTTTTGACCAAGAAAGCTAGTTAGGCCTGCAGTTTAAAGTCGAACCCGAACTACATTAAAGGCATTCACGATCAAGATGGGTATTTGTAATAAAACAAATTTTATTTTTATACAAAATTTCTTCAAAACTAAATATAGTTATTTTTTGCTAATTATAAAAATAACTTATGTTTATAATAAAAATTAAGATGCAATTCATTATTAAATGTAAGGTAAAGTAGATAAAAATGCTTTCTGAAGAGTTTTTAATAAATGTTTTAATCATTTGCATTTAAGACACTGAATTATTTTACAAATATTTTTTACAGATTCTAAGAATGTCTTTTTTTTAAAAAATTGAGTTTTATTGTGCAACAGAATAAATAATAATCTTAAATTATTTAGAAAAAACCGTTGATTCAAAAGTCGAGAATTCTAACTTAAGATTAAAGGGGATCAAATATTTTTTAATATGTAACAGATTCTTCAAAGAATAAATATAGATTTGATATTGCTTAAATGCAGATTTATATTCAAGGAACTATATTTAAATAAAACGAGGAGAAAAAGGCATTTTCCTCAAACTACACTCTTAAAAAAATCGAGTGGATTTCACTCAGGAGTAAAATTTCACTCTTTCATTTTCACAAAACTCAACCAATCTTTAAGATAGAAATTCACTCTTTTGAAAGATGCGGGTAAACCACTCCTTTTAAGGAGAGAAACAGCAAATCGCTTAAAGGGGTAAATTAGATAGAAAAAAGAGTGAAATTTAATCTTTTATAGAAGTATTACTGATTTTTTTATATTTTTATATATAATATTGAACACTTTTAGTGCAGAAATTGGGTTTTAAATTCTTTATTTTAAGGATTTTTTTGACAATTACAATATAAAGATATATGACTTCTTTATTAAATAATATAACAGTACAATTGAACATGACATTTTAATTGATTTGGATATTATAGTGGTTTTTAAATTACATACATTATCAACCAAATTGTTCAGCCATTTATTACAATATTTATATCGATTTAGTTTTACGTGTGAGTGTAGCACTCTCAAGAAAAAATCGTCACACTACTTATTTTTCAGTTTAGTTTACTGTGGGTCCATTAAGTACAAAATTAATTTTTACACACTTTATTAGAATAACAAATTGTAAACAATTTAAAAAATACATAAATATTTTATATAGGTAAATATAATTTAAGTTCTTTTGAAAAAATAATTTATTTATAGTATAGCTAAATATTTATTTTTGAATATTGATAATATGCATTTTTGAAGTTACAGGAGGATAAAGACAAATATTTAGATTATTCTCTTGAACAAAACTGACTTATATTTTTGCAAATAAATCTTGTTTTATGACATATTTTAAATTAAACTGAAAATAAATTCAATGAAACTAAGAATGAAATTAAAAATAAAATGCAAGATCATACAAAACATATTTATTCAATTTTTAATACAGAAAATATTTAAATAAAAATATGTGTCAGAAATTCTTATGTTAATGATGTCAAAATACTGGAGCTTGACAGTTTTATCGTCAGTTTAATAAAACAAAATAAGAATACTATTAAAATGAGAATAAAAAAAGATAATATGCATTTTAATGCCAGTATTTTGCCAAAATGTAGATCTTGATCGATTATAGTAAGAATGTGTTGCTTAAATTAAAGTCCCAACTGAACCATTTTTTAATTTATAAACCATATAGTCCATGAGAGCATACAATATAGTAAATTTAACATCGTACTTAACATTAAACACATGATGACTTTTATATAAAATATTGAACACTTTTTAATCTTGCAAATCCGACATCAATAAATCCACACATAAGATTTCATATGGTCATAGGTCTTGCTTTTGACCACAGCAAATCAAGAGTAGTTGACTACTTTTGAGCGTTGTTCTTCTTCTACAGATCTCTTCACCTAATTCGAAAAAAAAAATCATAATAACTAAAATTTCTATAATATTTGTATTCTCGTTATAGTGTCAATATAAATTTTAATACCAAAAAATTTCATATGAATAGAAATTTCAAAAAATTAAGCCTTATTTATTAATAAAATTAAGCTTCAAGTAATAAGATATCTACGTAATTATACTCTGTATTGGAATTATATTCAGCCTAAAAATTCTATCATCCAGAATTCTCACATATTACATAAAAACTTGTCCTGTAATATGGAATCATATTACAGGACAAGTTTTTGAACATACAATAATATTCTAGGAGCATAGAATGCAGGATATTTACTGAGAAAACAGTCAGCCTCTGGATATCAAATTTCAAATCTATCTATAATAAAGAGAATAATTATAATATTAAATTAATAGAACTTTTTATTGTAATTTAAAGCAAGTGTAATTTGTTAAAAAAATAGTATTATCATTATTTAATTAATTAAAACGTAGTAACTTAATGATTATCTATTAGTTTTTTGAAAATTTTTATAAGAAATGTGGCAAAAATGATAAATTATTGATATACAATGAAACAAATACAAAATAATTTTGGATTTTTAAACATTAAATAAAAATATATACATGCAAACATAAATTTATTTTTAATGTTACAGAATTTTGAATCAATCAACTATAACTGAAAAACAGGTGAAACTAAATAAATTTTTTTTTTTACAAATTACAACAAAAAAATTTTGAAACTATGCTTTTGTATCACATATTCAAATACATTGCAAGTAAAATGATTTTTAAAAATACAAGATAGAAAACTACAATATAGTAAAATACATAAGCAATACTGCATATTTTGTATAAATTACTTTCTTTTTTCATATATAATAAATTATTTTTTTCTTTGCAAAATTTCAACTAAATGTTTTAAAATATCTTATTCACATGCAATAAAAAAACTTGGAAATGCATGAACAGCATGCTTCATGTTATACCATTAAAAATGCAGATATACAAATTATGTAAGGAATTGTAAATTTTGGTGTGCTTAAATCATTGTGGCATTGTTAGAAAATAATGGTCTTATAAAATTTTAGTACTTTCATAAATATTTTAAAATTTATACTTAAATATGCAAAAAATACATGTTTTATACTACCAATGTTTCATTGAAAGCAGCCTCTTTTGGATACTTAAAGACATAAATTCTGTTATAGAATAGAACAATAGATGATCTATTTTTCATTACAAAATGTTTTTTAAACATTTTCTTCATAAGTTCAAATATTTTTTCTCCATGAATTTCATAAAGCATTCCAAATCGTAATCATTTTATCTGAAAGGAAAAATACACATATGTGTTTACTCAAAAATATCATACATGTAAAAACTAGTTATGGTCAAGTGAATTATAAATACTGGATATTTATTTTTTATAAGCAATTAAATTTAAATTAAAAATTCAGAAAATTTTAAATGAATTATAAATTTATTATAAAGATAATTAAAATTTGGTTTTAGCAGTAAAAACAAACAAAACTTTATTTCAAAATAGATTTAAAAACATTATTAAAATTTCTTAAGCTAATTACCAAGTAATATTAATTTAATGAATAATAATAATTACCTTTCATTATTTTAAAACCAACTTTAAAAACCAAAAACTTTAATAAGAGATTTTAACTGAAAATATTGATTGGAATTTTCATGTCATTTAATTACCACATTCTTACATTAAACATAGAATATTACTTCAAACTTTTAAATACATTTTACAAGCAAAATGAAATTAATACTCTTGTAGTAATAACAATAGTTAACATTTTCTCAGTCTCCATAAAACTTATTTTGATTACACATTATACAGAATATACCAGATCAGCCATTTCTTCCTTACATTGCATTTCATCATCTCCAAAATAACATGTTTCACATTTGTTTTTGCTAATTTTGTTTTTTATTTTTTTCTTCACTGATGACAATGACAACCATAAAATACAAATATAAATTATATTTCTATCGACAAAATTTTTAGTTGGAAATTCTAAAATATTATACTCGTACAAATTAAGAGTATATTTTGATACATATAAAATTTTGTTTTCGTTTTATCTACGAATGCTTTTACATAGTAACAATCAAATCGAAAATTGTCATTGAAATTTTAATAATAAATACATACTGTCAAGTAATATTCTGTAGATTAATATTTGCTTTATATTGTATTAACATTTAAATTAAAAAGCTTCGAATTTTATTTATGAAAAAATTTATTCTTATTCATTGGTAAAATGTTGTATTTGATATTAATCGCAGTTTCAATTCAGTACAATAAACTATATTAAATAATATTTTTATAATATACATTGGCTATTTAAATCAACGAGAATATTAATAGTCATATTCACGCACAGTTTCGAAATTAAAAGAATTTAAATATACATTCATTATAATTTACTATTAATTATAATAAATTAAATTTTGGCAGAAAATAGTATTAGAAATAAAAATAAAATTTTCAAACACATTTTTATATTACTAAACATTATCAATTAAGCAGAAATTTCAAATATTATAAATATTACAGGAATATAAATTCAATAGAATTCACTTTCAAATAGGAAAGTTTATAGCATGGTGAAAAATCACAAATATGAAGATTTGATCTAGTCATTCAATTAATTATAAGAAATAAAGACTTACCGTAATGTTTCTGCGCTCCTTCTAGTCCAATTATATATATTTTTAAATCAAATAGATCACCTTTACAAACTGAAGTTTTAAATTCCTCCATTTTTAGGTTAGGTTAGGTTATAGCAAAAAAATGTTTTGGAGCTTTATGCTCATAGGCTTGTGGCTCGAAACCATTTTTAGTGAAACTAAACCGAACCGAAGGCATAGAGCCACGTGATGATTTAAACCAATCAGAGCACATCACATTTGGTTTGTGCCATAAACATGCCAAAAAAAGAGTGAAAATTGCTTTGAATCGAGTATGAAATGTTAGAACTCCTCTACCCAATTAAGTAGAAAAGTATTCATTTTGTATCTTTATGGAGTACAAAATATCCGTCGCTCATCAAGTGGTGAAAAACCACTCGATTTTTTTAAGAGTATACTGATGTTTTTGTTAGTAAATTAGAGAAATATATCACCATATTCAAAACAATAATAAAATGCCAAATATTAAAACAAATTTTCAAGAAAATGATTCTTTGATCATTTATATAACGCATTTAGCCAAGAAGAAAAATTATGAAACCATTTTTTGTTTTACAATTTCTGCTCATGAATAAAGTATACGATAAAAGTCAATAAACCAATAAAATCCCTAAAAAATATTTTTCCCAATATTGGAGTAACGCAATCTTGGAATACCCGATGTTCATACTAAAATTAATATCGACTATCTTGTTGCAAATTTTGATTAAATATTTTCTGAAATTGTAATTTGATATAACACAGATTACGAGAACTTTAATTAACTTAATTAATTTTTTACAATTTACGATAAACTTAGATATATTATTTGTAAACATTAATTTATACCAAATAAATAATTTATCCTACAATAAAACTTGAAGAAAATTACCCTTCTTTCTATTAATAAAATAAATAAAATTGAAATATATTAGTTGGTAAATTCGATGTAATGTAATGGTAATTTTATTTACAATAATTCTCTTTTAGATTAAGGAATAGTTTCAAAAAATCTTAATAAAGATTTGCAACGATGACAATTTCTATAATATTCAACATGTTGGATATCAAGGAACTTTTCACAGATGAATTTCCACATCTTTTCTTCGAGGACGAAAAAGTTAAGGAACAAATTTATTGTGTACATTTTAGAAGTTTTTCATTTAACGATTCCATGTGAATCATTTTTCTAAGTAATTCTACTAATTATAATTGTGTTGAAGCTGAGAAAAAGTATTTTGAGTATGAATTTCAAGAAATGTTGCTCCATTTTCTGTGTGTACTGTATTAGTATACTATTAAAAGTGTATAGTATAATTTTAAAAGTAAGGGAAGTAAATAAGAAACTTGAAGCTGAAATTTACTATTAATTTGCCTATTGAAATGTGAATGGAGTAATGTTGCCAATTTTATAAACCATATGCGAGAGAAAGAGACTTTCCTTGATCAGTCAATGAAAAAAGAAAATATTCTTGAAAGTTTTACAAAACACACATATTAAACAAAATTTAAAAACAAAACTAAATAATAAGTTTTAAAACGCAGTATACAATCAATGTAATTGTTAATTTTTCATAGGAAAAATATATAAATTGGCTATGATAAGAAAAATTTGCAAATACGCGACAAAAATTTAAAAAACAATTTTTTAATCTTAAGAGTGAGTACTTCTGATATATGAAAATTATATCAAATTACAGCAAAATATTCTTTTGTTAATATTAACCGCAAAAAAATGTCCCTTGTTATAAATTCTATTTCTCTTCAAGAAGCTATAAAATGTATTTCAATTATTTTCTTTCAGAAATGGAAGCTAGAAAATGTGAAAATAATCTTTTGCGTTTTCAATTTTTTTTTCTGTTTTTTATTGGCAAATCTCTTATTTAATTTTTGCGATAAATATGTTTGATTTATAGTACATAAAAAAGAACAAAATCTTAAATCACTAGCCTCAGATATAAAATGATTGATTTAAAATAATAAATCATGATTATTAATTTATAATTAAGTCAAAAAATGACAAAAACAATATAAAGTGATTAATAGTTTACTATTGCCAAGAAAAAATCCAACAGGATAAAAAGTGACTTATAACAATATAAAGTAATTAATAATACAAACTATAACTACCAACTTATTGAGGCATATTAAATTTCTTAGATTTATTAAAAAATGAAACAAATTTTTTTTAGAAATATAAGTTAGTATCATTATTTTATTTCTAGTTAAAACATATCGTAATGGTACTTAGAAAAATATGCATAAAATGAAAAACAACATCGAATTTCAGTTTACCTTTTATATATCTCTCGGTAAATACTATAAAAATAAATTTTTCCTGAAAGTTCCCAAAAAAGTTTAGGAAATTTTTTGAAAGTTTTAGAAAATCTTATGAAAAAAATTTCGTTTAATATGCATGTAACTTATAAGAAACATTGAAAGATAGCTTATTTCAAGTATTGCTTTCGCCTAATTTTCTAAATGGTTTCATAAGCATCATAAATTATTTTAAACATAATACGATAAAGCAAAGGATCTGCGCTTATGATATTTATGTAACTATACATTTGAAGAGATTAATATGTTATATTGCCGACCAGCTTGTCTAGTGGTCAGCGTGCCTGACTGCGGATAAGGAGGTCCTGGGTTCGAATCCCGGTTCGGGCCTGGATGTACTTTCTCTCTCTATCTATCCTGTCTTTGTCCTTTCCTTGTATGAATGGTTGCCTACCCTATAAACGGGTCCCTATGGCATGTGTATACTGAGGAAGTCGGACTCCACACCAAATATGGTTCAGTTGAAAAAGTGGAGCAGCGCACCCCATATTGCCAGCCTAACTGGCTGGCACACGACAATTAATGAATTATGTTATATTAAGATACATATCAACGATATGATATATTTTTCCGTCAAAGAATTTTATACATTGTCTTTTCTTTTACTAATGTACAGACTTTGTAATCTATTCTAATTTCCCACTCGTATAGAAGAGTAAAACATACTCTCGACAACGGATTCTTATATAAAGAAAAGGTTTTAAGAGTTTCATTGGCCCGATGGCGCAAAACTCTGATATTCACTTCACACTGATGCTCAAGTTGTCGGTACGACCATCATGAATTAACTATATACCTGTGTGAATTTTTATCGATGTATTATAAGTTTATTTCGTTTCAAAATGGTACATTTTATTCTTTATTAATTTTTTAAAGCTATTTCTAAGCCATATCAGATAAGTCAATGAGTTTAGATATGACGTTCTTTTTAATTATTAAATTGAATTAGGGTTAGTGAATATTTTTTGAAATGAAAGAAAGAAAATTGATAAACGTGTGATTATTTTACTGCTATACTGATATTATTTTAAACACAATGTTTGCATTTTTCCATTTTAGTGTTTTGCTTAGTTTTATTTAACTTGTTTTTAGGAAATATATATTTAACTCTAAATATAAATAAAATCAATTTAAACCTTCAATGAACAATCTTTATTGAATACATTATCATTCATATCCTTTTATATTCCATTTTTAATAACAATAGTATTTTTTCTGTAAATATTAATGTTACTAATAACAGTAAATATACTATGGTTAAAATTATAATCTCGTAAAATGAAGTCATTGAATCTAGTATTGCTTTGTATGTTTAACGTTTCATGATATTTTGATACTTCATATTCAATGGAATATTTTAGGTTTAAGGAAAATTCTATGCTATTCCCAGAAAAAGAGGCTTTATTCTTTCTTTGAAAGAAAGTAGCATAAAAACTTAGCATAGTATTATTATTATTTTGTGTATTTTTTGTATTACACTGAAAAAACATTTTTCAATCTAATTTTAGCCATATTTTTATTTTAAATTTTCTTTCTAAAATTTCTTCTTAAAAATAATCTCTCTTCAATCACTTAGATATTTTCAATCACTTAGTCAAACGCAATATTTTGGTTTCATCTAAAACTTTCATTGTTGTTGTTGTTCTCATTTTGAAGCACTCATAAAAGACTTCTACAAGAGTTTTTATTTCTTTATTGCCTTGTACATTTTATTTACAGCAATTGTAAATAGTATAGGAAAACAGATCCAGGTTTCTTTTGCTCAAGACAGTTGAATGCGCTATTTCTTGACATAGTTGCTAAAAATGAATTAGTGAATATTTGAATTAAAAATGAAAAATGAATTAGTGAAATCGGTTAGTGAATATTTTTCGAAATGAAAGAAAGAAATATTCGAAAATTGATAAACGTGTGATTATTTTACTGCTATACTGATTTTATTTTAAACACGATGTTTGTATTTTTCCATTTTAGTGTTTTGCTTAGTTTTATTTAACTTGTTTTTAGGAAATATATTTAACTCTAAATATAAATAAAATCAATTTAAACCTTCAATGAACAATCTTTATTGAATACATTATCATTCATATCATTTTATTTCCCATTTTTAATAACAATAGTATTTTTTCTGTAAATATTAATGTTACTAATAATAGTAAATATATTATGGTTAAAGTTATAATCTCGTAAAATAAAGTCATTGAATCTAGTATTGTTTTGTATGTTTAATGTTTCACGATATTTTGATACGTCATTTCAATATAATATTTTAGATTTAAGGAAAATTCTATGCTATTCCCAGAAAAGGAGGCTTTATTCTTTCTTTGAAAGAAAGTAGCATAAAAACTTAACATAGTATTAATATTATTTTGCATATTTTTTGTATTACACTGAAAAAACATTTTTCAATCTAATTTTAGCCATATTTTTATTTTAAATTTTCAAATGTCTTCTTAAAAATAATCTCTCTTCAATCACTTAGTCAAACGCAATATTTTGGTTTCATCTAAAACTTTCATTGTTGTTGTTGTTGTCTTGTGCCAGCCAGATTGACAATATGGGGTGCGCTGCTCCACTTTTCCAACTGAACCATATTTTGGTGTGACGTCCAACTTCCTCAGTACACACATGCCATAGGAACCCGTTTATAGGGTAGACAACCATTCACAATCCATTTATAGAAAGAGAGGACAAAGACAGGATAGACAGAGAGAGGAAATACATCTATGCCCGAACTGGGATTCGAACCCAGGATCCGGAGTCAGGCACTCTGAAAAACTTTCATTATAATATATAATCTATATATTGCTTATCATTAAAATTGCTATGCAATGAAAATAGTTTGCAATAAATGTTAAATTTTTATGAAAATTTTTACTTGACAGAATATGCGGTTGGTAACATGCAGTTAATATAGTTGAAAAATAATTCATTTTCATCATGTTTATTATGGTTGATTGAAAATAGATTGTTCGATTAAAGATCATATAATAGGTCTCATTGAAAATAACTGCCAAACTATTTGAGTATAAATAAAAATATTGGAAACTCGTAGCATATCGCGACGATGGTTTATCATTACAAAAAATTATTGCTTTTATTGCCAAAGATATTATAATCGTCAAATGAATATAGAAAAAAGAATCCAAAAAGGCAAAATTATTTGATATATCGAGTTTCAAACACTGAATATAACTAACTCTAAGTATAATATTCATGTATATCTCATGACTTTGATAAATTGGATTGTAGCAGCAATTATTCTAAACAGGAACTTAACTTGAACACAATGCAACTGCTCATACGCATAATGCTTGGAATATCACAAGTACCAACACTGTGACTCTATTTATAGCTTTCTTTTGTTTAGTGGACAGAATTATTTCTACTTATAATACAGCAATTAATTCTAACTCTGGAACCCTCACTCAACAGTGTGAATACAAATTATGGTTTAAGGTCCTCATTCCTTCGCCTAGCTTCTTATGATAAGGATAGTCCTCATTGAATTCGTCGCATATAAAAGATTTCGGTTTGGCATGTTAAAACTGTAAGTTGTGCCATTTTTTCAAATGATAGAACTGTACCAAACGTTGCCCATTCTTGATTTTCCTCAACGCATAGAAAAATTCGAAGTACACAAGAAAGCTCTTGCCGTTTTTAATGACCAAAAGAACATGATTTACGAAAAATGTTGTCTATTGTAAATCTTTGAAATGATAACCATCGGCATCCAATATCTTCTGCCAACTTGTCTGAAATTGTGCAATCTCCTTGCAGTAAAACTCAGGGCTTTTAGACTCAAAGAAATCCGCGAGTACTTGGCGCTAAGTCTGCTTCATTGGTTAAAGATTTTGCGCAAAGATTATTGTCCTGAGAATGGAAGAAGTGGTAATATGAAGATGCAAAGAGGGCACAAAGTCTCCCAACCAAGTTTCTGTAAGGTATTCCTGGGCACGCGCACGACATGCGGCCACTCGTTATTGGTCAAGAACAGTACACCCTTGAGATTAACCAGTGATGTCTCTTTCTGTTACAATGTCTGTTGCACATGTTCCAAATGCTGCCAGAACAGGTCGGCAGTGGCCGTTTGGCCCATTAGTAGCAGCTCATAGTGAACCACTTGACGACCAGCTTCATCACAGATTGACAAATCTTCAGATTTGAATTTGTGAAAGCAATGCCTTGCCGTACGTTCATTCTTAGCTCTATCCTTAAAAGCTTGACATATACGGTCACTTAATACAGCAGCTGATAAGCACACTTTTAAGTCGAAAATCAAACAAAACCGAAAGAGCTCCTTCGACTCATCCATTTCTCTGTTCCGTGGTGACCTGGTTGGTTAGGGCTTCTTTCTCATTATCGGAAGGTAGTAAGTTCGAATCCAGAATTAACCGAAGATCCTTCATGTTCGATAAAGGCGGCTGGGGCACATTAAACTGGGTATGGTCGCAATGTCCTCTAAGGGAAATGACACCTCTGGATGTGGTAGGCAAAGTATTGGGGGTCTTCTGCTTGGTCCTTGCTTCAAAATCATTTAGTCCCTGCTTCTATCTAACTGGTAGAGCCAACTCAGAGCCGGGTACAGGATAGCATGCTGGTGCAACTGTCCATTTCTCTTCGCTACTGTACGAGTTGTGATTGATGAATGTGGACTTGGTTTTATAACAACTGATATTCCTTAACTGACAGGTGTTTTAATAACGTTAAACACTAATTTGCATACTTATTCTCATTTCATTCAATGGCAATGCGAAAATGGTAAGAACTTTACGGTCTACCATATACATTGCTAGCATATTTCAATGTCTAACAGATATGTCATCGCTGTGTTTACATTCTGTAAGCTTTGTACATGAACTCTCTCACAAATTGAATGGAAGTAAAAACATAAAGTGAAAAATCAATATCTGTCATCACCCAATTCATTTCAAACTATTATTCAGTCAAATTATCAACATTACTGGGTGGTAAATCTGGCACCTTTGTATTTTTTATTTTCTAAGCTACGCAGTTCAGAACACTTGTAAATTTAACCCTATCTTTTATAATACTACATGTATGTAAATTTCTCATTTTATTTCTTTTCTAGTTTAATAATTTAAATCGCCAGAATCATATGAATATCTTCAAAATATTTTAAAATTTTGTGAAGGCTTAATGGTAAGACAGAAATTTCATTTTGTGAAAAAGCAACAAATACCGTGATCAATGCAATTAATTTTGGATATTTGTTGCAAAAATTTAAATATTTTGACTCAAAGATTTTAAAAAATTGAAAGCATTAAAAAGATTTTATTTTCAGTATTTACAAGCAGGTTAAGTTTAAGAGGCAATAGTTTATTAAAATTGTTAGGTATGTATTACAAGAAACAGTTATTCCACTATAATTACTCATTAGAAAGTCCAAAATGAAAAGTGGGTTCGGAAAGCTCTAAGAATATCAAAAACATTCGAGATGATATAAAAAAATTTGAAAACACTGAATAGTATGTGTCTTCATTCTAGATGAAAAAAATCACAAATTGGTATATGCACAATGGTTACAGTTTTATAGAAAAAGAGGACACAGATTTGAAAATTTTAATTAACTGTAATGTTCCTATCTATCCATCCATCCATCCTTCAATCCATCAATCTATCCATCCATCCATATATCCCTCCAATCCATCCATCCATTCATCAATCCATCCATATATCCCTCCAATCCATCCATCCATTCATCCAATTTGCAAATTATTTAGCAATTATTACATGTAGCAAAGACGTTAGACAGTCTCTGCTACATTCTCAACATCAATGTTGTGTGTAAAGCTTATTAAATAATTAATTGTGTAATGTACTGTAATATTACCGCTTACTCCCGCAATCACTCATGCAACTTTTTCATCCTCATGATTTAACTCATAAATAAATTTAATTTCTGGTACTTTTTGGTACTCTTTGAACTTTGATTTCTGGTACTCTTTGAACAAAAAAGTTTTGTTTTTTGTTTTTCCGTTGGTACAAATCTGTGCTTTATATATACATGAAAATATTTACAATATCTTAAAATTATGTCTTCTATTTATTATAGACTAATTTAATGGTTTCGTTAACAATCTTTGTTATTTTAATATTCTCTGAAAGGACGAAGCACATTTCAATTGGAGAAATTCAGTAAATAACCACAGTTGACAAATTCGGAATCATAAAACTATATTCATTCTCTTAGTGATTTCATTTTTTTTTTCATTCACTAAAAAGGACAACATAAGTAATGTTAATTTCTGCGTTACTGATGACATCATTTTTAGTTAATGTTGATGCATTTCTGCATTGCTTATTCTTTTCTCCTTTTCTTCGCTGTATTCAGTTCCATAGCTTCATACGTTTGGGAATAACAATGTGTATATCTACTCGAGGATAAAATTTTTATAGATTTGCAAACATCTCACTGCTTTATTTAAATATTCTTCTCTTATTTGGCAATTTGTGGAACTTTAATCAAAAAACATTTTTCAAAAGATCGTGACAACAGCTAGTACTTTCATGGTGCATGGCTCTTCCATTTTCCAGTTTTTAATTATCTTTGCGAACTTGATGACATCAAACTGGTCTTTATTTTTAAGACAATTTCAAATATCCGGTAAGTTATAGACAGAACAGTCTGAGAACTTCGCTTGATCTTAACGACAGGATTTCATTGATCAGCAGAAGAACATTCGAATATTATGAGTGTAAATGAAAGTTGGAATTGATAGACATCATGTAAAACACCTTTTGCTTAAAATTGCAAAAATTTTTGTAATGAAAATTGAAAAAATATAATTATAAAAAATGTAAAACGTACTGTGATGAAAACTGAAAAACTAATATAAAACTGTAACTGTGTGTAAAACTATAACTGTAATATTAAATTATATTACAAGGCCATCTGACAACTATTTTTTCTCACAGAAAATTTTTATCCTTTCTAAAACTCCTTCATTAAATTTTATTTATTTCCAGATTAAAAGCAGATATTATATCTTAGCTTCAAAAGTTTAAATATTTTATTTATTTCGTCAGGCATTTTGAAACAGATTCTTTATCCTTAAATTGCACATTGTATTAAAAAAAAACAAATATCAGAAAGAAAGATGTCACTTTTTTAATGAATTCATTACAAAGAATAATAAATAAAATATGCTATAATAAAAATTAAATCATTCTTATTTGGATATCGAGATTAATGCAAGTGATTCTAATTTAAAATACCTTAATAGCAATTAATTTCAACATTACTTATAAAATTTTCAATTTATTTTTTAAATATAATTTCTTATAAATAGTATTTTTGTTGTTTGAAGAAACAAATTAATCGTGTTCAGTTTTCTGAGATATCATAGTCTAACACATATTTTTCTTAGAATTAAATCAATATAATATTTGTATAAAATTATTTACAATTTTAAAGTATATTTATAAAAAGAAATATAAAAGTATATAACCATAGAATGTAATTTTTTAAATTACTTTTTAACATTATTGAAGAACTGTCAAATGAAATTTATTAAGCTAAAATGATTTAAAATGTTTTTAAAAAATTAATAATTTCTTAATGAACATTAAAAAAGAGCAACATCGTTTGTATTGAATGCTTATGTATTGCCAAAAAAGCTTAAGTAATATGTGATTTGATTCAATCCTGTAGTTGTTTCTAATATCAGATGTGTTACATTGCTACTCCACCTTAATAAAACTAAAAATTTCTAAAGAAAATTTTTAAAAACTTAAAAATGGGTTCTTTAAAATCTCGGGAACCGTAAAACTCAAGCACAAGAGAAAAAGGTCAGGGAAGGCTTGTTCAGTTCTGCACCATTGAACCTCTGGAAAGTTCCTTCTCCCTGAAAATGTGATAGGAATCTAATGTGGCTACTTGAAAAGAGTGAGAATAGTTTGCATTTTCCTTGAAATATTAAGCTGGTGGCATCATCGGTGTCTTTTTCCAAAGTACCAAGTGTGTTCAGGAGGGACTATCCAAAGTACGTTTAATTCAATCCTTTTGATTGAGGAAATTTTTGGTTAAATCAAGCTAGTATTGCCATGCAGAGTATCACCAGAGACAAACTTAACTGAAAACTATCACGATTTCTTTACCATTCAAACCAACATGTAAGGGGACCCACTGAAATTGTATTGTGTCCTCTTTCAATCCCTTTGGCTAAAATAATTATAAAGTAAGAAAAATTTGTAATCTTTTGCTTTTGTAATCAATTTTTTAATTCGGAAATCATTTTTAAGTATAAAATATATATTTAAGTATAAAAGATAATATTCCAGCTTTTCTAAACTTATATCAAATACTTATCTTTGATAATTTGGATATGTTATTGACTATATTGATTTTTGGTAGTATCATATTAATGCCTTATCCTTTGATGTAAAGTAGGAGAAAATATCATGTTTGTCTTCCATAATTTTTGTTATTTCAGTGAATCTACACTGACTTTTTTAATACAACTTTAAATGATCATTTTATAGAAAGGAGTTAATTCAGACGTAATTTCATGTTTACAATATTTTCCTTATTACTTTCTTAGAAGCAATAAAAAGAAATATTTTAACATAACTTATAGAATAACCTTAACATCTCATAAATTTTATAATGATATTAAAAATATATTCTCAAATTTTATTTAAAAAAATTCCAAAGTCTTATAATATCGTTTGCTTTTGTTAGCATTCTACAAGAATAGATTTTCACATAATAAATTACATCATTTCAAAACATCAATGCCATTATTATGATTCATGGATTTTTTTCAAACTCCACTTTTTATTACAAGATTTTCTTTTATTCTTTTGATTTATGATAATCAATGCTAAAATACAGCTTGGTTTCTCCCAATGCCACTTTGCGATATCAAATAAATGTCTACTGTTTTCGAATCACGTGCAGCTAAATTGTCGCTTTCCGTGCGCAATTTTCCTGTACGTTCTGGGAGAAACAAGTTTAAAAAAATACTAATAGTCCTCCTTCTGTGCACATTCATTCATAAATCACAGTTAATTAGAAGCATGATGAATTGCTTAATGAGAGAAAAAGGATCTTTCTTTGACATTTAAAAGCTGTTTTGCTGTATTGCTGGACCGCTGTATAAATGTCTTCCATCTGTGTGCTTTAAGTAAGCCTGCTCATTAAAGTCTTTTAGCATAATTTATTAGAATCTTTATTATTTCTACTCCTCGTTCCAAGATTTTGAGAAAAAGTCTTTTCATGATTCAATCTTTCACATTTCTATTGCATATTAATTAGTTCTTAAAATTTCGTGACATATTCGCATCTATGTTTACTGCGGATGAAACAAATCTTTATATGTAAAAGATTGAAAGAAATATTCGTACACACACAATCATCAGTTATTTATTTAAATTCAACATATATTTAGCTATGAAATTAATAGAAACTTAATTGAGCACAATATTATCTTTTTAACAATGGTATACTTTGAGAGAAGTTGAAATTAAAAACCTCTTTAAAAATTTTCATTGACTAATTAAATGAATTTAATAAAGTTATGCATTTTATTGAAGTGTAGGAAAATTTACGAACATAAACTTTCCTAAATTTTTCCTTTGAACACTAATATTCATCAGTTTTCAGAGAGTATTCATTAATAATTTTATATTAAATTAATAACTAATCAAAACAGCTTTATTTAGAAAAATTCAAATAGTTATATTAAAATTTCTGCTAACTAAAAAGTTAAAGAAGATCAAACAAATTTAAAAATGCATTTTTTTAATTGATATTTTATCGAATATTGAATCTAAATTAAAAGATTTTACTAAATCTTAACCAAAATTCATTTCAACATATTTCAGAATTCATTAACCCTTTATTGGCTTTAATAATTTCTAAAAATAATATTGTTATTCAAGAAAAAATGTAACAATTATACAATGGTAACGGAGAGCAACATTAACAACAAAACTAAAAAAATTTACTAAAAACTAGTTTCAAAGTGTTATTCAGCTGTGGCAAAGCTTTAATAAAAGTGCTCTGACATCATATCATCCTTCTTGCCCTGGAATAGAAAGCAAAATTATATAAGTACTTAGTCTTTATAATATTCTGAAAAATGCTAGGTACGTCTAAAATTTGAAGGTTGCGAGTCCAAATCGAGTGTGGATTACCAATATAATAATTTTTAATAAAACAATATGCAATAATATTTATTTACAAAATGACTATTTAATTCATTCTGAAGAGACTAAGACAGTATGGAACACCTAAATGTTAATCATAAAACTAAAAGGATTCATCGAACGCTAGTTTAAAAGTGTTACCATTCTGCATTAGCAAAATTTTAATAAAAAGGTTATTGCCACAAAATACTCAAACAATGCATTTATTCTTTTGCTTATTCAGATTTTTAGATGGAAGTTTCTTAAAAAAAAATTTTTTTAACTATAAAACACATTTACTTATATGTATTTTTTTAAAATATTTTAACAATAAATAAGTTGGTTCTATTTTATATTTAATATGCTTTTGATATTTAAAAATATATAGGTACAAAATAGAACCAATTTTTATTTATTATTTTAAAAAATGTTTTTAAGAAAATCTCATGTGATCATTAATGCGAATTTTTTCAAAATAACGAATTTTTCTCATGGTGCCTTTTAAAATGAAATCAAGAACCAGATGTAGTATTAAAATATCTTTGTTCTTACAAAATAGTGTTAACTGTGAAAATAACTTTGCAAAAATTACATCAAAATCTTATAATACTTATACATACCTTCACACATTTAATTCACTGAGTTCATCTTTTGAAGATTAATTGACAGGCTGTTGCAGAGTGTTATTTGAAATATTCAGATATAAAGAACTTAAGAGTGTACTTTAAAATAAAGCAAATAATATTCAAAATTTTATCTATGTGGAAACGACATTTTAATAACTTTATCTGTATCACAAATACATATTCGACTTTTCTTTTATTAATTATAACAATGCAATTTTAATTATAATAAAAAGTATAAATAAACATGCTATTAAAATATACTTTAAATTTTAACTAAACAATATTTTATTACTTACTATATGTGACAATAAAAATGTTCAGTAAAAATTGACCGTAACTATTCAGATGTAAAATCAATATGATACAAGAAAAATATTAATTTGTGTTATCATTAAAAGATATTTCTGATACAAGTCGTAACATTTTGTATAAAAAGCAGAAATCTTTTTTCATTATATTCTAAGAATTCTTTTTCCATTACAGAATTAAACAGGCAGTTAAATGATTCGAAACATGTTTTTCTTACTAGCCGAATATTTTCTACGAAAGTGCGATGTAAGCTGATGCCTAATGTTTCTACTGTACTTTATTCTCCTGATATATTTGTTTTCCCCCAGGCTTTTGCCTTCGAAAACAAGAGTTTCTCCTGAAAGTTTTTTCGGCTCTCCTGAGTCAAAAGGTAAAAAATTTAAAAATTAATAGCTCTTTTCTTTTATTTTGCCTTGGAGAAATTTTCTTTTCTTTTATTTTTTTACTGAAATATGGATTTCTTTTTCTTTAAATTATTGCTTATATAAACAATTTCACACACTTACAACATTAGTTTTATTTAATTACAAAATAGATTTATTATTAGTATAATAATTAGGTTAAATCAAATATATAATTTGCTTGCAATACTTCAAAATTATAATCATTTGTGTGCGTTTAAAATATATACATAAAAATACGAAAACAATTAACAAAAGTTATTCGTTTTGAAATATTTAAATGGCTGCAGAGTAACCGGATTTATAAAAATCTAAGTTGTTGCATTTGACCTCTTGAAATTTTGGATTCCTTAGATCTGATATTGAAATTAACAGCAAGTGACAGTGCGGACAGATGTACGGAGTTTAACTAAGATTAAAATTCCACGTTTAAAAAAAATTGTCACTTGCAAAATTAGGATAAACTGTGTTTTAAAAGAAAATTTTTGGTATTTTGTAACATTTGGAAAAATATTTAGATTTAATTTTAACATGTTTCCACATGTAAAGACATAAAATTCCTTACACTTACTTTGTCTAAGTAATAATTATTATCTATTTCTGAAATAAAATATTTGCAAAAACCAATGCTTTACTTGTTGTGGTAATCTGGCTTCTCAATTGAAAATGCTAGTTCCATATGTAAAAAGGAAAAATTAAAGTATTTCAATATAAGTTTTATGAAAAAAATCTCTCTCATTACTTAAACTACTTTTTTATTTATTTCATGATTATTAATCTATAAAAAAGAAAAAAGTCAACTTAATGCAAATATATTACTATGATTTGAAAATACTCGAAGTGATGACATAAAATTTTTGTTTCATTTTATTTTTCTGACATTTTGAGATATCCATTTATTTTTCCAAGTTTATCTTCCTTAAAATATTCTCCTTCAATTTCAAGGCACTGCTGCCAAAGATTTTACAATTATTAAAATTTTCCATAAAATTAATTTGCCTATCCCTTCCAGAATTCGTGGCGAAGTTTCTTTTATCGAATTAATGGACTCAAAACGATGACCTCTAAGAAATCAATTTCAACAGTGGGAATAAGAAAATGTTAGATGAAGCCATATGAGGACAATACAGTTCTTGCGAGTTGATTGAATATCTTGCAAAAAATTGACGAATAATAACTTCAGTGTGAGAAGCTGCTTTATCATTATGCAAAAACCATAAATTTACTCGCCAAATTTCAACTTATTTTCGACGAATTGCTTCATTCAAATGCAGCAAAAGACTCAAATAATAATCTTTATGACTGTCTGGCCCGTCGGTAAGAATTCATAATGCATTTCACCCCTACAATCAAAGAAAATATTTTACATTAGTAGATTTTGATATGATATTTTTAGTCTTGCTCAACCTTTCCAGCACTTCTCATTTGGTTGTTGAGCTTTTTCAGTGTCAAAAGCAGAGACTAAACTTTTATTACCGTGATAATGTGTTTCAAAATAAAATCACTGTTTCTCGGTTTACTTGAATGTATTGTTGCTTTTAGACCAAATTCAAACTTCTTGGAACAACTCAAGATGACACATCGGAACTCTAAATTTTCTTTTAAAATTATTTGACAGGAACCAAATGATATTGAAACTTGTTCACTAATTTTTTTATTGTTTAATGGCAATCGCAGAATACCATTTCTCTGATTTGATAGATATGTTGGTCTTTAATCGAATTGGATAATCTACCATATCACTGATCACCTTCGACGAATTTTCTGTCATCTTCGAACTTTTTATACCAATCAAATGTTATTATTTTTGATAAATTACCTTTAAAATCTTTTTAAGGCATTTAAAATGTTTTTGTAACTTAAATTTCATTAAAAAAAATTAAGTTCAATGCATGTTTTTTGTTCACAAACATTAGCAGTTTTGGAAAATCAACAAAATTAAATTTATTAAAGGCTAATTTATTTTCAGATGATAAAATTAAATAACTTTCTGACTATTTCCAATTGCTTGTATATAGAAGTCTTAAAACATTCAATAAAAATCTGCAGATAGTATCAAATATAGATGAAGTTTAAAAGAAATATTTGAAGCACTTTTTAACACAATAATATATTCATACTGCCGACTGATTGGCTGAGTGGTTAGCGTTCCTGACTCCTGAGCTGTTGGTCCCGGGTTCGAATCCCGATTCAGGCATGGATGTTTCTTTCCTTCTCTGTTCTCTCTGTTTCTCTGTCCTTTCTTCTGTGATGTTGTATGAATGTGGCCCGCCCTATAAATGGGTTTGTAGTGGTATGGCGCGGTTAACGCTACTCACCTCCGTGACTTGGTTCACAGGTGCCCGCTGGGTAACGACAAATGAGTAGCAGTTTCTGGCCTTGTTGTGGCATAGGGTTCAACCCTCAAGTACCCACCATTGGTAAAAAAAAATATATATTCAAACTATTGATTTTCAGCCATTTCCTAAAATTTCCTATTTTTGTTTTTAATGCTTGAATTTTTCTCTATTTAAGGAACGTTTTAAAGTCAAATTTATGGCCAATTTTCATTGAATTCACAAATTCAAGATCTTTGAATGTACTTTGAATCTCTCTGGATGTTTTTATCACTGTAGTTTATTTGACCAGCCTCATTTAGAATGATGATAATAACAAGTAGCTAAAACTAAGCATTTTTTTTATATCCCTATGAATAAGAATTAAAATTCTAAGTAATTTTAAAACAAATTTCATAAAAAAATTTCTTAACTAATCCGTTTGTCTGATTATAAAAATGTAATACGTTCGATCAATACTGCGAATTATTTTCGTGCAGTGACGTTCGAAAAAAAAAAGAGAACCTGGTTAGGAGTAAACATAAGATTTTTCAGTATCTATCTCTAAGTGTACAAATTCGAAGTTTATAGGAAAGAAAAAAATATACATGTGTTCATAAAAAATCATGTAAAAGATGTTTTTGAGTAATTGTTACTTGATAAGGAATGAGAAAAAAATGAAATAAAATTATGGATGGAAATTTGGACTGTATTATCAACGGGAATGGTCACTCAATGCCGTAGATATTTTTTTCCTGCATTGCCCCAACATTTTATACAATTTTTACAAGCACTATCTAAAAAACAATAAATAATAGGGTAATAATAACAAAAATTATCAAATTTTCAAAAATCTTTAATTTTCCATTTCCAATTACAAACAAGGGTTATGTATCAATACAATCAAGAGAATATGAACTTTTTGTTTGCAGTCAGAAATTAGGAAAATGAAATTTATTTAGTTAAATGTAAAAATTATATATAATTTTTTAATAAAATGATTATGAAAATAATTTAAATTTTTTAATTAAATTTCAATTCTGAAAAATTTATCAATTTCTTCGTAGTTAACAATGTATTACTCATTTTATTCTGTGTATATTATATCTGAAGAATTAAATTTTGCTTGGTTTAATAAACTTCGTAAATTAGTTTTTACCTGTTTCGATATCAAAAACTATCTTTCACCAGATACATTCGAGACAGGCTAGGGGAACATATACGCAATATGATATCCATATTCTGAAATGATGATCTAATTTTCATAGTCTTTACAGATCATAGCATGTCAGATAGCAATGTTGAATTTTGGCTTTTACAAAGTAATAGAAATTGTAACGGATCCTTATCCTATCCTTTTGCATCATTGTCCTCATTGGGCCATTTTTTAGTAATGTAATATCTTCAGATTCAATTAGTATATTGTCATATGAGTGTGTATGAAGTATTTTAAAGATCTCAATAATATCTTTGTAACTTTTCAAGATTATTTAGTTTCAAATCTCCTGACCCTGACTGTATGAACTTTTAACTTCCCATCATGATGAACGTCATTAAAAACTTTTTGCCGTTTTCAGGACCTTTTATTAGTATCGGAATAATATAATTTTATTTCTGATGCGCTTAATAACTTTGATTTTATTTCCGGAAATTAATTTCTTAAGCTATTAACGTAATTAAATAATTTATCAAAAATACTTACTACAAATGAAATTGGCATAGAAGGGTCTCGTAAGGATATATTGCTTGCACTTTTACTTCTGGAATGAATTTTATCCCAAATAATTATTAATAAAATTAATTCTAAGTTATTAATTTTGTTCGATATTTCCGGAATTCCAATTTTACAAAACATTTCTCATATCCATGTAGAGATATACCAAGTAGAGCATTTTTTTTATTTCATTGAACTCAGAGAGAATTGGTTTAGCTGCATCAAGTCTACAAGACCATCTAAAAGTAAATTTTTTCTGTAAAGTGTTTATTATTTGCTGCAAAACATTTTTCTGAGGTGTTTCTCAGGTAAAAAAAGTTCCCAAAATTTGTGTAAATATTTTCTAATAAATTAAAATATGTTATTGTTCTCGCAAATATAATCACTATCAAACTCAAACCACATTCATTTTAACAAACGTGAAGCAAAAAGAAACGCAAAGGAACATTTGACTGATTTTTAATGCACTTATGAAGTCCACTGTATTTTCAATGATTATTGGTCATATTGTTACAACTTTATCTTCCACACATACAAGTATTCAGATCTAATATTTCAAGATTCTTTAAAACTTTATTTTTCAGTGATTTTCTTGTATGAAATAAATTGTTAAAAATCAAAAAAAAATTATATTATGTTATATTATCTTCTGATATAAACACAATATAAAAGTTACGTGTATTGTGCTTGTATTGGGTAGAGTCAATTATATATAATTAAAAAATGCTTGTTGGCTTTAACTTTTGACTCGAAAATTTATGTCAACATGTTTTGTTCAATATTTCAATAAATTCCTCGCAGATAGTTGAGATAATTCACACGTTACTTCTTCCAGCTGACTCAAATTTTTTTATCTGAAGATATAAAAAAAGAATCCCAATACATATTTGTTTGAAACAACTGACTGTCGCTAAATGTACCCACATCCGATGTTTTATCAATCTGGTGTGAGATTGATATGATTATTTTCTATTATTTTTTAAATTTTCTCAAAATAATTTTTAGAACACAAAATAGTAGGATTTCCTTTTTTTTTTTTCCTTAAATAGACATTTTACTTTAATTTATTTTAATAAATAGGTAATTATTCTATACAGTTAATATCTACTGTGTGAAGGAAAGGTTGATAATTTTGTTGATAATGTTTCAAATTATCCCGCTTAAAAAGAAATGCAAATTGCACTCTTTTTGTGTTATGTGTTTGGCAAATTTTGTTATGATAATCTTTGCCAACACATATCTCTTGTTTAACGAATAGTAAAGGTCTAAACAATCCAATCGAGATATTGTTTTTCTTTGAAACTTAGCTTTGAAATTCAAATCTAAGAATCACATAATTTTTACATTATACAAATAATATTTTATGTGTGTGTATGACAAAAAAACCGAAGATTTTTAATTTATTTAATAAATTAAGTTTTGATTCAATAAAGAAAGAAACCACAGAAGTGATCTTAGTTAGCAATAAGCACTTTCATCTCTCTATAACACATTTCATCCCATCAGTATTCTATAGGAAGATAAGATCTTTCTTACCTTCATAAATCCCACTATTGGATACTACCATATCGATTATTGAAGTCAAATGTATAAATGAAAGCTTTCCTCTAAGATAAGTTATCTATACAATTTAAGATCTTCAGAATCCCTATAGAATCTTTTAAATTTCAAACTAGAAATCAGATTTTAATGTATGGTATACAGTATTCAGAAGATGATACAGTTTCACAGATTTAAATAATTTTCATGATGGATTCAGTAAGAGGACTACTACTTTTTTAATTCTCACATTCTATATAACTGACTATATAATTCATCATAAATTTCTCTAATAGATTTTATTTTTATATATCACCAAGCATCTATTATTTCTGCTGCATTCAAATCAGTACCGATTCATTTGAAAGTGATGATTTACCATCTAAGGTCTAATATATATAGTATTCTGAAATTTCACAGCTTTCAGGAGTGAGAATTCTATGGTATGTTTTCTCTATTTCTCTCAATAAACAAAATGCGAGTTATCTCTCTCTCTCCCTAATACCTGTTTTATAGAAAAATTCAGCTGACTCTGCATTAATATGTATTATAAATTTCAACATTGATAGTAATTATCATTCAAGCCCAATTCTCTTAGATTACCAATTAAGAGTAATTATTTCTTAGTCAAATAGGCATTTATACTTCTTAAGCATGTGATATCTGCGTGAGAAAGATATTCAAATAGCATACAAGAAACTATAGGAGAATTAAATCGCTTCTTTTTCTTTTACTGGAAGTGTAGAAACACGATAAGTACTGCTAATATATTTAGAAATAATTTCAGGTAGCAAAAATTTGTCGCCAAAACAGAGTGTCAGTCTTTCCCATTTCACCCTTTTTTATATTAAATGGTATTCTTCTAAGTCAAATCCAATTTTACAAGTCAATATGTTTGTTTTAAATGTTATTAACCCATAATTATCAGAAACCGTTTCTCTACAACATGAATGGCAGATACATCCTTGAATGCCACATATAACTCTCTAGGTCAAATCTAACTTTACAAGTCAATATGTTTCTCAAATGTTACCAACTCATAACTATCAGAAACCATTTCTCTGATACACGAGTGGGCAGATACATCATAATGTCCCATGTGACCTGCAAAAAAGATTATTTGCAGCACGAAAAGATATTTAAAAAATACACTTTGAGCCAAGGAAGTATGGCTGTGATCTTCTGCAAAGTTTGGATAATGAGGTCATTTAAAGATTACAGTATTTAAAGACAATTGAACCTACATACATTTTTCCGTCTCACTTTATTAATGTTGATGTTGATACAGCAACTCAGAAGTTGTAATTTAAACTTTTTGTCTTGCAATCAAATCCCAATATGAACTAAATATTTAATACTATGATATTTATTAAATTTTTAAATTCTTATTTGTTAAAAAAATTCCACGCATGAAAACATTTATTGCAAAAATGTTCTCTATATTTGGATCAACATGTATTTGGTAACAAAAAGCTCAAGAAGAGTTTTGCTTGAAGATTAACAAAAGTAATTATAGATGTAAGCTGGCTGATATTAACTTAAGGATATGATAAGAATTTTAACAAAAAATTGTAAAAAAATGTGTGATAGGATACATTAATCTAATTACACTGATTAAATGAGCTTGCAACTATAAATGATAGGAAATTAGCACAATAAATAAATTGAATAAACCTGCAACTATTTTATTTAATTTATGGATTTTTTTTGTCACAACTTTTGCCTGTTCTAAAATGAAAAGTTAACTAATGAATGTACATTTTTCAAAAGTGTAATTACGTTCTATCTAGCATTTCTATCATGTGGCCCTGGAACCAAAAATATTGGCACTTCTCTAAACAAAAACGCTGATATCAACTATTCAAATAATGTTTCACTCTATCAGAATTAGTTTAAATTTTAGCTGAATTAAAGAATAGCTAATTAAACCAGAGTTTATAAACTAGTTAATGCAAATTAATCTTGACTTTTGCTTTTTTTTATAAGTTGACAGGTACAATTTCATTAATAAAGAGTCCTACTGTCCTATTTCAAAAAAATTCATACGCAAATTTAATGAAGAGGAAAAAATGATTTTGAAGAGATTTATTGCACATGTTTCTTACGTATCTCATTTTTACCATTATAGTTTTTGACGAACAGATGTTATGATAGTTACCTTTTAGTCTATAACATTCAGTTCATTTTTAGCGGATCCTCAAAAAATTCGTTACTTGTATCGCTGTGGATATTTACAAAACATGAGATTTAATTTAATTGGATGAACTATCTACAGAGTATTATAAACCAACATATACAAAGGAATGAATTTTAATAAATAAAAGATTTCATTGGAAAATATAACTTGAATGTGAATTGGAAGAATAAATTCACATTCTCAGCTACCTCTTCTCCAGCAGTACCACTAGGAGAAGACATTATCACTTTTTATTTTCTCTGTATTTATGATAGACAAGGAATTACTTATGATGACATTAGTAGTTTCTTAGATGTAGATGATAATTTTATAAAATGAGAGTATTTTTATTGGAACAGTTTCATGTTAAGCTTACAGAAGCACTGTAAGCTACAAAAATGATGTAGCGAAATGAAATTATATATAAGACAACATAAATATGCAGTCTTTAATGTTCCATTCCGAATACAACAACTTAATTTCATTTTAACTATCAATAATCAAATTTCTTGGAATCAGAACATTCACATACTAAAAATAAATTTTTCAGATGATCTTACATTCTATTTTATTTTCTGTAAAAAAAGTTAAAGAATAAACGAACATAGAAGATATTGTAGGGAACAAATAAGATTAATTTCTACAAAGCATTTAGTCATTTCTTGCTTATGAATATTATGCATTTGTTTTGTGTATGCAGCACAAATCATAATAACCTAAATTATGTTTACCCTACTAACCTAAAAATTGCTATCTGAGTTTACAGGTGGACCCGTGTTCTGACAATTATCATGCAAACAACTATCTCGTCATTTTAAGCTTTCGTTGAATGACGAAGAGGCTTGAATCCTGATGCCTTCTTTAAATTTCCACATCATATTAACAGAAACACATTAAATACATAAATATACAAAGCTTACAATCCATCTGAGTACGACTGACTTTCTCTCTCCGAAAAAATTACACTTAAAAATATTTTACGTCTACAATTATAGTTATCTCTAATTATTTTTTTTTATCTCAAAGTACGGAAAAAATTTAATTTTGATCATATTACTTACGGTCATCTGTTGGTTCTCAGGATAAAAAATGGCTAACGAATTATGAAATAAAAGTATAATTTTTTTTGAAGAATTACATCTCATAGCCAAAATTGCAGATAAAAATCTCCGTTCATTGATCTGATCTTTTCTTTTGAACAAAAATATGGCTAAAACATTATTCATTCACCTTTTGTGTGTTCGGAAGAAAAATAAAGAACTATTCTCTGATTTTTTACTGATGCTTCCAATCAGTGGCGTAATGATCAAATTCCCGTTTAATTTTTCTATCTGGGAAAGAATAATTTCATACACTTAAATTTTTTGCAGAAAAAATGGTATTAGTTATAAGAGAATCTGTGAGATCTATGTTGTAGCAAAAAGTAGATAATGTTCTTATAGACTCTTATTTCTGATCATTATCTCAGTCCGTTTATTTTATTTGTTGTTGTTGTTACATATGGCTAAAAGGAATCCAATCCATCAACATCTGGCCACTCGCAAACAAACAGAAATACACATATATATGATAAAAATTCTAAAAATTCTAAAATCTAAAAGTCAAAGTCTAAAAAGCTAGAGGGGGAAGCATGAAAGTGTTCAGGACATGCGATCCCTGGCGATCCAATAAAGCTTGCAAACATCACCGCTTTGCTGAAATGCAGGGTCAAGCCTCTGACAGACGAGGAAGTGGTCTCTATTCATATTGTCTGTCTTGCAGATAAGGCAAAGACTATTAGTCAAGATGCCGATTTTCTTCAGGTGTTCAGCTACACAGTCGTGGCCAGTGTTCAATCGAAAATTGGCCACAGCCTCTTTACGTGGTCTGTGACTGAATTTTTTCCAGTCATTTTTAATATTTTCCCATTGTTTGTCTCTGCATTTATTGGACAGATTCTTGTAATAATTCAGCATGATCCGCTCTCACATACATCTCTTAAGGGAATCCATTGGAACAGCACTCTCCTCAATTGATGATTTAGTGCCTTTCTTGGCTAATTAGTAAGCTCTTTCGTTACCATCAATGTCCACATGTGATGGTATCCACTGAAACTCTATCATTTTGCCGTTCAAATTGAGCTCCCGTATAATTTGTTTTATTTTACTGACAAGAGAAGATTCCGTGAGTCACTGGAGTGCAATTGATTCTATGGCTGATATTGAGTCGACAAGTATGACAGCCTTTTCAAAAGATTCCATGTTGGATTGCAGATTGGTCACCGCCAAGAGGATCGCGTGGACTTCGGCATCAAAATTAGTTAGATGTTTACCAACTGGAGCATGCTGCGAGATCAATCTGTTATAAGCACCAGCACCCGTAGCATTATTTATCCTAGAACTATCAGTATAAATTCGGATCCATTCTGGCTCGGGGTAATTATTGTCCAACAATGACAAGGTATTCATTTTTAGTAAAGTATTTAATGTGTCTTTTTTCCTATTTCCATCTGTTTTTAAATTATATGATATTTTCATAAAATTCAAAGGGTTAACCAGTACATTAGATTTTTCAACAGGAACATTTAGATTTAGGTCATTCAATATCTCTTCACAACACTCAATTGGAGAGATCTGAGTTTTAAGAACACTCGCCTGTCAGTTATTCATCCAGTTTGCGCACTGAGATGCTCTCTCTCATCCTAGCAAAAGTATTAACCGCTTGTTTCTTTATCTCAACACCAATGGGAAGATTTGATGTATAAATAGGCTTGGAGAGCCACAATCGGAGTTGTCTTGATAGCTCCCGTGATTATTCGAAGGGCTTTATTCTGAATTCTCTCCAAGATATCCAAATTAGATTGTGGGGCCGAAATAAGTACCTCACTACCATATTTAAGTACTGGTTTTATATACTTGTTACATGTAAGGCTTATAGTATCTTGGGTGCAGCCCCATTTTGCACCGGCAAGTCTTTTTAAAATAGGTAATCTTTTATCCACTCTAGTACCAATGTATTTGATATGTTCCAAGAACTTTAATTTGCTGTCCTTTGTAACTCCAAGATATTTTGTCTTCCCACTTTCATTCAATCTGGAGTCATCAATATATAATTCAAAATCAGGTGATACGTGTCTCAGGGTAAAAAACTGATATATGGTTTTTGATTTGTTGATTATCATATGATTATTCATAGCCCATGATTGGAGTACCTCCAAAGCTTTATTCATACTATTCTCAAGTTGTTGTCTCTGTTTCTGCAGGTTACGATGGTTATTTGTTTCCGTCCATATAACCAAATCATCAGCAAACATGCTTACTTGGCAATTCCCAAAGTCTTTCAGGCTCTTAACTAGATCATTGACATATAAATTGAAGAGTATGGGACTACACACTGAACCCTGTGGCAGTCCGAACTTAGACTGCCTGTATCGTTTATTTGATTTTATATATCCTAGATTGTTATTTCTGTTTTATTTGAGTAATATTTTTTAAATCTTATTATTTTATTTTATAATCTAATTATTTTACTGATATTTTGGCGTTATTCCTTTTTTTTTTTTTTGACATTTAAAGATGACAGGAAACGATAATACAATTTATTCAGCCAAAATAAAAACAACAATTTTCGAAATTCTCTTTCATAAAAAGACAATAAATTCAAATAATTCAAATACACAAAAGTTTTTTTTTGTCGTCAATAGGAAAACTATGTTCAAAATCTCGTTTAGAGGGTTTGTAGTATGCTGAAGTTAGATCCAAATTCTTCCCTATTAAGTCAAAGTTATATAAATTTCCATTTTTCCGAAGTGACCACTATTAGTATGGCTAATCAAATTCTATTAACAATATTTTTAATGTTTAAATTTTATTTGAGTTTTGGATTATCTTAATGATTTTTACCATTACTACGAACCTCAATAAAGATTTATCTATATTTTTTAGGAGCACAGCCAGAAAAACAATTTAATTTATCATTATTAAGAAATGGATTTTACCTTAAATTTGGATGCACTGTTTATCTTTACACATTGTGAATAGCAAATATTTAAGTACCGAAATAATCCGTCGTAAACAAGCTTTCATTTGCTCAGATAACAGCCTCGTCACTTCGTTTAGATTCAAAGTTACTGTGGGGTTGGCTGAGTATGTATTTCCCTCGGGCCATATGTAGACAGCGAAAATCTATGCAGAATCATATAAACAAACAAAAACTGACATCAATCTTGTTTAGATTCAATGCGAGCTAAAAGTCTTTGAGCATAACGCTTCAAAACAGTTTTTTTGTCGTAATGTAATCTAACCTAAACAAATTGGAGGTTCTCAATGTAAGCTAAAAGCATTCTGACAGAGCTCCGAAAGTGTTCTTTGGAATGCGGCTATTATTGGGGTTTCGATTCGAATCGTCTTATGTTTAACTAAATTTTTGTTTCTTATTAATTTAAAGTATTGTTTGAAACTAACCAGGAACTATTGGAATTTTCGTGTTATTTACTGGGACATTTTGAAGACATAAGTATTAGACAATGCTTTTCTTATTTACTATTAATCGTTTACTATTACTAGTTTGTATCTATATTTTATATTTATCTGAAAGAATATATGCATTAATGATATGGAGGTTTTTTTTATTCAAAATGTACCTAGCATATGTAATTTCCAGGCTTTTTAATTTCATATTTTATCAACATGCTTTACTCAGTTAAACTGTAAACTCTCTATTTTTTTTCATTTATTTATTTGTATAATAATTTTAAATCATGGTGGTTTTGTATGATACGAAACATTATTTTTATAAGTTTATCACAAATATCCTCATCTCTTGTAGATTTAAATTTTATTGTAATTTCATATATACAGTCTCAATTCTTATCAGGAGACGCATTAAATATTTCTAATGATAAATATGAAGTTTACTTTTAGGAGAATTTATATTTTACTTAAATGGAGAGATTGTTGTTCCTGTTATAATTACTATATACTTTTTTGTGTAACGCACTTTGAATAAAAAATACAAAATCATAATTTACAGATATACTACATGTGTCAAATATAAAAATAATAGCTATGAAAATAAGAAAAAGATGAAAAACTAGATTTCCATGTATGCTTAAGTAATGTTTATTTAAAATTAAATATATACCATATCTTAGAAGTTATTAAAATTTTCATTATCAGTTAACATTACAATTTCGCCTTCCATGGATATACTTGAATAAGCATATACATTACTAAGTTTTGTTTAATCTTCAGCTTAACTGTCATTCTGATTAATAAATGGATAAATAAATAATTTTCTTCAATTCCATCTTAATTCTTAACTGTATTACAGTTTTTTAAATACTTTTTAATTATGTCAGATTTAATTTCTCTCTATTATTGTTTTTATTTTCCTCGTATACATTTTTCAGTAATTCCATACTATCCCATTGACCATATCTACAGAAAAAATATGTTGTTTATTGATATGATTGAGCACCATATAAATTAAATAAAGATTTTATATGTTACTATGAAAAAATATATAAACTGTTCTACTTTTCCTTCACATTAAAAAAAATTATTAAAATTTTACTTCATATTTTTATGGCAAAAAAGGTCAATGAATTATACATGAATACACATTTTTCGTTGATACTATATTTTGTAAATAATGTCTGTTATGTTTTTTTTAATGTAGATAAATATTTTTATAAATGGTTTATCACTTTTTAGCAACAAATTCTTCTGTTATAAATTTTTTGAATGTTTTATTTTTATACATGTCTAAAGGCAGAACTAATTATATTTTAAATGTATTCATCAATAAATTAACTTTTAATTTAACTAGAATAAATATCTATAATTATCATTTTTCTATTATATTATTTCATCAGTTTTAAAGCATTATTTGTTTGATTGTATCTGAACAAGTTTTAAATTAAAAAGCTTTCTGGTTTGCATAAGATACCAAAAATCTTTTCTTAAATATTTTTACTATATATATATATATATATATATATATATATATATATATATATATATATATATATATATACCAAATAATTGTTCACTGTTTTTATTCATCCATTTTTTTATAATAGACATTTTTTATAATGAATAATTTAAGAATAATAATGGGTTTCATTTTTATGTCATCCACTATTCATGCGTGCAAAATTAGCATCATTATGAAAAATATTTTTCATCACAGGATTTTTCTGTGAACCATTTATGTTTTCTTTTTTCTGTATCATATCAAACATTTCTGGAGTTACATCCACATTTCCAATATGCAGTTTTTTTTATATAAAATATAAAATTCTGCTCTAATATTATTGTAAAATTTGCTGAAGTTTTCTCTTTCATTGCATTCATTTTAACCCTCTGTAAAGCAAATAAACATTAATTATTTTTCATTGCAATCAATCTAATATGACAATTTTCTATTACTCAATTTACAATACTTTCTTCTTAAATAGGCTATTTTATTATTTATTTATTTTTTGTCACATTAAATACTGTGATTCCATTTTACTTCAATACATTTATAGAGCCTTTAACAAAATCTAACATCTTTGTTGTAGACAATTTCAAATTTTTGTACAAATTAGAGGCATTGCATTTGAAAACAGCTCTATATTTATGTCTCTTGGTAGAATACTTATATACTATTAAGTTATAAATCATATATTTTTTAACTAAAGCAAGTGTAATTTACAAAACCAAATGAAATTATTTGAAAAAAAAAAAAAACAGCATCCTAATTCTATGAATTCTTTCCTGTTAAAAAAACATTTTAGCCCAATTTAGTTTAAAGTAACATCCTTGTAACCAAATGTATTGAATATAACACATTCTTTGCAAAATTATCTAGTCTGTCAACTATTTTTCCTTTTCATATGATTTTATGGCATACTAATCCAGTTTACTATTGCTTGAAAAATTCGTTGAGTGAATATCTTTAAAAAATAAGAATATATTTTCGATTTCTTTACCACTAAAAGGGCTCTCGTTAATATATTTAAATATTATACAAAAAATTATGTTTATAGCCAAAGGTTATATGCTAGAAAATATAATGAACAGAATTCAGAAAATAAGTAAATTATTGGAGGGAAGTAAAATATATTTTATCAAAACCTCTTTGAAGCTGTTGGGAAGGAAACTAAACTGAAGAGCCTTATAATTAATTAGAATAAAATTAAATATATACCTGGTATTAAAAACAGTTATTCCAACTCATCTTTTTTCTTTCCAAATTTGGAATTATAAATTTGAAGTAGCTATAAAATTTGTTTTATCTAAAATCTCTGAAAAAAATTAATATCTTAACTAAAATATTTTTTTCTTTAAGTTAACTAAGATTTGCCTGTTAATTTGAAAAAAAAAAAAAAATTCAGAAACTTTGATAATACAGAAAGAAGCGATTATAGATGTTTTTGAGTGCAATGTCTTAAAATATACTCTTAGTAAAATTCTGAAAACTGGTATCTGATTCAAATATGCAATATCAAATTATGCTAAATGTTTAAAGATACAAGTATGATTTTCATTATGCTAAAATAAGCCACCTTTATTGAGTTGAGCTAGTTATATATATATATATATATGACCATATATGTACAACTCACAAATTAAAAGAAATTCTCAACTAGACCATATTAATCAAGCATTATAGAAAAATTTGATCAATAAATGCAGTGGAGTAAAATGATGTATAATCAAAATTAAGAATTGGAAGAATTCGACTGCTAGTTGAGCTGACAGTAAAACATTTAGTTCAGAAGGCTTTGACCCATCTTGGGTTATCTTATGTCTTTGTCCCATCTTATGTCATACCATAAATGATAATGATGTTTTGTAGTAAAGAAAGTTTGTATAATATATTAATTAAAGATACTCCATAAATTATATATGAAACAAATTGTTCATGTTTAGCTGAATATATATGGTAAGGAACTCAATGAAAGATTAAGTTCTTGTAAAAATTGCTTATGAATGTTTCAAACGTATATTTTGCTTTTAGAAAAATTTTAAGAAACACTGTTGCATCTTATATTTTTTATTTAAAAATTAAATACTTTTTGTTTTGTTTGACACATATAAAAGAAAAATATTTTTTAAGTATTGTTTATGTGTAATAAGTTTCTTGTTCCTTCATTTAAATATAAGTTTAATGTATTTGATGCAAAATCACACATTATGTGCAATTTTTCTTTTATGTGTTAAATAAATTTTATGTTTGTTTTCTAATATGTTTGGCATTATTTTAGTGCCATTTTTTCTTGCCAATGAGAACAGAGAGGAAGAAATGAAAAAAAGGCATTCATTTAGATTTTCATTTTTACTATGCTACTGTTCAATAGGGTAAACAAGAGGCACCATATGCACAAGTCATCATCCCCATATGTTGAAAAACCAAGATCACCCCCAACAGCTTGGGTTCAATAGTGGTTTCAAATCTCACCTTGAGCTTTGTTGTTTGTCATTTTATTGAATCCACTTTAAATCATAGATCCTGGTTTAATTAGACCTTGTGTGCAAAAATACGACAATTGATCAACAAAGAACTCAAACGAAACCTACTCCCAACAGTTTAATAGAATGTGTACCAACTTCTGCCACATGGCCTCGGTGGGGAAGTAGTGGATTTTGAAAGTAGTGACTCCATGAATTGAGAGCATCTTTTTTTTTCAAATTTAAAGTTTGTCACTGGAGATACCTGCTCTTTTAATTGTTTGTGTTTATTTTGGAAATAAAAGAATATTTTATTAACTTGTCCAGGCTTGCCATTGGATAAAGAAAAATGTTGTTTTCTGTCATCAAAGTCAATAAAAAATCGGAGGCTGAATTAGGAATTTATTGTTATAATTTTTATTACTAGATTGGTAAATATCGCTTCATATGAAAATTGCACTTCTCATAGATGTCGTTTTTTTTTATTTTCAAATTATTTTAATTTCAAAATATGATAACAGTACTACCACAGAAATTTCAGAATATTTTCACATTTAAATATTGAATGCATACTTTTTGACTGTTGGAAGAATGAGAGTGAACTGAATAAAAAAAAAATATTTTATTTAATAGACTCCCATGCATCCAGTTTGGTTTATTTTTTATTTCAAATAAATTGTGAAATTTAATTTTTTTCTAAAACCTAGGAAATTGAAATAATTATATTTGTATAATAATTCTATTAATTTTTACGAAATTCTAAAAGTCATGTATGAAGCACTAGATAAAAAGTCATTTTTATTTTGTAGATTTAATTTACTTGTAAAAAATTTGCTCATAGCGTGACTGTTAAAATTTTCCTGCTTTTATATCTTTAAGGACTTAACTTTTTCTAACTATTTGGATTATTAGATTCTCATTATTCTGATTGGTTTAGAAAAAAAAATACTGTAGGGACGTAAGAAAATGGAAGTTAGAATAATACAAAACAAAACATTTGTTACGACATTACACATGATTAAAACAGTTACAAAAGAAAATACTTAATATTTATAAACAAAGTTATGCATTATCAGTACATTACCAATAATAAACAAAGTTATTTATGAACTGGATGGTTCGCCTTCCATTTCTCACATCTCTCTTCTATATCATCTAACTCTATTTCTTATTGGATATTGAATATTTTGTAAGTTCACTCTGTTGGGCAGTAATGCCATCTCTTGTCAGTAGAGTTAATATAGATCTGTTACATTATTACTTTTATTCTTAATCAAACATAATTAAATAACTATTTTTCCCAGTAGGTCAATATTTCATAAATAAATTGATAGAAACAGGAAAAAGCTGAATAATTTCTTTAAATTATGTATGTTTGAGCTGCACTTTTATGAAAATGATGGTATTGTTTATAAATTTATTTTTATTATTATTACAATAAGATGGAAATAATAAGAATAAAGATTTTATAATGGAAAGGTCAAGTTTGCTTGTTAACAATGATTCACTCGACTAGAAGATGGATTTAGAAAGTAACATAAAGAAGTGCTTATAATATATTTAAATTTCTTTTGATCTTATAGCATTTATTTAATAAATATTTGTTAAAAATTACTAACCCTTTTAGCTAGGTTGTATCTCTTTTAACTAGTATCTAATATTTAAATGTCTATATAAAATGTCTTTTACAATCTGAATGTTTCTTAGCGTTCATGTTTCATCTGCTTAACGTCGAATATATGCATTGTCTGTTCTTGAAAAATGTTATTAAATTTTATAAAATAAAAATTTTCTTGCTATTCGATGATATGACTGACTAAATTAATTTGAATCTTAGCAAAAAGTATTTTTTAAATAGATCTGTTAAAAAAAATCATCCCTTTGTAAATGAGATAAAAAGTATACGAAAATAGATTTAACTGCTATTTATTTAGCAAAATGTTTTGCAAATTTTTAACAAAGTCAGATTCAGGTGTTGTGAATGCTTTAATTTTTTTTTTTTTTTTGGTACCATACATTCAAAATATAAAACAAGAATCATGAAATATTACTTATGTCCAATATATAGACAGTTATTTCACAATGCAATATTTATTATTACTCCTTTGTAAAATAACATAATTTCCGACAAATGTAAAACAAAATTCTGCCTTTTCATCATGAAGTCTTTTCAATATAAAGTTAAAGTTTGACAACTTTACTTGATCAAATATGATCTTTGCTGTTTGACATGAAATCGTAACTATTTTATTTTAGAGAGCAAAGATTATGTTACGGTAATTGAGGAAAATACAAGACAAGTTTGTACTAAAATCTTACTTCACGTATCAAAGGAATTTTTGTAATGTAATTTTTTACAATATTAATTCATCTTATTATATTAATAAATGTAAGATATCTGATTCATCATTGTAAAATGTTTTTTTTCCACTTCGTGATTATTTTACAATTATTTTTTTTTTAAATTCTTGTTATTGTTGAAGCAATAATTTTATATTTTTATTTATTAACTGTTATTTTATTTGTTAATTTAAAGTTTAGACCAATCTAGGCTGTTTTTACTTTTTCCCTAATACAAATAAATTAATAAAACACAATTTCTGTAATATTTCTGATCTGCACTTAAATATAAAGTTCAACTTAGATTTATAATAATTTTATTACCAAGAAAATTTGCATTTGGCATATGATATTTAAGCATATTAGAAATGTCGTTGACTTGATCTTCCCTTCAATTTTCCCAAACTCAAGCCTTCAATTAAGCAATTTGTTGGTTTGACTTTCATCTCACACATGAATGTTTATATTGATTTAGAATAAATTTCAAATCGTATGTTCTGGTTAAAAAAGTGATTGTAACTTGATAAATTAAGTTAAATCTCTGGTTTGCTTACTCTATGCCTTTTTTTTTTTTTTTCCGCTAGTGTAAAAATAAGAAAAGTTTAAAGCATTGTTTGAAATATGTTTTTTTCTATAAATCAAAAATTTTTAGGCACAAAAATGTGTTTAAAATATCGTATAATCTAAAGACAACTCGATTGTATGCAATTAATTTCGTTAGAGATTCAACTAGTTAATTTTGTAAGTAAAAAATTAAACTTTTTAATTATGACTTTAGTTATGAAACTTTCACATCTATATTACTTGTTTATTGGCGTAACATATAGGTTCAACAAAGTTACAAACTATGAAAAAGCTTGATAGTTTTTTTTTAACTTTTGTTTAATTATTTTACTTATTTATTTATTTATTTTGAATGTAATAATACTATCTACACAATAAGAACACTTTTGCGAAATATTTTTACTAAAGAACCTCATTAAGAAAGCTCCACATTTATCGCTTTATTTATTTATTTATTTTTATGTGAGATAGAGAAAGAGAGAATGTTTTAAAAGAAACTAAAATTAGATTTAATACCTATCTAATACAGCAAAAAAATAAAATAAAAATCGAGTTTCTTGTGAATTACCTCATTTTTACTTATTTTTAAATTTTCATTGTGCAGTTTATATTATTTATTTATATCATTTTTGTGAGATCTTTCAATCATAAATTCTATTATACTGTTCTTGAATATATTCCTTATTTGGATTTACCAGCAAATATCTTAATGACTTTAAGTATATTGCATTCACAATGTATTTAATTTATTTTTATATCCGTACATAAGTAATTTTGAATTCTTTAAACCTGTGCCATAAACCAGTTTTACTTTTTTACAAAATCAATCTCATATTGAATAATATGTTAGCTCCTTTTTAAAAAGTATTTTTCAAGTGATTTATTTAATAACATATTGTCTACATATCAATTGTATATAATTTTTCTTCCTAAAATTATAAAAAAAGTTTGTTATTAACTGAATATTATAAAATAATGAATAATTTTATTGAAAAAATTTCTAAAATCTTTAAATGATCATGCATAATATTGTAATACTTCAATATTTTAGAAATACGCATTATTGTATTTTACATATTTTTATTTTTAAAACTCTTATGTTAGAACTGACTTTCAGGGTCTATTCAGATTATACTAAAAATATACTTTTTTAATTTGTTCAGTTATTTTAAAAAATGATTTTTATATTGAGTAAACGTCACATATATACTATAATTTTTATAACGAATTAAATAGACGTCATGTTTTTTTTGTTGTATCTTATATTGTGTACTAATTTTACAATTCAATTTCTTCAGGTATCATGGAATCTGATGATGACAATCATCTATGTCTTCGATGTGGTTCGACTATAATTGGTTTGGATAATTATGTGTCTCATCGTCAACAAAAGTGTTATAAAAGAAATCAGCTATCAGATTCCCCTTTTTTGTCTGACGCATCTACAATTCTAACATCAGTTGATTCATCCACAAAAGCAGATTTACAAGAATCTCCTTTTGCTGTTTCAGATATTAGTAAACTTTCTGCAAATGATTTCTTCCTTTCTTTGAATTTGCAAAGTACTGCCAATTCAACAAGTTGTAACCAAAAACCCTTAAATAATGTATCTGAGAGTTTTTGTTCTAAATTGGAGTTCCCTCCTTTAGAAAGTGATCTTGAAAATGCTTTTTCTGAAGAGAAAAATCTGCCTGATGTGATGCTTCATGAAAGTTCCAGTATAGGCGAGATGATTTTAAATGATAAATTGGACTCTTTTAAGTATCAAGATCATGGCTATAATTCTAAAGAAAATTTTCATGATGGTGAAATTTCTAACAGTTCTGCAGCTGAAAAATCAATTTTCAATGCTCGTGATATTTCTTCCTCAAGTTTCTCTGAAAACTCAATTAAGTTAAAAGAATCGTTATCAAAGCAGAATGCTGCAATTCATTTGCAAAAACCACGAACTTCATTACGCCAAGCAAGAAATATGAATTCTAATATTTCTTGTTGTTCAATGAATGAAATTCCATTCACTTGTCCTCTCTGTAGTCATAAGTTTTCGTTTACGATCACATACCTGAATCATTTATTGATGTGCAGTTATAAAAAATCTCATTTTGATCAGTGGATAGAAGAGCTATTTAGGAGGCAACTATTATTTGTAAAAAATATGTCATTTATTTGCCACCTGTGTCCTTTTTACTGTAACTATAAAGATGATTTCCTTTTGCATTTAAAAAATTCTACTCATAGACAAAATGCTGCCAAACTTAGAACTCCATTAATTTGCTTGCCATGTGAAATTGAATTTTCTGCCAGTGATGATATGAAGAACCATTTTTTAAAGGTGCACTTTCAATGTGTAAATGAATTTCATCCCATTATAATGACAAGATTGAAGAAAAATCTTCATTGCTGCTATTGCCTTAACATTGTGAAAGGATGTATACATTTGCTTTCAGATAATAACTTTAGTTTTGATCCACTCACTAAAAATGGCGAAATTATTAAATCCAGTATGAAACTTATTTTTGAATGTGCTTATGGAGTTGATAAACTTTTGTTGGATTCCTACGCAAAGTTAGTAAAGAATTTTTCTTTTACAGTCAAATATGAAGTTCCAAACAATCTATGCCTTGAAACTTTAGAAGAATTTGAAAGTAAACACAAAATGAAAAATTCTAAACGTCATAGCAAAAAATCTTATTCAGTGAGAAAAAACTTTAAGAATGTATTAGAGAATACATTTAAAATAAATCAGAAGGAAGCAAAGGAGCAAGCTACTGAAATGTGGATTTGCTTATCCTGCAAATCTCGGCATTCAAATAAGAGCTCCCTTCACGAGCATTTAAAACTTAACTGTTGTAAAGTATCAGAATTCTCGAGTAAGGCATTGTATTTATGTGATTCGTGTGGTTACACAAGTAAAAAATTTCACGAACTTACTAAACATAAAAGATCACACACAGGAGCTAAACCATTTAAATGTTCCGATTGCAAGCTTTCATTTGCACTTTCTAGTCAGTTGTTAAGACATAAAAGACTTCATACAGGTATTAAACCATATAAGTGCTTATATTGCTCTTACACTTGTAATAATCAAGAAAACTTGCGCAAACATGTTCTGAAAACAAAAAAGCATCAAGGCAAAAAAATGTATCCTTGCAAACATTGTAATTTTCAATGTAATGAATTTTGTACTTATAAAAAACATTTACTGAATTCACATTCAGACATTTTTCCGGATGAAAAAAGTGTAACCACGTCTGCAGTTGCTGGCTTGTATGAGAGTTGAAGAAACGAAACGTTTTTGAATAAAATTGTTTGCAAACAGTTTTAATTGTTTTTATTGATTAATTTGTAAAATTGATGAATTTAGAAATTTCATTACAAATATAATTATGGCTATTTTTGTTTAAAAATTGAATATCCTAAATCGAAAATTGCATTTAGTAATTTTAGAATTTATAAATGGGCAAATTAATTATTTTATATGAAGACTTATTTTTCCTTCAGTATGTTTACAGTCGGTATACAATATAATCAGCATTTAAAATTTTATTTGCTATATGTTTGCTAACATTCTTTGTAAAAGTTCTGTATTTGTTTAAATATAAAAATCGCTCGAAAACTTTAACAATGGAATGTTGATTAACTGGTTTCAATTAATTTTTGCTATTATCTTATAAATAAGAGAATTGAAATTGGTGTGATAAAATATAATTTATTAATAAATAATATTATAGTATATGAATTTTTTGTAAAAGTGCATTAATATTTATAAATAAAATTGCTTCAATTTTCTTATAAATTCTTATTAAATAAATAGTGATAAAATTATTATTACATTACATATATTCAGACTTGTATGCTTGATTCTTGAGATCCGCTTGTAAGTCTTCGTCGATAATAGGACAAATAGCACAATGACAGATGTACAACCACAGAAGAATAACGAAGAAAACACCCAGGGCCACGGTGGGAATCGAACCCACACTCCTACGCTCTCAAGCGATTAGTGACAAAATAATGCATTAATTTACGTATCTTGTTAGATTTAAAAAGAATCAAGTAGATTTTGTTCATACTGTGTAATTTTTATTTTAAATTTAAAAAAATTATTTTTTATTTGCAATACGTTTTCTACTCCTTATTTCTGCCTGCTTAAAAGTCACTGAACACCCACAAGTCTTTCTGAATTTCGAGCCACGATTAAATGACGAGATCGACATCTGAATTGGAATCCTCCTCTTTACATCAGTGGAGAAACATCGCAACCTTAACTTATTTTACGTTCCCTTCCAAACAAGCTACTGCGGCCTGAAAATTTCTTTCACTTAATTTCAAACTTGAAATGTTCTCGATAATTAAAACTGTTAAAAATTGTTTTTTGATGATTCGATTCTACAGAAGCAGTTAAAATTCGAAAATTAAGTATAGAAAATTTAAAGCATACTAGAGAGCGAATTAATTTCGTGAATAGAGATTTCCTGTGATGTTGTTGGCAATCTGTTGTTTATTAAAATTCACTTATTCTCAAGCAGGTGATGCGAAATATGCTTCTTAGTAATTAAAAATTTTCCATTAATTTTCAATGTATCTGAAATTATGACGCAATTCCATTGAATATTTTAATTCCAATAGCTGTAACTCCCTTTAAAATTTTAAATCAATAATATAATTTATCCCCTATTTAATATTTTCTTATATTAATTTTCTCCCACAACTGCATAAACTTTACCCGGTAACAGACTGAAGAAAATTAATTTCTAGAATTCTTAGAAATGTTTTCTACAAATTAATTTTGAATTAAGGATATGGCTATGGGCGCACTCAGAATTTCTTTTTCCAAAACGCATTCATTAGTCGTTTTTGGCCTGACATTTTCAAATTGGACACATTTGTTTCTTGAAACTGTTGATCAGATTTTTTAGAAGAAAAATGCCTGAATTTAGCTACCTGAGCCCAATTGTGTCATCTCGTTAGAAAGTTTTCAAGTTTATCAGAAAAGTGATAATCTGTGGATTAATTTAGATTTTTTTAAATTTTATTTCGTAATGGTTGCAAGCAGTCCCGTGCCAAGTTTTATAGATGACGCCATGGAAATGTCTAAGGAGCGCATTTATCCAATGGTAACAGCAAAAATAACTTATAATTTCTTATTAACTTAAAACTGAAAAATAGGGTAAAAACATTGTTTTTTCCCTTAATTATTATTACAGTATTTGATAATCTGATGAGACTCATTACTATTGGATTTGTGTGCGGCGAGAGTATGTGTGTATGTGTACATACTAATGTGCCTACAAATGTGACCCATTTCTCTCTGTCGGAATAAATGTCACGATGACTTTCTTGAAACTAATATTAATGTCGTGAATCGTTAACGTTAAATCGAGTAAGTCGTATGAAATTTCATCCTTTTTTCAACAGTAATTTAAAAAATAACAAAATAATATAAACCTGATATTTTATGGCGCTTTGTTAACAGTATGAAGAAGGGCTGAGCAAAATAATCGAAAGATGGGTATATATTTCTATATTTTTCTCTAGGTTACTCCCAAAACTGAAAAAATTCAAAGTATTTTTTATAGAGTTAATATATATATATATATATATATATATATATATATATATATATATATATATATATATATATATATATATATATATATATGTATATATATATATATATATATATATATATATATATATATATATATATATATATATATATATATATATATATATATATATATGTATATATATATATATATATATATATATATATATATATATATATATATATATATATATATATATATATATATATATATATTTGTCTTTTTAGCATGCATGAAGAACTTATGGAAACAAAATTGAAAATTTAGTTTAAGCTTTTTATATCACATATTCAAACGATGAAATTATTTTTGAATTTTATAATTTATAATATACAGAAAAAAAATTAATTGCATAAAGTTGATTTTAAGAATGTGACCTCACTCATCCAATCGAAATATCAAACAATCAATCCATTGGATTATTTTTTTTAATTTCTTTTAAATAATTTGATATATTTTCTAAGAAAGTTAATGATTTATTTTTTATTTATTTTGCAAGCTCATTTATTTATGATATTCTTTTATTTCTATCAACTTATATTTAATTTTTTGAGTGCAATTCATCAATTTTTTTTAATTTAATGATAACATAAAATATAAATATAATATTTTAAGAAATATATAAGAAAATTTATTAATCCAATATTCTTTAAAATTTAAACGTATTTTATATTATACAGCTATAAAAGATTTCTTACTACGAAAATATTTCTGAAGTAACTTACATATTTAAATATTTTTTTTACATTGTAAGAATTGAGCAAAAATTATCCTCCACTTATCATATTCATTACCCTTTTCGTATCATTTTCTTCTTTTAAAACGAATGTTAAATCTCTCATCGGTAAGGAAATTCTTTCTTATCTTAATGAATTGGCAATATAAACAACACGTTTTTCTGGAAGAAAAAAAGTCTTGTTAGAAATAGAAAATTAAATACAGTAGATGATCGTTTTTACGTACTCGTTAGGACATGAAAGCAGCTCGTAAAATAGAAAAATAATGTATTAAATTAAAAACTGATTTTTTTATTAAACAACTTTTTCTTTATAAATATAAAGTACTATTAAAAAAAATTATTTATAGAATGCGTTATATGAAACGCATGCAAAATAAAATATATACTTAAAAATACTTATTTTCATTTTATGCATTAAAAATCAGGAAAAGAAATCGTTTATCTATTTCTGTTTAAAAAACTACATCTCTCTCTCTCTCTTTTTCTTTCTTTCTTCATTGTCTTCTTTAAAATCTAAACTACAAGGTTGACAATGAATGTTTACTAAACCTAATACTGAGAGCGAAGATGCTCTAAAATCAAGGTATATATTGCATTAGAAATCACGAAGAGATTAAAAACATTCACTGATGGTGATTTTATTAAAGACTGCAAATGTTGAAAGTTGCAGATGTTTCATTTTCATTTCAAAAGTCATTAATTCAAAATATTTCACTGTCAAGAAACACTGTTGCTTCAAGAATAAATTATTTGTCCCAAAATTTGGTTCTTCAACTGAAGGAGAAAATTAAGGAATTTTCCAACTTTTCATTAACTGTTGACGAGAGAACTGATATTGATGATACAGCTCATCTTGCTGTTTTTGTACGAGGTATTAACAGTAACTTTAAAATAAGTGAAGAACTGTTAAAGTGCGTTCCATTCACAGGTACTACAACAACAAATGATATTTATTCTGCAGTTGAGTGTTGAATAGCAGAATATGAACTCAACTGGAATATATTTAGCTGCACAACTATGGATGGCGCTCCTGCCGTGTCTGGCAAACATTCGGGCGTTGTAACTACATTAAAACAGATAACATAAGGGAATTTTGTGGGATTTCACTGTATTATTCATCCGGAATCATTGGCATCCTAACATTTAAAAATGGACCATGTCATGCAACCTATAATTAAAATAGTAAATTTTATAAGGAGCAGAGGACTAAATCAAAGACACAGTTCAGGCAGTTCTTACAAGATTTGGACGAAAAATTTTCTAATGTCCCTTATTTCATCGAAGTTCGTCGACTCATCAAGGAGTAGTTTTAGAAAGAATTTTTGCATTACGTGACTCTATTCAAGCTTTCATGTTTAGAAAAAGACAACCCAATTGATTATGACAGCGTTTAGTGGGTTGATTGTGCCTTTTTGATAGATATGAATAAACATTTAACGGATCTGAGTGTATAAAAATCTGATTGTCACTCAAATGCATTCATGTATTCAAGCCTTTGAAACAAAGTTGAGGCTGTAGGAAAATCAGATAAAAAATTTAACTTTGGATCATTTCCCTCATTTAACATTATTAGGCAACGTGATAAAAAAATTGGATCAATATTCTCAACTTCTGCAAAATTTGATGACGGATTTCAACAATCGTTTTGAAGACTTCCACAAAATGAATGAAATGGAATTCCCAAGTTTCAACCACCCATTCAATTTTGAAGCTTCACAGGTACCAATTCATTTGCAAATGGAATTGATAGATCTTCAATTGGACAGTATTTTGAAAGAAAAATTTAAAGAGATAAACGCTCTTACATTTTAAACACCATATTTAAAGAGTTTTGATAAACACCGGGAATTAAAAAAGCATGCTGCACGCATTCTGTGCATGTTTGGTAACACCTATTTTTGTGAGCAGGTGTTTTCCATAATGAAAATAAATAAGAAAAAACTTCGCACTAGAATTTCGAATGAACATCTTCAATCAATTCTTAAAATAACTACAACGAATATGATACTTGACATCAATGAGCTTGTCAAAAACAAGGGGAGTCAGGTATCTGGATCCTCGAGCTCACAAAATAATTACTCTCTTTTAAAACTTTGATATGATTTTTAACAATCGTATACTGTATACTATATAATTAATTAAATAAAATGATGTAATAATTCAGTAAATTTTTTTATTTGAATCTGGCTCGCCTACGCATTCTAAATTTAGGACCTCTGCAAAATTGAGTTTGACACCTCTGTCCTAAGATATTTGTACTTGAAGTCATTGATTATGAACTGATCCATGGATGGTAAAACAAAAGTTAGAGTAAGCAGGAGAAACTCATGAATCGATTCAATAAAGGATACAGGACTTTAATGTGACAGCGTGCATTTAACCACAGTTTGCAGAACTAACGATTCTCCAATTAAAATTGGAGATATAATTCTTTCAGCCATTTTTAATGAATATTTCCAAGCTTTATAAAGCTTGGATGGCTGGGAACATTTATGAGTTAACCTTCGATAACTGAGAATGTATGATATAAAGCTCTATAATGCAAACAGTCATCGAAGTAGAAAGCTTGGATAATTGTTAACATGATATATAGCTGGTAGTTTTTGAAACATCTAGGCTTTAAATATTTTCCTATGAAAAGATAAGGCAGTTATTCTATTCCATTCATGTTGGCAGTGAGTAACACTGTAATTCTTTCATTCGCTTTTTTTACCATTACATTTATCTCCTTTAAAGCTAAATGTTCTTTCCGGGGAGATTTTAAAAAACAAATCTGTCTCGTTTGCGTTAAAAGCATCCTTTGGGTGGTACTCGGAAAGCAGGGATTTCAATGTTCCTTCTTTCCATTCAATTTCCGAAAGTTTATTCACAGTTCCACTTTCACAACACAATTTTTTAAAGCTTAAACCCTGTATGGTTTTAAATTTTTGGAGCCAACCATCTGATGCTTTGAAATATTTTATGTTCATCTTCATAGCAAAGCAGTTGAATTTCTCTTTAATTTCATTACTATCTGCAGAAAATAATAAGAAGAATGTTCATTCCTCTTGTTTTTTTTTTCAGTGAAACTTTCAAAACGTTTATATATAATAGAGAAGCAAAGCATCCAAAACTATAGTTTCGGATGCTTTGCTTCTCTATTATATTTTCGAGAGTGAACATTTTTGTTCGTACAGTTTTCTTTTTCAACGATTTTTCCGGTTTTTTAAAAATGTCTAAAGGTTGATTTTTGAAAACCCATATTTTTTTTGGCAATTTTTGTCTTTAACATTTTTGTTTGATCATTTTCTTTAAAGCTTCTCTTTTTTAGTTCGACTGATAAACACGTTTGTTTCTTCAACTGTGACATATCTACAACGGAACTGTCTTTCTTTCTTCTCGATAAATGAAACTTCAGAAATTTAGCTGTCAAATAAACGAACTACAGAACAGAGCTCAAATATTTAAAGAGTTTTTCCTCTTTCTATGTTCTCATGTATGGAGAAAAAAGCAGAGTCCCCTTTCTGTTTTCTTACATATGAGAAAGATAAAAGTTGGATTCGACACCACAGTTCTTTCCCATCAAATCTGTGACATATTCATATTTAGATACATATATGCATCTAAATATGAAAAATCTTTTCCAAATATTAGTGTTAATTCTGGCATTCACCAAAAATATCAATTATAAAATATATATAGTAGACCATGTTTCATTAATAATAGTTTATATTCTCATATAACTATAGAGCTGTATATAGTTGATGAATTGAGTATTAATTCACGTGAGATCAGAAAATATATAAATATAGAACAAATGCCATTATATGAGAATATGAAATATAGTAAATAAAACATGGTCTACTTTATATATTATTTTTTAAATATCCATTACTTTAAATATCCATTAATGAGATTTTTAATTTTATTTGGCTTTTTCAACTTACTATCTAGGACAGTATCCTTTTATGCTACTAGTGACCTCACAGAATTAACAAGAATTGAAGAAAGCATTTTTGAAACATGCTTGACAAAATCTGGCAAGTAAGAATTCCAGATATTGGTTGAGCGCACTACACGCAGCAGGCGAAGCGGTGCATTGAACACACAGACCAATATTTATTTTTTTGAACAGTATTTATTATTTTTGCTTGTGGCCGTATCGTGAAGAATTTAAGTTATTGTTGAATTTGAAAATTTAGAAAACCGATAAGATCATGTCTTCTGTAATTGAAAAAATCGCTGCTATTGAACAAGAGGTAATGACTTTTGCCTTAATAAATTTTCAATATAAAATATTTAATAATAAAATGTTATCGTGCAAAAGGTAAAATACTGTTTCCAATTTTGTATTTTTGTGAATAACAGCAAATAATGTATGAGATAAATCTAATACTCTAACCTATATGCTTAAACGATTAATTACAAGTTTTATATTTTTAAAATCACAATGCATAATGTATAAATTGTTGGAAATAATTTTGAATCTGTAATTTGATCGCCAGTATTTTATCCGTATTCTGATATCTTTGTGAGATTGACAATCTTATGCAATAAAATTTTCTACATTTTGAATCGTGAATTCTGCACGACTTCTCTCTTGTATATAAGTATATGTTTTCTATGCAATGTATACATTAAATTAATTAATCATTTATATAATATTCAAAATATTTTAAAGAAATGCCTTGCTAATTATTTATGAGTTATTTGTATAACATAATATATTTTATAAAGTTGATCATGAGTTTTAAAATTAGATTTTCAGTTTCTTTAAATTAATTACTTTATATTATTACTTATTAATAACTTGGTATGAAATAGAGAATAAAAAAGAAAAATATTTGATTTTGAGGTTATATTTTTTAAATTATTTTTCATTCAAAAATTTTATTTTCTCCATTAGATGGCCAAGACACAACGAAACAAGGCTACTATGGGCCATCTTGGTCTTTTAAAAGCTCGTCTTGCAAAATTACGAAGAGAACTTATGACACCAAAGGGTGGTGGAGGAGGTCCAGGTGAAGGATTTGATGTTGCTAAAACTGGTGATGCAAGAATAGGATTTGTAGGTATGATTAGAAATTAGTTTTAAAATTTACATTAACTGTTTCATTTATAAACTGTATAGTATTTTGATTATGTACTATGTAACATAAAAAAAACTATTAAAGTGTATTTTTATGTGTTAACTAAAACTATATTATAAAAATTTTTGTAAAGTTTGGTCAATTTATAATTTGTGACTTTTTATGTTTGAAAATAAATTATATAGAAAATTTAATTTTTGTCTAAAAATATGATTAATAATTGATGAAAATGGCAATCTTTCATTTTTCATGTTTTATTATCAGGATTAGCAAGTTATGACAGTTATTTTATTGCAAGTATTTTAATTCCAAAATAATACAATTCAATATTGAGACTATATACCAAAGACAACAAATTCTTATTAAAGACACATTATGTGTTGTTGCAAGAAGAATTTTTATCTTGTTTAAAATGTAAAGTAAGCAAAAAATTTATTCAAGAAATCAGGATTTTGTTTCATATTAATAGTAATATTGCAAAAAATGAATGTATTCTGTAAATATTATTATGTATGTAAATATTTAAAAAAATCCAATAAAAAGTTAAAAATATTAGTAATTCTGTAACAGTATTTTGTTTATTTTTTAAAAGAGAAGAGAATAATTGCAATAATTTGATAGTTAAAAATAATTATAATCATTTAGATGTAAATTAATTCCTACTTTATACATATATTAATTGTTATTTTACATGAAAGTTTTTGAGCATTTATAATGCTTTAAATAAATTTTTATTGTTAATATTGAACTTTTACACCATCATTGTTAGCATTTACAGTTTAACATGTTCCATAAATCATTTTACTTTAACTTTTACCATTGATAATCTACTTTGATACTAATTGAATGTGTGTGTTAAATATATGCTGCTGATAATGCAGAGTCATATAAACTATATACAGTATAATTTAAAATATAATAAACTGTTGATAAAAAAACAAACATCTGTTTGGAATCCTCTCATCGCAAAGTGCAATGAACTGAGATGAAAGCACCAGATCAATCAAGATTGATATTCCGTGAAGACTCTAATGAAACTTAATAATTTTTAGTTCTTAATGAAGTTATTTTTGTTTTGTTTATAATTAAATAAAAGAATTTTTTTGTTTTTTTCTGCACATTGGATAAATTTTTTTCTTTTGTACTGTTCATGCTTTGTTTTGCCCCTTACATTAACATCATTATTGGCATTTTTTATTTGCCGTCTCTATAGTTTTTAACTTAAAATCTGCTGTGTAACTTATACACTTTCATTTCCTCATGATGATTTATGAACTTGCATCTTTTCAGAATGAAACAGCTCAAATCAGGACGAAACGCAAAATGACAATTGGCAATAGCAACTGTATTATCTTTCCAAAGAACCAAATTTGTTCTTAAATGTAATTGGACAAAACTGATTTTAGGTGAAATAAGTCAATCAAGTTTTTGCACCTTGCATTATTTATTTTATGGAAACATAAATAGCATTTCTTTTAAGATATTAGCTTTTATAATGGAGAATGTATTTTACCATATTGTCTGCAATGGTGTATAATATGCAAAAAGAAAATTTAAAACCTTTTTAACACACAATCTGCAGATTATTTGCAGGAAAATACTGTAAATTTCCAGCATTTGATCTTGAAACTGTCATAAGTTAACAAAAGGAAATATTCAGATTTGCAACATTCAAAGCTCAAAACTGCATACAATAATGTAATTTCAGTTGGAAAGAACATTGCACCAAACTTCACATCAAGTCATAGGACTTAACCAATACTTTTTCTCCTTTATCAAGAATTTATCCTTTATCAAAAAATTATTAAATTTTTGCTATTCGAGTGTATTTGTTACATATACTAATAACAAAATAACTTTTATTTCAGGTTTTCCTTCTGTTGGAAAATCAACCCTTATGAATACATTGGCTGGAGTATTTTCTGAAGTTGCAGCTTATGAATTTACTACTTTGACTACTGTTCCAGGAGTTATAAAATACAAAGGTGCAAAGATTCAATTATTAGATTTACCAGGTATTATTGAAGGAGCCAAAGATGGTAAAGGTAGAGGACGGCAAGTAATTGCTGGTAAGTTATTTAACATTACAGAGCTTTCAATAACAGATAAATACATAAACATATTTTTAGGAAATGAAAAGGATTTAGTTCATTATTTATCACTGAATACCAATCTGTATAAAGCTTTATAAATATTATGGACAAATGGGTACTTCATTCAAATATAGCATATTTATCCAAAATTAATTATTTAGTGAAAAATCTTTTTGTTAACTTTAGAAATTATTTCATGGAAAATTCGGGCTATAAAATTAAATAAAAGCTAATAAAACCATATTGCTTTTCTTTTGTGCATAAAAGAATATATAGATTTTGAGCACATTTATAGAAACATTAACATAATATTTGCATTATTACAAATGTTTTTTACTTTTATTATCTTGAAGTGAGCTGGTAGCTAAATGGTTAGTGCTGTGGCTTTTAGTTCTGCAGGTCATAGGTTTGAATACCACCATGGCTTGATGTTCATATTAGTGCAGAATCCATTTTAAATTGTAGGTCCTATTATCATGTATAAAAAATGACCATTGAGTAACAAACCAACCTAATCATTTAGTCTTGAAATCAATAGGACTACAAAAATTATATGTCACAAAAATATTAAAATTTTTCTGGGCAAGTCAGTTTTAAGCCATTTAAAAAAATAACAAAAAAAATTATTCAAATAATTACCATAGCAATATTTCATTATGATGATTATATTATTTTTTCATTATTTTAATAATAATAAGTAAATCAGAAGCTAAAATAATTCTAATGACCAAGGCAACTCATTACTTACATTTAATTTGTTATTAAGAAATGGTATCGAAACTTTTTTAAATTCTCTTTAATTATGCTAATGTAAGTCATTCAAAATTATTAATTTAATATGGAATTTAAAATACTCACATGTTAAATAGAATTTACAAAATTTAAATCTGAGACTGATACTCTATAATTTAAATCTTTAATAAAATATCAGAAGTTTTAACTTGGAATTCAACATTGCTGATTCTTCCAATTTAGCTTGTAGATTCCTGACATTTATCTATTTCTAGTTTCACTACAATTGTCATTTAATTTTGAATAAAAGGATAGTTATAAACAGTTATGATCATCAAAATTATTTCTTTAATAAATTATTTCAGTTTTTTAAATTTTAAAACTAAAAAAAAATTATTAACCATTTTTCATCATTAACTAAAATAACTTAGATTCTGCTGTCTACAAGATAACTAATAAAATTCTATTTTTTTTATTATTTTATTTTTTGATGTTGAATGAGAAGTGTCTATAGATATATAAATTTATGTACCATATTTAAAAACATTTTGGTCAAGAGTAGGAATACCTGACGTTATAAATGCAGGTCAACTGAGCACTTTCATAATTTGAGACTTGTTCAGAAGCAAAGACAAATAGAATGTTCAAGGAGCTTGTTTGTTGTTTGCTTTATGACTTCAAAGTAGGTTTATCAGTGATTGTATCAAATTACTGAATATATTTCAAGCATTTGCATTTGTTGTTGTGATGAATATATAGCAAGGCATTGATTTCAAAAATTCAGGTTTAAAGATTCGGGATAATGATGTAGACCTAGGCCAAGCACTCAAACTTTCTTGCATTCAAAACCCTTATTTTACCAATGTGGAGTTTCCATATCCTTATTAACAGAAAGTGCTGGATGCTGATAGAGATTTTGTTGAGAACTAACAATGGATTATATTTTTCTATAAATCATTTTCTTTATATTACCTTTAAAAAGGACTATTTTATTGTTATATATTTATATTTACTTTTGATTTGTTGTTTGTATTATTATCATTATTTTGATACAATATTCTTTTGGGAGTTTGATAATTTAAGATAATTTTTAAACACAAATACTTTCCAAATACTTATAGTATGAAACTTTGTTCGGAATTTTATGTAAATAAAGTTCTGCTCTTAGCTATTAAAAATTTGCATTAATATAATTAAGGGATTATTATCCAAAATCAATGATTTTTTATGAAAAATAATTTGAGCTTTTCATTTTATTAAAGTGAATTTAACTTATACAATCATTGCATTTTATTTGATGCATTTATACTTGGAAAATCATTTTTACAGCAGTTTTTATTAATTAATTAAATTTTCAATGATGAAATAAATTTTGATTGACTTTTTTACCTTAATTTTTTGTTGGAAACTTATAATTGCTTTAATCAAATTTTATTACTCTTATAAACAATGGAATAAAATTATATCATTAATTTTGTTGAAATGTTAAAACTAATATTTCAACATTCTAATTAAATATTTTATTAGTCAAGCTCTTATTTTTAAATTTAATTGCATTTTATATTAAAATTGAATAATTTTTCCTTAATAATCTATTTCTAAAATAGAATTTCATTTCTACAAAGAGTTATACTAAAATTAAAACAAGCATATTTTGTTGTTTCAATACTTTAACAAAAGTATCTCCTTTAATTAGAGAGTTAATCTATTTGTTTCTAGTTGCTCTGTTAAAAGATTAAAATATAGATTATAAAATTCATTGCTGTTTACATACTCATTTATCTTAAAAATGTGTTCGCACTTTTTTAGAATATTTAGCTTCAGCTTATTCATTAAATTTAAGATAACTTCTTTTAATGTGTCTCTTTATTTTTCAAAATGTAGTTCTCTGTAGCTTGTATCATTTTCATTGCTAAATTTTCATACTTAAAATTTTTAGTTATTTTCAAATTGTTATGCAAAAACTTTTGTTCATATGTTGCTCAAATTTTAAGAGTGTCTGACATCAATTAAAATAGTATAATGGAAAAAAATAAAACTTTAAATGACCCAGTTAAAACTATTTAAAATCACTATCTTTAGTAATAATTTTCTTCTGAGGCTGAAATGTTTATTCTGGGCAATAAATTAGCAATCATTTGTTCCTTTGAATTTAAAACAATGTATAAGAGTACAATATTTTTAAAACCAGCTTTATTTTGTTACATTTTATAGTCTTTAAATTCTATTTTAATCAAAACATATTATTTGGTTTTAGTTTTAATGTAAATTTTTTTATAAAAAAATAATAATAGAAACAGAAGTAAAAGAAGTATTACAATTTCACATGATTCTCATTGCTAATTTTATCCATCTGTATTATCTGAATGAAAATTGCTTAAGAAATATTTGATATATATACTAAAAATGAACATATCATTCCAATGTTTGCTATTAATCAGCCTTTTGTATTTTCTGTATAAAATTCAATATTATGAATATAAATTGCAAACACTCTGTTGATGCTAATTTTACTTTAAACATAGAAAATATTAAGTTAACCATAGATGCACATAATGTTGATAATGCAGCATTGTAACTGATTGTGATGATTATATTGGAAAATTTGTGAATGATGCTTGCTTTATTTGCATCATTGAAGGAGAAACTACTGATAGCTGTATATAGGTATTAAAAGTATTTTCTTGTCAAAACCATTGTTATTAGTTTGAGAGCTGTAAATTATTCTTTTACACACATTGTTTTTCAAATTAAGAAAAGTATAAATTTCAATATTATTCTTATTTTTAGATAATTTTTAATCCATTATTATTTTACATTATTTGCTTTTGACATCAAAAATGATGTTAATTGCCCAAAAATGAAAATATGATGATTTTTTATTGCAGTTGCTCGAACATGCAGTCTAATATTCATTGTTCTTGATGTTTTAAAGCCACTAATACATAAAAAGTTAATAGAGCATGAATTGGAAGGTTTTGGTATTAGATTAAATAAAGAACCACCAGGCATTGTGCTGCGTAAAAAAGATAAAGGTGGAATCAACCTTCAGACAATGGTAAAATAGTTTACAGAATCTTTAAATTTTATTACTTTTGTCTATATTATTTTCTATATATTTAATATAAGTTTTTTTTAATTTAAAAGTTGCTATCTAATACTTAAAATTTGTTTTACTCAAGAATCTTAATGACAGAGCTTTATAGCATTGATTCCTTGAAAATTTAAATATTTTAATTCTTAATTTACAGTGTGTAAAAAAGCTGTGAAATAATATTCAAAATTTTATTGTTACATTGCATATACACATATATAACAGTATTTGACAATATATAAATTTTATATACATAATAATATATCTGTATATGTTTCATTTATTTTATTAAAATAATTAATATTACTTAATTTTTTTCAAAAATTTATGTTAAAACGTGATCTTAGGTGCTTAAACTGCTTGTAACTTTTCTTCGTGACCATTATGAGATATTTTATTTAAGATTCAAAATATTTAAAAGATTAATAGTAAACTAAAACTTGATTTTTTGAAAGAAAAAAAATAATTTGATTTTTTATTATAAGGAGATATGTCAATTATAATTTTTAATATTAAATTTTGACTGCTTGACATTTTAAAAAATTTCTTTTAATTACAGTTTATATTAATTTATTTTTTTAAGTCAAATGCAATTTTTATTGTTGACAATAGATGTTTTTATTATATATTTGTAACATTGTCTTGTCAATAAGGTGTAGTGTTGGAATGCTTATTAATCACAGTAGGTCTGGATGTGAATCCAGATGAGAGGAATGTGACTCTGCATATTATATTGACCATCTTAAAAAATTTCTATATACTGTGAATGATATGATAATATCAGTGAAATATTACCCCTAATACAGAAAAAATTTACATGTCCTAAAAATGTCTAGTGCTTGAATTGTAGTTTGAAAATTGTGCTACCATTTCTTAGCAAAATATTAAAAGTATTTAATCTTTTCAGTAATTCTTTGTTAGAATTTATATTTTTGTTGGTATTAGCACAATTATAAACATAACTTGTTTAGTTTAAACTTTTTTATAGAATAATTAATTCTTGTTTCAAATGTGGTTAATATCATTAGTTTATTTAACTTATTTCACTGCTCAATTTTTTATACCTCAATAGGCTAAATATCATGTATATTTATTACATTATAACCCCTTTTTCTCTCCAGACTAGTTACTCTTACTTACAACTTTAACAGTATATTAAATATAAGTGTTCATGCATAAAGTAAACTAAACAAGCATGTCACTGTTCATATTTTAAGTGTCATAGTATCAGCATTTATATCATACTCTTTTAAGATTAAAACTGAGACATTCATGGTTAAATTAAATATATTTTATCTTTGGGAAGTTAGCATTTTTGACTGAAATCAAACTAAAAAAAAAAATTTCAATTCTTAAAGAATTTAATTTCTAAATAGTGTGATATTTAAAAAAATAAACGTTGAAATCAATTTTAAGCTATAATAAATATTGCAATTTTTGATCATTGTAATTTTTAGAAAAGATTTTCTTAAATTTAATAAGTTAATTGTGTCATAATTTAATTTTTTAAGTAAAAAAAAATAAATAAATAAAAAAATAAAATAAAAAAATGCAATTTTTCAAGATTAAAAATTCATGCAATGATACATTTTTGATTCTAATATCTCCCAAAATTTTTATATTATTAAAAGATAATATAATGTTTGTTGAGAATGTAATCTAATTATTAAAAGATATTTTAATATATTTTATGTTTTTGTAAAAAAAAATTAATCCTTTGAGTTACTAATAATAAAATATATATATATATATATGTGTGTGTATGTATATAAAATTGAATTTCACCTAGATTGTTCAATTCCTGAACTTCAGTTTTACTATCAACTCCCAAGAATAATATTTATATTAGTATTGCCATCAGAAATATAAAATATGTATCACATCACAGAAACATATAAACATTTTACTATCAGCAAATTATTTAAAGGTAAATGATTAAAAACATACCAGTAAATTTTTTTGTATTTCATATTATTCTTTATGACTGATTGATAATTTTACTGTTTTTGTAGGTTCCACAAAGTGAATTAGATCTAGATACAGTTAAAACTATTTTATCAGAATACCGAATTCATAATGCTGATGTTGTTCTCAAAGCTGATTGTACTTCTGATGAACTCATTGATGTTATAGAAGGCAATAGAATTTATATTCCTTGTATTTATGTGTTAAACAAAATAGATCAAATTTCAATTGAAGTGAGTAAATTATAATATTTTTTAATATCTTTTCATTGGCAGCATTATTTAATTTTTAACTCACATTTCTAATATAGTAATAGTAAAGAGTTTGAGTTTAAATAAAAAAATATTTAATTAACATGTTGCCTACTTAAACTAAGTAAAAATTATTTGCATAGCATTATATAGAAAATTTCAGGCATCAGATTAGTTATACATTGTTTACACTGTGCATTGATGATGTACAAATAAAATTTTATTGGGTATTTTTAATTGCTTGAAGCAGTTGATTTTTTATGCTTTATCCTGACAATTAAAAACAATATCTTGTGTAAATGTATGTTATTTTAAAGATAAATTACCCATGTTTAAAAATGGTTAACAAGAAAAATTTGTGAAAAAGGTTTCCATTATTACCATATCTAAAATAATGAAATTTTTTGTTTGTCAAAAATAAGCAATTTTTGGTGGAAAATATATAATTTTTTAAGGTATTCAGTTGTAGTTGAGATATTTTGTTTAGGTGATGAATATGAAACATTTGTGCCTCATACTAATGTTTTTTGAAGACTGATAAAATTTTCAATTAAAGCATGAAGTTTATACAAAATTTTAGTACTATTATTTTTAATTAAAATCTGCTAATTTTCATTACATTTATGCATTAAAAATATAAATTTGAAATCTCTTGATAGCCTTTTATGGTTTCTTATGTATCCATGAATAAATTTCTCTTATATGTACTTGAAGACAACGAAAAAAATCATTTTAACTCTTATTTCTAACTAAATAAAAAAGTTGGATAGAAAATTGCATTCATTTTAAAACTTATTTCCCTGTGAAATTCTGTTAAACAAAATAATGATTATTTTTTATTGAATTATTGATATAATAACGATTACTTTCTATTATATTTTCCATTGCTGTTCTATTATATCCAAGGAAATCACATTATACATAACACTAAATTCTACTCTTGCAATGTTATGGTGTAAGATAGTTATTAGAATCAAGCATTTTAGTCTTATTCTTTATTTAATAATGTAATTATAATTCTGTTAATTCTGTTATTTAAATTCTGTTAAATTTAAATTCTGTTTACCTTCATGTTACTTCTGATGTATAAAATATATCTAAATTTTGTAGTTAAATTATAACAAATGTTAAAAATTTGAAGTTGAAGCATGATAACACAATTTCGATGCACTCAATTTTGTAAACTGTCTTGCAATACTTTATACCTTAATTTTGTTAATCATTTTTCCTAATCAAAATTCTGCATACTATTTTAATATATTCATGAATGTTTTTTATAGATTATATTTAAAAATACTACTTTTATGTGGAATTTTAAATCCAAATGTCTTTAAAATATTTATGCAAGTTTAAGTTTTACTTAATAAATTTTTACTTGGATGTTATATATTAATTTATCAATCATAAGCAAGTGTTATTTTATTTATAAATATCATATGAAGTAATATTAAAGTACTTGTTAGTATTTTAATTAGCAGCATCATAATTTTGATGTTTAAAATGTGCAATTTTATAGTGAGTTACAGTTAATCTTTTTGCATCTATTTACCACTTTTGTATCTTTGTTAATAAACATTTTTAACTGCTGACCAATAGCACAGTAATTCAATTTGGTACATTTATAAAATATTGAAATATTTATATAACTTGATATAAAGTACTTTGCCTCTTAAAGTTAAGGAACAGCATGTTATTTTGAAGCTCACCATGAAAGAAATGACACTTAGAATAAAATTTTTAATTTATATAAATGATTAAACCAACTTTTTTTAATGTATTTAAAAATGATAACTATCACTTTTTTCATAGAAAAGAACAAGTATATATGAGTGAGAGAAAAATATATATTAACAGGCTTTCGTGATTATTAATGTAATTTTTCTTGATTTTCAAATTTTGTCAATCGATTCCTTAACAATAGGCATTGGGGTCACTGTTGTGTCGGAGAGAAGTTGTCTGTTAGATTCGTTAAAGCAATAGATGATCAGATTGATGTAAATCATCCGACAGTTTACCATCTAAAGACCGTTGCGGAGGATCATTTTATAGCTATTACTGCTGGAAAGAATAGAAGCGTTTCTGTGACATGTGTTGCAGACGATTCTGTAGCATCCACGAGAAGAATATCGCCAGTAAAGTGCAAAGGCATCTTCACCATGCAAATTTCTATGACAAAATGACCAAATGTCCCACTCACCAAACAACAGAGAAGGACCAATATATCTTGGCCAAGACAGGACTTTCCTGGATCTGACAGAAGTGGGTTTGTGTATTTTTACAAACGAATCCAGCTTGACGCAAGAGAAAGAGCTATAAAGTATAGGAGTGTGGTGATCTGAAGCGAACAAAGAATCAGAAACCATCAATCCAATATCATGGTAAAACACAATCACTACCATGGTGGAACAATGAGTTGGGCAGAGATCTCATTCGATGGTCACACTTATCTGCATAAGTTCCAGGGAGAAACTGACTGGTATGAGATATCAGGATGAGATCATTGATCCATATGTCATCCCATGTACTAGTGCAATTGGCAATGATTTCATTCTGGTGGATCATAACACAATCTCATCAAGCTATGGTTGTTGAAGAATATCTTGAGGGTTTTGTTTTGGAGCAAATGTGTGTGGAATGGCCAACTCATTCTCCAGACCTGAATCCCATAGAGCATCTGTGGGACTATCTTGGTAGACAGGTTGCTGCTTTAAATCTTCCTCCAAGGTATGTAGGAAAACTGCTTACTCTCTATCTGGTCTTAAGCTTCCTATTTTGTTAACCAACACCTTAAATGATGGAATGAAAAGTTGATGCTGCAAATGTGTGCATTCAAGCTAGTGACTCTTATTAAAACTCTTTTTTGTTATGTTTCTATGCCATTTTATCATATAAAACTGTTAATTATTTTTTTTTCAAAAATGACTTTTCCAGCAAGATTGCTTTTTTTTCTTAATAATAATTTTTTATGTAAACTTCTGTGTTGTAATCAATACATACCTGTTTTGTGCATATCATCCAAATTTGGTATTTCTGCATTTATTCATTTAGTAATTCAAGACAAAAAATTGTTGTTCCTTAACTTTTGGAGGCCATTGTACTATGCTTCATAGCTATTAATTATGACTTTTATTTGCAAAACAAGTTTTCTGCTTTAAAAATCTTGTGTGCTGTGACAAGTTTTATTGTCAACAGAAACTCTTATTGATAAAAATTTGGATAATCCTTTAATGGGCAGTGAATTCACGTTGAGTACTACTGGTATATACTTTATGGTAATCATATGTGTGTGTGTGTGTGTGTGTGTGTGTGTGTGTGTGTGTGTGTGTGTGTGTGTGTGTGTGTGTGTGTGTGATGTATGTATGTATACACATATATACAGTGGTGGCCAAAATTGTGGACACTTTTGGAAATTTTTATGTTTTTGAACTTTGTATGCTTATAGAAAATGTTATGTTTCGCAAAATCCAAACTTGTATTGTAATGATTTCGACGACTCAAGATGGCGCTGCGGAGACAGCAACACGAATTTTTATTTAAAAAAACAGAAAGAGAATAGCGAGCTGTTCGGCAGGATTCGAAAGTGATTTAGAACGCCGTGTGAAGAATGTAATGTTGGTGTTCCTATTAAAAGATGTTCCTGTTAATTAATGTTATGTGCAATCATAGATGACAATAAAAATTTGGTTGCTAATATGCCTTGTGATAAATTAACGGTGGAAATTTAATTCAGCGTCAGAACAGACGTGAAGATTGGTGGCAGCGTTTCGGATTACAAAAAATCCAGTGCTTTGTGAATTCTAACAGGAATCTAGGATTACCAATAAAACAGATGAAAAATAAGGGTGAGTACCTTTTCTATCGGTAGTGCCTTGGTATTTTAATTTAATCTCAGTTTTTGTATTAAAATTTGGGAAAAAATAATAAAATACGGAAATATTTTCATAATTCATATTTTGTATTAAATTTTGGGTTAGGAATACTATTTTTATTGCACTCACTTATCCCTACTTAAAAAAATAATATTGAGTACTTCTATAAACGTATATATTTAAGTGCTTTGTTATAATTGATTTTCGGTTTATTAAATAACCTTTATAGGAAATCGAAATTGTGTTGAATAATTATTGATGTTTGAAAAAGAAAGTAATGATAAGGTAGTATACAAGGGTCACTCTGAAAGTTTTGGGATACAACTAGGTTTTTAAATTTATACTTACAAAATTTTAGGTGTGTTCATAAGTAGTCTCCTCCAGCATCAATGCACTTTTGTAGACGAATTTTCCACAGATTAAATGCCTCAAGCCATTCATTTCTTCGTATAAACTAAAAAATGCATTTATAGCCACATCAATCTTATCTTCTTAATGAAAACGACGTCCACGTAAGTTCTTTTTTAGATTAAAGAATAACTAAAAATCGCACATAGCTAGATCAGGTGAATACGGCGGATGTTCGATCACTTTAATTTGTTTTTGTTTACGAAATTCAACTGTTAATCCAGCTGTATGTGAAGATGCATTGTCATGGTGAAGCATTAGTCCCCTAACATTCAATTCTTGTAGAATTTCTGGAAGACATTTAATGGTATACCAATTTGCTGTTACTACTGTCTTCTGTCCTTCCAACTTGAGGACTTCGACCAATCCCGTACTTCTGAAGAAAACGGCATACATCACTTTTTTCAGTGCGCATTATTTTTTCGCCATGTCGCCGTGGGATCATCTTCAAAGACCCATACTTTGCTTTCTTGATGTGTTGGAACATCAAAAAACAGTATGTATGTTTCATAATTTGTTACAATTTTAGAAATGATGCGGTGGCCACCATCATCAGCATATTAAGAGTTTCTTTACTGATTCTGACACGCTCCTCTTTTTGATGCTCAGTTAGATTATGGGGAACCCAATGGCAAACTACTTTTTTCATATGTAATTCTTCAGGAATGATTTTGTGTATGGCTGCGGATCCAATGTTAAGTTCCTTCTCTATCATTTGATAGGTACAACGATTATCATTCATTAACATTTTTCGTATGGCAAACACAATATCCGGGATTACTGCCAACGGCGGCCTTCCTGTGTGTTCTTCATCCTGAAGAAAATTGCGACCTCTTCTAAATTCTCTAAATCATCTGATTACAGTAGCACGAGCTGTAGAGTCATTACCAAATGCTAATTGCAACCGTTGAACGCATTCTTCTTGATTTAACCCTGCTTTGAAATCGTAGAAAATCATAGCGCGAAAATGTTCTTGCGTCAACTCCGTTTTCTCTTCTGTTTAAAATTCATTCCACGCTAAACAAGTTGAAGTAAGTCAGTAAAAAATCGTCTACTGTGTTTAAATACTTTGTACTTTAAAATTAAACCGTTATTTTTTTATTTTGTAAATTCCCATCTGTGCCTATCTCAAAAATTTCAGAGTAACCCTCGTATATATGTTTCTCTTTTCTGAAAAGTTTTCCTTATAAAATATTGTGAATATTTTATGCTCGCATCAGATTTTTTAGTATATTTAAATACTTAATAATTGTCTATTAATTCTAGGACACAACATGAGTGCATAATTAGTTTTGTTTCTATAGAACTTTTGGCTACAGTTTAGAACAAAGTTTTGTTATGATTTAAATAAGAAATATATTGTATATGTAATTAGAAACATGAATATTTTATTTTAATTATGAATGATTGATAGCATTTCTTTCCTGCAGTTAGTGTGTATTTTGTTTTGATTTAGGAATAGAATGTACTGTAATTGTGTTGATTAAAGTGTTTGTTTCGATTCAGAAAGTGAAAAAAACTGAGTACGTGTTTCGATTTAATTTTTTTTGTGACATTGAAAGTATAAAAAAGTTTTTTTCTATGTATTGAATTTCATAATAAGAATTTATTATTGTGGTTTATTAGATTTTATTATTACAAATTCAATATATAATATATTGAATTTAGAAAGAGTGTTTTAATTTACCAGCGATAGAAAAAAGTGTGTTATGGTTAAATATATATATATATATATATATATATATATATATATATTAAAAAAATAACTTTTATTGCTTTTGTGACAAATTGTTTTCTATTTTGATAAAAATTGTGATACATTATTTTATTTAACTTGCTTGATTATGTGTTTTAAATTCTTAAGAACAATCTGATACTAGATTATATTTTGGTAAATAATTATTAGAATAAGAATTTTTATTTGAAAATTCTACAAATTGTTTTATAAGGTATGGTTTATTATTAATATAGATATCTAAAGTTCTGCAAAGATTGGTTTTTTCTAAGTAATCAGTTAGTTAATCCTATATATTTGTAAGCTCTATTTTCTTTAATACTTTAGAAAAGCGTTCTGATTTTGTTGACCTAATTCTGATATGTGAAGAGCTAGGACTGGAAGCAAATGCCTCAAATAAAATTCCTGAAATTAAAACTTTAATTTTAAGTAGTGATATGTACAATGAGGAAGAAGTAAAACTTATCTTGGATAGAATTATTGAAGATAGAAAACAAATAGAGGAAAAAGAGAGAGAGGAACGAATGGCTTGTGAAGCTCTACAACACGAACTAGAAATGTAAATGTTAGAACTGTCACAAAGAGAATCTAGTCAGAAAACTGAATCGGAGGCCAGAATAGAGTTTAGTCCTAAAATTCCGCTAACACACGTTATCCCAAAGTATGTTGAAAACCATGACGAAATGAGTCTATATTTAATAAATTTCAAAAGATGAGCTGAAATGGCTCAGGTGCTAAAGAAAGATTGGGTTGCATACCTGTTAGCAGTTTTACCAATTGAATTATCTAATATGTTAGCTAGAGAACAGCCTAGTGATGATTTTGTCAAAAGTCTGATTTTGAAAAGATATAAATTGAATAGTGAAAAATTGAAGTAATGCTTCTACCGACATCACAAGTCTTCGGACAAATCTTGGAGAAACTATGCTCAAGAATTCCTTAGTTATTTTATAGAATGGATTTCTGAATTAAAGGTTGAGACCTTTTAGCAATTCAAAGATCTGATGGTTACGGAGCTGTTAAAGTTTCGAGTGCCTGCAGAAGTAGGAAATCATTTCCTGGAAGATTGGCTAAAATTCACAAGTCCCTATGAATTAGCTGAAAAGTTGGACGATTATGAAAGTTTAAGAGAAAGTTTTAAGAAGAAAGAAGTACCCAGAAGAAATTTTCCCAACTTTCAAAACCAAAATTGGAATCACAAGCCTAGAGAAAATGTGAAGGATTTCAAACATAAATTCCGAATAAAATCTGAAACATCTCAAGATAAACAGAAAGAAAAGGATTTTGATAAAAGAAAAACTCTGCGTTGCTATGAATACAGCTTAAGCAACCATCTTCGCCCACAGTGCGATAAACTAAAGAAAACTACAGAAAATATTTTCCATGTTATGGCTGATAAAACTATTGAAGAATTGATGGATCGATATACCAGTGTAAGTAAAGTAAACGGAGTAGAAATGAAGATTTTGCGAGATACTGGTGCTACTTTGGATCTAATCTGCAACAAATATGTGAAACCACACAGGTATACGAATGAAAAGGTCTGGTTGAGAACGCAATTGGAAGAGACTTTGACTTGTTTACCTCTTGTAGAAGTTGAACTTGAATGTGAAATGGGACACATAATGACTAAAGCTGCTGTTATCAGAGATTTATTAGATCAAGGCAGGGAAAAAAAAACAGCCATGGTATTTGAAGATTGCAAAACCAAAAAAGATATTCAAGTGCACATGATGAATGCTGTTCAAACAAAGAGCCCAAAAGAAACTTTCTGAGCTGAAAGAAAAGGTCGATCAATGGATTGGTGTTTTTACCAATCCATCGATCGAACGGAAGAATATTTAAACAAAAGTATATCTGAAGATAACGATGAAGAAACCCTACCTTTGGTTGAAGAATTAACAGTGAAAGATCTCATAAAAATTTCAACAAAAGATTTTATCAAAGAGCAACAAAACAGTGAAGAATTAAAACCACTTATTGCAGAAGCATGAAAGCCTACTTTGAAATTGAGCAAGTATTTCTTAGAAAATAATATGCTTTTTTATAAGAAAAAATATAAAAATGGAACAGAAAAAAAATTGCTGGTAGTTCTGGAAAAATTTCGTGAGCAACTGAAAACGTTTTGTCGTGAAGATATCACTGCCCATTTAGGCGTATGATGCTCTTTTTAAGACTTTCTATTGGCCAAATTGTTATAATGATGTCGAAAATTTCGTCCGATTTGTGACCACTGTCAACGAATTGGAAAGCCTCGAGACAAGAAAAAGGCACCATTGAAAATCGTTCCTGTTATTTCTGAAATATTTACTAAGCTGAATGTCGAAGCTTGTGGACCGTTACCTGTCAGCAGTTTAGGGAACAAGTATATAATAACTGATATGCATGTCATCAAAATATCCAGATGCTATTCCCACTCTGCATTTATGTTCTACTACTGTTGTAGATGCACTACTACAGATTTTCAGACTGGGAGAAAGTTTTACCACATACTCTCTTTGCGTTGAGAACAGTGACGCATGTTAGTACGAGATACAGCCCAGATGAGCTTGTTCATATCCGGAACTTGAGGACTCCAATGATGCTATTATATGAGAACTTAACAGAGCAAACTGAAGAAGAAAATGATGCTGTTTCATATGTTTTTGAACTTTTAAATCGTATGAAGCATTGTCAGGACCTTGCTGTAGAAAACATGCAAACAGCAAAAGAAAAACAGTAATTGTGGTATGATAAAAACGCTGAAAAGCGACAATTTGAAATTGATGATCTAGTTCTTGTTGTGGCCCCATCAAAACCAAATAAACTGTCCGTGAATTGGGTTGGTCCAGGGGAAATCGTTCAACAACTTTCAGAGAAAAATTATGTTGTTCATTTTCTGAACATTGACAAAAGCCAAGTTTACCATGTGATTATGCTAAAGCCGTATTTTCAGAGAGAAGAAAATGTTAATTTGATGTCTTTGGAGGAAAACAATTTCAAAGAGGATGATGAAATTCCTAATCTTGAATTAGAACTCCTAGATTCTGATTTAAAGGAAGTGTGGCAGTTAATACAATCAAATACTCAATTATCTGAAATTCAAATTAGTGAACTTAGTGAACTGATAACAAAATACTTTAACATTTTTTCAAATGAGCCTGGTTGTACTGATCTGACTAAACATGACATTGAACCAGATTCTGACAGACATATCTGTGCCAAACCTTATAGACTTTCACAGAGAGTGTCTGAAATTTTGAAAGCCGAAATAGAAAAAATGCTGAAGCTAAAAGTGATAGAGCCAGGAGAATCTGATTTTACATCTCTTATTTTGGTAGTAGCTCCTGGAAGGGAAGCAAGACTTTGCTTCGATTATCGATGATCAAACAAAGTGACCAGAACAAAGTTTTTCCCACTGCCTAATATAGAAAAGTTGATAGAAAAAGTATCTGTTGCGAAATACATTACAGTTCTGGATTTAACCAGAGGTTACTGGCAGATACCTTTGAATAAAAATGCACAAAGATATGCAGTGTTCATGACTAGTTTTGGAACATACAGACCTTTGTGCCTTCCATTTGGATTGAAAAATGCACCATATGATTTCAGTCGACTTTTGGCTAGTATATTAAAAAAGGATGTGAAAAATATGCAATCCCTTATTTGGATGATGTGGCTATATTTTCCGAACACTGGGATGATCATTTAAAACATCTAGAGGATATTTTCATTAAGCTAAATGTGGCAAAGATGCACATAAAGCCATCAAAATGCCAATTTGCCCAAGCTTGCATTAAATACCTTGGACAATTGGTAGGACAAGGACGAAGAACGCCTGGCGAATTGAAAGTTCAAGCTATCAAAGATTTTCCTATTCTTGTAAATAAAACTCAAGTCCTTGCCTTTTTAGGGTTAGCTGGTTATTATCGAAGATACATTTTTAACTTTTCTGTAATAACAGCTCCTCTAACCAACCTGTTAAAGGGCAAGAATAGAAAATCAACTATCGATTGGAGTAACTCTTGGCAAAGTGCCTTCGATGAATTGAAAGAAAAACTTTCTAATAAACCCGTTTTGTACAGTCCTGATTTTACACAATAATTTATTATTCAGTGTGACACTTCAAATATTGGAATTGGAGTTGTGATGTCGCAAGTGATTGGAAACGAAGAACATCCTATTATGTATCTAAGTAAGAAATTTTCCCCTACGGAACAAAAATACAGCACTACCAAGAAAGAATGTGCCACTATAGTTTTTGCTGTGCAAAAATTAAAATATTACTTGGATGGTCATCAAAGTTTTATAATGCAAACAGATCATAATCCTCTAGTGTGGTTGGAAAAGAATACCGAAACTAATTCTAGACTTTTATGATGGGCCTTGATTTTACAGTCCTTTAACTACGAAATAGTTCATAGTAAAGGAAAACAACATCAGAATGCTGATAATTTGAGTCGTATTCCTTAAAAATTTGAAAAATTAAACTTAAGCATATAATTGAAGGGTACATTTTGGTATATATTTTCACGTGTCTTAATAAAATTTGTAAATATTCTTTTTATTTATGTGTTTTTTTAAAATGTTCAATAATTAGGGATGAGATGAGTGCATTTTTTGGTGTAAGGTACTACT